>CM058046.1:46163500-47363500 GCA_030169165.1 Centaurea solstitialis | reverse complement strand
AGTCAATAGTAAAATTCTGAGTAATAGTTAGTTTTTATATAAGCAAGTGGGAGCCCAATTTATTCTCTATCTGGTCTCAGATAAAGAATAAAAGATGCAATTATTGATATATCTCGGAATTCATAATCCAGGTAGGATAAGAATTCATAAGATATAATTTACCCTTTAAAAGGATAAGAGTTTCAGGACCCATGAAACAAAGGTCGTGACTGACCTTAGAAATCAATAATTAAAGTGTTGGATTAAAATATAGGATTCCAGTAGATTTGCCAGGATTGCAAATGGAATCGGATTTCAGGTAGAAATCATTTATCTACACAGCAACTAAGGAAAGTTGCAGTCTTACATATTCAGGAACTGGAAGTTAGTCCAGGTCTCCGAGTTCATGGAATATGATAAAAGTCTAGTTATTGTTTTTATAAGGTGTTTGCAGAACAATAATTAGCATATACAAGTAGATCGTATAAACAGACTTGTATTTTTGGTTATCACTTTGATTAAAATGGTAAACTTTAATCAAAGGGTTTAAACTGAAGATAGGTGATACTTCATTTTAGACCAATATTTAACAAACGTTAAATAGATATTATGAAAGTTATTAAAGAAAAGACATTCAATCTTGTTATTATTACAGCGTGTAATATGGACTATACAAGATTGATTTCTTTATCACTTTCACATTTTTTTTGCATGTTTTAATATATCCAGGAATGAAATCAGGTTCCAGTTTTCATTCAAAAACTTGTCCGTGACGACTTATCATTGTGGGAACATGATAAGGTGTTAAAGTCATTGTGAACTTTTAGGTAGTTATGATCAGTTGCTGAGTAACAGCTACAAGTGTTGTAGACTAAAAGTTGCACAGATATTTGATAGAGTAGCAAATATCGGACGTGATCCGCGGTTGATATTACTTCTTGGAAACAGTCATAAGTAAATCTCACAGTGGTTGTCCCTATCACCTGAGGTATCTGATTTGATATCATGAGGACTACTGAATTCTTAGTGCATTCAACCGCTACGCTGTAACAGGGTGGCTATAAAGGGTGTAACTAGATTCAGCGGAAGCCGTGGTGTTAAAGGCAGATATGCAAGATGGGATTTGCACCTCTTCTCAGGAGAGAGATATTTCTGGGCCCATCTTGACTGACTAAGTATACTGATGAAGTGCATGGCCATGCCCAAACGAACTGATTAGTTCTTTGTCGTTTACCTATCAGTGAAAGTCAGATAATCAAGAGAACAGAATCTTGAGTATTTAGAGTTGACACTTTCCAAGCTCATACTCACAGATGAAATATCGCGATGCAAAGGGAAAAGCCAAGATATACCCAATCAATGAACAGTAGTTTCATAGATACCAAGTTCCTCACGGAATGTTTATATCACCAGTCTGGGTATAAGAGTTCTTGTAACCTGGTCAGCCTAAGTGCCTGTCTAGGGGCCTCCTTAGGTCAGTGTAATCAAAGGTGGTATTGCCAACTTGCACAAGTGGGAGTCTGTTAGGAATTATGTGCAGAGTTGACAAACCAAGTGATTACACATCCAATGTTACAAGACACTTGAGGGTCACACCTGTGAGGACCTATAAGTCGAACAAGTTAGATGAAACCCAGAAATGGAGAGTTAGGATTTATAATAGTGCATTATAAATCAATTGGGTAATTACAGTCAGAATTACCAAAGTTGGAGGGTTATTAATTAATTAGGATATTATATATTTATTAGATAAATAAATATATAATAGTTAATTAATAAGATTTTATATATATATATATATTAGATAAATATATAAATTATAATTATCGTATGAAAATTCTTTTCCAGCTAATTAAAAGGAAAAGGATTAGAGATAATTATAAAAAGGAAACTGAATCTTATACAAACTGTATTTTTCCTCCATATAAATAAGGCTTATGGGTTAAGGAAAAATCTAAGCTTTAAGCAAAAATCAGTTTTTCAGTTTCCTCCCTCTCCTCTCTCTCCATCGGCGCCGACCTCTCCTCCCCTCCCGTCGGTTTTCAGTTTTGTTGGTCGGGTTTCATACAGTTCAACTAGAAGGACGTTCGTTGGTCGATCACCGGTGGACTATCGTCAAGCAATCCAGGTAAATTGACTTAATCCAATCTATTAGGATTAAACTAGAACGATTAAAAGATCGATTGGCTTTAAGGGTTTTTAGCTTTTATCGCTTCCGCATGATTAGATCGGAAACAGCGAGTTTCTGATCGCGTGGGTTTTAACAGTTTGTTTTAAACCTATGAGATCTAACAAACCAGTAAGGTTCGTGTTAATCCTCGAGTCAGTTTGATCCGAGGATACCCACAAAAACCCAACATATACGTACTGTCTAAAAAGACTCATACAATTATCTTGGCCTTTCATAGATATTAATCGAGGGTCTCAAGCCCTTCATTCATTTCATATAAACCAACATGTTCGGGATTTAATTCCTTCACATCATTCCGTGGCATGCATAATAACACGTATTTCTCATAAATACATTCATCATATAGTCACCTAGATATAACTCATGCATTAGTAGCATACGATAATCTACTCCACGTATACAATAATCCAAGTCAAGCCATTCATACAAGTATCATTACTCATTCATTTCATGGCAATTCGTAAACCTAACAATTTAGGCATTTCATCCAAAATCATGTTTATTCACAAAGACCAACAATATATGTAAAGCAAGCAAGATGATGTGCTCTCAGTTTTAACAAAACGGTTTTAGCAACTCACCTTAATATTCTTCACAACAACACGGATTTGATGGCTAAACACGTCACAAGATAGTACCTATACAATCAGAGTATGGTATACATCAAAAAACCACCAAAAGTGACACTTACGGTTCACAACCAAAACACTAGTTTAGAACTAGGTTAGACTATCCCAATTGCCCCCAAAATCTCCCAAACATCTTCTAATATAACCCTTAAGGAAAGCCCAAAGCCAAAACTCGAAGAGAACCGAAAACGAAAATCTTCGAAACGTGAACAGGGGGTTGCGCGACCTAACCCCGGGACCTCAGGTCGCGGGGCCAGGTCGCGGGGTTTGACAGACCTGCACAATTCCGCGACCAGCTTCAAAAATCTTAGCCCAAACTCACCCAAAACTCAATATCGACTCCCAAAACACCCCACGAATGATTATGATCGATCCTATGATGATATAACATGATAAACTAACAACAAAATTCGGAAAGCACCCATAGATCATCGAGATCTACGGTTTTCCCCAAATACAAACCCTAGTTTCCAAGGTTCTCAAAACCCGACTAATACACGAAATAAACCGTACCTTTCGTTAGGAACTTGATTCTAACAACACTTCATGGATCTATTTCACCTCTTACACTCGATTCTTCCTCCGGATCTCGAATTCTCTTCCAAGCTCTCTTTCTCTCTTTTTCTCTCTTCCTCTCTTCAAGGACACAAAACACAAATGAAAAGGATGGAAGGGATAGGGTTTTCATTAGTTGGTGACTAGTTACACCACGACCCCTCATGTTTCGGGTATTTACCTTCTTATCCCGAAACTGATAACTCGACCACCCGACTCAACATATAAACTTAAATACGAGCTAATAATTAACATTTGGAAAGGAATGCGTTATATAAATTCGAATCCCAATTATTCACTTTTATCAACCAAGCTCGAGTTCATAAAATTCCGGGTGTTACAGGATGATAATCCTGTATTAAGATAAGGTCCTGATATAAGATACGTGTACCCTCGAACGATAGTAGTTAATCATCGAACAATCTTTATACAAGACATCGTACGAGATGACTTGAGAACATACGATATCACACGATGTTATACTAATAGCTAGATAAATCTTAAGTATGATTCTTTGTAACAGATTAGCAACAGATATCGAAGATCAAGTAACCGTTAAAGACCAAGAAACGATCTCCATAAAAGCTCGACTGTTACGAACAAGAATCTAGCTACCGTTATAGCCGTTGCATTAAAGGCACAATTATGGGACGACTGTTACATTCTGATCAGCTATAAAAAGAGGCCGAAGCCATCATTTGAAGACATTTGATTACTCTGAAACCTACTAGCATTCTCCTCAATTTCTATATTACTCTTTGTAATTTATAGTCTGCTTCATTGTAATCGTACGATCTACGCTGTAATTCTCGAGGACATCACCCCTTATTGGTGATACTTAGTGCAACGTCGACTATACCCTTTTAGTCGGCCGCAGGTTTTTTCCTCGACCTCGAGGTTTTTCCAGCGTCATCAATTGTCTTGTTTGTTTATTTATTTTATCGTACGATTTATCGAACTAGATTTCTTTCTCTCGACGGATTAGCCTCACAACATCTTACGATATAAAATTGTGTAATTTTTTACCAAAACAATTTGGCGCCCACCGTGGGACCCCGTTTTGAGAAAATCTCGTTTGATAAAACGTCCGCTTACTAATCAAATTTTTCGAGTTTCCTTGAGTATTCATTGCAGGATTATGGAGAACAACTTTCAACCAACTCTGCAACAACAACTAGCAGCCGCTCAACAACAAATTCAGTAGTTAGCTAATCAAAACATGGAAGCCAATGGGGAAATCGCACGATTACGAGCTTTGAATCCTCAAACTACTCAAACCAATCCCGCGATATCATTACCTCTCCCGAGACCACCTCTCTTTCAACAAAATCAATTTAGACCACCACAAGCACCTTCAATGCCTCAAGCATCTCAAATATCATTAATGCCTCAAACATCCCAAAACAACCTACGTCCACCTCAAAATAACAACTCTCAACCTATTTTTCCTCCTCTTCCATCGGGACCACCTCCTGCATTTACCTACGCTCAACCTCATGGTGTACCTCGACCTTTCTATTCAATCCCAGAACCAATACCGCATATACCAACAGTAAATACTACTATAACTCATATCCCAATTCAACCCAACCATCAAGAAACTGTTGGAGTAACACCTACTGAAAACCTTATGGACGTACGATTAAAGATGTTAGAAGAGCAAAACAAAGCAATGCTCGCATTGCTCGCAAAACTTCCCGGAGCAGCCGTACCTGTCGAAGTTGAACCCAAGACAGGATTCCAAGCTTCACCTTACGTCGACGAAATCGCTCTCATGGATATACCGAAGAAATACAACATTCCCGCCTTTACAACCAAGTACTCGGGGATAACAGATCCAGTGGAACATGTCGCACAATACAAACAGCTTATGTGGACTGCTTCGATCCCATCTCAATATCAGGAAGCGTGCATGTGTAAGAGCTTCGGATCTACTCTTACAGGGGCCGCGCTACAATGGCTTATCAACTTAAAGCCAAAAAGTATCGAATCATTCGCTGAATTGGTAAATCAATTCACTCGACAGTTCGCGAGTAGTCGCAAGATGGAGAAGCAAACAAGTGATCTATACTACATCGTACAAAAAACTGGAGAAACGATACGTGATTATTTTAACAGGTTTAATGCAGAAATGATCGAAGTCAAGAATTGCGACATAAAAACCGCAATTGAAGCATACAAACGTGGGCTCGATAATTCTTCGGAATTATACATGGATCTCACAAAATATCCACCGGAGAACTTCGATGACGTACGAGCTCGAACGTTAGCCCACATGAGAATCGAAGACGACGCCATCTTCAGACGGAAGCATCGAACGAAAAGAAAAATTTGGGCGCACAGAAGCACGATTTTAAACCTAAGAGAGTGAATAAAATTGGAAACTCTCGACAGGAATCCAAAGCTCGTTCGAACAAAGGTACAGGAAGAATTAGATATCCCGATTTATCTACTTACAATTTTGCAGGTACATCCAAAGAATTGGTGGATTCTCTGTGGAAGATCGATGCAAACGTACGATGGCCCAAGAAGCCTGAGAATCCCAGCAAAGACAAGGATCAAACTAAATGGTGCGAGTTTCATGGCGACCATGGACACACGACGGACGAATGCATCAGCCTCAAAAAAGAGATTGCTTACCTCAAAACAAACGGGCACCTGAAAGGTATTATCGGCGATGAAGCAAAAAGACCAGCATCTCCGATCCATACCAAAGTGGTCAATTGCATCACTGGTGGATCAGAAGTATGCGGCTTGACGTATTCCGCAGCAAAACGACACGCACGAGAAGGACCCGAAGGATTCCCTGTCCCTGAAGAATCCAAGATTGCAGCTAAAAGAGAACTCGATGCAGCAAAGTTGACGTTCGATCAAGACGATCTCTCGGGCGTTAACCAAAAACACCATGATGCTCTAGTCATACAGTTAACCATTGGAAACTGTTTGACCAAGAGAGTATTGGTTGATGGAGGTAGCTCGACCAACGTTATATTCTCAGATACTCTCAAGATCATGGGCATCGACAGATCCAATATCGTACGACGAACTACCACATTAGTGGGATTCAACGGAGATGCGACGAATACCCTTGGAGAAATAGTGCTACCAGTCTTCGCTAAAGGAATCAACAAGCAAACTAAATTCAATGTCATAGATTGTCCGTCAGCATACAATGGGATACTCGGAAGACCCTGGATCCATGATATGAAGGTCGTACCATCAACCTATCATCAAAAGATTAAATTTCCATCTCCTTGGGGCGTACAAGAAATTATCAGTGAAAAGAAGATTGCTCGTGAATGCTACAAGATCACGATGAAGACTAAACCCCAGGATATCTAGCAATTACAGAGCCAGGATGGAGTACGATCATACGATGACCTTCAACTTGAAGAAGTCGTGCTAGATCAAAAACATCCTGATCGAAAGGTCTTCGTGGGAGCAACACTAACCCCTGATATAAAAAACGAAATAATATCTTTTTTACAGGAACACTCAGATTGCTTCGCATGGTCGCACGAAGATATGGTTGGAATTGATCCTGACATCATATCTCACAAGCTAAATGTAGATCCATCCTTCAAACCCGTGAAACAAAAAAGACGCAAGTTCGCACCAGAACGCAACAAAGTTATTAACGACGAGGTTGATAACTTGCTAAAAACAGGGAAGATCAGGGAAGTAAAGTATCCAGATTGGTTAGCAAACGTGGTGGTCGTACAAAAGAAGAACGGAAAATGGCGAGTCTGTATCGACTTTACAGATCTAAACAAAGCATGTCCAAAAGACCCGTTTCCACTACCCCACATCGATGCGATGGTCGATGCAACAGCAGGTCATGAATTACTCACATTCATGGAAGCTTATTCTGGATACAACCAAATTTTAATGCATACGGACGATCAAGAGAAGATAGCCTTCATGACAGACAAAGGAATATACTGCTACAAAGTGATGCCTTTTGGTCTCAAGAACGCAGGATCAACGTATCAAAGACTCGTGAACATGATGTTCAAGGAACATCTCGGTCGTACGATGGAAGTCTATATCGATGATATGCTAGTAAAGTCTGAACGATCGCACGATCATATACATCATCTAAAGCAATCATTCGATATCCTGCGACAATACAAGATGAAGCTTAATCCAACGAAATGTTCTTTCGGAGTACGTGCTGGGAAGTTCCTTGGATATATGGTGACCCAACGTGGAATAGAGGCGAGTCCAGAACAGATCAAGGCCATAACAGAAATACAATCTCCAAGAAACGTGAAAGAAGTACAGAAGCTTACTGGACGAGTAGCGGCATTAAACAGGTTTATCTCACGATCGTCCGATAAATGTCATCTATTCTATAACGTATTACGCAAGAATCAAGGTTTCAACTGGACAGAGGCACATGAAAAAGCACTGCAGGATTTAAAACAATATATGGCCTCTCCTCCGTTGCTAACAAAACCAGTCGAAGGTGAAAGCTTACAGTTATATCTGGCTGTTAGCAATAACGCAGTTAGTGCAGTCCTCGTACGAGAGGACGATCAGCAACAACATCCGATTTATTATGTAAGTAAATCCTTTCTCAATGCCGAGACCAGATATACGTCAATGGAGAAATTACTCTTGGGCCTCGTGACAGCAGCTAAAAAGTTAAGACATTATTTTGAGTCACATCATATAATTGTCGTAACTAACTATCCTCTCAAGACTGTGCTTCGCAAGCCTGAACTTACGGGACGGTTAGCTAAATGGAGCATCTTCTCAGTGGGTTTGATCTCACATACAAATCCAGAACAACAATAAAATCGCAAGCATTGGCAGATTTTGTAGCAGAATTCAGTCCAGGAATAGAGCAGCCATCGCACGATGAGATCAACAATGTGATGATCCAAGACAACCAGCTTTGGACTTTACACGTCGACGGATCCTCCAACATACGAGGATCAGGATTGGGAGTTGTCTTGAAATCATCACACGGGGGGAACATGGTGTACTCGATAAGGTGTGAATTTAAAACTACCAACAACGAAGCAGAGTACGAGGCTTTGATCGCTGGATTGGATATAGCTTACAACTCGGGGGCACGACGCGTGCATGTACGAAGCGATTCATTACTAGTGGTGAATCAAGTTAATGGCGACTTTCAAGCAAAAGATTCGAAAATGATGACATATCTCAAGATCGTTAAAGATAGCATCGCACGATTCGAAGAATTCACGATAGAACAAATCCCACGAGATTTGAATGTTCAAGCTGATGCTTTAGCTAACATGGGGTCTGCATTCAATGAACCTACCTTGGACAGCATTCCAATAATTCATCTTATGACATCTTCCATCGAAGCAAAAGAAAAAGTACAGATGATCGAAGAAGTTTACAACTGGTCGCTCGATATATGGAACTATCTCAAATATGATAGACTTCCTGACGATAAGATGGAAGCAAGAAAAACCAGATCGAAAGCCTCACGATATACAATCTTTGAAGGAAAATTATATCGTAGATCCACATCTGGACTAATCCTACGATGTATAACAAGTAAGGAGCACATGAATCAAATCCTACAAGAGATGCACGATGGAGAATGTGGAAACCATTCTGGAGGACGAAGTCTAGCGAATAGAATCTCACGACAAGGCTATTATTGGCCTACTCTTCGAGAAGATGCTATGAGGTACGTACAAAGATGCGATGCCTGTTAAAGACATTCAGGTACATCTCACTTACCTTCCGAACCCCTACATTCTGTCTTAATCCCATGGCCATTTATGCGATGGGGAATGGACATCGTAGGAAAGTTACCTCCTGCTCCAGGACAGAAAGTTTTCTTACTTGTTCTCACTGATTATTTTTCCAAATGGATCGAAGCTGTTGCTTTCTCCCAGGTAAGGGATAAAGAAGTTATTTCTTTTATTCAAACTAACATTATATATAGGTTTGGAGTACCATCGGAGATCATGTGCGATAATGGTTCGCAATTCATAAGTGAAAAGACTCGTAAGTTCTGCGATGAACGTGGAATTAGGTTAATTACTTCGACGCCTAGGTACCCTCAATCCAATGGTCTCGCAGAATCAAGTAACAAAGTCATCATTAATTCGATTCGAAAAAGACTAAAGGAGGCAAAGGGGAAATGGGTCGAAGAATTACCTTCGGTCTTATGGGTAAATCGTACGACTCCAAGGACTTCAACAGGGCAAACACCCTTCTCCCTCGTTTATGGATGCGAAGCAGTACTACCGATCGAATCTCAACTTCCAATCGCAAGGCATCGTACGATGGAGCAAAACGTGATAGACTTATATTACAATCTAGATGCATTGGAAGAACTTAGAGAAAAAGCATTCCAAAAAATGGCATTACAAAAAGCCATGGTCGAACGACATTTCAACAAGAAAGTAAAAGCAAAAATCTTTCAAGTAGGCAATTACGTCCTACGACAGGTATTTCAGAATACTCAAGAACTAAACGCTGGAAAACTTTCCATCAAATGGGAAGGACCCTATATAATCTCTAAGATTATTGGGAATGGTGCATACAAGCTTACAACCATCGAAGGTAAGGAAATTCCACGAAGTTGGAATGCAACACTTCTTAAGAGGTACTACTTCTAAACCTTTTTTCATCTTTTATTATTATTACGAACGATTACTGACTTGGGCGTCGGAGCGCCGTTGGTCAAACCAACGGCCACCCCTTAGCCATTCTTTTCTTATCGCAGGAATCGCACAATTATCGCAAATATCGCATGAATCTCGCAGATATCGCACGAATAACTTAAGCTTATAACGCACGATCATTTCTTTAAAAATTATACGCACGCGCGCAAGACAAAACGCCAGTCGCACGAATACTCTAAATGAGTAAAAACAGAAACGTTTCTAACAACTTAGTTCTAAACACAAATCAACAAGTACGATAAAACTAAATCCATTCATTTCAAAATAAACAGTACTTAAACAAATAAAGAGTACTTAAATGAAATATCGTACGATTACAAATGAAATTAACTACTAGGAGGAAGGTTTGATCATACGATCCCTGCATCACCGCCCGATGCCTCCATACCTACACCTTCTGCGGATCCAACGATCAGGGAAGGAATTTCTTCAGTAGTCAAGATCCCTGGAGTGGATCCAGAGACCATTTCATCTTGAGTCTCCTCCCCAACTGCAACAACCTCAACAGGCTTCTCTCCAACCTCTTCATCCAGATCCTTGAGATCATCGGCATCAAGGAGGTCCTCAGATCCCATGAGTTCACGGAACGCCTCCACCTCTTCCTTGGCGATCCCGACGGTAAGGGTTCCAGCTATCACACGACGCATAAGGGCCGCACGAGCCACAACCCTTATTAACGCCGCCTCATCTTTCAAGTCTTGGATCTCGGACGTTAAGGCCTCCTCCCTCGATGCCTTCTCTAGCTGAACCGCCTTCAGCTCCTCCTCCAACTTGGACGCACGATCCAGAACAATTCTCATACGAGCTCGTTGCTCGTCTCTCATATGCTCGATGTAACACCCCAAAAATTAGAGTAAACAAAAACCTCCATTTACGAAAGGTGTTAGTACAATATACGCCAAAGCGTGAGCTCCTCCCAAAAATGGGGTATGAAGTAGTATATAATTACAATGTTCGTAATTCGAATAAGGAATACGACAACCAACTAGTCTAAATCCTATCGAGGAAAAGACTACAAAAGGGTTGTCAAAACGGTCAACGCCTGCGCGGTCTAAAGGACCGGTCTCCTCACACATCCCCCAAAGCTCACTCTTAATCCCGGCGCCTACTTGGGATCAGCGTCCCTAGTACCTGAGAGACACATCGACACCAAGCAAGTGTTAGGATAAAGGAGCCTAGTGAGTTGAAACAACATAGTATCATACATATAAAAGAACGTTAAGACATGTGAGATATATAAGAGTGTATTAATAACAAAACGAAGCATGTTAAATCGGTTTATCTTTTATCTTTGAAAACCGTGGGCGCGACCCACTTTCACCAAGCAAGTTACACCTCAGAGTCGAGACACCCCGTTGTCGTCCTTCCACGAAGACTTCCATTGACAACCTCAGAGGCCAAGCACATTCGCGGCCACACGAATGGCGAGGGACATAGGTGCACACCTTTTGACTAGTGCCACCCAAGACTGAGTCGAACTCGTGCAAACTTGAAAGTGCACACCTTTTGACTAGTGCCACTTTAAATCAATCTCATTTCGAAAACGGCGCAATGTACACCTTTTGACTAGTGTCACATTGCCCAATTATATTTGCATAAAAACATGGGTACTCACCTTTTGACTAGTGACATTCCGACCCACTTTTTAACTAGCGGCCAATAGCATCCTACCTTTTGACTGGCGGAGCTCAATAACATTTAACATTATTTCAAGTCTCTACACTTTCATTTACTTCATACAAGCCAACATGCTCGGGATTCAATCCCTTCACATCATTCCGTGGCACACCTAATCACACATATTTTTCATGCATACATTCATCATATAATCTTATGAATATAGCTCATGCAAGGTAGCATACGATTGATCATTCCATGTATACAATTCCCAAGCAAGACATATATATATATATATATATATATCAATCAAGATGATGCGCTCTCAGTTTTAACAAAATAGTTTTAGCAACTCACCTCGATATTCTTCGCAACAAACACGAATCGAAAGCTAACACGTCACAAGAAAGTACCTATACAATCATAGTATGGTATACATAAGCAAACCATCAAAAGTGACACTTACGGTTCACAACCGAAACACTAGTTTAAAAACTAGGCTAGACTATCTCAATGGCCCCCAAAATCTCCCAAACATCATCTAATATAACCCTTAAGGAAAACCCAAAGCCAAAACTCGAAAAGGAACGAAAACGAAAAACTCCAAAATTCGGGCAGAGAGTTGCACGACCTAGCCGCGCGACCTCAGGTCGCGGGCCTAGGTCGCGGGGATTGCCTGATCTGCACTATCCCGCGATCTGGTTTGCAAAACTCTACCAAAACTCATCCAAAACTCGATTTTGACTCCCGAAACACCCTACGAATGTTTATGAACGATCCTACGATGATATAACATGATAAACTAACAACCAAACTCGAAAAACACCGATGGATTATCGAGATCCATGGTTTTCCCCAAATATAAACCCTAGCTTTCCAAAACCCCAAATCTCGACTAAAACACGAAATTAACACGAAGTAAACCGTACCTTTCGTTAGGAACTTGATTCTAACAACACTTCATGGATTGATTTCACCTCTTACGCTCGATTCTTCCTCCGGATCTCGAATCTTCTTCCAAACTCCCCCTTTCTCTCTTTTCTCCCTTTTCTCTCTTTTCTCTCTTCAAACACAAACACACACACACACACACACAAAATGTAAGGATGGAAGGGATAGGGTTTTCAACTAGTTGGTGACTAGTTACACCACTAACCCCTCAGGTTTCGGGTATTTACCATCTTATCCCGAAACTGATAACTCGACTCGACTTATAACTTAAATACGAGCTGATAATTAACTTGGGAAGGAAATGTGTTATATTAAATCGAATTTTTATTATTCACTTTTATAAATCAAGTTCAAGTTCATAAAATTCCGGGTGTTACACTCGACCTCTTCAAGCTTCGCCTCCAGGTCGTCAATCTTGACCTGCTTAGCCTCCAGGTCAGACGCAAGCTTGAAAACCTTTTCCTTTGCCTTGTCCGCTTCCTTCAAGGCAGCCCTCTCGCTCGCCATCTTTTCACGCATATCGTTCTTTATGGTCTCCATTCTAGAATGAAGACCAAGACTCGCTTGAAAGCCCTGAAAAGAACAAAAACAAATTATATCAATCATACGATATTAGAATAATCTGATCGTACGTTAAAAAGCAAACTCACCAGGAAGGAAAGGCCTACAGCTGCCGCATCAATCTCCTCAAACCTCTGCCTCGCAAATTGTTCCTTTTGCGAGGGTAGCAAGAATTGTTCGATAGCAGGAAAAATGTCTTCCTTCCTCAAGACATCATCTTCAAGAAAACCCTTTGGGAGGGTTATGTTCAGAGACGACGATCCTACGTCGAAAGAAGTCTTCTTTGGCAGCTTGCCAGGAGTCTTTGTCGCCTTAACCCCCTTCGATTGATCCTCCGGAGGTGCAGAGCTAATCGGGAAGCATAGATCACATCATCCGCCTTTTGTTTGGCTTCATGCGATGGATCAGAGACCTCAGACGTGGACCTCGTACGTTTCGCTGGAGGCTCACCTCCAGCCATCTCTTTCTTCTTTAAAGTCGCTCTCCTAGCAGCCTCCAATTGTTCTGCCCTCCTCGACGGTTTCTTCTATGATCCTACAAAAGTAAAACATATGTAAGAAACAAATAACAAAGCATTATCGTACGATCACTTAAACGTACGACCTACCTTCCATCTCTTCCTCTGAGATCACTTGAACTTCAGGATCCGTTTGTGTAACTTCCTCTTCACTCTCTATCACGATCTCTTTCGCCTTTTGAGTGGAGTAAAATCGTTCACCAATACTATACGATAAGAATCGTTCAACTGCGGCCTTCGATTCTTCAGTAGCCTCGAATGAGAAATCAATTTCTGTAAAAAGACATTCAAAAGATTAGATGAACGAAACAAAAATAACAGGGACGAACGTTTAAAATACGCCTATACCTAAAGAATTCCATTCTGGCGCGACCCATCCACCTTCACCCAATACCGAAGAAGATCGTACGAATACATATCGTGACTTCCACCCACGATCGTGCACTTGAGTACCATGTACTAACATGGCATCCCCTCTACCTTTTGGAAATAAACCATAACGATAGTAGTCCGTCGGTTTCACAGAATACGCTGTAAGAAGATCATTGACAATGAACGCAGGACGACCCCAGTCCTTCGTTACTCGTTCGATCACTTGAATAACCCTCCAGAATTGGGGCATCAGTTGACCAGGGGAAAGATTGAAACGAGTCATAAAGGCTCGAGACAAAGGACTGAAAGGCCACTTGAAACCTATCTTAAACGGGTATTCAAAGAGAGCAAAGAAACCCGCCGGAGCATCTGCAGGCCTAATCTCACCCGCAACCTCTAAGATAGCACTATCAGGCATCCCAGATAACCTTCTAAGGGCTAAAACCTCTACAGAATCCTTAATAGCGCTCCTAACCTCCATTGATTCGAAAAACTCTAGACGACCTAGACTATTTCTAAGACGAACGAAACGAAGCAAATCGAAATTCCTAGGGTTCTTATCAGCCTTAATCTTTAAACGCATGAAAATCAGAAAGAAAAGAGAATACCTTATATTGAAAGTCGACTAAATCCTTGCCGAAAATAAAGGATTGATTTTGGATTCGATTTGCACAAGTAATTTGGGGATAGATTGTGTTTAATTTCGTATTAAAATCAGTTTATATATAGAAACTGAATTTCTCTTCAAGTAATGCCGGTCCAATCGAACATCAACACGCGTCCAGATCAAACCGTTGAGACGACAACTGTCATCTCGACGTCACCATGACGACGTCACTTAAACCGTTCCATATTCGTTCAGATTTAAATGAAATAAGTTCATTAACAATCGATTATTTAAGAGCCAAACTAACGATTGATTTTGCAGGATAAGAGATTCAGAATTATTTAGAATAAATTTTTCTAAATCTCGGGGGCAAACTGTTTGGGTGAAAATTTACGATCGCACGATACACGACGATCGACTTAAAATCATAAGATATCTTTCAGGATGATAATCCTGTATTAAGATAAGGTCCTGAGATAAGATACGTGTACCCTCGAACGATAGTAGTTAATCATCGAACAATCTTTATACAAGACATCGTACGAGATGACCTGAGAACATACGATATCACACGATGTTATACTAATAGCTAGATAAATCTTAAGTATGATTCTTTGTAACAGATTAGCAACGGATATCAAAGATCAAGTAACCGTTAAAGACCAAGAAACGATCTCCATAAAAGCTCGACTGTTACGAACAAGAATCTAGCTACCGTTATAGCCGTTGCATTAAAGGCACAATTATGGGACGACTGTTACATTCTGATTAGCTATAAAAAGAGGCCGAAGCCATCATTTGAAGACATCTGATTACTCTGAAACCTACTAGCATTCTCCTCAATTTCTATATTACTCTTTGTAATTTATAGTCTGCTTCATTGTAATCGTACGATCTACGCTGTAATTCTCGAGGACATCACCCCTTATTGGTGATACTTAGTGCAACGTCGACTATACCCTTTTAGTCGGCCGCAGGTTTTTTCCTCGACCTCGAGGTTTTTCCTGCGTCATCAATTGTCTTGTTTGTTTATTTATTTTATCGTACGATTTATCGAACTAGATTTCTTTCTCTCGACGGATTAGCCTCACAGCATCTTACGATATTAAATTGTGTAATTTTTTACCAAAACAATACCGACGGGATATTTTATCTTAGTTGTGATATAACTCAATGGTGTTAAACATATCAATAATTTTCTTTTGTTATTAACGTCAATAAAAAATGTGTTTTAAATATAAGAAATTGAATATAAATGTAGGTAAATTAAAATGCAAGATAAACCATAACTTAAGTTGATACTTAATGATAAATATAAAAACTTCGAAAATAAAAAAGCTTGACATGTGAAAGTGGAAGAAAACAAAAGAAATACAAATCCCATAACAAGGTGGTATGATGTGGCGCTGAGGTGGCAGCCTATACAGAAAAGGAGGATGGGCCCAGGATAACCCTGGGCCAAAGCTGGCTCCGCCAGTGACTGGATTTGTGAATAATTGGCAAAAGGACCAATAAGTTGATCGCATATGGGTTCTTATAAGGCTATTGAACCTGGTTTCCCTATGCACATGTTAATAGAGAGTTGGACTCGCTAACCGTGATGTGTTTTAACCATATTCCATCATTTTGAGAGTTTTTTAATGTTTTTTCGGTTGTTTGACACACTTTGATTTTTGGGTTAATTTCAAAGGTCAATTTTTTTAGTTTTTTGGTTGATTTTGATAAACTCTCTTGTAGCCTTTTATCATCGCATTTTCTAAAATATCTTTGAGCCCTTCAAAATTTAGTGGATAACCTTGTATATTACAAAAAATATAATTAGGCAAATAAGTTGAGCGTGTAACAAAACCTTGCTTGGAGCTTAATAAATCCACCCTTGCAGACATAAGGATTAGGAATGGCCTTGGGGCGGGCTATTCTCGTTTCTCGAGCCCGAAATCTAAAAGTTGCCCCGTCCCTGTCCAGTCCGCCGTTGGCCATTGGGATCTTATCGGGACTCCCCATTGGGGCACTGCTTACCCCAAAACCTGCTCCAATCCCGGTTTTGACTTTTGCCACGATCCCTGCTTTTTTCCAGATCCATGTTTCTGGCCCGACCCCGATCCTCGTTTTTGCCCTGAACCAAAAGTAGCTAGATGACAATTATTAAGGATACATTCATTTCCCTCCCTGTTTCCATTTTACATTTATATCATTGTTTTGATATATTTGGGCTTAGAGTAAGGCCCGTTTGTTATATAAATGGGTTCCGAGTCCTGACTTCTGAGTCATGGGCCAAGCTCTTCAAAATTTTACTTGTATTGTTAATAGTTTATTTGCCGTATATATTTTAATTACATGTAACATAAATAGGTCAAAGTCAAGCATAAAAACCAAACCAACCAAAATGATTAAAAGTTAATCTGTAAATGCTAACAACCTTTTGAATTATTTCATAAAAATATTAAATTCTTATTAAGTGATAGAAGTTCATTTAGGCCATCCACAGCGGGACGTGACGGAAGCCGGCATGGCAACCGGTACCCCCGGCAACACCACCGAGGTTAACCGGTATGGGATTGGTATGGAATTGGTATGAGTGTGGATGAATTGGTAAGGATTGGTAAAGTATTGGTAAGATAGTGGAAAGCTGATGTGGTGATGACGTGACAGCTGGTACCATTGGTATCAAGTAAAACCATTGTGGATGGTTGGTTTTAGTAACCTAAAATTGATTAGAAATTTAAAAATTATCTACACCGAATGTTACATATAAATATTCGCTATAAATATTGTTATTTATTATGAATCATATACTTTTAATGAATATAGATGTGTTATTCATCATAAATCACATTGTTAACGTTTTTTTATACACCTTCAAATATGTGACAATCAAAACCAAAAGCAAGTCTGTATGACTATGACATCGTGCTTTGAGTAATGAAGTGTCAGTCCATGGGAGATTGGAGTAAGGCCATCCACTATGGAGTGGATTTGGCCATCGGCTTAACTTCGGGTTGCTAATACCCGTCGGCTTGTGGAAGCCACACCACCACACCACTCATCGGGTTGAACAAAATCGGTTCGATGAAGCCGAAGACTCCCAGCCCCCACCCCACCCCACCCCACCCCCTCTCTCTCTCTTCTTTCTCTCTCTTATTTATTTATTTATTTATTTTACTTTTAATTAAATGATAATGGGTTGATAGTGGATGGATTGGGTAGTTTTGGGTAAAATAGTGGAGAGCTGATGTGGCGCTGATGTGGCAGCTGAAACCATTGGGTAGTAGTGGGTCGACAGTGGATGGCCTAAAAGGAAAAAGAATAAATTATTTCAGATAACAAATTAGAAGAAATCATTTTGAGTTGGTGTTTACAATAATCGAAATAACATAATATAATAAAAAAAAAAGCAAGAATGTAAGATTTATGGTGAGATTCATCATGTACCTTGAGGGTATTCCTCTCTTAACTATTGTATCAACATTTGTCACTAAAACCTACATATCTCTATTCAATACCAGGACCAAATAAGTAGTAATGAATGAAGTCTCAATATTTTAGGTTTATATATATATAGACGAAAGTTCAAATGGAAACTCAAATTTGATTATGAAACCGAAAGTGTCATGCGACATATTCACTCTGAATAATCATGTATTATTCAGAGTGAATAACACGACATTCAATATTATTCAGAGTGAATAATACAGAATGTTGTATTATTCACTTTGAATAACATTGAATGTTGTGTTATATATATATATACATTATTCAGACTGAATATGGCACGCCCTAGCGGTCTTCACGTAATGAAAAATGAGTTTTCATTTTATAGAGAGGGAGAGAGAGAGAGAGAGAGAGAGAGAGAGAGAGAGAGAGAGAGAGAGAGGAAAGTTCAAATGTGAACTCATTTTTCATTGTGAACGTGAGCACTAACAAAATCGCGGCATTTGGCAATTTGAATCTGTGCCAAGCTTTATTCAGTATGCATACGTACACAACTTTATTCAGTTTGAATTTGAATCTGGATAAAACATAAATATTCAAACTGAATATTGTCATGTGACATGATACTAGTGATCCTCACGTTCACAATGAAAAATGAGTTCATATATGGACCTGACCTATAGAGGGAGGTTCATTTGTAAACCTCAAATATCTTGTAAACCGTGTAAACCAATCACACCATTGATTTTCAAAAATGTTTCCATATTTCACATTGTCATATTTTCATAATCATTGACTTACCATAAATTTTACATTTCCATATTTTCAATGAATCCATATCCTCCTTTGATTTTTTTGATCAAGGGTCACGATCGGTTCACAAAGTTTACAAGATATTTGAGGTTTACAAATGAACCTCCCTATATATATATATTTGTGTGATTGTATATATATATATATATATATATTATGGTTTACTTTTTTTAAATGAAAATACAAAAATAAATAAAATGACTAAGATGCCTTATCTTAACCAGGTTAACATATTTATTTTAATGGTATTAATCAAACAGACCATAATTATGATAAATTAAATATCATAACAAGTAACAACATATTTCCCTAATAAACATAGTTTAAGGACTCTAATCATAGAACCATTAAAATAATAAATAAGGACCAACTCCATAATTCAATCTCTAACTAACTATTCGATTTGTACAAATGTTACCATTGAACTATTTTTTGTACTTAATAGACCATTGAACTCTTTTTTTTTTGTACACATAATACCATTATGACCGGGAATAGCCGGTTTTGACGTGGATCTGTACACATTATACCATTTAACTATTTTTTTTGTACACATTATACCATTGAACTATTATTTTTTGTACACATTATACCATTAACCTTTGATATGTTTACAAAAAAAGTGGCAATGACTAGGCATTCTCTTATTCTTCTTCAAGACACAATCACCACCACCACCACCGCCGCCGCCGCCACAACCACCACCTCCTTCCTCCAACCACCACTCTCCATTTCTCCTTCGCATACTAAAACCCATTTCTTCACCGGAGTTCCTTAACGACGAAGACATATTCATGGACTTCTTGCTCGAAAAGGAAAAACCCACCACCAACAACAGCAAGGGCTCTTCCACTGGGTTTTACGGGTTCGGGTTGGATCTGAGTTCTCCGGTGGAGTCCGTCATGGGCAAGGGCGGAGGGAGTGTTGGCCTAGGGTTATCCTAGGATCACCCTCACTTTTTGAAAAAACTTTCTTACATATTTTTGAGGAGGCTATTATTATACTTGGGGATGATGACTGATGGTGAGTTCCAAACCCATTTCCATATCTCTTGATATTTTAATTATATATATATAAGTTTTTATTTTAGCTTAAAAAAATTAAAATATACATAAGTTTATGTTTTATGAGATCTAAAATGTATTTTCTTAAGTTTAAACTCAAGTTGCTTATTTTGATCTATAATTGAATGTCTCAAAGAATTCTTCCATTTTTGCCCATCAAACATATACATATAAGTTGAGTTCAAACGAGACAATTAGTTTACATGAAAAGCCAAATAACGTGTGATTTTAAAGTAAAATCACATGTGATACATACATGTTGATTTTGCTTTTGCAAAACATATGATTTAGCTCTTTATCGCACTTCTTGCAAGTTGATCGACTCCTCACATAATCATTCCTCTGTGTATGTGTGTGTGTATTACATAGATTTTTTTAGAAAGAGATATAAAGGTGTGTCCCATATCCTCACATTATATCAAAGTCGTGATCCACCACACTCTAGAGACTCGACACTATAAAAAATGGACGGTTTTGCAAAAAAATATAGTAAAAAAAGGATCACCCTCATTGAAAATTCTGGCTCCGCCCCTGGTCATGGGTTCCATCGAGACAGAGAGCAACGAAGAGGATTACCTGACCGGGTTGACTCCTATGTTTAAGGAATTGCCACCTGTTTTGTAAACATATCAAAGGTAAATGGTATAATGTGTACAAAAAATAATAGTTCAATGGTATAATGTATACAAAAAAAATAGTTCAATGGTATAATATGTACAGATCCACGTCAAAACTGGCTATTCCCGGTCATAATGATATTATGTGTACAAAAAAAATAGTTTAATGGTCAATTGAGTACAAAAAATAGTTTAATGGTAACATTTGTACAAATCGAATAGTTAGTTACCTTTACAAGTAATAAACCCTAAATTAAACTTTAGATAACTTTTCAGGGATTTATAACATAGTTATCGTTTTTATTTAATTATATACATATTAAAAGTTTGTGATTTTAGAAAGCATGGATCCAAATTAAACCATGGTGGGTCTGTGTCTACTTTCTTGAAAGCGAGAGTTAGAGAAAGCAACGAGCATCACATGTTATGAAAAGAGTTTCTCCCTTAATCAAAATACATAAAGATTTATAAAGTAATTAATATAGCATTAAATGCCATATTTTATTATGAAATATAGAAAGTAAAACAATATAAATGTACCTTGAATAAAATTTTAATTAATATCTAAGACATTTTGCTAAATATAAAATCATTTTTACTTAATAGACCAAAAGATTATAAATATAACTTTAATCGTATTTAAGATTATATACCTAAAAGACCTGTAAAATACATTATTGTCCTCGATTTCTCTATTAAGCCTTTTATTTTTCTAATTCATGAAGAAAAAAAAATTAATACACTTCACAAATATCTTACAAGATAATTATTATATGTACGACATTAAGACATATGGAAAATATATGTTGGAGTCTCGTAATTTTCAACGAGTGTTTTCTTTAATAGATTGAGCCTTAAGGTTATCGGCTTGAAATCTTTGGCCTATATTGATCATATACTTTTTTTTTACACAGCAGCCAAACCAATTTATTACCCACCATCAACAACCAACATCAAACCAAAATCCACAATTATAGCAAACAAACCGAAAAGGAAACAAAGGGAACAAAACCCACAAACAGGACAAGAAGCCACGAAACAACCGAACACTAAAAAAACCATAATTAACAGGACCGAGTAGCAAGAACAAGGGCCGAATCGAGCAACGCCCAACGTACCTGCTGCCCCACCAACGCCGAGGTAAAAGAAGAATGCTGCAACATCAAGCCATGATACTCGGTTCATAAGGCGTAAACATAAGTAGAAAACGGACCTGAAATTACAGCAAAAGTGAGCTCAACGACAACGTAAGACTGTCCTCCTCCGTCGGAAAGATCGAGTCAAGTTGCTACCCTTGCGAGACACAGAACAAAATGTTTTGGCACCCCAAGTACTCCACTCTCGGCGACACTTGCCCCGACAAACCTCGCCGGAACGCAAGACCCACCAGGAAAGCACCACCGTCGTCTACCCGAATCGCTTTATCCCCACCACCGAGTACTAACCTGCCAGATCCTTCATCCATGAATTTCACTCCACCGCTAACTCGTTGTCTCATTGCGTAGTCCACTGATAAGTTGTAACCTGAAACTTGAAAAAAGTGTCCTCTAATACCATGTTGCTTTGATCAAACACCACTTTATTTCTATTTGATCATATACTATCTTTTAATAAATTTAGACGACTTTATGAGATATACTTTATTTGTTTTTGTTTTTCTGAAAGGGCGTCCCAGATTATGCTTAGACTAATCTTGACAAATTGTAAATAAATTCAATGGTCACAATTGTTGTATATGCCTGTAATTGAACCCTGAACAAATGAGATATTCGATAAACTTTATTTTTTTTGAAGGTGGAAGACATCAACTTTCTTAAATCATTGATGCTAAAAACATGAAACAAAAATGATGATAATTATAGTGTCTTCCGGTAGTCAAATTTTGGTAACATTATATCATAACCGTTTAGAATAATATTTATGTTCTACTCGCATCATATTTAGGTTTTATATCAATTGAGTTGCGTTTAAAATAGTTTTCTTTCATTTTTTTTGTATTTTGTGGAAACAACTTACTAATAGTTAGTTCATTTATCATAATCATTTGTCATTTCAATTATGTGTAAGATGATACAATTCAA
Source organism: Centaurea solstitialis (assembly GCA_030169165.1). Classification (NCBI taxonomy): domain Eukaryota; kingdom Viridiplantae; phylum Streptophyta; class Magnoliopsida; order Asterales; family Asteraceae; genus Centaurea; species Centaurea solstitialis. The sequence goes on along the minus strand of CM058046.1, from coordinate 47,340,837 downwards.
ATTTTGTCTAAAAAAGTATACTTTCAAACATTGATATTTAGGCTTTATCCTTTAAAAACATAAAAATATTGTATCTCATTTTAATCGATGCCATGTCAATATCAACACAATCCGTTGTTCAATTGAGTATTAACATATGCTTTTTAAATATACAAGTCTTCAAAATATCTATTTTAGGAATATTCTTTTTCAAAATAAAAATTAAATAGAAGTATATTTTTGTATATTATTTGTCTAAAATCAACATTTTAAGTAAATACACAAACAAGACATGGATAAACCAATAGTAAGATTCCCCATAATGAATCAAGATTATCTATTATTTCTTAATAACAGCTCTAAAATACATAGAATATTAATTCTAATTTTTATTTAAATTTAATATCTAAAGCATTTATATTCTAATTCTTGATAGAAAAATATGATGAGGAATCCATGTTTTCTGAGCCATTAGGTGAAGTCTAGATTTAAAAATACCACCAAAGTCATCAAAGTGGCTCACTAATTATTTTTAATCATTAAAAAGTTGTTTAAATATTAAATTAAGCTTTAGTTCAGAAAAGGTATGTTACATGCTATTGGCCTATGGCATCCAAATCTATTTTTATTCCTTTCTTCAACCTAAAGGTCCATGCATCTCTTACCTTATCCCCAATTTATCTCAAACCTTCCTCTGCCATCTTATAATTGTGTATTATCCACCCCCAACAAAATTACACAAATACCCATCAACCAAGTTTAATAGAAACACCTCTTGTCATTTCATCTAATCCATTATTACAAACATGAATCAAATTCTAACAAAAGTGACCCCTTTAACTTGCCACAGATAGATTCTTCCTGTCATGATTCACATGTGAATTCAGTCTTCATGTTTATGGAACCATTGTGAGTCCAAAGTTAGGGGCTTTTATTATCTTTTATGTGTTTTAATTCAACATCAGACACCTTCTTCAGGTATATCTACCAAACCCTATTATGTTATTGAATTTGCTTGAAAGTTAGATGATAATAATAATAATGATAAAAACTGAAAGGGTTTTTTACTTTTTCTTTCTTAAAATAGTAATGAACAGTTGAATTTGGTTCTTGAATGTCCTTCTAACTTGGGGAGGTTTTGTTCAATCAATTAAAGAGAATCTTTTGGAGTTTCTTGCTTTTCTTATGACATAGGTTTCTTTAAAAATCATGTTTTTAGGCATTGAATCTGATTCTTTCATAAAGATTTCTCTGTTTTCAACTTTTTTCTTGGTGGGGTGGGTGTGTGAAAGAACCCTAATTGCAACTTGTGGTTTAGCTTTTTGATATTCCCTCATTTTCCCACTTGGGTTTGTTTTTCTTGACCAAGAATTTGCATTTCTTTATGATTTCTTGAAGATTAATTAGGGTTTAAACCTCTGAAATGTTCTTGGTAAGTTACCAACTCTGTTCATCTTTCTTGCTAATTTTCTTGATCTTTAAAGTCAAATTCTTCAAGATTTTGACCTCAAAACCCTGAAATTGAAATCAAGTTTCAATATTTTTAGAAACCCATGAATCAAACTGTGTAATATTGTGTTTTTCAGGTGGATCAAATTCGGTATGATTGATAATTTGATATGAAGGTTGTAAGATAATTATCTAGAAAAATGGGTGTTCATAAATGGCGTCTTGTTGCTTCATTGTTGCTAAATTTGGGGTTTTTTCTAACAAATGGTTTGAGTACACATAATGCATCAACAAGACCACCCATTGTGAATATTGGAGCTATTTTCACTTTCGAATCGACAATTGGGAAAGTCGCAAAGGTTGCAATGGAGCAGGCTGTTAAAGACATTAATGCGAATTCAACCGTTCTTCGTGGGACTGAACTTAGGTTGGATATGCGGAGTTCGAATTGTAGCGGGTTTCTTGGCATGGTTGGAGGTAAAAGATGATTTTTTATTTTATTTTTATGTTTTTCTTAAGTAAATTTACGATCTTGATGCTTTTAAACACCGTCGTAATGGGTATTTTCAATAAATGACGGGTTTTTAGTTAGGAGCATGATCTTTCAAAACTCCGGGGTTAAACAGTTTGCGCCTGTAAAATCTTGAAAAAAGCACTAGATACGGTTATTTTGTAAAAAGTTACTTCTATATAAGGTCATTTAACAAAATATCCCTGTTTCTTGTTCATATTGTTCTACCCGTCTCAAAATATTAGGAAACGTTAAAAAAACCCGCTCTTTTTAACTCTATATTCACAAGAAAGTAAATGTAGTGGACTAGAAAGGACCACAACTAATGTTGCATCGATATTGTGTGGGCTAATAGGAAACTTGACTTAAAAAGCGTTGTGATTGAGACATTCGGAAAAGGGAAATGCTCGAAGTCTTGTCTGGGCGTTTGGAAAACGACTGATTGAAAGTAAATCTTGCAGACCACTATATGAAATCGTAACTTATGTTGCATGATTTCCAATAGGGGCAAATAGGTCATTTTGACTCTGTTGGAGTCCCACATCAGCTAGACACAGACCATCAAACATGTACTATATGTAGGAACACCTCGTCTATCTATGAAATCATAACTTATGTTGCTTAATTCTCTATAGGGGTAAATAGGTCATTTTAACAATGTTGGAGTCCCACATCAACGAGACACAAACTATCACAAATGTACTACTTGTAGAAACACCTCCTCGCTCTATAAATGGCTCTTTTAGAAGTCGATTCAAAAGGGTCCCACATATCTAACAGTGTTTCTACTCAGACTTCAGAGTTCAACACCTCTTAAGTTTATAATCTTTATTGCATATTAAATGGTTATCTTTTTAATAATTTACAGCGTTACAATTTATGGAAAGCGACACGATTGCGATCATCGGTCCGCAATCTTCGGTCGTAGCCCACATTATATCCCACGTAGCAAACGAACTCCAAGTCCCGCTCTTATCATTCGCTGCAACGGACCCCACCCTCTCGAACCTCCAATTCCCGTACTTCGTAAGAACAACACAGAGCGATTTGCACCAAATGAATGCGGTATCAGAAATTGTCGAATTTTACAGTTGGCGGGAAGTCATCGCAATCTTTATCGATGATGATTACGGAAGAAACGGAGTCTTGGCACTAGACGACGCCTTAGCGGCTAAACGTTGCCGGATATCGTACAAGGTTGGGATCCCGCCCGGGCCCGGATTCGGGCGGACTGAAGTCATGGATATTTTAGTGAAAGTCGCGTTAATGGAATCCCGAGTGATCGTTCTTCATGTTTATCCGGAAATGGGGTTCTTGATCTTCTCAGTGGCTCGGTATCTCGGGATGATGGCGGACGGGTACGTCTGGATAGCGACCGATTGGCTCTCGTCGGCTTTGGACTCGAGTATGCCGATTCCGTCAGAAAAAATGGAGACGATGCAAGGGGTAGTGGCGTTACGGCAACACACGCCGGATTCCGTCGCGAAAAGGGCATTTTCGTCAAAATGGGGTAAATTAACCGGCAGTAGTTTCGGGTTGAATTCTTACGGTTTATATGCTTACGATACCGTTTGGATCATCGCTCACGCGATCGACAAGTTCTTCGATCAAGGCGGCATCGTTTCGTTTTCGAACGATTCGAGGTTGAGCTCGGACGGGTTCGCTGATCTTCATCTCGACGCGATGAGCATCTTTAACGGCGGGAAACTTTTGTTGGATAATATTTGGAGGAGCGATTTCGACGGGTTAACCGGGCGGATAAAGTTCGGTCCCGATCGAAATCTAATTAATCCCGCTTATGATGTTATAAACATCATCGGGACTGGGTTCCGAACCGTTGGATACTGGTCCAACGGTTCGGGTTTGTCGACTTTGACCCCCGAGAATCTTCACTCGAAGCCGGTTAACCGATCTGGTGCGGATCAAGCGCTTCATAGCGTGATTTGGCCTGGGGAGGTGGTGACAAAGCCACGGGGTTGGGTATTCCCGAATAACGGGAAATTACTTAAGATTGCGGTGCCACTTCGAGTGAGTTATAAGGAATTTGTTTCGCAATTACCGGGGACTAATATGTCGAAAGGATTTTGTATCGATGTTTTTGTGTCGGCCGTGAATTTGTTGCCGTATGCGGTGCCGTATCAGTTCGTGCCGTTTGGAAATGGGAAAGAAAACCCGAGTTATACTGAGCTCGTAAGTTTGATCGCAGCCGGGGTGAGTTCGAATCCAATTAAATTGTTTTGTTTTTCTGTTACTATCTCATTTAGATGTCCACAATTAAAAAGAGACACAGTTTTAGAAGTATGTGATTTATTACTTCTTTTTATTAATTGGAAAGGGGACACTTATTTTTACAGTGGAAACTTATTTTAAGACAAACTAAAATAGAAATACAGAAACTAAATGATAGTTTTACTTTTTAATTAACAAAATGACAAGTTTACCCGTAAGAGTAGATGGAGCGATGAATTCCTCCATGTTATTATTAGGAGTAAAATTAAAAAGTAGATACTTACTTTTACAGTGGAAACTTATTTTAAGACAAACTAAAATAGAAATACATAAACTAAATGACAATTTTACCCCTAAGGCCCTAATGATAAATTACATTTTTACCCTTATAAATGGACATTTATTTTGGGACGGAGGAAGCATTAGTGGAAGAAATTAGCCACTTTTTTCCTATGGATGCTTTGTGTGTGGTTTTTGATCAAATGTTTACTGTAGGTTTTTGATGGTGCGATTGGCGACATAGCTATAGTAACCAACCGAACGAAAATTGTGGATTTCACACAACCTTATGCTGCATCCGGGCTAGTCGTGGTGGCCCCGTTTAAGAAAATGAACACGGGTGCTTGGGCGTTTCTACGCCCGTTTTCTCCAACGTTGTGGGCGGTGACTGCCGCTTTCTTTCTCGTTGTTGGCATTGTCGTGTGGATTCTAGAGCACCGGATAAATGACGAGTTTAGGGGGACTCCCAAAAGACAAATCATCACGATCCTATGGTAAGTTTTCTTCTTCTTTTTATTAAGTCTTGTGTGGAGAAATCTATCTGTCTAGATACATTTGTCTGCGCGGATAAAAAATATGGCATTTAATTTTTTCCAGAATCAACAGGCTGAATGACAAAATTGACCAATTTACCCCTAGTATGGAATAAACATCGTTTGATATATCCAAACCAAACAAACCCAGTATATCCCAGTGTTGGGGGGGGGGGGGGGGGGGTAGGATGTAAGCAGACCTGTTGTCTACCTTAAAGGGTAGAACGACTGTTTTTAGACCCTATTTTTAAGTGGGATTATATTGGGTTCGTTTAGGTTGGATATACCGATGGTGATTTAATGCTCGACCTTTTGTTGTATTTAAATAATCAAAATTTGCGGAGGTTCATTTAACGTTTCTTTGTTTTCTTTTGGTTTCAGGTTTAGCCTTTCTACGCTCTTTTTCGCACATAGTAAGTAAAATGCTTTCTTTTCATATAGTTGTTGACACCGCTCAAAATTGCTATGATTTCTCTACAAATTAAAAGAAATTTGTGAAAATTTCATCGGAGTTATATATGATGCTACATTTCAGAAGAATTTTGGTGTTAAGTTAACTTAATCGGTTTAGAATTTCATATTTGACCTCAAAAGTCAAAGTAGAACTAGCATAATGTCTTTGACTTTTGAAGTCAAACTAAGTAATGTTCATTTTCAAAGTTGGTATGAATTTTTTTAATAAATTTAAATTTTCTTAAAGAATTGCATACATCCTAATAAATACCAGATTTATGAGAAGTTTGGTACCAAATTTGTGACTAAATCCATTTTGATTTTGACGTTTGAATTGAAATGATTGACCTCGAGAGTCAAAGTGGAACTAGCATAATGAGTTTTGACTTTTGGAGTCAAAATAAGTAATGTTCATTTCCCAAATTGGTATGATTTTTTTGATAAATTTATTTTTTCAAAGGAATTGCTTATATTCTAATAAATACCAGATTTCTGAAAAGTTTGGTATCAAATTTGTGACGAAATCTGTTTGATTTTCACCTTTTGAAACGAAATGGTTGACCTCAAAAGTCAAAGTGCGACGTTGGTTTGATACCTTAACGATCGGTTTTCTTTTTATACAGGAGAGAACACGGCAAGTACTCTCGGACGTATCGTGTTACTCATATGGCTTTTCGTAGTACTGATAATCAACTCGAGTTACACCGCGAGTTTGACTTCGATTCTCACGGTCCAACAACTAACGTCTCCGATTAAAGGGATCAACTCGTTGAAGAAAAGCAACGATCGGATCGGATACCAAGTGGGATCTTTTGCCGAACGGTATTTGGTCGACGAAATCGGGATTCCCGAGTCCCGGCTCGTGGCTCTCGGAACACCCGATGCTTATGCGGAAGCACTTCGGAAAGGTTCCAAGAACGGTGGAGTGGCAGCTATTGTTGATGAACGGCCGTATATCGAGCTTTTTTTGTCAAACCAGTGCAAGTTTCGGGTGGTTGGGACCGAGTTCACAAAAAGTGGCTGGGGTTTTGTAAGTTTTCCTTCTTCACTTGACGGATGTTTGTTTTTTAAAAATTACCTCCTAAAAACCTCTTAAGTCTGAAAATTAAAATTAAGAGGTTTGCAGAGTTAAGACTGTTTGTTTTATTTTTAAGAAAAGGTCTGTAAACCTCTTATCGTCCTCTGAACTGTTACAAGGTGCACCATCCGCCTCTTGTTTTTTTAAATGTGAAATCAGACTTCAGACCTCTTAAAAAGCAAACGCCACCTTGGTTTGTTTAGAGATGAAAAAACCCCGATAAAAATCGTTCTTGAAAAACCCCGATTGGCTCCTTTTTCAACGTGAAAGACGGGTTTGGGTTGGACCTGCGGGCTTTTTTTGTTTACTGAAAACGGGCTTGAAAGGACTGGGCCTTGGTTTTGACTTTTATGGTCAAATGAGTCGTTTTCAAGATTCGGGACTTTTGAATAATTTGATTTATGGGTGCATTGTTAAGTCGTATATTTACTTTCGGATAGTAACGACATCAAGTTAAATCTTTGAAAACGATAATTAACGTAGTGTTGGTTTTAGAATTGGGATTCATCCAATGTCTCGTTTGACCACCGAAAGTCAAATTACTCTCTGAATAATTTTGTACCCATTTTGACCCGTGGAGGGTGATCCTCACGGGAAAACCCCCCCAAAAATTGAAAAACTGAGGATCGCCCAAATAACCGTTCATCTACACGGTATGCACATGTGTATACAAGTAATTGAAGTTGTTTTTTGGTTTTTATGCACGTGCATACCGACAAATTGCTCACAATTACTTGTATGCACATGTGCATACCATCAAGATGAACGGTTAACGGGGTGTTCCTTAGTTTTTATTTTTTTGTGGGTTTTCCCTGAACCTGATACTTGACCCGTAAACTATTGATCTTGCAAAATATTCACGAAATTTCTATGGAAAAAGGAACGATACACCCTACATTTACATCATCAAACGTTACAAGATCAACAAGTTATCGGTCAAATTAAGTACAAAATAAGAATACTTGAAACTTTGTTTCTTTGTTACACTAGATAGAAACGAAGGTAAAATTCGTTACATTTTAACGCATTTTCCCCTTTTTATATTCGAATGATAATAAGATCAAATATCTTTACAGGCATTCCCACGTGACTCTCCATTGGCGGTCGATTTATCAACTGCAATCCTCTCGCTATCGGAAAACGGCGATTTGCAACGGATCCATGACAAATGGCTAATAAGAAGCGGTTGTAGCACCGATAATTCCGAGCTCGAATCGGACCGATTACACCTCAAAAGCTTTTGGGGTCTCTTCCTTATTTGCGGTATCGCGTGTTTCATCGCCATTTTCATATACTTTTGTCAGGTATTCCGACGGTTTCGTAATGTTGCCCGATCGGCCGTTGATTCCGACGGGTCCCGGTCTCGACGGATTCAGACACTTCTCTCAATCATCGACGAGAAGAAAGACCCTCGGGATAAGAAACGGCAAAAAGTCGAGAGGTCGATATCGAACGACAGTGCAGATTGCGAGACCGGAAACGATTCGGAACGAAGGTAGATTGCGATTGTCTTTTAACGACCTTTTGCAAACGAGCGTTAGGTGCTTATATCGGGAAGTCTAATCGAATGGTGACGGCTGATTTATGGTGTATGGGTATCGGCTAAAATTGTAACTATAACTTTTAAAAAATCAATTCAAATTTAGAATGGTAATACGTATCACTTGTACATATTTTGAAGTCAATATTACAAGTCTTCTATACTAGTCTTTGGGTGGTTTATACTCTTACAATCTACAATTTAGAGATGCATAAAAAGCTTTAAAAAGCCCGTTTAGGCCGAAATTTTAGGGCCAAAGTTTGGCCGAAAAAGCCCGATCGGGCCCTTTTACAACCTAAAAGTCCAGGCCGGTCCAACACTATTTATTGAGAACAGGTTTTGGACGGTCTGGGCTTAGATCCGAAAAATCTAGACCTTTTGCATCTCTAATGTACATGTCCAAATTTTAAATTTAATGGTCAACATATGATTTCGAAGATGAATCTAAAATCTAAGGTTTGTTTGGCGGTTGTTGAATGGTTTGGTGAAGGATGATTAAGTGGTCATATCGATTAAGAGACTTTTATGATATAGGCTGTGTTTGGCAAACATAAGCTAGTCCATCCAAACATGTACCAGGAAGCTAGCTTATAAGCTAGCTTTTTGAAACGCTACTTTGAGTAGCTTATGAGGAGCTTATTGTAGCTTTTTCCAATTATACCCTTATTAATATTAATTATTAAATTCAAATATACCTTTTTTGGTCATTGTACATACTCATAAGCTAGTTTTTGCCAAACATAATTTGTTCATACGCTAGCTTATCAGCTACTAACAAGCTTATCAATCAACAGCTAGCTTATCAGCTACCAGCTAGCTTATCGGCTACGCTTGCCAAACATAGCCATAGTGTAAAATGAAATATGGTTGTTTGATAAATGTTTAGAATAAAATAAAGCCACTAATGGTTAAGTGACAAATTTTTATTTTTGTCAAACAAGATTCATCTCTTAGTAATTCAGATGTTGTCTTTTAATGGAGCTATTAAGGGGTAGACAAACATTTCCTAAAACTTAAACTAGGTGCGGCAATTCTCGACGCGACACGAACCTGAGATGAAAATAAACGGTTGAGTTGTCTGGTCCGCCAATCCGTCAACCCGCCAAACGTTTATTTTGTGGTTTGTGTTAGGGTTGGTATATGGGTTCGCGATTCATCCCGACAACCCGTTTATCTAGGTTTAATATGTTTTTATAACAAAACTTGTATTCTTTTAGACTAAACCCTATCCGTTTATGACTTGTCAACCCATTTATGATCCGCCAACTCGAATATGACATGATTGACACCCCCTAACTTCAATCCCAAAACGTCTGCTAGAAATGGCATAATGATGAAAGTCATAAATCGGTTTGAGAGTGGTTTTATTTAGGTGTCGTTTGTTTTTTAAGAGGTCTGAAATCTGATTGTTTTTTAAGAGATATAAGGTTATATTTTACATTTAAAAAATAAGAGATAGATGGGTGTATCTCTTAGAATTTTAAAGTACAGTAAAAGGTTTTAAAACCTTTTTTTTAAAACAAAAAAAAAACAATATTAAATCTATAAACCCTCTTAATTTTTAAACTTAAAAAGTTTTAAAATATTTTTTTTTAAAAGCAAGCATTCCCGTGATGTTTTGTCATTTCAAGTGTAAAAAGAGAAAAGTTGTACCTACTTGTGATTCTATGGTGCAACTTATTTTTCACATGATTTGGTTTCCTTTTTTATAGTTTGTTTTTAGCATCAATTTGTATTATTTAATTTTTACTTCTCGTTTTTTTTATTTTTGTATTTGTTGGATCTTTTCAGGCTACCTTTCTTTTTCAAATACTTATTTTTATGTGTATGAGAATTGTAACACCCAATCCCATTTTATTAATTATAAAAGAAAAACCGTTACTAAAAGAAAACCTCCATAATTGTTAACGATAAAAACGACAATTCAAAAACCCAAACAAATTAGAAATTCAACACCCGCCAAATAATTAATGTATTAGTATTTATGATCAGATCGGAATGCCACGACACGAGCCGGAACCCTCAAGCCGGAGCCTTGCCCTTGTCCACACCGGAACTCGTACCTAAAAAAAAATAAGTAAACACGAGGGGTAAGCTTCACCGCTGTTAGGAATTATGTGCAGAGTTGACAAACCAAGTGATTACACATCCAATGTTGCAAGATACTTGAGGGTCACACCTGTGAGAACCTATAAGTCGAACAAGTTAGATGAAATCCCGAAATGGAGAGTTAGGATTTATAATAGTGTATTATAAATCTATTGGGTAATTTCAGTCAGAATTACCAAAGTTGGAGGGTTATTAATTAATTGGGATATTATATATTTATTAAGATAAATAAATATATAATAGTTAATTAATAAAGTTTTTATATATTAGATAAATATATAAATCGTAATTATCGTATGCAAATTCTTTTCCAGCTAATTAAATAAGGAAAGGATTTGAGATAATTATTATAAGGAAACTGGATTCCATACAAACTGTATTTTTCCTCCATATAAATAAAGCCTATGGGTTAAGGAAAAATATTAAGCCTCTTTCAGTTGAGAAAATCAGTTTTCTGTCCCCTCCTCCTCTCTCCCAAAACCGGCGCACAAACCCCCCCCCCCCTTCGGGTCGTTTTGTTGTTCGGGTTTCACGGTTCTGCTAGAGGAACGTTCGTTGGTTGATTACGGGTGGACTAATTCTCAAGCATCCAGGTAAATTAATCTAACCTAATCCTTTAGGTTTAGAGCTACAAACGATTAAGATCATTAGGCTTTAATGGGTTTTTTTAGCTTTTATCGCTTCCGCATGATTAGATTAGAAACAACGTGTTTTCTGATCACGTGGGTTTTAACAGTTTGTTTTAAACCTACGAGATATATCAAACCAGCGAGGTTTTGATAGATCTGAGATAATCCTCGGATCAGTTTGATCCAAGGATACCCACAAAAACCCAACAGTGGTATCAGAGCCATTGTTAAATCGTTTTTAGCTGTTTATCAGTTTATCAGTTTATCTGTTATGTATATGATCCGTTAAAAGGTTGTTTCTTGCGTATCAAGTTTTAAAATCTGGTTTTATTGAGTTTAATCTTTTATATGAATTTTTAGATTTTAAATTGTTATTCATACGAAAAACCCGGAAAAACCATCACCGGAATGGTAATGGCTACGGTTGTAACACCACCACCGCACCACCAGCGTGGTGGTTGCGGCTGGTCTCAATGATCAAACGCCGGGCCTCACCACAGCGTGTGGTAGCGGCCCCGGCTGCCGTACAAAAGTTCACGCCACCAGGTGGGTGGCGGTGATCGACGGTTTCAGGCTAGGAACAACGGCTCAGCAGCGCCGTGTACCATTGATCATGGTTGCAACAAAGATTGAACGGTGGCGACGCCGGCATTGAACGAAAACCACCACCGCCCCATCGATTATGGTGGCGATGATGACGAATTCGATCAACAAACCGCCGTGAGTAGCAACGGCTATGGCCGAGACCACCTTGGTGGTGGTAGTAGCGTCGAAAGAAAATAATCAAACCACCGCCGGCTGCCATTAGGCCGTGCCAAGCGGTGGCGATCGACGGTGGCAGCAACCAATGCTGCCGATCGCGATGATGGCCTAACCAAACCATCCGCCGGCTGCCCTAAGGCCACGCCAAGGCGATGGTTAATCGCCAAGTAATGGCGGTGATATTTTTTGATCGCCGGCCGAAAACAAAACACCACCACCAGAAGCCACGATCGTGGTGGTGGATGGAGGTGTTAAACAATGGCCGTAGGCCACGCCACCCGATCGGTGGTGGTGGCTGAATCCATATCGAGCCACGGATGACGCCAAGGCCGAACCACCAGCGTGGTGGTGATCGGCGGTTCTGATGATGGGACGTGGCTGGAACGCGGCCAAACCACAACCACCAGAAGCCGCTCACGCGGTGGTGGATGGTGGTTGCGACAAATGGTGATGATCGATTAGGTTGGTTGGTGTCGGTAGCAACATTCCTTTGAACACTAATGTCGTTACCAATCGATGATAATGATTACGTAACGACCGTTCGACGAACCACCAGCGTGGTGGTGGACGTTGATTCTTGACCATGGGTTGTACCTAGGGTTTTTCGTTTTCGAGTCTAGCTGCGTTATCAGACCCAAAGACCCAAGTCCTTTGGACCAAGTTATGGCCCAAAGAGGGGTTTTATCAGATTTTAGTTGTTTTATCCAAATTAATCTTTTAAATAAATTCATTAAATTTAAAATAATGTTTTATCAAACCAGTTATTATTGACCAGCTTGGTCAAATAGTTTTTGTGTCGAGTCTTGATCAGACAAGTCAAACACGACACGGTTTAAAGTTCACTCCTTTTAGACAATCTTTTTGTTTGGTAAAACCCGGTTTGATATAACTTTGGATAAAAGTTTTTTTTTCTTGCAAATCAATTTTATAAAAGTGTATATTTATAAAACTAATTTCGATTTATAAAACTGTTGTTTTTATAAATCAGTTCAAAACCTTGTTTTGCAATAATTGAGACAAGATAATTTTAACGGATCCAGGTTTATTTTTCTCGTAATTATAATATTGCTTTTGTTGCATATATACACATAATTGCGTGATTGCTTGAGAACTATATATGAATTTCAGTTTGATTTTACATATATATATATATACGTTATAGTATTTGCCAACTTAGACCCTTGACATATTCATGGGGAGGCCTGCGTGCCATTTACAACCCCTTATGTAATAATGACCCTAGGATAGAGTTTTTCTTTCTTTTGGGATGACGAGGCCAGTGGGAGCTATTCTTCATCTTACCGGAATACTAACAAGCATGGTGAAGCGAGTGGGAGCTACGTTAATTTTTGAAGTTATAGAAAAACTAGGTCATTATTGGTCCCTAGGAACAAAGTTGGCAAAACCTATAATTAGTTGTTTGCGTAGTTATAATTATCCGTGTGCATGATTAACTGCGTAATTGATACTAATAACTGTTAGTTTATTAGATATGTTTTAAAAATATTTTTTTTTTAAAACAAGGAGGAATTAGGTTTTATTATTTTTCAATCGAAAACCTTTAAAGTGAAGTCTTTAATAAAACCTAGTGTATTGTTATAAAAGAGCAAACTTGACGGAACAGTTAGCTTTTGTCAGACGGAAAGGGTTATTGAAACAGGTAGTTTCAATCAAATCAGTTGATTTCAAATTAGCCGATATTTTAAACAGTTGGTTTAAAATAACATGAATATTTAAAACAGTTGGTTTAGAATATTAATTACTCTTTATAACGAAGTATAGATGATTGTTTTATATAAAAGGTTAAGTTGATAAAAACAGTTAGTTTTAATCAACTAGGTGTGCTATTAAAACAGCTAGTTTTAATTAGCAAGTGATTTTAGAACAGTTAGTTTTAAAATTACATGTATGTTTCAAACAGTCAGTTTAAAACATAAGTAGCCTTTATAAACAATCAGTTTTTCAAAATCCTGGAAATAAAGTTTTTTCAAAACCCCGAAAATCATAGATCAGTAGTGCAACCCATCTAGGGGCACCTTCGGCGTAAAGTACATAGGCGTTGTAAGTGATCACACATTCGACGTCTGTGTTCAAACTGAAGCTGAAGGGGTTACATAACTCTGCGAATTATCTCCGGGTGGTACCGGCCAGAGTATAGTAATCAGGTCCCCAAAATGGTGAGATCTGTTTTGGTTCTATAATGTTCACCGGGTGGTACCGGGCCAAAAAGCACTAAGAGGGACTAAAACATGCACAGGTAGTTGCCATGGTCCCGAAAAGATCTAGGAGTCATGTCAGTTAGATATGATTGGTAAAAGTCCTTACCTACCAAAATAAATACGGGTCTGGTGGAGCAAGAACATTACGCACATCAGGACGTATGAAATAAGGATCCTAGTCCAATAAATTGATCATTTAAGGGTTTATTGATATTTTATTGGAAATTAGTCTATTTACAGTTGCTAAGACCAAAAGTTTTATTTTGTGTAGATGGCAAGCACTGTTACCAGCACTAACAATCTTTCCCTCCGCTCTATCCTAGAGAAGGATAAGTTGACCGGCTCTAACTTTCTTGACTGGGAGCGCAATCTGATGATTGTGCTCAGACATGAAAGAAAGTGGTATGTGCTTGAAGAGCCACTTGGGGAGGCACCTCCGGCAAACGCTCCGGCTGCTGCCAGAAATGCCCACAAGAAGCACTCAGATGATCTCCTTGATGTTGCCTGTCTGATGTTAGCAACTATGAGCCCAGATCTGCAAGCAGGGCTCATAAACACGAATGCTTACGACATGATCCGCCAGCTGAGGGACATGTTTCAGACTCAGGCTCGTACAGAACGCTACGATGCCACCAAAGCATTCAATGAATGCAAGATGGTCAAAGGGACATCAGTAAGTGACCATGTCATGAAAATGAAACGGCACTTAGATCATCTGGAGAGGCTGGGTCATCCCGTTCCGTTGCAACTAGCAACTGACACCATACTTAATTCACTGTCAGAAGACTACAGGCCCTTTGTAGTCAACTACAACATGAACAACATGGAGAAAACAATAGCAGAATTGCACTCCATGCTTAAGACAGCTGAATTAAATATGGGGAACAAGAACAAGACAAAGGATGTCTTGATGGTAAAAGACGGAGGGGTTAAAAAGAAAAATGGTCATGCTAGCACCAGCAAGGGAAAAGGACCAGTTCAGGCCATCCAGAGTGCACCCAAGAAAGGCAAGGGCAAGGGCAAGGGCAAGAAGGTTAAGCCAAACAAAGCTAGGACCGAGAATCGCTGCTTCATATGCAATGAGATCGGTCATTGGAGGCAAAACTGCCCTAAGCGTCATGAAGCAGGTATGTAAACCTCAGAAAATTTATGATTGCTTTGTTTTGTCACTTCTTACTTGTTAGCTTACAAGTATACTGATACCTAGAGCAAATGATTATTGCAGGGAGTCAGAAATGAAGTGAAGTGCCCAGGAGTTGCCGAGGATCTTAAGTACTAGATGATTTAAAGTCAAGACATTTTTGAATTTATAGTTTTAAAACAGTTATTTTGGGGGTTTATGTTTTAAAATGTTTGGATAATTATATTTTATAATTCAATGGTTTTAATTTTCAAAAGTTATTGTCTTGACAATTGAAATATCTGATTGTGCTTAGTGTTTGTATGATCCTAGTTGTTGATGCCTGTTATAGTTACTTTAATGAAATTGAAGTAATTTGTATAAAAACTACCAAAACACACGAGATTCTATAGGAATGTGTTTTGAGAATAAAACATTTATGAATGATATTTTGTGATCCGTAAAAAGAGAATTTAAGATATTAACACAGATAGTGTTAATAACAGCATTTATAAAACTAGAAAGATTCCAAGTTCTGGAATTAGGATTTGAACAAATCCAGATAAGTTTTATAAAAGGAAATTCTCAGAATTAACTAATCAAGTTTGATCAAGTTTTATTCAAATGTTTTAAAAGGAGAATTTAGGATATTAACTCAGATAGCGTTAATAACAATATTTATGAAACCAGAAGAATTCCAAGGTTTGGAATTAGGATTTAACCAAATCCAGTTGAGTTTCATAAAAGGAAATTCTCAAAGTCCATTACTTAAAATTGGGATTGACTAATCAAAGTCTTGAATAAGTCAATAGTAAATTTTGAGTAATAGTTAGTTTTTATGCAAGCCAGTGGGAGCCCGATTATTCTCTATCTAGTCTAAGATGAAAGAATAAAAGACATAATTATTGATATATCTCGGAATTCATAAGTCCAGGTAGGATAAGAATTCATAAGATATAATTTACCCTTTTAGTTAAAAGGATAAAAGTTTCAAGACCCATGAAACAAGGTCGTGACTGACTTAAAAATCAATAATTATAGTGTTGGATTAAAATATATGTAGCATTCCAGTAGATTTGCCAGGATTGCAAATGGAATCGGATTTCAGGTAGAAATCATTCATCTACACAGCAACTAAGGAAAGTTGCAGTTTTACATATTCAGGAACTGGAAGTTAGTCCAGGTCTCCAAGTTCATAGAATATGATAAAAGTCTAATTATTGTTTTAAGAGGTGTTTGCAAAACAATGATTAGCAGACACAAGTAAACAAACTCGTGTTTTTGGTTATCGCTTTGATTAAAATGGTAAACTTTAATCAAAGGGTTTAAAATTGAAGGTAGGTGATACTTCATTTTAGATCAGTATTTAACAAATGTTAAATAGATAAAATGAAAGTTATTAAAGAAAA
Source organism: Centaurea solstitialis (assembly GCA_030169165.1). NCBI lineage: Eukaryota > Viridiplantae > Streptophyta > Magnoliopsida > Asterales > Asteraceae > Centaurea > Centaurea solstitialis. The sequence goes on along the minus strand of CM058046.1, from coordinate 47,324,538 downwards.
GACATTCAATCTTGTTATTATTACAGCGTGTAATATGGACTATACAAGATTGATTTCTTTATCACTTTCACATTTTTGCATGTTTTTAATATATCCAGGAATGAAATCAGTCTCCGTTTTTCATTCGAAACCTGTCCGTGACAACTTATCATTGTGGGAGCATGATAAGGTTTTAAAGTCATTGTGAACTTTTAGGTAGTTATGATCAGTTGTTGAATAACAGCTACAAGTGTTGTAGACTAAAAGTTGCACAGATATTTGATAGAGTAGCAAATATCGGACGTGATCCGCGGTTGAGATTGCTTCTTGGAGTAAAGTCATAAGTGAATCTCACAGTGGTTGTCCCTATCACCTGAGGTATCTGATTTAATATCATGAGGACTACTGAATTCTTAGTGCACTCAACCGCTACGCCGTAACAGGGTGGCTATAAAGGGTGTAACTAGATTCAGCGGAAGCCGTGGTGTTAAAGGCAGGTATGCAAGACGGGATTTGCACCTCTTCTCTGAAGAGAGATATTTCTGGGCCCATCTTGACTGACTAAGTATACTGATGAAGTGCATGGCCATGCCCAAACGAACTGATTAGTTCTTTGTCGTTTACCTATCAGTGAAAGTCAGATAATCAAGAGAACAGAATCTTGAGTATTTAGAGTTGACACTTTCCAAGCTCATACTCATAGATGAAATATCGCGATGCAAAGGGAAAAGCCAAGATATACCCAATCAATGAACAGTAGTTTCATAGATACCAATTCCTCACGGAATGTTTATATCACCAAATCTGGGTATAAGAGTTCTTGTAACCTGGTCAGCCTAAGTGCCTGTCTAGGGGCCTCCTTAGGTCCGTATAATCAAAGGTGGTATTGCCAACTTGCACAAGTGGGAGTCTGTTAGGACTTATGTGCAGAGTTGACAAACCAAGTGATTACACATCCAATGTTGCAAGATACTTGAGGGTCACACATGTGAGAACCTATAAGTCGAACAAGTTAGATGAAATCCCGAAATGGAGAGTTAGGATTTATAATAGTGTATTATAAATCTATTGGGTAATTTCAGTCAGAATTACCAAAGTTGGAGGGTTATTAATTAATTGGGATATTATATATTTATTAAGATAAATAAATATATAATAGTTAATTAATAAAGTTTTTATATATTAGATAAATATATAAATCGTAATTATCGTATGCAAATTCTTTTCCAGCTAATTAAATAAGGAAAGGATTTGAGATAATTATTATAAGGAAACTGGATTCCATACAAACTGTATTTTTCCTCCATATAAATAAAGCCTATGGGTTAAGGAAAAATATTAAGCCTCTTTCAGTTGAGAAAATCAGTTTTCTGTCCCCTCCTCCTCTCTCCCAAAACCGGCGCACAAACCCCCCCCCTTCGGGTCGTTTTGTTGTTCGGGTTTCACGGTTCTGCTAGAGGAACGTTCGTTGGTTGATTACGGGTGGACTAATTCTCAAGCATCCAGGTAAATTAATCTAACCTAATCCTTTAGGTTTAGAGCTACAAACGATTAAGATCATTAGGCTTTAATGGGTTTTTTTAGCTTTTATCGCTTCCGCATGATTAGATTAGAAACAACTTGTTTTCTGATCACGTGGGTTTTAACAGTTTGTTTTAAACCTACGAGATATATCAAACCAGCGAGGTTTTGATAGATCTGAGATAATCCTCGGATCAGTTTGATCCAAGGATACCCACAAAAACCCAACAACCGCTTAGTGAGTAAATTTACATACAACACATCGTAATTTAATGCACATACAATCATCCACGCTATCAGCTTAACGGTCTCCCGTTTACCGGACCATCACGCAATCCGGACTCCGCGGTTTCCCGCCCGTTGGGTCATCACGCAACCCGAATCATCACCACATAGTTAAACAGCACGTATACACATAAATCACAATATATTGCATATAAACCCACTCACCTGGATAATCACAACAGAAACACGGATTCGAAACGTTCCCGCAACTCTGAAAATTTATAAACAATTATGCCCTGTAAGGGCCCGTTCGGCATCACAAAAATAATCCTAACTCTAACGCAACAAAGCAAATCCTCCGGAAAACCTCACTCACGACGCCTAGCCGCTTTTCCCTTATGAAAACCCTACGCACCAAAACTAATGGTGGCGGCCGCGTAGAAATCACCACCGCCGGCCAACCACCCCAAACTCACACGGCAGCGGCGGCGGCCGCGGATAGCCACTAACCCCCGCCGGCCGGACAACAACCACCGACGAACAGCAACGGCAGCGGCGGCCGGCCATTCGCCGGCGTCGTTCGAAACATGAGACGGGCAACGGCGCGACGGCGAGGGGAAACCCGCCAGGCCGCCGGCCGGCCCCTGGACCCGATCACGGCAGCGGCCGTTTGAGACCACCACCGTCGCCCTGCACTTTCGTCACGACCACGGCTGCGCGGCAGCGACTAGCGATGGCTAGCCACCACCGGCACCAGGAACCGCAAACAACACCACCGCCGTCTCACGGCGGCCTCCGCTGGCAGCGCCGTCCCTCAACAAGACCACGGCGGCGACGACGGTGTGAACCGTCGCCACCACCGACCCTTACGATGCTACACGACTCATGGCAGCGGCGGTTTGAGCCACCGTCACCGTGGATTGACACGCGGCGATAACCGGAAGCAGCGGCGGTTTGCACCACCACCGCCGCCGGAATCGCACTCCACCAAAGGCAACGGCAGCGGCGGTATGGTTACCACCACCGCCTGCCGGACACCACCCTCCCATCGCCATGCTATTGGCCACCAGCCGTCGCCGGCGCTCGCATGTGGTGGCGGTTAGGCCAAGGCCGGCCAAAGCCGGCGGCCACCGCCTTACCACCGCAGAAAACAAGAGATGACACGGCGGTTACCTTTGTCGTCCCCTCGAACAATCCCGGCGATCCTCCCGGTTTCCGGCTCTCTCTCCTTTTCTCTCTCGACCCTCCTCTCACTTTACGTGTGCTCCAAGAATCGTAATGACGACTAGGTACAACCCTAGGGTTTTTATCTAAGTTACATGGGCCTCCTTCCCTTTTCTTAACCCGCAAGCAAACCCTAACCCTAACTTACTACTACTAATACTAATAATAATAATAATAATAATAATAAATTGAATAAAATGAATAAATAAATAAAAATGGGACGTTACAACTCTCCCCCACTTACAAGGATTTCGTCCCCGAAATCAATCTGAGAACAATTCTGGGTAGTGCTCTCGCATCTCTGCCTCCGGTTCCCAGGTCCACTCGGAACCCTTCCGATGCTGCCACTGCACCTTCACGATTGAGATCTCCCTGTTCCGTAGCCTCTTCACCTTCCGGTCTAACACTGCAACCGGCCTCTCAACGTAATTCAGGCTCTCATCCACCTGAATATCGTCTAAAGGAATGTGCGCCGTCTCGTCGGCGAGGCACTTACGCAACTGCGAAACGTGGAAAGTGCTGTGGATCTGGCCTAGTACCGCAGGCAGCTCCAAACGATAAGCTACCTTCCCGACACGTGCGAGAACCGTGAACGGTCCGATGTAACGAGGCCCCAGCTTGCCCCTCTTTCGGAACCGAATCACTCCCTTCCAAGGAGAAACCTTGAGTAGAACTCGGTCTCCCACCTGGAACTCCAAATCCGACCTACGGCGATCAGCATAACTCTTCTGCCGACTCTGAGCCGTCCGTAACCGCTCTCGGATCCTCTGAATGTCTTCCGTGGTCCTCTGAACAACCTCAGTGCTACCAAGAACACGCTGTCCTACCTCACCCCAACAGATAGGGGTACGGCATCTCCTCCCGTAGAGCATCTCAAAAGGCGGCATCCCGATGCTAGAATGGTAACTGTTGTTATACGAAAACTCCGCCAGAGGCAGGTACGTATCCCAACTGCCACCGAAATCCAAAACGCAAGCTCGCAGCATGTCCTCCAAGGTCTGAATCGTCCGTTCACTCTGACCGTCTGTCTGAGGATGGTACGCGGTGCTGAAATGCAACCTAGTACCCAACTCCGAATGGAATCTCTCCCAAAACCGAGAAGTAAAACGTACGTCCCGGTCCGAAATAATCGATACTGGCACTCCGTGCCTCGACACCACCTCATCCACGTAAATCTTCGCCAGCTGCTCCGCAGTCGAACTTTCCCGAATAGGAAGGAAGATAGCGCTCTTGGTCAAACGATCAACTATGACCCAAATCGCGTCAAACTTCCGAGGGGTTTTCGGAAGCTTGGTGATCAGATCCATAGTGAGGTTTTCCCACTTCCACTCGGGAATCTCAAGAGGCTGCATCTTGCCGTGAGGCTTCTGATGCTCAGCCTTGACCTTTAGACAGGTCAAACACGACTCCACGTACCGAGCCACGTCCCTCTTCATCCCTGGCCACCAGTAACCCGTCCGCAGATCCCGATACATCTTTGTAGCTCCCGGATGAATCGAGAACCTAGACTTATGGGCTTCCTCAAGCAAGGTCTGACGCGCCGTGCCCGCCCGAGGAACCCACACTCTACCGTACCTAGTCAGCAACCCTCGACTGTCTCTAACTAACGCGGCCATCTGCCCCCGAATCCGCTCTCCATTCTGGTTCTCCTCCCGACTCGCCTCCTCTTGGGCCCGTCGAACCAAGTCCACGAAGGAGGTAGTTACCGCCATCTTCAGGTGTGAGATACGAAGCGGCGCGTGCTCCGTCTTCCTACTCAAAGCGTCCGCAACCACGTTGGCCTTGCCTGGATGATAGAGAATCTCGCAATCGTAGTCCTTGACTACGTCAAGCCACCTCCGTTGTCGCATATTCAGATTCGGCTGCTCCAAGAAGTACCTCAAGCTACGATGGTCTGAGAAAACGGTGCACTTCACCCCATACAGATAGTGCCTCCATAACTTGAGAGCAAAAACAACCGCCGCAAGCTCGAGATCATGCGTGGGGTAATTAGCCTCGTGAGGCTTCAGCTGCCTCGAAGCGTAGGCTATCACCCGCCCCCTCTGCATCAGAACACAACCCAGACCCAGCCGAGATGCGTCGCAATAAACTGCCATGTCTTCCACCCCCTCCGGTAAGGTTAGAACCGGAGCCTCACACAGCTTCTGTCTCAACGTGTCGAAAGCTCTCTGCTGCTCAGAACCCCAAGCGTACGGCTCGCTTTTCTTCGTCAAACGCGTCAAAGGTACCGCAATCTTAGAGAAATCCTGGATGAACCGTCGGTAGTAGCCGGCTAAACCCAGGAAACTCCGGATCTCGGTAGGTGCCTTCGGAATTTCCCAATTCATAACTGCTTCGATTTTTGCTGGATCCACCTTGATGCCTTCCCGGTTAATGATATGGCCCAAGAACTGGACCTCCTCCAACCAGAAAGCGCATTTCGAGAATTTGGCGTAGAGACGCTCCCTCCTCAACACCTCAAGTACCTCCCGCAGATGCATCACATGCTCCTCCTTTGTCTTCGAGTAGATCAGAATATCGTCGATGAAAACGATCACGGACCGATCAAGCATCGGGCGGCACACCCGGTTCATGAGGTCCATGAAAGCTGCTGGAGCATTGGTAAGCCCGAACGGCATTACCAGGAACTCGAAGTGGCCGTAACGGGCTCGGAAAGCGGTCTTGTGGACATCCGCTTCCTTCACCTTCAGCTGGTGATACCCTGACCGAAGATCGATCTTAGAAAACCACGAAGCCCCCTGAAGCTGGTCGAACAGGTCATCAATTCTAGGTAGAGGATACCTATTCTTGATGGTCACCTTGTTGAGTCCACGGTAATCGATGCACATACGATGACTCCCGTCCTTCTTCTTCACAAACAGAATCGGTGCACCCCACGGTGAGCTGCTCGGGCGGATAAACCCCTTCCCCGAGAGCTCCTGCAACTGCTCCGATAACTCCTGAAGCTCCGGCGGAGCCAGACGGTAAGGAGCTCGCGCAATCGGAGCCGCTCCTGGTACCAAGTCGATGCCGAACTCGATCTGCCTGTCAGGTGGAAGGCCAGGCAGATCCTCCGGGAATACGTCTGGAAACTCGCTGACCACTGGCACCTCCTCTACCGACCGCTTCCTCTCCTTCGCCTGATCCGCCATAGCATAAACCAAGAACCCCGTACACCCCCGCTGGATGTATTTCCGAGCCTTCGCGATAGAACAGAAGGATGTAGATACCCTTCTCCCCTTGCCGTACACCACCAGGTCTCCCCCACTTGGGTTATGGATGCGTACAAACTGCCCTGCAACATCCGTGGTCGCCCGATTTGGAAACATCCAATCGATTCCGACAACTACGTCCACTCCGTTCATGGAATGGGGATGAGATTGATGCTGAAACGAACTCCAAAGATATCAATGCTGCACCCCCGGTATACGTGCTCGACCACCTGCACTTCCTTCGCCGCTACATCGATTGCTTGAGGACTATCCAGATTACCGAGCTCGACCTGGAAGTCCTTACAGAACCTACGCGACACATAGGACCACGTGGCCCCCGTGTCGAAAAGTACTAAAGCCGGTTTCGAGTTGACAGAAAATATGCCTAAAGCACACAATTGACGACAGATACACTATTCTTAATTCTAACAAGTAAGGCAAGCTACTAACAATAATCGCATAATATAACGAGAAAAAACCTGTAATCACATCAGGCGCCGTCTGCGCTTCCTCAGCAGTCATTTGAAAGGCTCGCCCACGGGTGGTAGCTCCACTCTTCCCCTGGGTAGTGCCGTCGGTGATCCTAAGCGTCGCTGGCGCAGGGGCCAGGGCTGGCGTCTTCTTCAGCTGAGGGCATTCAGTCTTGATATGCCCCGGCTGATAACAGTTGAAGCAGATCCTCGCAGTCTCCTTGCAATCCTTGCTCAGGTGGCCCGTCTTGCCACATTTGTAGCATGATAACTCCCGTGGTCTGCACTCACCCCGGTGGTAACGCCCACACTTTGGGCAGCTCGGGGTCCCGCTCCTGGTATCAGTCCTAGCTCCCTTGAACTTCTTTGCTGGTCCCGACTGGTCTTCTGCCTTCCTCTTCCCTTGCTGCAATTCCTCCAAGACTAGCTCCTGAGACCTTGCTACCTCCTGCATGTCACTGAGGGTCTTACACCTCCCCGTGGCCACCGCCTTCTTGAGTTCTGGCTTCAGCATTCCCAAATAACGAGCCATCTTCAGCGATTCGTCGTTCGCGTACCCTGGTACAAACAGCAGCTTCTCCAGAAACTGCGCCGTGATCTCGTTCACCGACTCCGTCGTCTGAGTCAGCTTCAAGAACTCAGATGCTATCCGCTCCTTTTCAATGCGAGGTGCAAACTCCTCGTCGGACAAGGCCCGGAAGTCCCCCCAGGTCAGCGCAGTGATCTGTGCCTCCGTGTACTTCTTAAGGGTCAGATCCCACCAATCCTTTGCAGCTCCGCGAAGAAGGTTCACAGCGAAAAGAACCTTCGAACCATCAGGGCACCCGCAAGTACGAAAAGCTCCCTCGACCGCCGAGTACCAGCGGTAACAAGCCACGGGATCCTTCTTCCCGTCAAATAATGGCGGTTGGCACGCCATAAAATCCTTGAAAGTAATCCCACGAGGCTGGGACTAACTCGAGCTCCCAGTACCTAAGCTACGGGCCGTGAGGGCCACATCAATGCGCTGGTCCATGGTTTGGATCAGCTCGTCTCTCATCTGGTTAAATAGCCCCGGCAGCATCTGCTGCAGGGTTTCAGTGATTTGGGCAGCAATGTGGTCGGACTGTCCGGCCTCATCATCGGTCTGGCTTCTAGTTAGCACCATTCTGAAGGTTTAAAGCATCTCAATTCATTACTATATTCTACTAAGATATTCACACGTAACCCTAGTAGTAGTGATCATGCCAACCCTAAGGCTAGTTTCTACCGCGCATGCTAACACAACAGACCCATGTATATACACACGTAATACGTAACCGTTAACCACATAGCATGCTAAACCCTAGCCGTTGTCAGTCAGTTAAAATCCCCAGAACTTAATCAAATCCAACCTTACACAGGTGCTTATAGTAACACTATTATTGGCGCCGTATTACTATAACCAGCCATGCATGGTAGCCGGATCAAGACCACCGAGCAACAATCAGACAAGAATATGCTCGGCGACCCATCCCCGATGTACCAAGGTGTTTACGTTTGGTTCTGATACCGTCCTATTTAGACTTTAACTCACTAACTAACAGTCGCATAAAATCACAACTCAACTACATTTTATTTTCATCGGAATCACATGCAATTATGTAAGTTAAGCATGCGATCAAGTATTTACCACAACACACATGCATATAATAATTTAAAGGTACTAAAGCTTACCTCCGTCTTGACGGTTCCGCTGGCCGTTCCGATCTTATCCGATTACTTTCGACTGCCTGGTTTAAGTCCAACCACACACACACCCACGAGTGCGTGCGCTGATTCTCTTAAACCTAGGCTCTGATACCAAGTTGTAACACCCAATCCCATTTTATTAATTATAAAAGAAAAACCGTTACTAAAAGAAAACCTCCATAATTGTTAACGATAAAAACGACAATTCAAAAACCCAAACAAATTAGAAATTCAACACCCGCCAAATAATTAATGTATTAGTATTTATGATCAGATCGGAATGCCACGACACGAGCCGGAACCCTCAAGCCGGAACCTTGCCCTTGTCCACACCGGAACTCGTACCTAAAAAAAAAATAAGTAAACACGAGGGGTAAGCTTCACCGCTTAGTGAGTAAATTTACATACAACACATCGTAATTTAATGCACATACAATCATCCACGCTATCAGCTTAACGGTCTCCCGTTTACCGGACCATCACGCAATCCGGACTCCGCGGTTTCCCGCCCGTTGGGTCATCACGCAACCCGAATCATCACCACATAGTTAAACAGCACGTATACACATAAATCACAATATATTGCATATAAACCCACTCACCTGGATAATCACAACAGAAACACGGATTCGAAACGTTCCCGCAACTCTGAAAATTTATAAACAATTATGCCCTGTAAGGGCCCGTTCGGCATCACAAAAATAATCCTAACTCTAACGCAACAAAGCAAATCCTCCGGAAAACCTCACTCACGACGCCTAGCCGCTTTTCCCTTATGAAAACCCTACGCACCAAAACTAATGGTGGCGGCCGCGTAGAAATCACCACCGCCGGCCAACCACCCCAAACTCACACGGCAGCGGCGGCGGCCGCGGATAGCCACTAACCCCCGCCGGCCGGACAACAACCACCGACGAACAGCAACGGCAGCGGCGGCCGGCCATTCGCCGGCGTCGTTCGAAACATGAGACGCGCAACGGCGCGACGGCGAGGGGAAACCCGCCAGGCCGCCGGCCGGCCCCTGGACCCGATCACGGCAGCGGCCGTTTGAGACCACCACCGTCGCCCTGCACTTTCGTCACGACCACGGCTGCGCGGCAGCGACTAGCGGTGGCTAGCCACCACCGGCACCAGGAACCGCAAACAACACCACCGCCGTCTCACGGCGGCCTCCGCTGGCAGCGCCGTCCCTCAACAAGACCACGGCGGCGACGACGGTGTGAACCGTCGCCACCACCGACCCTTACGATGCTACACGACTCATGGCAGCGGCGGTTTGAGCCACCGTCACCGTGGATTGACACGCGGCGATAACCGGAAGCAGCGGCGGTTTGCACCACCACCGCCGCCGGAATCGCACTCCACCAAAGGCAACGGCAGCGGCGGTATGGTTACCACCACCGCCTGCCGGACACCACCCTCCCATCGCCATGCTATTGGCCACCAGCCGTCGCCGGCGCTCGCATGTGGTGGCGGTTAGGCCAAGGCCGGCCAAAGCCGGCGGCCACCGCCTTACCACCGCAGAAAACAAGAGATGACACGGCGGTTACCTTTGTCGTCCCCTCGAACAATCCCGGCGATCCTCCCGGTTTCCGGCTCTCTCTCCTTTTCTCTCTCGACCCTCCTCTCACTTTACGTGTGCTCCAAGAATCGTAATGACGACTAGGTACAACCCTAGGGTTTTTATCTAAGTTACATGGGCCTCCTTCCCTTTTCTTAACCCGCAAGCAAACCCTAACCCTAACTTACTACTACTAATACTAATAATAATAATAATAATAATAATAATAATAAATTGAATAAAATGAATAAATAAATAAAAATGGGACGTTACAAGAATAATAAGATAATAGGGTTTACTTCACCGGAGTGTATCCAACTTGTCACGAAAAATTATTGTATGTATTGAACTTCTATTTGTTCTATTGTATGTATTAAACATATCAAAACTATCGAGTGTATGTATCAAACTTATCAAAACCTACCACGAAAGTGTATCCAACTTGTCACAAAAGTGTATCCAACTTGTCACAAAAGTGTATCAAAATACATCTGATGGTAGGTTTTTATAAGTTTGATACATACAATGGACAAAATCAAAGTCCAATACATACAATAACTTTTTGTGACAAGTTGGATACACTCCGGTGAAGTAAACCCTAAGATAATAATGTCTCATAATTCTGTGGAATTTATAAATTCAAATTTTAATTTGAGATGAAAGGATATTTTCCGACATATTATTTGACTTCTTTACACCCATCTTTTTCGTCATTTACTAACCTGTGTTTTGCACTTCTCGTGTTATTTTTGTACTTGTTCGCTCTTTTCAGGCTATCCTTTTTTTTATATATATGAGAATAATAGGATAATAATATCTCATAATTATGTCGAATTTATAAGTTCAAATTTTAATTTAAGATGAAAAAGATATTTTCCAGCATATTACTTTAACTTCTTACTCCCGTCTTTATCGTCATTTATTGCCAAACCAAAACGTGAGTTCTTGTTGGATAAAAGAGATAAGCATATTAAGATAGATTTATTTATATATTCAAATTAAAATTTATATTACTTTTATGAGCAACTTAGCAAGTATATATATATATATATATATATAACCAAGTAATCTTATCAGTTTAACACTTTAAGTTAAATAATAGTGAAAAGAATAATTCGACAAGGAAACTTTGACTAAAAATATTAAGCAATAATCCTTGATATTAAAAATAAAATTATATAGTTTTATATAACATAACAAATTCATTTATCAAAAGGTTAAAATTTTATTCCATGTTAAACGGGAAGGAATAAGTTTATTTTATATTTTCATGTTTATACCTAAACTAATAAAAAACCTAATTCTACGAAATGTTGAATAATTTGACTCAAATTTGGGCTATGTTTGGCAAGCGTAGCTTATAAGCTAGCTGGTAGCTGATAAGCTAGCGGATAGCTGATAAGCTAGCTGTTGATTGATAAGCTTGCTAGTAGCTGATAAGCTAGCTGTTGAACAAATTATGTTTGGCAAAAACTAGCTTATGTGTATGTAAAATGACCAAAAAGGGTATATTTGAATTTAATAATTAATATTAATAAGGGTATAATTGGAAAAAGCTACAATAAGCTCCTCATAAGCTACTCAAAGTAGCGTTTCAAAAAGCTAGCTTATAAGCTAGCTTCCTGGTACATGTTTGGATGGACTAGCTTATGCTTGCCAAACAAAGCCTTGATGTAATTATAATATTGTAGTTAATAATTTTTTTTTTATTTGAACATATAGTATGAAATTGCTACAAACATGTTGTTCACATGTTATTTTTTTCTTTGGTAAATTCGTGATCATTTTGAACACGAAAACAAGAAGGATGATGTAGATTGGTACAATTATTTGGAGTTAAATAAATTATGATATGGAAAAATGTAACAATATGTTGTAATAATAGAAGAAATAAATTTACTTACAATATTTAAACTTTCTCATTATTTTCTTGTTATATTAAGTCTAATATTTTGTATAATTTTAAAACGGAATTACACTTGTAGTATGTTTAAAGTTTAAACTTTAAATTTAGTCCCAAATAAATTATTTATATTGATTAGCCTTGCTTTTTTTTTTTAAATTTATAATATTCAAGGTCCTTAAAATTAACATTGTCATTTAACAAAAAGTAAAAACCAATTAATCTTTGAAAAAGTCTTAATGATAAGTTCATTCAAAGTTTAATTGTGGTTCACGTCTTTCTAAATTTTTTTTTTTTTTTTAAATATTTTAAGTATGGAACGTAGGATAGTTATGAAAATAACTTCATTAGGATATCTAATTTTTGTTATGAAAATATTAATATGTTTTAAAGTTAAAGGGACAAGTACATAAAAGTGTATCCAACTTGTAACCAAAAGTTATTGTATGTACTGAACTTCAATTTTTACCTTTTGATGTATCAAACTTTTAAAAAAACTCTATTGTATGTATCCAACCTGTTATACCAGGTTACATGCTGATGTGGCACCGGTTTGATGATGTGGACGATGACTGGATAATGACTTGTATTTTTGTTATTTAAAGATAATTACAAAAAGATTAAAAAAAGGAAAAAAAGAAAAGAAACCCAGTTAGGGTTCTTCATCAAAAACCCCCAAAAAGGGTTTCAATTCTCCATTACAGAAAACCATTGAATCCATGGGGGAAGGAAAGCAAGGTGTTTTGGTGGTGGGTCAGCAGAACCTAGTCACCCAATTACAGACCAAATACAAAGAATTCGAGAAAAAAAAAGAAACCCAGTTAGGGTTCTTCATCTTCATTCTTCAATACGGGAAACCCAAAAGGGTATTTAACCTTACCAGTTCGCCGGCGCCACCTCCGGCGAGTTCGCCTCCACCTCCACCTCCTCCTCCGACGAGTTCACCTCCACCTCCACCTCCACCTCCACCTCCCCCTCCACCTCAACCAAGCAAAACCGTCGATCTCCACCGTAAACCAAACAGGAAGTAGAAGTTTTCGTCACCGGCGGTTGTCACCACCGTCACCATTAACAACCATCGAACTCGTCGCCACCATCCCCACCAACTACCGTCGAACTCGTCGCCACCGCCAACAACCGTTGAACTCGTCGTCACCGGCGGTTGTTCACCGTCGCCACCATCCCCACCATCCCACCATCGCCATCGTCACCATCGTCGCCACCATCGCCATCATCTATACGAGGCATGTTTTGATTTAAGGTTTTCGATTTTAGGGTTATCGATTTAGAGTCCAGATCTGTTAGGTTCGATTCTTTGTTAGGGTTTGTTTTAGGGTTCTTGGTAAACACAATTTTGGGTTTTTGATTCTTAATTAAGGTTTGATTTTAAGGGTTATTGGTAAACAAAATCTATTCTGCTTCTCTTTCAATAACCCATTTTTGAATCTCGATTTGTTCGGTTGATTTTGAATTTTTGGGTTTCATGTTTATCATCATGTTTATATTCATCATCTTGTTGATGTTGTTAAAAAAACCAGAAATTCTTGGTAAACACTTACATTTTCCACATCATACAAAAATTTTTTTAAAAAAATGAAGAAATAACCTACTACCTGCTGAGAAGGTCACCCAATACACACAATAGAGGTTTTTTAAAAGTTTGATACATCAAAAGGTAAAAATTAAAGTTCAGTACATACAATAACTTTTGGTGACAAGTTAGATACACTTTGGTGTACTTATCCCAAAGTTAAAATACTAGGTGAACTTTTTAAATTAAATTATCAAATAATTATCAATGAATTGTACCACAGTTAAATAAATATAATAATAAAAATATCTTTTTTTAACCATATTTATATATTTTTAATAAGTACATTTAAAAAAGGAATTTATAAATCACAATTAAATTTAAAATGAATTACACCTTTGGTCCCTTTAGTTTTCCCAAAGACTACTGACTTTTTTCTCTTAGGAATTGCCAACTAACGATGTTAACTCTAGAAATCTTTGAGTGTTATGAAATTAAAAATTAAGGACGATAAAAAACCACAAAGATCAATGTAATTCACTTTAATTAACTTATATAAATGACCAATTTAAAGGAAAAATGCCGAGTAAAAGAACAATAAAGGACAAAAAAAATGTACACATATAAAATGTCTGTTTAATTTGGTTTTTGGTATAAAGAGTCTCTGGAAAAATGCCAAGTAAAAGAACAATTAAGGACAAAAAATGTACACATATAGGGGTTGTTTAATCTAGTTTTTGGTATAAAGAGTCTCCGTTGTGAGCTAATATACTTGATTCTATATGCACATTCATCGGTTTTCAATTCAATTATCATGATTTTTATTCATCTTCACAGCCAAGGATTGGTTGCGCCATTGTCGATGTATCATATTTACAAGTTATTGAGCCTCATTTCATAAGGGTAGCGAAGAGCGTCACCAATTCACCACTAGCAATTCTAGTGGCTCGGCTACAATTGCCTCTTTCAAACGAGGTCAATAGTGGTGGTCCATCTCTTGATTGCATAGGCCAAGTCACCAGATGAGACACGGCCAAGACTCCTACAAAAGCCAGTAGGGGTGAATTTTCTGCAATCGGCGAAAGACTAATGGTACCATGCCACAGTACAAGGCCTACGGATTGTGAATTTCTTTTCCTAGAAAAGAAGCAACGACGGTATCTAGGGAATACACATCACAATTATGAATTGTCGAGGACATGTGTAACAACCGGTTTAATTATATTCATTAAGTGGATTAAGTATTGATGGCTATACTTAATTGGGTTTTAATTTCAGGAAATTGGGCTAAGATGTTGGGCTTAGGGAGAGCATGGGCTTAAAAGCCTTAGATATAAAAGCTTGAAAATTTGGGGTAATGGAAGGAGGAAGGTTTCATTAGTGTGATTGAGTGTGTGAGTGTGTGAAGAAGGTGAAGAATAGAGAAGAGAAGGCTTTGAGGTATGTTTTTCTTTTGAAATTGTTTGATTTGGTTTGAATTTGGATCATCTCCTTCCTTGAGATACACCAAAAATGGTGTATGCTTTAAGATGAAGCTTTGGAGTGATTTTGGTGCATAAGTGGTTGACCTAGATTCAATCATCTTATAGATTAGATGTAAATAGTGTGTTGATGTGAGTTTAATGATTGAGAATGGATTGGATATGAATTAGATCGAAATTTGGAAACAATTGGGGGCTGGAAACTGCAGATCGCACAAACCAGGATCAGGTCCTGTGCGATCCGCGGGTAGTGCCGCGGGTAGTGAGCCGCGGTTTCCACTGAGTTGAATTTCGAAGTTGTTCGTTTGGGGGATTTTGAGTCATTTCTCGGTATAAGAAGCATAAATAAGATCAATTAAGGGTGTTTGGTCACTTATGGGTCGTTATTTCTATGGGATGTGTGTGTTTAGGGAATCAGGAGGTTCAAGGGAGCTCAACCGGGTGACTTAGCGGAGTTCGGGAATCGAGGTGAGGTTTTCTTGTCAAGTTGCACTCTACGAGTACGAAATGCACTCTAAGAGGTTATGAAACGTTTATTAAATTCATGATTGCAAGTTTTATAACGCATGTTGTGTATAGTGTAACTCATGGCATATGAATTAGTAGCGAGAAATGGATCCATTGGGACGTATGGTTGCAAACCAAATGTTCCCTAGTGTGGGAGGTATGTGCCCACGTAGTGAGTGTGGGAGGTATGTGCCCACGTAGTGGTCGCGGTATAGGCGATCGATTGCTTATATGAATGACAATTTAGCATGATCTCTTTATTGAATGGTAGAATACTATTGTTGTATGCATGGAGTATTAGTATGGCTTCTTTAGCGAATTGTGAAGTATTATTATTATTATTGCTTGGTTTAACTCATGGAGGGTCCTCACTAGACCATTGGTCTAACCCTCAGTTTCCTTTTAAATTACTTGACAGATAGGTTGGGTAGAGAAACGGTATACAAGAGCAAGGACCATGCATGGCTTAGAGGAGGCAAATAGAGACTTAAAGATCTAGTTAGATCTTATTTCATTGTTAGAACCTTTGATATATGTTCCTCAGTTGTGTAAGCGATACGTTTGAAACGCTTTATCGTTTTAGTTTTTCCGCACTTGGTTTGAGATGAGACCTTGAGGGGTTAGTATTGATATTATTCCCGTTTGGGATTTGAGAGTATGAAATGATGAAATTTGGGTCTTTACAACATGTCCTACCCACTAAGCTATTAGTTTGTCTTGTATGTGATCCCCCATTGGGGGCCACAATGCCAAAAGCAAGAGAACCCAAGCTAGCAACCGATGACGTTTTCCCATAGCTTTTCTCAAACCTCTCTTAAGATGAATAGTCTTTTTGAGGTCTAAGATAAACATCTATTTTTTTAACGTCGATGAAGGCGTGTAGGTGCACTATTCCGCAGTGGGGATTGTAACTTCCTATAAGTTTCCCCTTCATCACTCGACGATCAAACTTCACTTATCTCTTTTTCTAAGGATTGACGAATCAAATGATATTTCTGTTCCAATTTTTGCCTCTTCTTTTCCCTCTAAATCACCTGCGCCCTAATCACTCCATCAATATAACCACTTTTGATAGTAGGGTCTTCAAATTTGTGTTGCATCCCAATAGATAGAATAATTGATTCCTCGTTTCCATTGTCTAACAGAAAATCCCGATTATCCCCATAGATGCCCATCCGGCCTCGCATCTAGCGCATCCTACGCTAGATTCATTTACATGCTTCTTGTCGGTTGACCGCAAATCTTGTATTGAAGCATACTTCAAACTTATATATCTTCAACTTTTATTGAAGCACATCAATAAATCCCTGATCGGATTCAACATTTTTAGGTCATTAGGTAAACCGATACCTACATGTTTGAGAAGTCACATCTCAAGTACCCAAAATATAAAACCTACGTGTTTGGGATGTCACGTCTCAAGTACCAAAATGAAATCTTGAAAATACGTTACCCAAATAGAAATTAAACTAAAGTACGTTACATTTTCATACAATTTTCTCAAAAAACAATGAAACGTAAATATAAACGCGTTACAAAAACAACTACATAAATACTATGTATTCGATTTTTCGACTTCAAAAACATTTCTTGTTTGTAATATATACATCATGTCACATTTGATAAATTATGAAAAGGGTCAGTCTAATACCCTAAAACAGATCAAACAGTTAACAACACTTCTTAAGTTAAAACTGACCTTCTTTATAATATTTATGGAGGAATTCTTCTTTCCCACAATATTTGTGCAGTACTTTGTATACCTCCATCAGAAGTTTCGGAAACCGGCTACTGAAATAGTACTCAAACCCAGTGGGAACCGGGCCTAAAACGTCTCGGAGTTCTTTCGGGAGTTCTCTGTAGTGATTCAGCTTGTTCCTTATGACCCGTAATAGATCTCGGACGCTATCGTATTTGTACTTTCGGTAACGGCCGATGTCGTTGAGGAGGGTGTTGTCTAACTTTTCGTCCCATTTGCCACCTAGAGCGACTGTACCGATGCTTTCTAAGGATTTCAAGAGATCGGAATCAGCCTCGCGGTCCTCTAATTCTACACGATCGCTAGCGTCCCGAAGAAATGAGAGACGCATCTCGGAGTCCCAAAAGAGAGGGTGATTGTAGACTTCTCCGGCTTTGGGTCTGGATAAGATTAACAAAATTTGCACATATAAATAAAGACATATTAACAAAGGGTCGGGTTCAGAGAAAATCACAAAAAAGAAAAAGAAAAACCCACCGTATATTTGGACAGTATGCACATACGAATACAAGTAAACTGTAAGCAATTTGTCCGGTATGAACATGTGCATACAAGTAATTTTTAAACAGTTTTTAAGGTATGCACATGGCATGCAAGTAATTTGTAAGCAACTTGTCCGGTATGCACATGTGTATAAAAATAATTTGTCCAATATGCACATGTGCACGTGCATACAAGCCAAAAAACAACTTCAATCACTTGTATGCACATGTGCATACCATCTAGATGAATGATTACCATTTACATTTTTTGGGGGGATTTTCCCGTGAACCTCCCTCTATTAAGAAATGCACAAATAAAATATGCACGTGTTGAAGGGTATTTTCGACATTTTAACAACACGTTTTCATACCTGAATTCTGGGTCAGGATGTAGAAGATTGGAGATGAGATCGAAAGCTTCAGGAATATTATCTACCAAGAAGAGATCTTTTCGGTCATTTACAATGTTTATATCACGCTCAAGCATGTCACCAAATGGGTGTCGACCACCAGTGATACAGAAGAAAAGCAGGCAGCCAAAACTGAATAAATCCACAGCTCGGGTTTGTCGTTCATTGCGAAGTTGCTCGGGTGCTTGCCAACCCGAACTGCCATAACCTATTGCGAATGGCATAAAGATGATCAAGATTCAGGACCCATAAGCGTTCTTAATTCTTATAATCACATTATGAAAGTAACAGTGGTAGAGTGTAAAATAGCAATTATTTTCATAACCAACATACTTTTCTAAACCAAACCAAATTGGTATATGAGGGGTAGGATGTACACAGAGTTAACCTCCCCCTAAAGAGGAGAGCGGTTGTTTATGTGAAGCCCCGGAGGCCCGGACTAATGAAAAGTGTGTGAAAGGGAGGAATACAGGAGCGCTACAAATTGAAAAGCTACATATGAGTAAAAATACATAAAAGATATATAGGGTCAGGTTCAGTGGAGAACCGTAAAAATTGAAAAACTGAGGAACACCCTGATAACCTTTCATCTAGACGGTATGCACATACGCATACAAGTAATTTGTAGCATGCACACATGCATAAAAACCAAAAGACAGCTTCAGTTACTTGTATGTACATGTGCATACCGTCCAAATGAATGATTACAAGACACGCCCAGGTCCCAGTCTAACCTAGAATTCTTTTGGGGTCAATTTGGTCTCTCGGTTATCATTTTGATTCTGTGGGCCCAAGTATGTGGTGTGAAACGAGAAAAGATATGATTGCCGGAAATGTCTATTTGATGAGTGATTATAACGTGAATCACGTATCTGATTTTTGTAGCAAACCAACTATACTTCTTGTGAAGTGCCAAAAACCACTTCAATTTACAGGAATGGTGCGGAGTTTCTTCATTTCTTTCGCTTTTTTGCATTTTGTTAAAGACGGCGTTTCGTTAGAAACGAAAAGCGAAGTCAGTGGCGCGAAAAGTAATTACCAGGAGAACGAAGACAAAACCCACAAAATGCAAATAAAGGACAGATGAAAACAACGTGTTTTAAGCATGTATGCCAAATTGGCTTCAAAATGAACTCAAATAAACATTACTGAAATCTGTAACGAAGACTTGCCTGTTGCGCTCTTGGTTAAT
Source organism: Centaurea solstitialis (assembly GCA_030169165.1). Taxonomy (NCBI): domain Eukaryota; kingdom Viridiplantae; phylum Streptophyta; class Magnoliopsida; order Asterales; family Asteraceae; genus Centaurea; species Centaurea solstitialis. The sequence continues at coordinate 47,305,392 of CM058046.1, read as the reverse complement.
GAAGTCATATCAGCAGGTAGGCGTTTGCTAATACCCATATCCGAAACCTTTGCACTAATAGAGTTATCTTTGCGTATCAACACATTTTGAGGCTTTAGGTCCCGGTGAATGATTCCAAGTTCATGCAAATGAGCAAGCCCAGTGACTGTATCCCTGCATTTTATAAGTGCCATGAGCTAGAATAAATTCTAAGGGTAAAATGCAACCAAATTTGTGTTGGTTTCTATCTAGCGTAAACTGTAAAAAACACTTCTTCCTCGATAAATGCAATGAAGTTCCAAAATTTCCAATTTTTTTTTACCCATTTTGACTGATAACATGCTCATTTTGTAATGTTATATCATGGATGCCAAATTGTCTACTTCGTCGTAACCCTTTCATAAACATTTCTTCAACGGGGACCCACATCATCAAATGTTACAAGATCAACATGTTGCCAACAAAATGGGTACAAAAAAGAATACTTTGAAACTTTGTTTCGCCGATTGAGAAAAAAATTCTTGATTACACTAAAACAAGATTGAGCGAAACTTTGTTTCATTTTGCATCTTTCTAAGAATTCCCTCATTAATCAGCAAAATCAACATAAATAGCTTCATAACGATTCAAGGGTAGTCGATGAATGCATATATCATGACCATACGCCTTTGACTAACCTCATTACTTTCAACAACACGGTGAAGGATGCCCATTGGGCTTCCACAATTTGAAATCCGAGAGAACTTTCGTTGTCATCTGCAATTCAACAGACGAATTGGTGTGCGACAATACCAATTCATGTAAGCTACAGGTGCAACGTTCGAGAGCAATATAAACAAAATCTTGATCGTACTCCACACCATACCACCGAACAATGTTAGGATGCTGATCAGATACTATGAGATTTTGAATCTCTTTCAAAGCAACATCATGATGCACCTTTACAATTCGTTTCACAGCAACGGGTCGAGCATCGTAAATTCCCTCTAGTACGATCGTACCGTTACTCCCCTTCCCGATTTCCTTCTCGGAAACCAATAACTTACCGATTCTACGGTTGTTACTCGTTTCGGTTACCTCAGAATACTGAAGCTCGTTGACCTTTTTCTCAGTATTAACATAGAGCCTACCATTTCCGGATTTCCGGGTTTTCTTCTTTTTGGATGTTACATTTTGCACCTTAATATCGTTCCCCAGCTCATTTATCTTATCCCGTTTCCTCCTCACGAAATTCCAAAAGTATAAAATTAAGGGTATGAAGAAAAAGGGGGCCGCAACCAAACCGCGCAACCACACATGAATACTTCCCGGATTTTCGGGAGGGATGCTGAGATTAGTTCGATGCTCATTAATGGTGTTATCGGGAGGCAAATATGGAACGAGTTGATACGGTGTTTCCCGATCAACGATCAGGGGTTTTGGTAGCAGATTTGGAGCATATAGAAAACTTGCGTCATCCTCTGGAGGAGGTAGAGCGAAAATTTCGTCACCATGGAGTGACATTTGAATCTTGTTGATCGTAAAAACCGACTCCAATTCGCGGGGATCACGGGCTCGGAATACGGAGGGTTTGACTGACAAAACTCTTGCAACTCAGCATCACCCTTTATTCCGCCTAGAAAGTTATTAGAGCCACGGCATTGGCGGGAAGCCTCGAAATCGGCAAACATGAGATGCCATAAAACGTTGCCGGTTGTCGATGAAGAGTAAGTTAGCTCGTAATCGAACCTCTTGATATAGAGCAGTTGCTCGTGGTCAACCGGGTCAAAGTCCAACGTAGTAGGCTCCTTCCATTTCTCGGCATCTTTTTTCAGTATTATAGAATTGGGTTTCAAACTCTGGCCCCCATCGGACTTGAAGGTATAAACGACACTACCAGTTTGGGAATCAACAAGAAATACGGTCGTCTTCTTCGACCCTACCAGAACTCCGTCAACTGAAACAAGTGGTGTACGTCCAATTAATTCTTCAGCACCAATTGGAAGTTTCTGGGGTACCAAAAAAGAAAGAGGTTATGGTGGATTACATGGTATAAGAAGGCTATAATCCCCTGTTAATTCGTGCAGGTTAACATATTTAGTATTAGCAGGTTCAGTCTCATCATCAGTCAGCAATCATTAAAACGAATGATTGTTTTCCGAACTATCATAATTGGTTTTTTTTCTAAGCAAACCAACCATCATTCTTGCAAAAAAGCTATACAGTGAGGTTTGCAATTAGACAAATTGTGAAAATGTAAAGAAAAAGATGAGATATTGTGCTTGCCAATTTGGGTCTAAAATTGCTCACTTTGACGAAGTATAGTGTTTTTATGCATTCTCTTGAATATGAATGCTTTGTTTTTCGAATGAGAAGTCAAGTACAATGGCTCAAAAAGTCAATTACTCTTGTATACTCAGTAGCAGAGCCAAAAACTCTACAAACCAGCAAATTTATAAATAACTTTAATATTCATTTTGGGGAGCCAAAATACTTAAGTTTATGATTTCATGCTAAAATTTTCAAACACCTTTGTTAAATACAGAAATTGGAAAAAGAGAGAGAGGGGGGGGGGGGGGGGGGGGGGGGGGATCACCAGGGAAACACTCGTCAATCTTAAATTTGACATGGGTAGTTATCGTAATTTACCAATCTTGTCCCATGTACCAAATGCACAATAATAGCACATCGTGAAACTTATTACATTAACATGAGTAAGACAGAATAGATCATAGTGTATTCGCTCACCTCTGCTTTAGAGTTTTTGCCATGGATGTAGAGTTGCCAGTCATCTCCACAATCTATATAGAACTTATTATGCTGTTTAGAGGAATTGTGTTCATCATCCTCTAGATTATGTTCCTGATGTGAATCATAAATTGGTGCACCGGATGGGAAGGACCAAAGAATTTTGCCTGAACTGATATCCACTTGATATAATGTGCCATCTGGAGCAGCCACTAGTATAGCATCCTGTTTACTGAATGGCAATCATGGCATAACATAAGAGATAAATAAAAAAAAGTATCAACTTATCCATTGTCTAATAATTGTGTCTGATAACACATAGTTATTGATCATAACTATAGCATTTTTAAAGTAAATAAGAAATCTTATTGTCTAATGACATATAGTATCAACTTATTTGTCATCTTTCATCTTCTTCAATAAATAAAAATCCAATTCTTTTGATGAATTACTGAATGAATAATATATTGATATACTTTGTGTAAAGACAAAAATTAAAATTATTTGATCCCATCAAACACATTTTGGTGTGTCATGGCAGAAGTGCAGAACAAAACCAAATCTTGGCTGGATATATTTTGAAGTGGTTTTTCATTTTTAATAAAAAAATTCCTATTTCTTTAAAATTTAGAACTAGATAAATTAAATCTATTTAGCAAACACTTGTTAGACAGACACAGATGCAGCCATGCAGATGCAGGTGTAGAAATCTCAAGTACTTTCTTATGCTGATGTAAATCTCATACTCATAGTTCGAAGCTAGTACTTGTTTTAGTTGGATTTTTAAAAATGTTATTTCATAATGAAATTCAGCATTCTTGAGGATGAGTTTTATATGATGTGACCTTCAAAATCTGTTAGGATTCCACTAACATATATCTTTTTGGGTACATGTTCCATTCCATATCTAAGGATACCTTCTAATTTTATCCAATCAGGCATGATTTGATTGTGGTCAACAGTTCATGTATCCAAAAACTATGTATCTGTTTTGCTCATCAAGCTGGGAACACTTGATATGCATCAAGTAAAGCATCAGCAGATACCGAAATTAACCTTTTGTTATGTTAAATATCCGGGCCTATATATTCGAACCCTATTAGTTACTACTTACTATGACTTATTTTGACAAACCACCTTGAATATCCTACTTCTGAAAGTTGGATATTCAAGTTTTTTATCATATACCAACGTCTACGTCCATCCTACTTCTACCGAGCTTCCCCAATCTAGCAGCATCATCCTCAAGAATAGGCCACTTGGAACTCAAAAAAGATGACTACTACTCCTTGGCGTAAAAGAATCGATACCAGTTAATCTCCGTGTGCTTTCTCCATCATTTCAAAGTTTTAAAACGAGCATTGGTTCTTCGAACAAGGTATGTGTTTATTAATAAACTAGAAAAAATATAACCTACCTTATAACTATGATCTATTGCAAGAAAGCCACAATAAGTCTTTCTAAATCTTTTGGAAATATCATCATCTTCATCCTATAATTTACATGTTAATTCCTACATATCTCATGAAACAGAATACAAGTAAAAAGGTATCTCTATCAAGGGAGAAACTTTTTGTTCCTACTGAGAAAAAGCAGTGATCTTTTAGCTTTATGGCAATTATAGTTCAATGGAAATGCCAAATCACTTTACAAAATCAAACAATTATCAACCATATCAGATCTAATTCAATCTACTGGAACAAAACCCTAATCCCAAAATCGCAAATTCCTTCAATTTGAAGCAAAATCAACAGAACTACTTACGGTGTGGAGTTGATCTTGGTTGGCAGCGGCGGCGGAAGCTGAAGTTGATCGGGAACGGAGGTCGTCGACGGCGGCGGGAGGACCGGCAGGGTCCCAAATGCGGCCGGAATTACGGCCAAAATGCGCAAAAGTGAAATTAAAGATCCTCTCATCCTCTCTATAATGAAATTACTTGTGAATTATACACCATTTCAGTGAATTGATTCAGAATCTTACAAAAAAAGGGGGTTTCGATTGGATAATTGGATTAGTGGGGTTTTGTGAAGAATTTGATGAAATCCTCTTTTCTTTTTTCAACTAAATGTTTGCTGTCGTTTTACCCCTAAATCTTTTCCGTGTCGTCTGTTATAATCAACTACGTTTAATTGGGTTGAGTTACATAAATAGTCCCTTGACTATGCACTAAATGCAAAATCAGTCCCTGGACTTTTAGTGACGAATAACGTGCCAACTGCTAAACTGCCAAGTACGGACCAATGATGAGTACGTGTGTCATTGTTTTCGTGAAGGTGAAACGGATGATAAAATTCCGGTTTAGTTCTTGTAAGTCATGTACCACAAAGGATTTTGATTTTCCTATTCCATAGGGATTTGTCTTGATCTGGTTTTCTTTTGTGGTTAGGATGCCAACATTCATGTCCTTAGTTAATGCTAGGATTTTGATGCTTACAAGTAAAGCCCGTCGTTATTTTCGTGATTGCTTTCTTGTAGTTAACCAACATTGCCTTAAGTCGGTTGGAGAACGTTTTAAATTATTTGGCTTTTATAATCACTAAGTTTATAATGTTATGTGGATGTTTTCGAAGTCATTGTGGTGAGAGAATTGTATAAGAGTCAACAGAATTCCATGGCGAGGATCAAATATAAGTGGTATGTTTAATGTAGGCATGAGATCATGTGAGAAATGCTATTTTTGACGAGACATATTTTTAAACCATTGATCACTTTTAATCAAATATACCCTCCCATGAATTGCGGCTTAAAAGGAAATTGATCCGATGCATCTTATCTCAATTTCTAAATATGATAAATCCCCTTTTCTCGATGAGAAGGAAATGAAGAACAAGAACACAATGAATGAATCTCATTCTAATGTTCATCCATTCCTCATCCAACGGTATGACCGATAGGCATAGGGATGTAAATGAGCCGAGCTACTTGAGAGCTACCCGAGCTCGGATCGTTAAAAGCTCGAAACGAGCCGAGCCTTAACGAGCTTGAGCCCGAACTTGAGCCTGAAACAGAGCTCGTTTACTAAACGGGCCGAGCTCGAGCCTTAAAATCAGGGATCGTTTAGGCTCGCGAGCTTAAACGAGCTTCATGTATAATATTATGTATTTTATATTTTATTATTATTATTATTATGTATTTAACATATATAAAAAATCAATATACAAAGCACATCCTCAGAATCAGGGATCGTTTAGGCTCGTTTACTTAAGGCTCGTTTAGGCTCATGAAGCAACCGAGCATTAGCGAGCCGAGCTCGAGCCTCAAAGCACAAGCTCGAGCTTCTGTAACTTTAAGCGAGTCTGGCTCGATTAGCTTAAAGCTTGGGTCGTTTACATCCCTAAATAGGCATCATGGTCATATGCTACTACAACTCTACAAGAGAGAGAAATAGGCCTAGCAACCAAAGTACTTTTTTTAAAGAATACAATTGGCAAATATATCAAATTAAGATGAAACTAATGGGGGTTTGGGTTGTAATTTTTTACTTTTTGTAATGAATGAATCTATCAAATGAATTGGAATTTAAGGAATCATTGATTCAATCATTTGTGATTTGATTAGACAAAGTGATCCATTACAAGCTTTGCTCTACCACCATGGCAACACAAGCATAAAGCAAAACACATATTGTAACATATGGAACCAACATCACTACATATGTCAACATACATCATTATAAAATCAAACACTTTGGTATCAAAAGTTGATGAACGATAAAGCACAACCCTAATATTCTTATGCAAGAGCTTCAGATTCATCGGGAACAACACCATTGTTAGTAACAGGCTCGTCGTCATCTGATTTCAACTGAGATGATACATCATCTATAGCCGAGTTCAACTCTGCTATCTTCTTTGCCAATTTTTGGCGAGTTTTCTGCAAAAAGCATATTAGGCAAGTGCAAACAATATCAATATTTTTTTCAACGGTAGCGTGGATGTTAGTCAATCTCATGAACCCTGAATACAAAAATCCTCGATAGCCCTGAGAAGACCCGAACTGACAACCCCTATGGGAAAGCATACTGGCCTCGTTTGGTTTCATTTTGCGCAAGGAAAAATTAGGTCTTCTAACTAGTAGACATGAGTCTTAGAAATTTAATAACTTCTAGACACAATAGCGAAGTTGTGACATCATTAGGCGCATATCCATCCCTACCATAAAAATATTGCAATGTTTGACTAAAGTCATTAGTTTCGTAAAAATTGTTTTACCGTAAGTTAGGTACCTAATATATTTATCAAAACATTTAGAAATAGAAGAAGTCTTATAGGGAGGAAGTAGGTCTCTTTTGTTTGAAATTTGCCAAAACGGGGCTTCAAAGTTAATTGTAGGATATCACAAAAAGAAATCGTCACAAGACAGCTAGTCGTTGGCTGATACGCTAGTTGTTAGACGGAAAGGTATTAGTTAGCTAATAAGCTAGCCTATAAACTAGCCATGTTTGGTAAAAATATGCCGATAAGCTAGATGACAAAGTAAAATAACCTAAAAAAGACATGTTGAAAATTAATTTGAAAGATATAAGAGGCATAATTGAAAAAAAAAAAAATCATTGGAGCATTGAAACACTACAAGTATCTTTTCGACCAACCAAAAGGGACTATTTTAATAAGCTCAAAAGACAAGCTACATGGCAGAGTTCTTTAATAAAAGTTCAGTTAGAATTTGTATACCTCCAAAGCTTTTTCTTCGTCATAAATGAAGTCGGGCAGCTTCTTCAGCAACTCCTTTTTGTCGGCTGCAGCTAGTGCCTTGCTTATCTGTCGAAAATTAGACTCGATACATAACGATGCTATAATCAAGTATGCCACTCGCACCAACTTTCAGATGTGGCAAGAAAAATTGTATTTTCTTCAGTTTTCTTGTACCTACTTCTGTTTGTACGTTGTTGTTTGCTCCTTAGGTGTCGTTTGTTTTTTAAGAGGTTTGAAGTCTGATTTCAGATCTAAAAGATAAGAGGTGGATGGTGCAACTCTTAAAATTTCAGAGGACGATAAGATGTTTTTCAGACATTTTCTTAAAAATGAAACAGTCTTAAGTCTGCAAACCTCTTAATTTTCAGACTTAAGAGGCTTTAAGAGGTAATTTTTAAAAAACAAATAGCCTTTCACTCTCTTATTCTTCTTTTTTTCTTTTTTGGCACACTTTTCACAAGGCAAGAGTTTTCATATAAACAATTGTTCTACATTTTGAGATAGAGGTCACCTGTGCATACATCCTACCTCTAGATGGGATATACTGGGTGAGTTTGGTTTAGTTATATCAAAAAATATGAAGGAACATCAATTTATGTGCCGAATCTACCAATCAAACCTGAGGGGCGTATATGCAACCGAGTGTGCCAACGAGCAATCCTCCTAGAACAAAGCCACCAACAAAGGCACTCCCACTGTTTGATCTTCCATCATCACTAAAAAAATGAAAAAAAGAAAGGTTTCAAAACTCAAAAGAACCAATTGGGAATAGAAAATATATGATTTAGAGCATTCACATTGAGTAGATAAATTCCAATCCAAAGCCTTTATGGCCGTTAATAAGCCTTCCACATAACACGAAGGTTATGAGGGACATATAGGTCATTTTAGGAGTACAAGTGATGGAAAGCAAGCATAAAAAGGGAAAAACAAGCGTAAAAACTTAGAACTTGCATCAAACACTCGATCACCACCAAGTGAAACAATGATTACCTGTATCCTGCTTGGATAGAGAATGTCTTTTTGGATGTGAGTGATTGCACTTTACCAACACGACTTTGCCCAAATGATAACTTGGTGATGCCCTGATCAAGTTTCTTTATAGACGAGCCTACATCACCAAAATTTTGTTCATTTGTTTAAACTCTTGATCACACACTTAAACGGAAATTTCCAAACTAGTATACGTGTATTGTGTCGGTGTATATGAATAAAACTCGAATAACGGTCATGACCATGATTTGCTATAGCAGTTATCCTGAGGGTAGAGTAGTGGTATAGCGGAAAACAAAATATTGGCTCATGTAATAAATAAAAACATTTATATATTTTAAGCACTTAAACGCTTAATATAAAGTTTTCAAGATAAAGGGTCAAAATCAAAACATCAAAACAAATCAAATAGAGGTCAAATCACGTTGCTAATAGCGTATTGTAATTTGAGGACCGCTAACCACTATAGCACCACCAATGACTGCCCAACTTGTTGGTAACACACACCAAGTGTAAAACCAATTAATACTTATCTTCTCGATATAATCTATTTTTTAGTAATGCTATTCTATTTTTGTCGTGTGATATATGAATAGGCCATGATTTAATTCATGAAAACAGCCGATTTGCAAAAAGGTAACGGGAAAACAACATACAAAGACGCATTAGTAGAAAAGAGTTGATCTATGTCAAAAGCAACTGTCTTCCGACATCAATTAGTTCATGACCTCGTTTCATCAAGAACCAAAAGGAGTATATTCGTATGCATTTTAGCATAATAGTGGTTAGCATTCCAAACCATTGTGATCGGCATTTCAGTTCCACACAAACAACATAATGTTAAAAATTAAAGACGAAAACGGAAACAAACTCCACATGAGATTCGTTTATACAAGAAGAGTAAATCCGTCCTAACAAAAGATTGATCTCTATCTTTTATTTGCCAAGCCCTTTTCTAAGAACCTTTTTAAGGTCTTCGCGGAAATAGTCTTCTACTACCAACAACCGTTGTAGTCAAGGAGCATTGGTAAGGTCTCTCTACATCCTACAATCCCTAAAACCTACTCTGTGTGGATTCAATGGGTTCGTTTGGTTTAGGGCTTGTTCGTTAGCAGCTTAACGAGTTACGAGTTTAATGGGACTCACAACTTATTTGGTGAGCTATACATGACTATTTGGTTGTGGCTTAGGCATTGTTTGGTAAACCAAACGTAGCTTATAAGCTAGCTTATTTATTGTGTACATGTTTGGATGGACAAAAAGTAGCTTATAAGCTAGCTTTTTGATAAGCTACTTAGAGGTAGCTTTTTGTAGCTGTTTCCAATTATACCCTTATTAATATTAATCATCATACGTAGGGGTGTTCAAAAAAACCAAAAAACCGAGTAACCGACTTGCCCCGCACGAACCGAAACCGAAAAAAACCAATATCCGCAAAACCTGTAACCCGAAAAACCCGAAAAGTCGAATACCCGTTAAACGCGGAGCGGGTTCGGATTTTAAAATTCGGTATCCGCGGGTACCCGCCCCTCCCCGCATGCTTTTTAACTTATTTAAAAATATATATATTTATTAATATGTAATAACAAAAGCAATTCTTTTTTTAACATAAGAAAAGCCATTTGACGTAAATCCCTCAAAACCCTACCTAAACTTACCTCTAGCATCCCCCAAATTATTTTTTTTCGACATCGAGTGTTTGAATAATGAACCGTTGAACTTTGGTATGTAGTCCGAGTCATGAACTATTGAACTTAGGTGTTTTGTGTTTAAATGTATAAAGTTCTTGTTGAAAAAACAGTAAAAACGAAAAAAACAGATCGATTTTCGGGTAACTGCAACCCGGACCGCGGATACCCGCAAAACGGGTACCCGCAACCTGCGAATTGGTTTCGGTTATTAAAACAGGGTATCCGCCCCGCGGTTTGCGGTTCCCAAAATCCTACTACCTGCCCCGCCCCGCCCAGTGAACACCCTAATTATACCCCAATATACCATTTTTAGTCATTTTACATACTCATAAGCTAATTTTTGCCAGCTAGCTTATCTGCTAGTTTGCCAAACATAGCCTTAGAGCATCTCCAATAGCATTGCTATAATTCTTCTAAAATAGAGAAAAAAAGCTCAAAATCTCTAAAATCATTTTTTTCCATCTCCAACAGCTTTTCTATTTTAGAGAATCTATCATCACTTATATTATTAAAATATACATTATATTTGTAATCCCAATAAACTTTTTAAAAACTTTTAAATAACTAATTATACCATTGGTGGATTAGATTAAAATAATATTTCTCTCTCTTCGTATAGAGATTTTAGAGAAATCTCTATATTTAGAGAAACCTTCAAGTTTTTCTATTTTAGCAATTGGTTTAGCAATGCTGTTGGAGCACTTTAGAAGAAAAAAACTCAATTTTTTCTATTATAGCAATGCTGTTGGAGATGCTCTTAATGATATAAAAAGTGGCTTTTCCAATGAGCTTCTAGGGGGAGCTTTATGCAGAAAGCGAAGTTCTTTTGAAAACCTGCTCCTCCGAATTAAAAAAGACGGTCCTTCCATCTTTGAAAAAGCCCTATCAAACAAAAACCTTGATATTCTATAGAGACAGATTAATCCTTTATCCATAAAAAACAGCCCCTTAGTTTAGTGTCTTTAAAAACACTATTAACCTACTCATGTAAAAAGAATCCACCCTATTAGGCTATTCTTCTATTCTCCAGTTCTTCTCACAAATAGACTCTAAAATGTAATAGCACTTATAAACGAAGTATAGGTTAGGGTTTATAATAAGTTAAGGAACATATCAATATGATACACGAGATACAGAAAAATGAACCAATAAAATCATAACTTCCTACAAGAAATTACACCTAATTTAGTTCATGAGCTAAGATTAAACCAAAACAAGAAATCACAACCAACTTGTAGTTCAAAAAAACAACGATTAAATCCGAAACAAGAAATTTACACCCAATTTAGTTCAATAGCGAGCAAATGGTGATGAAATTAGAGAGAAATACCAGATGATAATTGGTGTGATTTGGGTAAAAGCAGCGATGAATTCGAGATTGCAGACATGGTGGTTTCAAATTGGGAAGAAAGATAGATGGAGAAAATGGATTTATGAGAAGGGGTTAGAAATGGGTATAGTTTTTGTTTGGTTATTTGGTCGATAAAATCAATGCTAACAACAACACAATAGAAAAATGAGATCTTTGGTTTTAGGTCTATTTTGTGAGTTTTGTTTTAAAGCCATATGTATGTATGAAAAAATCTTAAAAATGAATCCAAATCCAACAAAATTATAAGAGTATACCTAGAACTCCTAAAATTTCACTTATCATATTTTTTAACCTGATCATTGCAATCTCAACAAACCAAAAACCTTCTTAAAACTCTACAATGGAGGTTCTTACAAAAACTTGACTTCCATCTACTTATTTATAATATAACTTTTACTTATGTGAACTATTATATAACATAAAATGAAAGTTTTACAAGAACCTGGCTTCTTTGAAAGCACCCGGGTTCTAATAAGAACATGTGACTTAGCAAGAACCTTTGTCTCACAGTGGAGGTTCTTATAAAAACCCCATGAAGAACCTCCAAGAGCATCCACAATTGTGGAACCTCCAAGAACCTCGTTTACCATATTTTTACCTATCACGTCATTGTCATCTCAACAAACCAAAAACATTCTTAAAACTCTACAATTGAGGTTTATACAAAAATCTCACTATCCTCTTTTTATTTATAATATAACTTTTATTTATGTAAACTATTATATAACAGAAAACGAAACTATTACAAGAACCTAGGTTCTTGTTCAAGCACCCAGGTTCCAATAAGAACTTGTGACTGGGCATAAACATCTGTCTCACCGTGGAGGTTCTTGTAAAAACCTCATGAAGAACCTCTATGCTCTAAGTTTTATTAAGATTACAACATTTTGTATATTGTCAAAATTTTATTTACTTTTCAGATTCTTTCTTCAAAAATATTTCATACGGCTTTTACATGTGGAAATATAATAACTATTTATTTAAAAAAATAGATTATACCTGCGTACAATGCGGCGCAAAGCTTCTCAAATTTGAAATTATATTGGTGTAATAAAGAGTAAATTTTGCGGATTTGGTCTCTGTGGTTTAATAATTTTTTTTGACCATGGTCCTTATTGTATGTTTACCATGGTCAGAAGATGACGTTGACGTCACACGTGGATCCCACCGCCATTGTGAAGCCCTCCAGGACGGTGCAACCCTTGATAAGTATTTGTAGGTCTGTGGCTTGTAGAATCGTCAGATAACGGACCATACGGCGGTAGCCGTCGCGTGGACGTGTTGGGCTAGGAGGGTGGAACATTGGGAGGGGGTGAGGTGTTAGGTGATGAATTGGATCACGTGGGGTTTGAGTGGGTTGAATTCGTGGTTGGGTTAAGCTTGGTGGGGTGAAGAGGTGGTGGGTGGTGGCGGTGGTTTGGGGCGGTGGCAGTGGTGGCGGTGGTTTGGGGCGGTGGAAGTGGTGGCAGTTTGTCTTGTTCCGGCGCGGTCGCGGAGGAGGTGTTGAGGGTGATTTAGGGCTCTAAGGGTGGTGCGAGGATGCAACTGTTGGGGATTAACAGGTACAATAAATATACGCAGCGGAATAAAACAAACAAATCCCCAATCGTAGATCCATCCAAAATAGTTCAGATACAATTAAAGAGGGTTTCCGAAAAATTACCTCGAAACAGTTTATGCAAACGAAAAACCCCGGAAAGCTGGTGAGGGATACACCACTACTGCACCACCAGGAGATCAGCTGCTAGACCGCCGTGGGCTACTTCACAAAAATCGATGGAGAGAGAGAGAGGTGAGAGGGTTCAGGTTTTTCTCTGGGGTTTCTTTTTGGTCAAGATTGATCGAATGAATAAACTAACCAGGGTTTACCATATTTATATCCATAAATATGGTAATACCCAAATAAGAAAGCCCGTTCAATTTAAAAGCCTATTAAAGCTTTTTAATCAAACTAAAACTCTTTATTTAATTAATAAACTATTAATTAAATGTCTTAAACCCTTTAATTAATTAACTATTAATTAACAATATAAAATATACCTGCTGATATTTTATATAAATAATAAGCAACTATCTATTATTTAATTTTTACTCAATAATTAATTTATACTAACTAATTATTCCATCGAAACTGGTAAGTCCACTTGATCTAAAATTGGGTGTGTAGCAGTGTGACCCACTAGTGTCTTATAACATTGGACACGGTAAACCTAGTTACTGTCTTGCACATAATCCTAACAGACTCCCACTTGTGCCAGAACAGTAACTGTACTGTCACCATTTGCCTAAGGAGGTCCCTAGCTAGACACTTAGGTTAACCAGGTTATAAGATCTCTTATATCCAGAGATACAATTCACACTTTGAATTTGTACACAGGTTCTTTCCTTTTACACGCGATATTTCTAAAATGAATTTGAGACATGGAGTGGAGGATTCATTTCTCAAAAACAAGTATTTCTTGACTCCGATTTCGATTGCCTGCAGTAACGGATACTAAATAACACCTGTTATTCTATCCGAGCGTGGCCACGCGTTTTCTGCCAATCTAAATCGTCAAGGGGCCCGGAAATATCTCTCTTTTGTAAAGAGGTGCAAATCCCTTCTTGACTACTTGCATTTGGATCCACGGCTTCCGCTGCATCTAGTCACGTCCCGTATGGCCGCCCTGTTACGGTGCAGCGTTAAAACGCGCTAAGAGTACAGCAGTCCTCATGTTCCCAAACCAAGTATCTCAGGTCTAAGGACAACCTTTCAAGTCGATGCTTATGACTGAGGCTCCATGAAGCAGACTTGATACTGGTCACTTCCAATACCCAAGCACTCTGATGAGTATTTATAAATACTTGGTCACATCACTTGTGTTTTTATTCTCTACTTCGAATAAATCATCAAGTATTTATAATAGCGTTAAACTCCCTATTGAAATTCCCATTTCAATAAGTGGCTACGGAATTTTAGATTTCATACAAAACTTTGTAAAATCATGGATATGTTAAATATGCGAAAAATAGTTAATTTAAAACAATCATGAATTAAAACCTCCATTTATTTCCATTAAGAACTTTACTTGATTGAATTGTTCTAAATTAAACTATAGTAATAATTAATAAACTAAAACTAGCTACTGGCGTCCAGGTACTGCATCCCAATGGAGCTTGCATGAGCCTCATGCTTCACCCTTGCTAGTGGCTTTGTCAGCGGATCTGCGACATTTTCTTCTATTGGAATATTGCATATTCTCATATCTCCTCTTCCAATGAACTCTCGGATAAGGTGATATTTTCTGAGCACATGTCTTGACTTGTGATGCTCTCTAGGTTCCTTTGCTTGCGCCACGGCTCCTGAGTTATCACAGAATATATCGATCGGTCTAGAGACACTGGCAACCACTCTGAGATCCGATAGAAAATTCCTTAGCCAGACAGCTTCTTTTGCAGCATCGGATGCTGCAATGTACTCTGCTTCTGTAGTTGAGTCTGCAATTGTGTCCTGCTCCGAGCTCTTCCATGAGATCGCGCCTCCATTTAGGGTGAAAACTGTTAGGATTATGTGCGAGACAGTAACAGGGTTACCGTATCCAATGTTATAGGACACTAGTAGGTCACACCGCTGCACGCCAAAATGAGAACGTTTGGATTACGTGAGAGAAATAATTAATTATTTATTAATTATTTAATGAGAAAGTTTTAAATAAATAGTTAGTTAAACTATTTATAAATTAATTAAGATTAATTAATTATGGAAATTATTTGGAGATAATTACCAAAGAATCTTATATGGAATAAAATTCTGATTAGTTTTATCCATATAAATAAAGGGTTAAGGGTATCAGTTTAATAACAATTCAGTTTTAATCCTACAACCCAGAAAACTCTTTCTCTCTCTCTCACTAAAACCGGCGCCAATCCCGAGGAAAGGGTCGCGTTCGTGTTTCGGGGTAATCCTTGGTGGTGGTCTAGCAACCTTCTCGTGTGGTGCCAGTAGCGGTGTAACCCCTGCCAGCTTTCCGGAAAATCATTCACATAAGGTAAACCATCGAAAACACCCTTTGATTGTATCTGCATCGTTTGGGATTGGATCCGCGTTTGGGGATCGAGTTTTTGTTATCCGCTGCGCGTTTGTACGCAAAGATCCCCAACAAAAACGTACCCTGACTGTGATCTAAAATCATCTCTGTCGGTCTGGAAACTAGCGTCAGAATAGTCGTTGACACTAATTTCATCCTCAGAACCTTCAAAGACCAAGAACAAATCTTTCGTTCTTCTCAGGTACTTGAGAATGTTCTTGACAGCCACCCAATGACGTTCTCATGGATTCTGTTGATATCTGCTCGTAACACTTACTGAGTAAGCAACATCGGGCCTAATACATAACATGGCATACATAATCGATCCAATTGCTGATGCATATGGAACCGATTTCATCTTGTCCTGATCTTGACTAGAAGCAGGACACTGTGTTTTACTTAACACTATGCCATGTTGCATCGGGATAAATCCTTTCTTGGATTCATCCATCCTGAATTTCTTCAGGATTTTATCAATGTACGTACTTTGGCTAAGTCCGATAAGCCGCTTAGATCTATTTCTGTAGATCTTTATGCCAAGTATATAAGCGGCTTCTCCAAGGTCTTTCATCTGGAAACATTTGCTTAACCAACTCTTTACACTCTGTAAAGTTGGTACATCATTTCCTATGAGTAGAATGTCATCTACGTACAAGACCAAGAAGGTTACTATGCTCCCACTGAACTTAGTGTAAACACACGGCTCGAACTCACTTTTGGTGAAACCAAATTCTTTGATTCGCTCATCAAAGTGTAAGTTCCAGCTTTGAGATGCTTGCTTTAATCCACAAATGGATTTTAGCAGTTTACACACCTTATTAGGATTCTTAGGATCTATAAATCCCTCTGGTTGTTCCATATAGACGTCTTCTGTTAACTTTCCGTTCAGAAAGGCTGTCTTGACGTCCATTTGCCAGATCTCGTAATTGAAATACGCTGAAATGGCCATCGGGATCTTAATTGATTTCAACATGGCCACTGGCGAAAAGGTTTCATCATAGTCGATACCATGAGTTTGCGTGAATCCTTTTGCGACCAGTCTGGCCTTGAAAGTGTGTACATTCCCATCCATGTCGGTTTTCTTCTTGAAAACCCATTTGCGTCCAACAGCACTACTGTGTTGGGGAAAATCAGTCAACTCCCATATTTGGTTGTCGTACATGGATTGCATCTCGGCCTTCATGGCTTCTTGCCATTGTTCAGACTCACTGCCTGACATAGCTTCTCCATAAGATGTTGGTTCATTCAAGTCTCCGCTGTCTTGAGAGACTAGAAACCCAAGATACCTATCTGGTTCTTGTCTCACCCTACTGGATCTGCGAAGGTCCTGTGTTTGCACTTCCTCAATCGGTTCTGATTGAGGTTCAACATTTTCATGTTGAATTTCTAGCTCAACAATTGGTGTAGTGTTTTCTTCGTCTACTACCTGTAGATCTACATCCTTTCTGGTGTTCCCAGAACTGAGAAACTTTTCTTCCAGAAATTTTCCATTTCGAGCAACAAAAACTTTGTTCTCATCAGGGTTGTAGAAGTAATATCCCACGGTGGTCCTGGGATATCCAACGAAGAAACACTTGTCTGATTTGGGCTTGAGTTTTTCTGAGGTAGGTCGTTTGACGTAAACCTCACAACCCTAGATCCTTAGAAAAGATATATTGGGTTTCTTACCCTTCCATAGCTCGTATGGTGTCTTTTCTACTGACTTTGTTGGCGCTCTATTCAGTATATGTGCTGCTGTTTCGAGCGCATGTCCCCAGAATGATATTGGTAGCGTAGAGTGACACATCATCGATTGTACCATGTCAAGTAAAGTACGATTTCTCCTTTCTAACACACCATTCATCTGAGGTGTATACAGAGGTGTGAGTTGGGATACAATCCCACACTCCATTAGATGATTGTCAAACTCATCACTAAGATATTCGCCTCCGCGATCCGACCGTAAAAACTTGATCTTTCTGCCAAGTTGATTTTGTACTTCATTTTGAAATTCTCTGAATCTTTCAAAGCTTTCAGATTTATGTCTCATAAGGTAGACATAACCATACCTACTGAAATCGTCAGTAAAGGTAATGAAGTACCGGTATCCTCCTCTCGCCACATGACTAAATGGTCCACACACGTCTGTGTGAATTATTTCTAGCAAGTCAGTAGCCCTTTCATTTTCTTTGTTGAAAGGTTGCTTTGTCATTTTGCCAGATAAACAAGACTCGCAATTATCAAAAGGTTTATAATCGAAAGTGCCAAGAAAACCTCTTTTTAGGAGTAGCTCAACGCGTTTCTTGTTTATGTTGCCTAAACGACAATGCCAGAGGTAAGTCTGATCCTCAATGTCTTTGGATCGTTTACTTATATGATAGATCTCACTACTGTTGTCTTGTAGATTTACTGTATATAGACCATTCACAGGTGTTGCTTTAAAATAGAAAATATTGTTTTTAAAGACTGAAATCATTTTATAATCGTATTTGTAATAAAAACCTTGGTCTACTAACAAATCAAAAGACAATACATTCTTAATCATGTTTGGAATATAATAACAATTTTCCAGTTCCAAAACCAGACCCGAGGGTAAACTAAGACTATAAGATCCTACAGTTTCAGCTATCAGCGGAGTGCCTTCGCCAACTCGTAGGTTCGAACGGTCCTTCCTCAAAGTCTTTCTTATAGTGAATCCCTGTAAATTATTACAAATGTGGTTACCACTGCCTGTATCAATTTCCCATGATTCATAAGAAGTGATTAAGCAATCTATCATAAAGATACCTGGAGCATCGGGTAAACCGATCTCTATCTGATCGATATTCATCGAGTGCTCGCAAATATCCTTGCTACCGCATTCTGGGCAACTCGGATCTCCCAGCTCATCAATCCAATCAGTATCCATGAGATCAGCAGATGCTGGCTTCGACTCTAGACTGGCCAGAATGTCCTCATGTAGTGCTGCCACGTCAGTCTTTGGTTCTTTCATGTAGGCACTAGCTGTGTCACATATCTCCTTCGGGAGCGAGTACCACATGAGATACACTAACTCTTCCTGAGTCATCTTGTACCCCAAACGTGTCAAGCATTTAAAGAGCCTCCTCATTTCCATAAGATGGTCTTTAACTGGCTGGTCCTTTTTCAGCTTCAGTGAAAGTATCTCTTTCATGATTAAAAGCTTACATGTATGTCTATAGAAACCTAACTGGCTTTCTATATCTTTCACGACCTCGTGGAAGGATTTATCTCTTAATCTATCCGCGAACTCGAATGATATAGAGAAAATCAGAATTGACATGACATCCGATTCATCCGCCATGTACTTAAAGTACTGAGTAAATTCCTCTTCAAGAGAATTACTCTTAGGTCGTGATACAGGTTTTTCTAAAACGTAAAACTTACCATGTGCACGCAAGATATTATCAAGGTGCATTTTCCAAACTGGAAAATTATGCCCTGTAAGTTTCCATTTTCCATTGATGAGTCGTAGTGATTCCTCAGGGGTATAAAACGGGATTACAGAATAAGACATCTACAATAAAATAAAATCCTAATCTTAGTTTATAATTATAAAAACTTCTAATAAATTATTACCCTTAAAATAAACTTATTAGACTAGAATTCATATTTCACATGTGTCGGGAAGCATGTGATCATGTCAAACCGACTCATGCGATCTATTGTAGGTAATAACTATACCAATCGTATTTTAATTCGAAAAACACGATTTCTAGATCGTCGGGACATCGGATATTTAATCCGTGCATATTTAGTCCCTCTAGTGCATTTTGGCCCGGTACCGCCCGGTGAATAAATAATTACCAAAATAGACTGCACCACCCGGGACCTGGACAAACTCTGGCCGGTACCGCCCAGAGATAATTCGCAGAGTTTTATCACCCTCCAATTTCGGTTTGAACGCGGGTATTCATAGCGTGTTCACTTACAACACCCTACGTACCTTACACCGGAGGTGCCCCTAAAGTGGGTTGCACTTACTAATCTATAATTTTTAACAAGGGTTTAAATTGCCAGTTTTTCAAAAAAACTTGGAACTAAATACAAACTGTATTTGTATCCATTTTTCCTTTAAAACATTCGATCAAAATACGACAATTTATATTCAATTACTACTACGTAACAACCACGCAATTTAAATATAAATAACACTGTCATAGCCTTAACCCTTAAAAACTAATGTCGTTTTTGTGAGCCAACACAAAACGACGGTCTCAATCCTAAGTGACAAAAATCTTCAACTTCTGGCACTCCCACTGGCTCCGAGATCCATGGTTGTTGTCTTGCCTTCGTCTTCAGTAATTTTAATATCTAACTATTTTTTTTTACAAACGGGACATAAAAAAAATGGCACGCATGCCTTCCCGGAAAGATTTAACTATAAATAAAATTACAAGAGGGTTGCAAGTGGCACGCAGGCCTCCCTTATTATAACATAATAAAATAATAAACAAACACAACCACGGGTCAAAGGGTTCGGCTATGACTAACAACCATAATTAATAATTAAACTAAATTATTAAAACTCACTATTTTGATAAAAAACTGGATTTCGATAATATTATTAAATTGAATTTTATAAATAAAAACAATAATTTTAATAAGATAAATGTGTTTATCAAAATTATAATTATTCGGGATTAATTAATCCTTTATCGTCAATGTTTATCGTTATCTAAGCCTATCGTTACACAACTGATAACGATTGTTAGTTTCACGAAAAACATTACGGTAACCGGTGGTTCGTTAGTAACAAACGGTTATCACAAACCATCGTGTCACCCACGTCGCCTTTTTCCGGTGATGACAACAATACCGAAGCATCTCCGCCATCACCGGCGGCACACGACGACGACGGTAACGGCAAAGCCGCCACCATCAATCGCCGCCGCCGGCGATTCCGATCACCAACAGCATCGCCACCACTGATCCGCTTAATCGAGGCTGTCGATCAGTGGTGTCCGGCTATCGCAAACACAACAAACACCACCGCCACCATCTGGCTTTCGCCGGCGATCGAAACCAGCGGCATCCACCACCGCCGCCGCCATCGCCAACCGACGACAACAGCAACGGTGGCCGACGCCACCATCAATCATCGCCTTACGGCGGTCGAAATCAAAAAAACACCACCACCGATCCGCCACGACTAGGCTGTCGATCGGTGGTTCGATTCACCGGCGACGGCGACGGCTCAAGTACCACCACCATCGCCCATGGCGTTCGGTGGTATACGCGGCTAAGGCCGCTACCAATACGCACACCATCACCGCCGGTCAGCGGCTTTGGTGGCTGTTCTATCGCGCGCGGCCACCGTCGACCGGCAACGGCGGCAACTAACTCGTCACCACCATCACCGGCCGCCACGGACAGCAGCGGCAATCGGCCTTTGCTGTCGTGGCTTGGTCGATCGAATCCCATCACACGGCCACCGTCTCTCGGTGGTCGATCGTGGTGTGGTTTTATCGTCTGGCGATCGGCCGGTGGTTCGGTCGACCAATTGCCGCCGTTCCGCCGCCGATTGCCACGATCAAACGATAATAAAAATCCGATTTTTATAACGAATAAATTTTAGAAATCCTTTTATCAAAAACACAAATAATCAGATCTGAAAGATTATGGAAGTGGCTCTGATACCACTGTTGGGGATTAACAGGTACAATAAATATACGCAGCGGAATAAAACAAACAAATCCCCAATCGTAGATCCATCCAAAATAGTTCAGATACAATTAAAGAGGGTTTCCGAAAAATTACCTCGAAACAGTTTATGCAAACGAAAAACTCCGGAAAGCTGGTGAGGGATACACCACTACTGCACCACCAGGAGATCAGCTGCTAGACCGCCGTGGGCTACTTCACAAAAATCGATGGAGAAAGAGAGAGGTGAGAGGGTTCAGGTTTTTCTCTGGGGTTTCTTTTTGGTCAAGATTGATCGAATGAATAAACTAACCAGGGTTTACCATATTTATATCCATAAATATGGTAATACCCAAATAAGAAAGCCCGTTCAATTTAAAAGCCCATTAAAGCTTTTTAACCAAACTAAAACTCTTTATTTAATTAATAAACTATTAATTAAATATCTTAAACCCTTTAATTAATTAACTATTAATTAACAATATAAAATATACCTACTGATATTTTATATAAATAATAAGCAACTATTTATTATTTAATTCTTACTCAATAATTAATTTATACTAATTAATTATTCCATCGAAACTGGTAAGTCCACTTGACCTAAAATTGGGTGTGTAGCAGTGTGACCCACTAGTGTCTTATAACATTGGACACGGTAAACCTAGTTACTGTCTTGCACATAATCCTAACAGCAACGTCATCAACGGCCGGCATGTTGTAATGTTTGAAAAAAACGGAAATAGAAAATGAAAAGTGATGGAAATGCACAACTAAACGAGTTTTCTATTTTAAAAATGGAAAATGAAAACTCCATCATTTCAAGTAAACAGGATTTCTACAATTTTCATAGAAAACTGAAAATGAAAACTCAACTTCATTTTCTGGAAACGTTTCCATCATTTTGAGGAACATTTTCAACAGTGTTAATAACAAATAACTTTATTCAGGAAAACGGGATTTTTACAATTTTCATAGAAAACTGAAAATGAAAACTCAACTTCATTTTCTGAAAACGTTTCCATCATTTTAAGGAACATTTTCAACAGTGTTAATAACAAATAACTTTATTCAGGAAATTGGCCGTGTTAGAAATATTTCACCCCAATTTTGTTTTGTTAACCATTTTCTTTTCAGTTTTACTAGAATAATCATTGGGCCCGTTAGAAATGGACCTAACAAAAACACACAAAAAAAAGTTTTAAAGGACCTGAGTCAATTTTAGAAGAATTGTCCCGTTTAACGGATCTACTCCTATTTTAGCGGACTTGAGTTGATTTTTTTTTGGTCATTTTCTTTGTATCCGTTTTTAATGAACTTATTAGTTATTTTGGTAAAGTTGAAAAGAAAATGGTTAGGAGACCAATTTCCCCTTCATTTATCTTAATCAAATCACAAGGTTCTTGTTCTTGTTGTTGTTGTTGTTGTTGTTGTTGTAATAAACTAGTCTTGTACATGCACAATGCAGCAGGATGCAAATATTCCATCAAGATGCATTTCGTTTTGCAAGATGTCTTGAAAATACTTGGTTGTTAACAATTTAGGGGTGAGCAAAAAAAAAGATCCCCGAAAATCCGACCCGAACCGAACCGAACCGAAAAAACCCCGAAAAACCCGACCCCGAAAACCGAAATCCCCGAGGCTTGATCGGGGTCGGGTAGGGTGCGAAAATCCTTCCCTGATCCCCGAAAGACCCGATTTTTTATATTTTTTTGTATATTTAAATGTTGGTATTTGACTATTTGGTTCAACTTATAATTTAAATGTCCTTTTGGTACTATAATAAACTAGTAGCTTAGTAATTTTGTTATTTTTGGTTTGCATATTTTTTTAACTTTGAAATTTAAACATGGAAAAAAATCAAAAAAATAATCGGGTGCCCCGAAATCCCTGAAAACCGAAATCTCCGAAACCCAAAAAACCCGACCCCTGAAATATCGGGTATCGGGGCCTCCATTTCCCCCCGAAACCCGGAAAACCCGTCCGGTCCGATTGGGGTAGTTAACATGTTATAGTTAGAATTTTTATTATTTTATGGCATAGACCTGACATGAAGTTAAAGGACGAATTCCATGAAAATCATTAAACGAGAGGGACCAAAAGTGTAATTAGAGTCAAAAGCGACTACGACAACTCTTTTGGAGCGCAGAGATATATACGCAAAACCAACCAGAGATACTCTCCACTTCCCAAAACCCTCACGATTTCTCCTTCTGCGAACCTCTAAACATGGCGACAGCGATGGTGGCCACCGACACCAGAAAGCTTCCGCGGCCAGGCCGAGGCGGCGTCGTATCACAGGGACTCACCGAGGAAGAGTCACGAGTCAGAGCCATAGCCGAGATCGTCAACAGTATGGTAGAGCTCTCTCGTAACGGCGAGAACGTCGACCTAAATGCCCTAAAGTCCGCCGCTTGCCGGAAGTACGGCCTAGCGCGTGCTCCGAAGCTCGTCGAGATGATCGCCGCGCTCCCTGACTCCGAGCGCGAGGCGCTCCTGCCCAAGCTTAGGGCGAAGCCGGTCCGAACCGCCTCCGGAATCGCTGTTGTTGCGGTCATGTCGAAGCCGCACCGGTGTCCGCATATAGCCACGACTGGGAATATATGTGTGTATTGTCCGGGTGGACCGGATTCGGACTTTGAGTATAGTACGCAGTCGTATACTGGATATGAACCGACTAGTATGCGAGCGATTCGTGCTAGGTATCGATTTGGATTTGAATTTTGTGAAATTAGTGTTTACTTAGTCTGTTTGAATTTTATCTGCTTATATAAGAAAGTATGCATTATGTGTTGTCTGTAGATTTGAATTTGCATCTTTGCTATAGAATACAATTGAAAACGAGGGGACCTTAGAAATTAAGTTATATATAATAAGCAGCAAGGGTAAATATTGGAGCATCAGGTTAGTCTTAAATTGTAAAGTTAAAATTTTAAATGGAACAAAATGAAGATGAATTATAAAGTTTTTTTTTTTCTTCTTCTTCTAGGACATTTATTCTAAGTAAGTTTACACAATTTATGTGTAAAATACCCAAATATGTTAGCAAGCCAACAATCATTGATCATTCAGTATCACATAAGTTTTCTTTTTTCCTTCCTCAATACTAATAAGAGCTTAACCACATGATTCATGAACTAGCAAGGATAGATAAATCACAAGTAGTGTATTTTCCCCATGCAATTTGAAACAAAAAATAAAGGACATTTTGACATGCATGTTGTTTTCTCTAAGTATTTGGAACTCATCTTGCTAGGTTTAGGTTAAATCTAGAGTTCAAAGCAAAACCCTAGATTTCTTGTAGAAGACTTGAGCTTCAATCAGAACTCTTCAATGGGAACTCTAAACTTGCAATCCCAAGACTCCTCTTGCTCCCTAGGAACTTTCAAAACGCTTCATAGATGATTCCGGAATCACCTTCAACGAGAGAAATTTGAGTAAAGACCAAACCCAAGCTTAGTAAATTCGCAACAGATTGTGCCTGTGACCTTGGCCAAGGTGCTTGTGCCCAAGTTGAGGTGCAAACACAGTGGGTTATGCAGCCGGTGATGCGGATCTTCTTAGGGCATTGGCTGTGCGTCTGTACAGTTACCTGGGACCACTCTCCAGAGCTTGCGCGACTAGAGCCGCGACCCAAGTCGCCTGGCAAGTCGTTCCGACCTCTGTCTTGCAGAATCTAAGGCGATACAAGCTGCCTCACAGATTAATGTTACAAATCATATTCTCCAATTGCTAATGCCTTATCTAATGGACAGTCTCCAAGATCCCTTGCTTTTTTATTTTTATTTCACTTTCGGACTTACCAATTATATATAAAAGCACGTTGTATACTTTGGAGGAGGACATCTTTTCATCTTATTTCCAATGTCTTGGGTGCCAGATTTCTTTTTTGTAGAAAGCTATCGTTTATCTGTTATTCTGTATTCACTATCGGGCCTTCAAAGATTTCTGATTATACTGCAATTCTTAAATGCAACTCTTATCTAAACTTCAGATATTATATGTGTGTATATATATTGATTATCACTTTCATGATTTTTTGCTTCTAGATACAATCCATATGTGCAAGCTAGGAGCAGGATTGACCAGCTGAAGCGACTGGGTCATAGTGTAGATAAGGTTTGACACACTGTCTTTTTGTATGTATCTAATATTTATGTTGTTCTGTTGACTATTCTCAGTTGGTGATGGAAACTTACCCATCTGATTGATCCAGGTTGAATTCATCTTGATGGGTGGCACTTTTATGTCATTGCCTGCTGAATATCGAGACTACTTTATAAGGAATCTTCATGATGCTTTGTCAGGACACACTTCCGCAAATGTTGAAGAGGCGGTTGCTTATTCTGAGCATGGCGCAACAAAATGTATTGGGATGACTATTGAGACGTAAGTTACTCACCAGGAATTTCATATCGTATATGCTAAAATGGTAATTTAATTGGTGACTAGATCACGGTCAATGTCCATTAGTTGATATTGATATGGTTGTCTAAAAATATACAATAAATATGTATTTGTTACTTGTTAGTAAAAATGTATATGGCTCAACCTGCAAATGCATGATTTTTTTAAATAAACATTACTTTTGGCAACAATAGCAATTGTTATTGAATAGGACGAGCATCTAATCTAGGTTATTATCTGGAACAAAATGATTTATGGTTCCTTAAGTTTAGGTTTTGTTATTGCTTTAATATGAATGTTTTTCTGCTTCTTTTAGGAGGCCAGATTACTGTCTTGGGCCTCATTTGCGGCAAATGCTTTCTTATGGCTGTACACGATTGGAAATCGGGGTTCAGAGCACATACGAGGATGTTGCTCGTGACACCAATAGAGGGCACACTGTGGCAGCTGTTGCTGATTGTTTTGCATTGGCTAAAGATGCTGGTTTTAAGGTGATTCTGTTTTCAGTTTATGTGGTTGCATTCCCAATCTAATACTGTTGGGTTAATCTTGTTTGAAATCAATTTCTTTGTTAAATATGAAATCCTTCCTATCTATTAATTTTTGCTGCCAGTTGGAATGAACATCTTATAACAGATAAGCTCATCATGATGTTCCATTTTTCTCTCATGTTTTTATATCAATTTATGTCAACCTTTCTCTTGAAAAGCTAGATGTAGGTTCTCTATATAATCATAAGAACTTTGGACATTTTTTTTCCTCCTGTGGTCTGTTGAAAATTTCTATTTTTGTTCCTGTAATTTTAAAACTAGGATTTCTATCCCCATGGTTTATAATTCATTATCATTTTCATCCTAATGATTTAAACTTGATTGCTTTTTTTGTCGCTTTGGTTTGCAGTTCATTTCTATCTTAGTCCCTCATACTTAAAGTAGTAATTAGCCTCCGGAACAAAAATAGAAATGAATTGCAAACTACAGGGACGAAACCGCAATTTCAAAACCAGAGGGATGAAAAACGTGGTCTCCTGTTATTTCGTTGTTCACATTGTACTTAACTTTTAGTGGCTGTCTTAGGTGGTTGCTCATATGATGCCTGATCTTCCGAATGTGGGGGTTGAGAGGGACATGGAAAGTTTCAAGGAGTTTTTCGAGAGTCCTTCCTTCAGAGCTGACGGGCTTAAAATTTATCCTACACTTGTTATTCGTGGAACTGGTCTATATGAACTTTGGAAAACTGGCAGGTATAGCGTTGTATCCTCAAAAGGTTTGCATTCTAGTCCCGCCATTCCAAAATAAATCTTCATCAAGAAAAATGCACGCAAGTTTAGAAATATGTAATTATTACACATCGGGGACCTTTTGAGAACTCTCTAAATCATGATATCTCTAAGAACCGTGCATGATGTGCTACTTCATAAGATATTTTTTCATTTATGATTGGAACTTAATGTAGCGATTAACGTATTATTGTTTCACATGTAGATGTGTTTGTGAAACAAAAAATACACATAAAAGAGTTTATGAAACAAACATATCGTGAAACAAATATATGTTAATCTATACATTAAATACTATACTTAGGTGAAAAAAATCGTGTGAAACAAAAGTACAAAACCCTAAGGTAGAAGTGCTACAAATATATGTTAATCAATACATTTAAATACTATACTTGGTTGAAAAAATCGTGTGAAACAAAACCTTAAGGTAGAAGTGCTTGTGGATCTCACAAAGTTTGGAGTTCTCAAATGATTAATCCCCTATTACACAATTTAATTAACTAAATGACAATTGTACTCTTATATTGCAGAGAGTAATGAATTTATTCTTCTCATACTTAAGTGTGGAATTGGAAAATAGGCTTTTACTTTTGAAAGTTGATACATATTCTGAGACAAACTAAAATGAAAACATGGATACTTATTTTTGGGATGGTGGTTGTATCATTTTGTAGTAATTTGCAACAATATGACATTATGTTGTCCAACTCAAATCGTGCTTATTTGCAGGTATAGGAATTACCCTCCAGAGCAGCTTGTTGATATTGTAGCTCGGATTCTGGCGTTGGTACCCCCATGGACGCGTGTTTACAGAGTTCAGAGGGATATCCCCATGCCTCTGGTTACTTCCGGGGTTGAAAAAGGGAATCTTCGAGAGCTTGCTTTAGCTCGTATGGATGATTTGGGTTTAAAATGCAGGGATGTCCGAACACGTGAAGCTGGAATTCAAGTAAGCAATATTTCTTTTTTTTGTTGGTGTCTCTGACTGAACTGAATGTTGCCATTTGTTAATATTCCCTCTGTTCCATTTACTGTCCACATTTCTATTATAGTTTGTCACAAAATAACTTTGAAAAGTAAGTGCCTACTTTTTAATTTTATCCTTAATTATGAGATGGGGAATTGTTAATTAAAAGAGTAAACTTCGCTTTTGGTCCCAAACATTTGTCAAGTTTAAGGGATATCATTTCTGAACTTTGAAAACTCGGATTTGGTCTCCCACGTTTGGCATTTCACGATGGTTTTGGTCTCTCCTCCTAACAGCCATTAATTTTTTTTGTCAAGTCCAATTAAATCAGGGGTATTTAGTCATTTTTAAACATTTTTTTGATGACTAATTCCCCTTTATATAACCGGGTGGTGATGGATTTAACATAAAAATGTTTAAACTAAAATACACTTCATTTAATCGGACTTAATGAAAAAGGTTAACTGCAGTTAGGAGGAGGGAACAAAACCGTTTAAAATGACCAAACGTGAGGGACAGAATCCAAGTTTGCAAAGTGTAGGGACGGTAGCTGTTGAAATCGACAAACGTTATAAGTGAAGTCTACAATAACTAAAATGTGTTATATTTACATATTTCTAAAACTGTGTGCCCTTTTCATTCGTGTACATTTATTTTGGGACGGAGAAGTACTTGTCATCGTAGTATGAGTCAGACTCACATATACTTCCCCTTTGCTTTGTTACTTTCAGGACATTCATCACAAGATAAGGCCGGACGAGGTTCAGCTTGTTCGGCGAGATTATACTGCCAACGAGGGATGGGAAACTTTTCTTTCGTATGAAGACACACGGCAGGTAAAAACGAAACCGTTTTCACATGTCCACCATGAACTTTTTTCATGTGCATTTGGTACATGGGACAGGACAATGCAAAAACTTGTCCCACATTTGGCGCTACACTGTTATAATGTATGCAAAAAACTGGTAACTTTCTAAATTTGTGAGATGGGATAAGATTGGTAAATTACTAAACTACTCATGTTAAGTTAAAACCCTAAAATCTTCTACAGTACTTTCACCCAATTATCTCATTTACAATCTTGTTTCTTTTATCGTTTATGTATTTGTTTTATTTCCACTGTGGGTGTGTTTGTTGTTTGATTTATTTTTGATGGATGCAGGATATTCTTGTTGGATTACTGCGGCTACGAAGATGTGGCAAGAACGTTACTTGCCCAGAACTCGTTGGAAAATGCTCCATTGTTCGTGAACTTCATGTTTACGGAACTGCTGTTCCTGTACATGGACGTGATGCCGATAAACTGCAACATCAGGTACGCAAACTTTCAGTACGATAACTTTTGTTCCCATGTTTTTATGACCTTATATTGGGACATAAATGCAATTTTTTGCCCGCCAAGGTGATAAATTACTAAACTACCCATATCAAATTGAACTCCTAAAAACCTTCAACGGTCATTTCACATGGCTACCTTACTCTTGCCTGTCTAGTTTCTTCTAGTCCTGTCTGCGGATACCAAATGCACCCCGAGATCTCCGACCCAACATGAAATCATATTTTTACACCATATTAGTCCAACGTAAAACCAATTGGTGTCATACTTTTCATTTACGCCAATTTGGTGTTTACAAAAATGGTTCCTCAAGTTTGATATTTGTGTAATTATAGTTTAAATGATTGTAAATTATATTTTGGTTATACTATTTGTTAATATCATATTAATTAAATGATATACAATAAATTTCATTATTAGGTTTCAACCTTATTAAAAATGTTAACTACTTGATTTCAAACACAATAACATTTAAATAAAACACACTATTTGACATAGAAGTATTCTAATGCAAGGAAATAAAAAGATACATAACTGAAAGATAAATTTAACTAACACATACATAACAACTAATAATAAATAAATATAAGAGTATTATTGAAAATCTAATCAGTTAGAAATACAAGTTATACTTGCATGTTAAATATCATATATTGGTAATTGGTTGGATATGAATTACTATTTCGTATTTACACCTATTGTGTTGGATTTGGCAGGGGTATGGTACGCTGCTTATGGAGGAGGCAGAACGGATTGCTCGTAGGGAGCATAGATCGACAAAGATAGCGGTTATTTCGGGTGTTGGGACCCGCCATTACTATCGGAAATTAGGTTACGAGCTTGAAGGTCCTTATATGATGAAGCACCTTGCATAAACTAACAAAGTCTTTACACAACACAGTTTTGTAAGCCGCTAATAGTTTAGTTGCCTTTTATATTATATGCCCAATTTCTCGTTTGTTTGTATATTTGCTTTCGGATAAGTGCATTCGATGGTTAGAAGATTGTAGCGTGTGTAGTCAAAATGTTGATCAAGAAGTTTCTCTGCTCGAAAGCTTTTCTTACAATATCCATAACGCTATTTGTTCATGTGAATTGTGTGCTTCGCTTACTCTAAATATGTTGTTGATAACTTGATATGATGGAGCTTACGCTTATGTCGCAACATTTTTCCTCTTCAAGAAATGGAATCAAATACGGTATAATTCCTAGGATGCGTTATCGTTTAAAGCCTCGTGCATCATAGATGGGCCCAAATTGTGAAAATTGAATGACTGATTGGTCGGCCTCACATAGGACTTGCCTCCAAGGACGCTACTCAGTGGCTTAGGCTATCTGTCCCAAGACTTGCCTTGTATTTGAACAAAATCATCCAGTGTTATTACCGATTGAGCTACATAACAAAGGATTCAAAGTATAATATTGAGAATGCTCAGGTAGCAATATCGATAATTTATATTTGCGTTTTTTTGTTATAGATATTCGTTAAACTTGGTTAAGATTTTTACCGAGACAAAAGGGTAAAGGATCATTCAATTAAAAAAAATATCATAAGCGTGAATTCTCATTGGTTTTTGTTTATGAAATACCAAATTGGTAAAATGAAAATCCGATTTAATATCCATTAAGTTACTTATAAATAATATAGTCTAATTTTATTCTAAACTTTACAAACTAGACACAAAGGACTTTGAATTTTCACTAAATCTAAATTCTTAAATCCATTTCATCCAACCGAATGCTCCGTTTCAAAAAGTGACTTGAAAATTGCGTTGGTAGCATCTTGCAACTTCTAAGAAAAAAGAGAGTTTTAAAACCAATTCTCAAAACTTAAAGAGCCATAAGGAGAAAATTTTGGAAACATATGAGGGTTAAGTGTAAATTTACAAATGTTTTACTTTAACCCTTCAACTTTCAAAAATCATTCCGATTTTAGATTATTTTTCATTTCTCACCTCCCTATTGAATTTGCCAAAATCCAGCAGAAGGGGAGAGAAGAGAGAAATTCGTTCGAATCAAATCAAAGGAGATGGCGATGCCGAAAGTTAGGGCATATAAATTCATCGTCGTTTTGATATCTTTACAATCGATGATGATTCGAGTTTTCTCAATTTCAGAGGTCTGTTTTCTCTTCTGATTATGTTTATGTTCCCCAATTTAATCGCAAAATTATGTTTTCAGTGTTCGTTGTTTCATGTTCTAGGTTTAATTTCGTTTACCTAATCTCATTTTAACATTTTCTAGGTTCTTAATTGTGTTAAGTATGTGTTGATATAGCTGATAAATTCGATTTTTTTGAGACACGAATTCGTTCCAGAATCCAGATATCTAGTTTGAATCACTAATCATTTATATGCTGATCGGATACTAAGGAAATATTTTGATTTTAATCTGTTAAAAGGTTATTAGAAGAGTCTCCAATTATTGTAACAGGTAGAAGGAGTAACTTCTGTTATTGAAGTAATTGAACTTATTATGTTGTTGGAAATCTCAAGATAGGTATCAATCAGATCAATTTAGGGGTATGTGTGATTAAGAACTGTGTAAAAAACATATAAATATGAGAGTTTGTGGATTATTCTGTTTCTTGATATTTATGGAGCCAAATGTTCATCGAAAATCTACCCCTTTGTGCTGGAACTAAATGGTCATTATAAAGTTGTTCCATTTCAAACTTTCTGTTTATGATTTAAGACTAACCTGATGCTCCTAACTTTAACCTTACTGTTATTAAAGATTGGATAAAATCGATATTGTAGTTTGTTTTTGATGGAAGGTAAAAGTTTCAATAATCCGATGGACTCACTTTTGCTTTGGGATGAAGGACTAATTTGTTCCGGATTTGAGATGTCATAGGATGGGGTATGACACAAATTGCCAAATTGTAATTGCTAGGGTTATATGTTATGAGGTAGTGTATGATAAATAGTACATATTACCTACCTCACAAGTCACAACATATGCATTAGCAAGTCCTGTGTTCTGGAATTCAGGTGATAACTAAGTGAACTTCGAGCATCTTCGAGATGCGAATATTGTGTTTTGATATTTGTGTCACCACGGTAGAAACAAGAGAAGTGATTATGTTCACCAATTTGTTGTTCCCATAGAAAAAGAAATGAAAGATCCCACCAAATAAATTGGGTCGAGGACTCTAAGAAATAGTGAGAATCATTGATATTTATCAATTCTAAAAACTAAATGCCTTATATTTTGCTTTGAATGATCCCATTGATGCGTACAAATACATTATTCTCATGGTCAATAGCTTTTCCTTGTAATTTTGCTAAAATAAAATTTTAAATTCATTTACATATCTAGTCTCAACTTTTGGAAGAACCTAATTGTCTCATGTATGTTATTTATTTTACTGTTGGAGCGTACTTGGCGTAGTGGGTGGTATCAAATTGCTTCATATGTGATGCTCAATTGGATGGATAATTTACCTTATGTTGAAGGATAAATGGAGTAGTGGGTGTTATCAAATTGTTTCATATGTAATACCAATGTCATGGTTTATTTTAGTTTACTTTGTAAACCATTTTCTCTGTCAGATCATATACTTTCCCAAATTTTCATATAAATGATTTTATGTTTATGTTCTTCGCAAGGCTATAGGCGCTCTATATGCTGCCTAAGAAAAACCTATCGGTCTTAAGCTAGCTGCATAGTTGCAACTTTGCAACATTTAACCTTTTATCTTGTTGCATAGATGGGGCATGAGCATGTGTCATTGGTTTTTCAACATTTGTTGCAGCTACGCGGCCTACTAAAGTTACGATAATTGTTTTAGGTCCAGCGTTCAGAAGAACATCACGAAATTCATTGTTCCCGAGAAAGAAGTAGGGCTGCATACAAAGTTATTGAGGAGGTATTTGCAAGTGATAGTTCTCAGATTTAGTTGGCATCTGCTATTGATATTAGCCATTTTCAATAATCAATTATCAAATTTGGGCACCGGTTTATGATGCATGATACTTTAAAGGAATAACGTGCCCTTGTACCATCATCATGCAGTATTTGCTTCCATTCATTGAACGAGAAAACTATCAGATCTCACATAAGTGTAAGCTTCATCACAGCAATGACATTTTTAGAGATCAAGAGGAGCACAAGATCCATGTGGACGTGAATGAATGGCGTTGTGGATACTGTAAGAAAAGCTTTCGAGCAGAGAAATTTCTTGATCAACATTTTGACAACAGGCACTACAATCTTCTAAATGTTGTATGTGCGATCTGTTTTACATTTTTATGATATATTATGGGCTTAAGTTTTATTGTGCATAATCAAACTGCCATGCTTCGGTTTAAGTGCAGCAACATACATCTTGTTTTTGTAGCATGTCTGCATGCATCCTTCATTAACACTAGCCATCATGTTGCATTGACAGATTCTCAATTTTTTCTTGCATTGAACTTCTCTGCTTATTTCAGGCACCGACACTTATGTTTACACGAGGGAGCATTTATTTCGTTACTCATATTCTAATTAATTTTGTTTGGGATGTTGGTTGAGATGCTGCTATAAGGAGCTACTTGCTGAAAAATAAACCGAGGGAGATTTAGGGCTTGCTTGTTAGCATCTTAATATGCTTAATGGGGCTAACAACTTATTCGGTCAGCTATAAATGACTGCTTCGTAGTGGCTTAATGACATAGAAAGTGGCTTTGTAAGCTTGTAGGGGGTAGATCTATGCAGAAAGCCAAGTTTTTTTTTTTTGGCTCAAGCATGCCCCTTCCAATAAAAAAAACGCGCTCCTTCCATCTAAGAAAAAACCTTTCCGAACAAAAATGTTCCCAATCTATACAGACATATTAATCTACACAGACAACATAACGTAAAACCAACCAAACAGCCCCTTAAGTTGATAATAGAGTTCAGTTTTTGGAAACATGATGATGTTGATTCCTTTAGTTTTATCTGTTTCACTTCTTTGGTTAATAGCTTGCCTTTAGGAAGTTTTCTACTTAAATCTGTTAAGATCAACAGTTTCCAATTATTGACTGGATATTCTTTCCATGGTAATTATTTTGTGCATCTGTGGACTAGATTCAATCTTGTTTCTCACTAGATTTGTTGTATTATGAAATAAGTATATTCTTTGAATTTTAGAGTGGCAGCCATTGCTTGGCAGAGCTATGTGGAGCATTGCACTGTGATTATGTAGTGAATTCTGTCGTTCCAAAAGCAAAGTGCAATCCTGCAGCTGCAGCAAGGAACCGCCATTTATGTGAGGTTGTCTACTACTAAATTTTGTGAATTTTCGTTAAAAGTTCTTTTTAGCTTAAAATACATTTTTTAACGCAGAGCCTAGCAGACAACTGTTTTCCTGTTCATCAAGGTCCATCAGCAGGCCGACTTCATGGTAACCTTTGATGTTTATATGATTCTATATGCTGATTTACCGTGTACATTGAGTGAGATCTTACCATTTCCTATTTGCAGAACTGTTTTTGCGCCAGTTCTGTGATGCCCACACTTGTACGGGCAACATCAAGCCGTTTCCTAGGGGAGGCAGGGTAAGTATTCACTCTTATAATATTTGATATGTGTTGGTTGATGAACAAAATCTACTTAAGAATTGGATGCTAGAAGTTCAAATTAGATTATAGAATGGCCATATCGAGCTTATGTGATATGCAAACATCGGCCGTTTGCATCATTACATGGTTTCACAACCTGCCATCAGCGGCCAGAGAGAATTATGTTGATCTGATTTCCACATCAAGTTTCCATTACAATGCTAATATTGGGCCGTTGTTGAAACTGCTTATTTTGAATTATTTATGTCATACATCTTCTGGACTGTAAGTTTTATAAAGATTTACTCGATAGGTGTCAGGATCCCAGTGTGTTCACCTGCTTTAGAGTCTTCTCCTTTATATAACAAAAAGTGCCCCCCCTTTAGGTCGCTGAACTACGACGAGCATAATCTACTCTTTTGATTATCAAAAAATCTATTATGTTGTACTTCCTCCATTCCAGAATAAATGTCCACAATGAAAAAGATGAACAATTTAAGTAATGTGTAATTATTAGTTTATTACACTTTTTGATTAACAAATGTGACAAGCTTACCCTTAATAACTGGGGGGTAATGAATTCCGCCTCCTCATAATTAAGGGTAAAATGGGAAAGTAGACACTTATTTTGGGGCAAACTAGGTGTCAGTTACCTTAACAGGTGAGCTTGACAAGGACTGAGAATCTACCCGGTATAAGAGGCATAGAAAGGACTGAGAATCTTACCTAGTAAAAGGAGAAGACTCTTACCAGGTACTCTATGCTTACCAACAATCCATTTGATGGCCGTAAATGTTATCTTATAAGGTAAGTGGGGGTGATGAGTCTTCCCTATAAGTGTTTGATAAACGACCCCTAAAATAGAAATATGGATACTTATTATCCTTCCGCTACAAGTCTAGTAACATCTGCCTAATTTTCTGAATTTATCTTTCTGTTGGTGGTAATTGATGACTTTATGCTAATTGTTTGCAGAAGCATACCAACATTTTCTACTTGGCTTCATCAATATTGATTCTGATGCTGCTCCCTATCTTCTATCTCATAGTATTTTTGTACCAAAGGTGCCACATACATATGTGTTTAGTCGCATTTCTTACTTTTTGTCTATACTTTGATTAAACTACAATACAACCGGTCTTTATGTTGCAGGGAAATGAGAAAGGGCACACAAGTACTAAGACGCATCTCAAAACCGAGTCTAAAGAAAAAACCATCTTAGCTGGTAAGTTTCGATATATTACTTGGTAGAAAATTGCTCAATAATTCAGAACACATTTTCTGTTCTTCTCAAAATCGAGTACTAGCTGTGAACGTCTAATAATTTAATAAAACTTGTAATCTGATTTTCTAATAGTTTAATAAAACTAATTGCTGACATATGCTAAATGCAAACTCCCACCTGAACTAACAATTCCAACCTACATGTTCTAGACCCTTCTAGAATGCTCCTGTACTGCTCACACATCACATATACAACTATTATTAGGGTATAACATATTTATCCGAAAATTGTCTAATGAATTTCTGGACGAGCATGCACTGGTACCATAATTTACATGGGAGTTATGTTAAGGAGGGAATGGAGAAATAAATAAAAGAATGAAGATTCACGGACCAAGGTTGGTATGCTTAGAAAATTGCTGGGATGGAAGCCATTGTCGTGGTTAAAAAAGTAATTTTTTATTTCAGACATTAAGATACCATAGAAACTGTCGCTCTACTCCTTTGAGGTAGAGATGAGGTCTGCATACATCCAGGGGCAGGCCTATGAAGCCCCTAGCGGGGTCCTGTGCACCTGCTCAACCAATTTTCACAAGTAGATTTTTTTTGGGTATGAAAGGTAAGCACACTATAAACTTTGAGGGCTGCTCTTGGATATTCAGAAATACAAGGACATTAACCAAAAAACTGAAAAAGTCCCTCGAAATCAACCAAAAAAACTTAAAAGAATCATGGAATTCTGCTAGAAAGACATCGGGAGGACTTTGCAGGCCTTTGATCCAAGTTTAAGGTGCACTCGCTCGGCAAAAGCCTTGTGTTCGCCGATACATTTCACCTCCAGGGGGGATATTGTGCTCGTTTGGTTTGGTTGAAAAGTAAAATGCATGGTATCCTTTGTTCAGAGTAACAGACATACACACACTTTGATAGTTGTCATGTTACGCCTTTAGTCGTTTTTACATGATTTTAAGACGTAAAATTGCCGCAGTTGCTCGTGCAACACATACATCATATTACCGTATTAGGCGTGGTTTGTTTTTTTAAAGGTCTGAAGTCTGATTTCACATCTAAAAAGTAAGAGGTGGATGGTGAGTGGTGACCTCTTAAAATTTTAGAGGACTATAAGAGGTTTTCAAACCTTTGTTTAAAAATAAAAGAAACAGTCTTAAGTCTGTGAACCTCTTAATTTTCAGACTTAAAGAGGTTTTAAGAGGTAATTATTAAAATACGAACAGCCCCCTTAATCTTTTCTCAAGGCATCTGAATCAGTCATGGTGTGTTTAGAGCAGCACAAATAAGTTTTTGACATTGTTTTGATGTTAAACAGGTGAAGCTTGTGGATCATATGGCATCGTCCACAAAGAAAGGCGACTTGCCATTGTAGAATTATCTTGTGATACACCTGCCCCTAGAAGATTTGTAGTGTGTCGATTTCGTGAGAGCATTTGATTCTTGAAGATTTGTACCATTAGACAACTGATCGGAAATTACAGGTGTGCCCCACTTTTGGAAATCTCAGCCTTCATTTTCTTGTATTACTAACTAGGATGTGAGATATCGACAACCATTTGATCTTGTTTTTAGCATTGCATTTCATATACTCTCGAAATTGTTCACCGGAGTAGAAATGACCTAATCGATGATGGATTATTCTGTTCCAACCGTAACATTATTTTCTAGATTTGGTCGTTCATCATTTGGTAAAATGTGTTACAAAAGGCTTTGATCATGCTTTTGAGGGTGTGTTTGGTACGTGGACTGATCCTAGTGAAAGATTTCTTGAAGGTTTTAGGGTTTTTGTTTGACATGGATAGTTTAATAGTTTACTGGTCTTGTCTCTGATTTTTGTTTCTTGGTCCATCTCTTTTTAGTGGGATTTTGTTTCTGATCTCATCTTGTCCTGTCCCGATCTGATATCGTGTGGGAATAGTTTTTGTACTTTGTGGGACCGAAACTCTTCACGAGGATGTTGAGTTAGGTTGGTCATTACACTTTTGTGCCGAATTTCTTTTTTAAGGGGTGAGATGTGAAAGAGATCCTTAGGGGCTGCTTGACAGTTGTTGAATGGTTTGGTGCATGGTAATTAAGTGGTTGAGTATGAATAAGAGGGTCTTATGATATAAATGAAATATGGTTGCTTGATAATTGTTTAGAATTTAATTAGGTGCTAAATGGTTAAAAGAGGTCCAAGATACAAATCATTCAAAGGTTTTGGAACATTAAGAGACTTTTTTTTTGCCAAACAAGATTCACCTCTTAGGAACTTAGGGGGTGCTTGGTTCATTTTAGGGAATGGGAATGGGAATGCAGGAGAATGGGAATGAAAATGAGCATTGTATTGTTGCTGCTTGGTTAACCCACTGTAAT
Source organism: Centaurea solstitialis (assembly GCA_030169165.1). Lineage (NCBI taxonomy): Eukaryota > Viridiplantae > Streptophyta > Magnoliopsida > Asterales > Asteraceae > Centaurea > Centaurea solstitialis. The sequence continues at coordinate 47,267,124 of CM058046.1, read as the reverse complement.
CAATGAAAAATTGTTTCATATCAAGAAAATATTTTCCTCCACTTTGAAAATACAAAAGATGCTTCATTTAACATCAAAAGATGGAATGACATATGGAAAAAAGAACTGAGTTGAAAGAAAATTTCCATTCCCCCCAATTTGGTCAGGAATGGAAATTAATGAATCTGCAGGAATGATTCCATTATATAATATCAGACTGTAACACCTTAGGCATATCCCATATCGGCCGTGGACAAGAGTGATGCTGGGTGTTATAAGCAATATCTTGGCCTTCCTAACAACAACGCGTTTTGGGGCCACACGGGCTACAGGTTCTTGGAACGTTGCAGTTAAGCGTGCTAGGGTGAGAGTAGTACCAGGATGGGTGACCTCCTGGGAAGTTTCTCACCAGGTCGCCAGAAACAAAGCCGTGAGCCAGTGGGGCAAAGCGGACAATATTGTTGTTGAGGTAGGCGGGATGTTACAGATGGTATCAGAGCCACTCTTGTGCCGTTCGGGATATGGGGCAAACCTCATCGAGGACGATGAGTCCCAAGGGGGGGGTGTTTGTAACACCTTAGGCATATCCCATATCGGCCGTGGACAAGAGTGATGCTGGGTGTTATAAGTAATATCTTGGCCTTCCTAACAACAACGCGTTTTGGGGCCACACGGGCTGCAGGTTCTTGGAACGTTGCAGTTAAGCGTGCTAGGGTGAGAGTAGTACCAGGATGGGTGACCTCCTGGGAAGTTTCTCACCAGGTCGCCAGAAACAAAGCTGTGAGCCAGTGGGGCAAAACGGACAATATTGTTGTTGAGGTAGGCGGGATGTTACACAGACCAAGCAGCAATATTCATTGTCATTCCCATTCCTTACCCTGCAATACCCCCAACCAAGCACCCCCTTAGATATTGTCTTGTCTCTTAATGGAACTATTCAGAGGTTAACAAACGACCCTTTAGACATGATCGGGTTGGTGGTCTACTTGTTTTTTTAGTTTGGGTTAGGGTTGGTATGAGTTGGCCTGGACCAAAGTGCTTGGTAAGTGAGGCAGGGTCTAGGGAGAATAAGATATAAGATATGTGTAGGGCTTACATGTGAGGCAGGGTCTAGGGAGAATAAGATATAAGATATGTGTAGGCCTTACATCTACTCTCTATGGTTTGCAAAAAGGTTTTGTGATGTATTTATGATTTTTTTTGTAAATTCTTCCATAGTTTATGATTCGATCATTTTGCTCCATATGTGATTTAAATTCCACTTGTATCCATTTTCTAAAAAAACAAAACTACCTCAAAAAACCCTAGCCTACAATATACAGGATGAACTTCATTGCACCCTCACCAGTCACCATCCAAGCCGCCACCGTACGGTGATACCACCACCGTTGCCGCATATTTTTATAATTAAGCAAGAAATTATGGAAGTGTCATAAAGGGGTATTCTGATCTTTTATTAGTATTTCAATTCAATTCTCAACGATCAAAGGTTAGCCCATATCCAAACACTATATGACAAGGAACCATCTCAATTTCATTGCTTAGTTGAATGCATTCAAGCGCTATCAGTAACCTAATAACATGCACCTAATTAATTTTGATGGTTTCTGTCTCTTTAAACACTGAGTCGTTATATGTGAGTTCTAAAAATAAATAATAAAATGTGTATTTTGAACTCAAAATGTTCTTTTTATGAAATTAGAAAAGAGATCAAAGTTTGGTCAAAACCAGATAAATGAAACGAAAGCACTATTGATTTGAAGGGCTTTTTACAACCTTACCTAGAAAGAGCAAAAATGTATCCTTGCTTTCGAGTAATTCTTGATCTTGAGAGCAAGATCAAGACCCATAACGAGAGAACATATTGGGTATGATTACAAACACTATTAACATTCAAACTTTTGAATAAACTAATTTAAAATATGATATGATCGTGTAGGAATCTGATTAAAATAAATCAGCAGTGTCATTGAAGATTGCTTTTGGTCCCTTTTTTATTGGTGATAGTTGCCACCATATACCTTAGAGCTCAAGAACTCATTAGTCGACATTATAGTTGGTTTTTGTGTCCAAATGTTACGTTGATGTTTCTATTGTTCTTCTCAATCAGTTGTCCTGGTTCGTTCTTAGTTGCTTATAATGGACTGATGATTTCTTGTGCAATTTCCTTTTGTGTTTCTTAGTCACCACTCACCTTGTTTGATCGTCTTATATGTAATGTTACTCTTAAAACTATAAAATTCAACTCTCTTTTTCATCAACTTGCGATTCTGTCATTGTCTCATTAATGTTGTTTTAAGGACATTATAATTTAATTTATCTTAGCTTAATCAGTGATCACAACTCATTTAAACACCATACATTTTTTTAGTTCTTTTTAAAAAGGTTTAGAATGGCAGGGAAACCCTAACCCCGTGTGGACCCAACTGACCCTCCAACAAGGACCAGCCCCCCAGGCAATGTTCTCTTGTCCCCTTACCTAGCACAAGGAGTGTCCTCGCGCCTAGCACAAGTGACCATACATTTTTTTTAACTGATTCGCTTTTTTTACTTCAAAAATTAATTATGGAAATTTACGTAAAAGTCTAATGATTTAATTTTGTTTTGTGTAAGAAGAACTTTTTTTTAACAATAATGTTAAAGTAAAAATTTTAAAGATTCAAAGAGATATTTTGCTATAATAGCTATACTTAAAAAGGAAGAAAAATAAAGAATGTATAAATATCCAAGTTTAAAAAAATCTTTAAAAACTTTGGTTATATTTTGTAATTATAACCTAATTTACTTTTTGAGTTCATCTCTAAACCTTCATGTAAAATGAATAAAATCTATTTTTTGTGTGCTCAAAAAACTTTTTCTCATTTCTTTCTTGTTAACAAGCAATATCATTTATTACCATAAATTATTAACAAGTATCAATTCATTATTATCTAATACATTTAATAATCAATTGTAAGTCGTATAAAACATATCTAATAATTTTAATAATGTTATTATATTTTTATATAAAGCATAAAATGATACTACTTTTATTTACTTTTTACTTAAAAAAAATAAGAATTTCACTACTTTTATTATCAGAATGATAACTTTGATAAATAATTTTTATTTTAACACAGGTAATGTCCTTATCTATTCGTGTTCGATTCATGGAATGAACATGTGGCGGTATCCTAATTCTTTTTAGTTCCATGAGGATTAGTTCGCTGTGCGTATGAATCTCGGATACCTTGTCGACTTCGTAGCAAGACGTGTGTGAGTTAACTGCCCATTCAAAACATTTATTGATTTTTAAAAATAGGGTTAATTTCATATATGCCCTTGTTAAAGCTCAAAATATCATATTTACCCAACCTAATTTGCAAATATCATATATGCCCTTTCTAAACTATCAAAATATCATATTTACCCAAATAACAATTTTTATAAATATATAATCATTTTTAAATCAAATTTAATAACAAAAAAATAGTTAATGACTATTATACCCCTACTTAAATATAATAATATTTTAAGAGGGTATTCCCCAACCCACCACATCTGCATCTCCCATTTTCATTGACTCCACGCCGCCTAACCTACATCTGAATCTTCCATTATCATCGACTTTCTGCTCCATCGCTTTCCTATCAGCATCAGAACCGGAGTCAGGAGGTGCTTTCAGTTCATCTCCGGCAGCAGTGTCGGAGGAAGGTGATGGTTATCGGAAAAATCTGGTCTATCTGCTTACAACAACTAGAGCAGTTAGTTGCACACAAATCAACAACCTCCAACGAATGTATGGACCAGGGACTTCGGGTTTAATACTGATTTCAAAACCCCATTTGCTGTGCTCGATGAAGAGCATCTCACTGACGCAGTCCACCAATTTCATCTATCTAATCCATAAATATATCCAAGCTAGGCTTATATGTATGCATTTCATAAATAAAATCTGGAAATTTAGGCTACAAAAAAGAGATGGGCTTAGGAAATTAAACATTTGTGTTGGTGGAAAGCAAAGGAATTGTGAAATGGGACCACCAGTAGATATATATAGCAACCATAGAAAAAAATATAACTATATATTAAGCTCTTTGAGCTCCAATGGCAGACTCTCAAACAACTCCACAGCAGCTCCATTAACGGAGAATGATTGGTTAATTTTCACCCCAATAAAGTCCACCACTTTGGACCTTCTAGATGAAACCAAATTGAACTCTCCATTCAAAAATCGAATCCTATAATCATCCGAATAGTTAGAATGACAAAACCTTATTCCTTGAAGACGAAGATAAAGTCCCCAATATCGCACAAAAAGCATCTGGAACGACAAGGATACTGCCAATAAAACCACCGAGTTCAAAAGAGTAAAACTCAATTAAAACAGAAAAATATGTACATTAGAGATGTATACTTACGTCGACAGCTTTTTCGCTGCAATCTCCATAAAACCATCGGTGCCAACAAAATTCATAGGCGACTACCAACACATTCCGAGTCCAGTAGAAGAATTCATGCCTGGAAACGACGTCGTTCCATTCACCAAGAATAGAATTTCTGAGGTCTCGTCGGAGATGTATACTTACAGCGAGAGCTTCTCCACTGCAATGACAACCGCGTCGTTTGCGACAGATCTCAAGAGAAGTGAAATCGGAAACAATAAAGACAAATAAGTTAACCAAAAAAATAAAGAAGAAGCATTCGCCGGCAACCTCTCCCGGCGGTGATGATGAAGATGATTAGGAACAGGAAGTAAGGAAGGTGGTGATGAAGATGATCAAGGTTAGGAACAGGAAGCGACTCAATGGGTATGATGTTTGTTTTGATTATTTTAAGTCAAAAACATATTTTATTAAGCATTAAATTTAAAAAGGGTAAAATAGTCATTTGATTATCTTATATTATTAAACTTTATTAAAAATCGATAAAAATACATATTTGGGTAAATATGATATTTTGATAGGTTATGAAGGGTATATATGATATTTACAGTTTAGGTTGGGTAAATATGATATTTTGAACTTTAATAAGGGCATATATGAAATTAACCCTTAAAAATATAAATAAATTTATTAAAATATGTGAGGACTCGATTGCATTGCCAAATACTCGAAATTTCTTCCCGTAATTTATATCTCCGTCGCCCACCGCTAGTCTCCGCCGTGCCGGAACCCTAACATCCTGTTTACCAAACCAAAACCGATAGATTTCATCTCAACTGCAACTGCTTTCTTTGTTCTAGATTGGATTATAGATCAAAGACTAATAATATGGCGTTAACGAACCTGATACTAACCGTTGCAGGAGTGAGCGCAGTGATTCTACTCATGAGGAGCGATGTCAGGCAGTCTGCTTCCATCCTCAAGCGAAACGTTCGTCATATTCGCCATTGGCTCGAAGAAGAATCTGCAACCGCTGCTAAGTACGTTTTCTTCTTCATTTACACAGATTGTGTTCATTGTGTTTTAGAATTCGTATTTAGATCTGTACTATTACTACTGATGTGCTGTACAAGTCACGTAATTCTCGATTAATTTAGAGCCTAATTTGTGGAAAGTTAGGCACGGAATTCTCGAATTTACTGTATCCACAAGTTATGGAAACGGCATTCTAGCTGTTGAAATCAGAGAAGAGAGTGATAATTAGGGGCTGTTTGGTTGGTTTTCCATTAAGTCCTGTATGGATAAAGCTGGCTGTATGGTTAACCTGTTTGTATAGATTGAAAAGGTTTTTGCTTGGGAGGTATTTTTCATATAAGGAAGGAGAGAATTTTTTACTTGGGACAAACATGTATGGCTTTTTGCAAAAAAACCCTTCCCTAAAAGCTTAATGAATAAGCCACTTTCTATATCCTTAAGCCACTACCAGACCGTCATAAATAGGTGACCGAATAAGCTGTGAGTCCCATTAAGCTCATTAAGCTGTTAACAAAGTGAAGTAACTAGAATGATGTTTAATCTTTTGCCACTGATGGCTGATTTGGATTTGTTGAAACCTTGATGTTTATCTAGGTTTTCAGAAATTTAAGCTTAATCTTTGTATGTTTTAGCTGAAAGAATTCCAGCTTCTTCGTTTGAAATTTTACAGTCTGTAGAAGTTGATATCATGAAATTCTATCTACATCCTTGAACATTTGTACACTCAGTGGCATGATTTGAAGGGTTCCACATTAATAAGATCACATTATTAGTTCAAAGTGCAAGTTATTCCCAAACTACAAGTATGTCAACGACTTTTACAAACTAGGCTTTAGTTGATTCAAGAGCATCCATGGCTATCTCACAATCATGCAATAAGAACATGGTTTATCTCAAACTGATTTGGAATAGGCTAACATTGAGTGTATAACTCTGTTAGTAAAATCAACAAGAGGTTGCTTTTGAGTATTTCATTGGCAAATGGCAAAATTACAACTAGATGTATTTAATTGCATGCTGTTTGAGCCTCAAGCAATGGCATATATTTGGAGCTACCTTATTTTTTTCTCAAGGGAAGAGGCCTTGTGAGAATTTGACTCCCTTGCTTCTATATGAATTCAAGTATGGAATTTCTTCTTGAAATTTAATTGCAAATGTTTTTATGACATAAATTTTGTTCTTCTAACTGTGGTATTATAGTTTCCTGAACTTTTTATAAAAGCCAAAATTTGAGAGGAAACACCTGAGCACTTGATACAGATGGAAGTGGCCAGGTAACATCCTAGTGGTATAAACCATTCCCCTTCATGAATTTGTATTTTACTCACTCCCTGTTGTCTTCAAAAAAACAATCTAGGCAGTGCAACATGCTGGTGGAGGACTAGAAGTTCTAGAGATATGAATTGGGAAAATACTTGTTTGGTGTCCCATAAATCACTTTCGTCTTGCGTGTCAATCTCAAGATACTTGTGAGGAATCTGAATATGATAGATAGAATCTCTTCATATAATCATATTTTTTTTCAGTCCCTTGTAGATCATAGCTCTATTTGTAAAAAGTAAAAGTGCTAATAATATTTGGAGAATGCTAATGTCTAATAGATCAAAATACCCTTGATGGATAAATAAAATAACTACTGCTAGATATTTAAATCATCCTAAATCCCCTATTCTTCCATTTTTGATTTGAACATTCCAGAAAAGTAAAAGTGCTAATAATATTTAGTTAGGCTAGTAGAAAAGAGCCTCATTTTGCCACTTTTCCTTCTTGCAGATTACAGTCTCTATTATATGTTATGATAAAATCACTATGCCATCCATATTGGAACAAAGAAATATAATGATGGGCATAATTATCAGCATGGGTGGTAATCATTTGAGAACCCTGTTATTTTTGAGAACTGTGAGATCCAACCATATCCGCTATTTTAATGAGTATTCACAACATGAATTACCATGCCTGGATTTAGTGTTTGAAACAGAAAGCATCCATGACTTGGAACAATGAGTATTAACAGTATGAATCAGAATCATCATGTGTGGGTTTAATCTTTGAAACAGAAAAACACATTGGTATGGATTAAGTAATCACAGTAGGAATTACCCTTATCAACATTTATAATTGTTGCTTTTCTTTTGGGTATTTGTTGAGAAACCATGCCAATTGTTATATTTTGTCCTGTATTAAATGCTTGAAATCATTTCATTCAGATTGCACAGTTTCTTCTTTTTCTAATATATGAAAAAATTTCAGCTGGTTTATCCAACTTTATTCGTATGCCAATGTTTATTCTTAACCGATTCAGCCAAACTTATTTTGTTCTTATAGGGAAATAGAGAAGGCAAAACCGAAGGACCTGCCAAAGAAGGATCTTCCTAAGGACAGTTAAGCTGAGGTACAACACTCATGGCTAGGGTCAAAATAACAAAACATCCAATGTGATCCCCATAAAGGACATGTTAATTAGTACGTAAAAATCCCTAGCCTGGCTTGTTTTCTGTAGCACATACGTATTTTTTGGGATTAAGAACGTAGAATGGTATTTCTATACGTAAAAAAGCTAAAATCCGAATTTTTGGCTTGTTTTTTTAGCAGATTTGTGTGTTTGCTAGTAACGTACACAGTAGTTTTCTTGTGTTGGTGAAGGTTTCCTTTGAGTTGAAACTTGCAGAAGTGAAGCTTCTTGTATACCATTTCTTATTTTCTTGAAACTGTAACGGGGTGTTTTGGTTAAAAAAATGGAATTTGGAATCCATAAAAATTCCTTTGACTTTAAAGGAACCGGCCACACCTTTGTTTGCTAGGAACTATTATGAAATCTCTTTGTTTGGGAGAATGATGCGGTGTGACGACAACATTAGTGACATGGTGATATTGCTGGTTAGGGGTGACGTGGTGTAACACCCTAAAAATCAGGGCGAACAAAAACTTTTTAATTTCACAAAAGGTGGTATACAATGTACGCCAAGGCGTGAGCTCATCCCAAAAACAGGGGTATAAATAATGTACAATTAATTACAATGTTTGTAATCAAAGGAGAAAGGCAATAACCAAACTAGTCTAGTTCTGTCTAAGAAGAAGACTACAAAAGGGTTATCGCTCTACGGTAAGTCTCACGGTCGTAGTAGACCGGTATCTCCAATATCCCCCCAAGCTCACTCTACGCCCGAGGCCTACTTGGGGACAATGTCCCGAGTACCTGAGAAACACATCGACACCAAGCAAGTGTTAGGCTAAAGGAGCCTAGTGAGTTGTACAAATAATATCATGCGCATAGGATATATATAAAGACATGCGAGTTATACACGATTATACTGATAATATAATTAGCACGTTAAACCGGTTTATTATTATCATCGGAAACAATGGGAGCGACCCATTTCCACCAACCAATGCCCCGACATTATCTAATTCCAAACACCTAGATGCCCCGGATTTAGCATGGCGACATCATCAGAGGCCCGCGCACTTCGGAGCCACCCGAAGACCGGCGACATAGGTACAAACCCACGACTGTTTGGTGTGGACACATTGCGCTGGTTCGTCCAGGTTATTATCATTTGGGATCGTGAGACGGAATTTAGCATCGCGTCACGTCCATATCATTTCCACACAAGACCTAGATACTGAATTTAGCATAGCATCTAGTCCATATTATTCACATACAAAACCTCGACACTGAATTTAGCATAGCATCATTTCAGAGGTATGTATCGAGGGTCTCAAGCCCTTTTCATCGTTTAGCGTAAGCCACATTTCGGATATCAACCCCCTTATTATATAATCCCCATATCATATCTCATCTTATGTATCCCACATAAATACATTTATCATACACCCATAGGTTTAACACATAGCGAAGTAGCATACGATGATCTATCTCATATAAGGGAATAATATCATTCATGTTATTTATACAAGTATAACACTTCATACATATCATGAATACTCATAACTTGGAAACTTGAGGAATTCACTTTAGCATCACATTCATTTGCGAACCAAGTAAAACATGTAAAATCACGAGATGATGTGCTCTCAGTTTTAACAAAATGGTTTTAACAACTCACCTTAGGGTTTTGTGATAAAACCCCCAAATTCCAAGATTAGGTCAAATACGAGCACAAACCTAAATCAAGTAAATCGAACCCTAGATTAGTTCACAACCTTTATTATACACATAGATCCAACCTACAAGGGTTTATTTTGAAGCTTACCAAACGAGATCCAAGCTAGAACCCTAAGTCTTGAGCTTCCCTCTTTTCGAGCAACAATGGTGGAGAAGGGGTGAGTGGGGAAGATGAAGTGAGTGAGGGGTGATTTCCAACTAGCTAGCTCCAAGTATGGATTTAACTTCAAGATCTTGTAGGGTTTTGGATTTGGAGAAGGTAGAGAGAAAATTCAAGTGGAATGGTTGAGAAATGAAGGAGGAGTGGTCAAATGAGGTTAAGATGGGTTAAAAACCCGTTTTTCTGCATTGTGCAGACACCTAGCGATCGCTAGGTGTCATGGCTAGCGATCGTTAGCTTGGTTCTTTTCACGGTCGCGAGCCCGTTCGCGAGGAAAAACAGGAATCAGGTAAATTTGCCTAGCGATCGCTAGGGTTGTGGTTAGCGATCGCTAGCATCTGATCAATTTCAGTCCTATTTTGTTTCGGCCATAACTTCTTCGTTTTAGCTCCGTTTTCGATTCCGAAAGAACCGTTGGACTCGTAATTGAATTTCCTAACATAATAGACCATAAAATGCATGATTTGATCTACAATTCTAATTTCCATATTTTATTAAAGAGTCGTTATTACACCGAAATTACGGGTGTTACAATCCTCCCCACCTAACTAAAATTTCGTCCCCGAAATTTGTTACACCTATGCGAACATCCGCGGGTATCTCCGCTTCATGTCTTCCTCGGCTTCCCACGTGACATTAGCACCTCGGTGGTGCTTCCATTGAACTTTGACCATCGTCACCTCTTTATGGCGTAGTTTCTTCGTTTTCCTTTCTAAGATCGCTTCCGGTTCTTCGACACATCGGTTACCGGTGTCAACTCGAATCTCCGATAGAGGAATGACGCTGTCTTCTTCGGCTAGGCATTTCCGCAAGTAACACACGTGAAAAGTGGGGTGTATCCCATCCATTTCGGGCGGTAGCTCTAACCGATAAGCTTGTTGTCCCACCTTTTCCAAAATGGTAAACGGTCCTAGGAAACGCGGGCTAAGCTTCCCCCGTTTCCCAAACCGTATGATACCTTTCCAAGGGGACACTTTCAACATCACACGCTCCCCCACTTGGAATTCTGCGGGTCGACGTTTCTTGTCGGCGTAGCTCTTTTGTCGGTCTTGGGCGGCTTTCAAGCGCTCGCGGATACCCTTTACTTTATCCGCCGTCTCTTGTATGATCTCGGGTCCCGCAAATTGCTTTTCACCCGCCTCCAACCAACACGTCGGTGTTCTACACTTCCGTCCGTATAGTGCCTCGAACGGTGCCATCCCAATGCTAGAGTGGAAGCTATTGTTGTATGCAAATTCCACTAGCGGTAGATGTGTATCCCAATTCCCACCAAAGTCAATCACGCACGACCGCAACATGTCTTCTAGTGTCTGTATCGTTCGTTCGCTTTGTCCGTCGGTTTGAGGGTGGTAGGCGGTGCTTAACTTGAGTTTCGTACCCAAGCCTTCTTGCAATCCATGCCAAAACTGGGAAGTAAATCGGCTATCTCTATCCAAGACAATCGATAATGGTACACCGTGTCTTCTCACGATCTCCTTTATGTAGAGTTTGGCCAATTTGTCCATGGGTAGGGTTTCACGCATCTCGAGAAAGTGAGCACTCTTCGTGAGTCGGTCCACGATCACCCAAATAGTGTCGTGACCCCTTAAGGTTCTCAGTAGTTTGGTCACGAAGTCCATGGTAATATGCTCCCACTTCCATTCCGGGATGTCCAAAGGTTGCAAACTCCCATAGGGCTTTTGGTGTTCCGCCTTGACTTGAAGGCATGTGACACACTTCTCGACGTAGCTAGCCACATCAAGTTTCATGACCGGCCACCAGTAGTTCATCTTCAAGTCCCGGTACATCTTGGTGCTCCCGGGATGTATGGAATACTTGGATTTGTGGGCATCATCCAAGAGCAATTCCCGGTTGCCACCAAGCTTCGGCACCCAAACTCGGCCTTGAAACAGTTTAAGCCCGCGGCTATCCTCGGTCAACAACTCTTTTTGCTTCACCATCACCTCATCCTTGAGGTTTTCTTCTCGAAGGGCTTCCGCTTGACTCGCCTTGATCCTTTCCATCAGACTCGACACCACGCTAATCCGGTTAAGGGTCACACCAACGCCATCACCATAGCTCTTACGGCTCAAGGCGTCGGCGACTACGTTCGCCTTACCGGGGTGGTACAATAAATCGCAGTCATAGTCCTTTAGTAGCTCGAGCCATCTCCTTTGCCGCATGTTGAGCTCCTTTTGGTCGAAAATGTGTTGGAGGCTCTTGTGATCGGTGTATAGTGTACACTTGGTTCCGTAAAGGTAGTGTCGCCACAACTTCAAAGCAAACACCACCGCCGCTAACTCCAAATCGTGCACCGGATAATTCCTTTCATGATCCTTCAACTGTCGAGAGGCGTAGGAGATCACTTTGCCTCGTTGCATGAGCACGCACCCGAGTCCCATCTTGGACGTGTCGCTATAGACCACAAAATCCTCCGTTCCGTCCGGTAATGACAAAATCGGCGCTTGACATAACTTTTTCTTGAGCGTTTGAAAGGCTTCTTCTTGTTTATCGGTCCATAGAAACTTGGCGTTCTTCTTCGTTAGCACCGTAAGCGACGAAGCGATCTTCGAGAAATCTTGGATGAATCTTCGGTAGTAACCCGCTAAGCCTAGAAAGCTTCGTATTTCTGACGGGTTCGTTGGCGACTTCCAACTCATTATGGCCTCGATCTTCGCCGGATCCACCTTGATTCCATCTCGCGACACCACATGTCCTAGAAACTGTACCTCGTGGAGCCAAAACTCGCACTTTGAGAATTTGGCGTACAATTTCTCGTCTCTAAGCACGTTCAATACTTCTCGTAAGTGTCGCTCGTGCTCGGCCTCATCTTTGGAATAGACCAAGATATCGTCGATAAAGACTATGACCGACTTATCTAAAAATGGTCTACACACTCGGTTCATCAAGTCCATGAATACCGCCGGTGCGTTGGTCAAACCAAACGGCATCACTAAGAACTCATAGTGCCCATATCTCGTTCGGAAGGCTGTCTTAGGCACGTCGTTCTCCTTCACCCTAACTTGGTGATACCCGGATCGTAGATCAATCTTCGAGAAGCACCCGGCGCCTTGTAGTTGATCGAAGAGATCGTCGATCCGAGGCAAAGGGTATTTGTTCTTTACCGTCCTCTTGTTTAGTTCCCGGTAGTCGATGCACATTCTCATGGAGCCGTCCTTCTTTTTGACGAAAAGGACCGGTGCTCCCCACGGTGACGAACTCGGTCGGATGAATCCCTTCTCGGAGAGCTCTTGCAATTGCGTCATCATCTCCTTCATTTCGGTCGGAGCCAATCGATACGGAGCGCGCGCTATCGGAGCCGATCCGGGTGTAAGGTCAATGTGGAACTCCACTTGGCGTTCCGGTGGTAATCCGGGCAACTCCTCCGGAAAGACGTCCGGAAACTCCCGCACTACGTCCACATCGGTGATCCCTTTCTTTTCTAACTTCGTATCAACAACGTACGCTAGATAGGAAGTGCATCCCTTGGCTAGGCACTTTCTTGCCTTAATCATCGAGATAGTCGTATAGGTGCCCTTCTTTTTATCCCCATACATGGTAATCAATTTCCCATTAGACGCCGGTAACGTGACCATCTTCTTGCCGCAACCTATGTTGGCATCGTGTGCGCGCAACCAATCGATCCCTAGCACTATGTCGAAACTACCGACATTCATGGGTATGAGGGTCGCGGAGAAAGGTTCTCCATCTAATTCTATAGTGCACCCCTCAAAGCAATCTCGAACGGTCACAAGGAATCCGCCCGCTACTTCTACTACTAACGCATCAGATAAGGGAGTGGTAGGCATAGTGAATTTACTAGCTAGAGTGTCATGCACAAATGAGCGTTCGGCGCCCGTGTCAAAAAGAACAAGCGCAGGTATGGAGTTAACGAGAAACGTACCCGATACAAGATCGGATGCCTCCCTCGCCTCTCCGGCCGTCATCTGGAAAGCCCGGCTAGTCACTCTTGGCGGAGCCTCTCCCTTCGCCACGGATCCGCTCGATCCTCCGGTAGGCGCCTTCTTGAATTTCGGGCAAGCATCCCGATAATGTCCCGGCTCCTTGCAATCATAACACACTGGTACTCGGGCCGCACAATCTTGGGTCGCATGCCCCTTTCTCCCGCACTTCCCACAAGAAATGGGGTTCGTGGGGAAATCACGTCGACACGGCCCGTAGTGCTTACTTCGGCACCGGCTGCACCACTTCACCTCGTTCCGGTTCCCACCTCGTTTCCCGTCATGAAATGTCTTGCTCGGTCGGGTCGACATGGCGGCCTCCTCAAATTTCCTCTTTTGCCCGGCTTGATAGCCTTCCACCCGGGCTTGGGTGATGTCATCCTCTATCCTCAAGGACTCCTCGATCGCCTCATGTAGGGTGGTGACCCTTGCGATTCTCACCGCCGATCTCATCTCGGCCGGTAACCCACGAGAGTAGGCCTTGATCTTTGACTTCTCATCGGGAGCCAAGTGCTCCACCATCCCGAGCTTCTCCAAAAAGTCCTTTGCGTAAAAGGAGACGGGGTTGTTGCCTTTCTTCATTCCCCGGAATTCGTCCTCGATCTTGTCAAGGGCTCGCTCGCTACAATATTTCTCGAGCGTCTTCTTCTTGAATTCGGCCCACGAGAGCCTAGCGTACACCTCCGGCGCGAGGGAAGAGCGGGTCAAGTTCCACCACGTGAGGGCCTCGCCCTTAAGAAGGTGGGATGCGAACTTGACTCGTTGGGAAGAGTCGCACTCACTAGCCTCAAAGGCCATCTCCATCTCGCGGAGCCAATTCAAGCACACAACCGGGTCGGTACACCCCCGGAACTCCGGCGGCTTGCACCCCAAGAAGTTCTTGTAGGAGCACCCCTTAGTTTTCCCTTTCTCTTTGTCCTTATCTCCCGTGACTCGGGTCTCCTCGGTGACCACTACCACCTCCGCATCTCCCGACGCCGTAGCGGCGTTCTCTCCCACCGTCTCATGACGACGGTTGCTAGTGTCCCGATCCTCCAACATCTTCATGAAGGACTCTTGCTGCTTGCTCATGGCCTCGTTCACGGCCTTCATCACGTTGTCAAACATTCTCATCTCCGGGGTCACCTCGGTTAGGACTGGATTTGGATCCTCGAGATTTACCCTTGGTACGTGCTCCGTCCCCCCACCGAGAACGGGAAGTCTCGGTGGACTCTCAACCGTCTCGACCCGAACATGTTGGTCGGCGGTCGAAGCGGTTTGGTCGGGTGGTCCTCTTGCGGCGCCCGTCTGGCTACAGGTGTTCGCCATACTAATTTGTCACACACAAATGTACGAGAATAGGATAAGAATAGACTACTTACGAACCTCAACATTTATCATCATCATAATAACAGTTACTCAAACACTCGCGTACAACGCATTCATAGATCAGTAGCTAAGTGATTTATGAACTAATCATACATAAGCATCCTCGTTACCATCACCACAACTTTGAATAAACGTGAATTCGCAATCCTATTGCTCTCCCCACCTAAGGTTCTACCCAAGGTATGTATCGCATTACTAGTTTGCTAAGTTTAAGTCTAGGCATACTACAGTGATTACCTAGTTCGCTTAAACTAAAGCTCTGATACCAACTTGTAACACCCTAAAAATCAGGGCGAACAAAAACTTTTTAATTGCACAAAAGGTGGTATACAATGTACGCCAAGGCGTGAGCTCATCCCAAAAACAGGGTATAAATAATGTACAATTAATTACAATGTTTGTAATCAAAGGAGAAAGGCAATAACCAAACTAGTCTAGTTCTGTCTAAGAAGAAGACTACAAAAGGGTTATCGCTCTACGGTAAGTCTCGCGGTCGTAGTAATATCCCCCCAAGCTTACTCTACGCCCGAGGCCTACTTGGGGACAATGTCCCGAGTACCTGAGAAACACATCGACACCAGGCAAGTGTTAGGCTAAAGGAGCCTAGTGAGTTGTACAAATAATATCATGCGCATAGGATATATATAAAGACATGCGAGTTATACACGATTATACTGATAATATAATTAGCACGTTAAACCGGTTTATTATTATCATCGGAAACAATGGGAGCGACCCATTTCCACCAACCAATGCCCCGACATTATCTAATTCCAAACACCTCGATGCCCCGGATTTAGCATGGCGACATCATCAGAGGCCCGCGCACTTCGGAGCCACCCGAAGGCCGGCGACATAGGTACAAACCCGCGACTGTTTGGTGTGGACACATTGCGCTGGTTCGTCCAGGTTATTATCATTTGGGATCGTGAGACGGAATTTAGCATCGCGTCACGTCCATATCATTTCCACACAAGACCTAGATACTGAATTTAGCATAGCATCTAGTCCATATTATTCACATACAAAACCTCGACACTGAATTTAGCATAGCATCATTTCAGAGGTATGTATCGAGGGTCTCAAGCCCTTTTCATCGTTTAGCGTAAGCCACATTTCGGATATCAACCCCCTTATTATATAATCCCCATATCATATCTCATCTTATGTATCCCACATAAATACATTTATCATACACCCATAGGTTTAACACATAGCGAAGTAGCATACGATGATCTATCTCATATAAGGGAATAATATCATTCATGTTATTTATACAAGTATAACACTTCATACATATCATGAATACTCATAACTTGGAAACTTGAGGAATTCACTTTAGCATCACATTCATTTGCGAACCAAGTAAAACATGTAAAATCACGAGATGATGTGCTCTCAGTTTTAACAAAATGGTTTTAACAACTCACCTTAGGGTTTTGTGATAAAACCCCCAAATTCCAAGATTAGGTCAAATACGAGCACAAACCTAAATCAAGTAAATCGAACCCTAGATTAGTTCACAACCTTTATTATACACATAGATCCAACCTACAAGGGTTTATTTGAAGCTTACCAAACGAGATCCAAGCTAGAACCCTAAGTCTTGAGCTTCCCTCTTTTCGAGCAACAATGGTGGAGAAGGGGTGAGTGGGGAAGATGAAGTGAGTGAGGGGTGATTTCCAACTAGTTAGCTCCAAGTATGGATTTAACTTCAAGATCTTGTAGGGTTTTGGATTTGGAGAAGGTAGAGAGAAAATTCAAGTGGAATGGTTGAGAAATGAAGGAGGAGTGGTCAAATGAGGTTAAGATGGGTTAAAAACCCGTTTTCTGCATTGTGCAGACACCTAGCGATCGCTAGGTGTCATGGCTAGCGATCGCTAGCTTGGTTCTTTTCACGGTCACGAGCCCGTTCACGAGGAAAAACAGGAATCAGGTAAATTTGCCTAGCGATCGCTAGGGTTGTGGCTAGCGATCGCTAGCATCTGATCAATTTCAGTCCTATTTTGTTTCGGCCATAACTTCTTCGTTTTAGCTCCGTTTTCGATTCCGAAAGAACCGTTGGACTCGTAATTGAATTTCCTAACATAATAGACCATAAAATGCATGATTTGATCTACAATTCTAATTTCCATATTTTATCAAAGAGTCGTTATTACACCGAAATTACGGGTGTTACACGTGGGGTGGCAGCTGTGATGACAATAGTAATAGCCTGGTGGGGGTGCCTACCTGCCCACACTGCCACCGGTCCTTATTGTTGTCATCATAACTACCATCCTGCCACCCACCCTATCCCCTTTCCCCCACCACCATACCACTACAATAGTGGCATGGTGTTCAGTGGGGGTGGTTTGGAGAAGGGGTGGTAGCTGTGATGATGACAATAGTGGCATGGTGGTGGTGGGTGGGAGGGTGCCAACCCTCGATTCCCTTGTCCTGACCACCAATATCACCATGCCACTAATATCGGCTTGACAACTGCCACTCCTATCTTTCCCCGAACAAAGATGGAGATTCCAATTCCTTAGAAGTCAATTTTTTGGACGGATTTCAATTCCACCAAACTCCCCGTTTTCTATATTTTAAGTTATCTGTTGTTTTTCGAAATACAGACAAAAAGCTAAATAAATTATAGTTCCAATAAGCTCGGTCTCAACCGGCCATATATCAATTGCATTTAATTGGTGAATAGGTCTCTATCTAAAAGTAACTTTCAAAAAACTTTTTTACCACGTATTATAATATATATATATATATATATATATAGAGGGACTTTCATTTGTGAACCAATATTTTGGTGTGAACTTGTGAACTTAATCCTAGCCATCCAAATCATTTTTTGATGGTTAAGATTAATTCAATGATTTATCTTTATTAACCACCCATGATTTTAGGAATTTTCAATGATTAATCTTGACCATTGATTTTGAATTTGTATGGTTAGGATTAAGTTCACAAGTTCACACCAAAATATTGGTTCACAAGTGAAAGTCCCTCTATATATATATATATATATATATATATGCAAAAATGACAAATATAAAATGGTACCTTTTCTTTGCATACCATTCAAAACATCAATATCATCTTTTCATCAGTCTTTAATTTATATTAGTTCTTAAGTACTGATGCTTATTGTAAAAACAAACAATGAAAAAGTAAAGTCGTTTTCATCTATAAAGATGATCAAATGGGAATCAAAACACAACTACTAAACAACAAATACCAATAATATGGTTTAAAACATTCTAATCATCCTATATTTTTGCTGTAAAATAATCAATATAATTACTACATATAAGTTACAGAATAAAACAAAGTATGTCAAAATGAACATTATAAAATCATTTTAAGTTGTCTGACTTTCCACGAATCTATAAAATGCTGAAGTTATTTTTTTTGGTTGTTTATTAAATATTTACTAGGTAAGCGGTTATTTGTGTCATTTACTTTATTAATTGAGTTTTATGAGAATCAATAAGCTTACCTAGACTCTTACTTGATAAGTGCGAAAAAGGGTTACCGAAAGAGGCAAGGCCTAAGACCTATAGTCTTGCTTGGTAAGTGCAAGAAAAGACTCTTATCTGGTAAGTAAGTTTAAAATGGTTACAAATAATCCATTTCCATGTCGAGATTATGATAAGGTAAATGAGAATGATATGACATATAAGGTAAGTGTTTATCTAGTAAGAATATTGTAAACAATGAACCATTGGTTTAACCGTTTAAACATGTTTTATGAAGACATTTCTTAAAACAGTTTAACATACAGTTTTGTTTAAGTAAATGACTTTAAAAATGTGAAATAGTATACAAGTATTATCACATGCGAGTGT
The DNA here is from genome assembly GCA_030169165.1 of Centaurea solstitialis. Lineage (NCBI taxonomy): Eukaryota > Viridiplantae > Streptophyta > Magnoliopsida > Asterales > Asteraceae > Centaurea > Centaurea solstitialis. The sequence goes on along the minus strand of CM058046.1, from coordinate 47,248,309 downwards.
ATTGACAAATGTGTTAAACTAGATTAATTGATGAGTAAATTACGATTTTAGTTTATGTAGTTTGTTAAATTTTTTTCTTTCGTTTCTATGGTTTAGAAGTTGCCATTTTTGTTTATATGTTTTGCAATTTATTTCAATTTTTATTCTTGGGCAATTTATTTTAATTTTCATCCCTAGGCTTAGCTACCTTTAAGTACAAATTCAACAATAAATTACAAATTATAAGGATGAAAATAGCAATGAATTATAAACCTTAAAAAGAAAATCATAATTTTTAGGATATAGGAATGAAAATCTTAAATTTTAACAAATTATAGGGATAAAAATCGTAGTCTACTCTTAATTGATATATGTCGTGATTTTAAATCCTATATAATAATAAGAAGAAAAAGTTTACCACATCTATTTAACAAGTAAACAACATTGTTCTTTTGTTAAAATAAGAGAAATTATGTAAAGAAAAAACAGTTTTGTATCAAAAGGTTAAATGTATAAAGTAGCACTCACTTTTATAAAAAAAATTATTATAACAATGTGTTTTCATATATATTTTTTTTTCTATTACAACAATCTACTTTTTAAATTCTAATTATTTTTTACCATGACATTATACTTTGAAAAATCTATTTTTTTATAGCAATTCGATAATTTATTATTATTTGTACTGCCTAAGTTTTTCTTTTTCTTTTTAGAGTTAATTACATATTTGGTCCCTGTGGTTTACACGAAATTATGATGGAGGTCCCTGAACCCTAATTTTCATGCCTACGGTCCCTGTGGTTTGGATTTCGTTACGATGGTGGTCCCTTGTCCTAACGTCCGTTAAAAATCTCCGTTAGGGCAGGGGTATTTTCGTCTTTTAATAATTTCTCATTTTTTATTCATTTTTTTAATTGATTTCATCAACTTCAATAACCACCCACCACCACCTTCAACCCACCACCACCTTCAACCACCATCTTTAACCCACCAACACCACCACCTTCAACCACCATCTTTAACCCACCAACACCACCACCTTCAACCACCATCTTTAACCCACCAACCCAACTAACACCACCACCACCTTCAACCCACCACCACCACCCACAACCAACCAACAACCACTACCAACCCACAACCACCACCAACACCAACACCTACAACCACCATCACCAACAACCACAACCACATACCACCAACAACAACCACATACCACCACCAACACCCACAACCACCACCAACAACCACAACCACATACCACCACCAACACCACAACCACCACCAGATCTGCAGAAGAAAAACAAAAAATTAAAATTCTAACCATCCTCCACCATTTACGCTCTTCTTCTTCTCCACCATCTGCATTCTATCTTTTTCATTTTCCCAATTTCCATTTTCTCTCAATCAATAATCACACACCAAATTAAACCTAGCTAAGTTACCTACCTTTTCCCATGGAGGCAGATCTTGATCCATCAAACCTCCACCTTCATGATGATAATCTCACCGAACAGATTGATCGATTCATCTCATCATCATCATCATCATCAACATCTCCTCCTCCTGATGATAATCAAATTCTGCAACCCATTCAATGTTTTGCCCTTCTCCGAGTCGATCTGAGTCGTGGTCACAGATCTGAGTCGATCTGCAACATGAACACCGTTGTTACAGATCTGCAACGACGAGAGGTCGGAGGCGGCGTGAGGCGTGCGGCGGCGTGCGGCGTGCGGTAGAAGGAGGTGGGATGCGTGCGGCGTGCGGTGGCGTGCGGTGGTAGCGAGGGGTGGTGGTGGCGAAGGTAACAGGTGGAGGTAGGAGGAGGCGGACGGCGTGCGACGGCTGGCAGTAGCGAGGGGTGGTGGTGGCGGCGGTAGCAGATGGAGGTGGGAGCGGCCGGCGGCCGGCGATGGAGGTCGCCGGCGGTGGAGGTGGTGGCTGCTGCATCAAGAGGTTGGGGTGGGTCTAGGGTTGGGGAAGAGGGAAGAAGGGGAAGGGTTGGTTTTATAGTGAGGGTATTTTCGTCTTTTCCCTCACTTTTAACAGCTTTTTTTAGCAGAAGTTAGGGCAAGGGACCACGATAGTAACGAAATACAAACCACAGGGACCGTAGGCATGAAAATTAGGGTTTAGGGACCTCCATCGTAATTTCGTGTAAACCACAGGGACTAAATATGTAATTAACTCTTCTTTTTATTATTGTTGCTTAATTGGCTTAAATGAGATGATATAAATAATACGTGGTCCTAATTATGTAACATAAACTAAAAAACTATTTCAGTTTTTAATAATTTTCTCATTTTCCATCCTTTTGATTTACATTTAGCCCGAAATATGTTTTTCATCTCCCTTTAAAAAGACCCTTTTAAAAAAGTTTCACAATACAAATTAAATATTAGAGTAACATGTTCTAAACATATATGATATATTTTTCCAAGATATATGTTTTATTTTCAAAAGAAAACTAATGCTTCTTATTTTCAGTATTCTAAAAATTATATATATATATATATATTAAATATTTTTGAGAATATAATTACCTGGTCACGAGTTCATCTTAAACGAGTCACAAACACGACATTTGAGTATGCACCTTTTCTACTTTTTGATTTTCGTATTTTTATTTTTATTTTATGTTTAATTTACAACAAAAACTGTATCGAAGAAATGAGTGTTGAGCATCGCTCTATTTGTTTATCAATTAGGCTGCAATCGGTGTTTTATCTTGTTATGTCTTGGAAAGATGTTATTGTCTTACCCAAGTTCGATTATTTTGTTTGGTTGTTTAAATTTTAAATAATACACGAGTTAGAAATTTCTAGGACCATTTTCATAACAAATGATAGTCACCACTAAGAAAAAAAATGATCGTATTAAAGAAACAATTAAAATAACAAATGATTGTTTTGTGTTAAATATTGAAATCGAAAATGTAGATGTGACATATCCTAGTAGGCAACAAACCTACTATGAAGAAAGCTAGTTGTTTTGATTGAGTCGAGCTTAAGCCTTGTATAGCTCACTTGAAAACTTAAGAAAATCAAGACAACATAAAGTCTAACAAGCAATTCATATTGTTTTTATATTTTTGCATTTTCTTACGTATGATAATAGACATACAAATTCTTGATTAATCATATGATAGATATAATAAATATTAAAAGATAATAATAAATAAAGACCACTTGTGTAAAAGTATAGGTTGGTTATCTCAAACGTACAATCTCCTTATTTTGGCCACAAGTATGGCCGGCATTATATTATATTACAAATTTCGTTTCAAATAATAATACTATTTTAAAAATAAATGATATTTATTTTCCAACGGTGTTAAAGATGATGATTTTTACGCATAGCTGCATTGAATAGTTCAAAACAGATGTCATAATGAACAATTTATAATATTTGGTTCGAAAAGAATGTAAAAGATGAAACACTTGCTTTTGTTAGATGATAAATGTTGGCATGTTGCTTCTTTAAAAATAATCAAGACGTTCTATTTGATCCTTGATTGAACCAGTTAATTGAGTTTTTACTGGATCAATTATGGCTCGAAAAAGAATGACTATTATAGGTCCTAAGGATCGGACCTGACCCATGTTCTAAGGTTAGATTCAGATCAAATTAATTCGAATAATAAACATTTGTATAAAATCTTTATCTAGACAACAAATAATCTACATGCAAAACAATGAAACAATTTTCTCAAGTTAGGAAAGAAATATTTGCATATTTGATGATAGAATAAGAATCAAATATAATATTGCCAATAAATATTAGAGTAAAATGACAATTTTGACCATTTCAAAAACACTTGTTAATACCATATCAACTCATTAAACTAACACGCTTTGTACTCATTATATATTATCTCTACTTTGCTTTTCTCTCCAATATATTTGTCCTTAGACTCTTTGTATACTCTTCATGCTCATTCTTGTTCTTGGAAGTCGAAAAAACCGAAGAAGTTTTGCGGACCATTTGTGTGGTGGTTGCCGGAAAATATCTGCTTTTGGTCGGAATTAATGGCGGGAGGGTCGTCATATGAGAGGTCGTTGGAGCAAACTCCAACATGGGCCGTGGCATTGGTTTGTGGGGGATTCGTTATCATCTCCATCATCATTGAACATGGGATTCATTCAGTTGGCAAGGTAGGGTTTTTGTAGTTTTTGGAAAAAAGGTTCATCTATACTTTGTCTATGCTACATCCTTGGTAATTTGATAATTAAGTTACGGTCATCTGAAACTAAGTCTAGCCATAGCATGCTAGTGCCTGGGCTCAAACCTAAGGTAGATGGGATATTCCATCTCACCCCCTAGGCCTTTTGGTAATTGCTAGTATGCTATCACTCTTGTGGTTGGGTTGGTTTCTTATATGACTATATCAGACTCGACCTATTCTCTTATATATGTTGAAACATATCACATGAAATTATGAAAACCGTAAATACTTTTTGATTACTGGAAATCACTTATTTCATTTATTATCCATAATGAGTATTGTGACACATATTCATAATGAATAATATTCATCATGAATAATGGATGAAATAAGTGGTTCTTTGAATCTAAGAAATACTAAGAATTTTTATTTAAGTACGTGCTCATTTTTTTCCTCAATCTTTTGTTTTGAAGAATAATCTAATGAATTTCACATATCTGTAAAGAGTACTTGATAGTATGGGGCAATCTATGCTACAATATACCAATACGACCCATAAAACTTCCAATCCTCCATTGTAGGGGAGTTGTACCGTTGAAGTTTCACATCGACTAGATTTAGACCTATTTTCTTAGTGTTTTTGAGAAAATTTATTATCTATTGATTGTCCTTTTTTCGGGTGTAATTATCATATTTGTTTAAAAAGACACTATTATATATAAATACAAATACAAATACAAATACAAATACGAACACGTAGTAGTTTGATGGTTTGGTTGTAAATTCATGCAGTGGTTCCAGAAAAAGCAGAAGAAAGCAATGCTTGAAGCCTTGGAGAAAATAAAAGCAGGTAATATTAATTATAAAATAAAATAAAAAAAATTATTACTTAATAGAATTATTACAACCTTTTGTTTTATAGTTTTTATTACAAAAATTGTCATTTAAGTTTGTTTATTTGTTTTAAGACTATTTATTATTCATCGTAAAGTCGACTTTGTTCATTAATGTTTCTTATGTTATTTAATTGGGATAAATATCAAAAACACTATGTACTTTTTTAATTCTTTTTCCATTGATTTCGCTCAAAGACTGAATTTTTATATAAAGCATGTGGTGATATTATATTATTATATGATATTAATTAGCATATAATTAAAATAAATAAAAAACTAAATATCGTAAGAATGTAAGAATGACCTATTTTATATATAAAGTGTTCAAAAGTTCCACTTGAATAGATATCATGATAAAATTACATTTTTTCCATTTACACTATATAACGGGTGGTTTTAGGACCTTTCCATATTTCTAATTGAATTTTATAAGTTTACTAGATTTGATCCCGTGTAATACACGGGGTAATTCTGAAAAAAATTAAATCATATCAAAAAACTAATATTACAAATATGATTTGGTTAAATTAAACCATTTACTATAATCTAATTTAAATTTAATAGTATTATTATAAACCTTCGAAATTTGTTTATTCCACAATGTAATCGAATTAATATTGTTTAAAAGAAATAAACGAATGATTCTTACCTTGACAGTAAAATCATCTTTTTGTATATCAAGGTTGTCTATAAGAGTGATATTCTTTTCATCCATTGTTCTGTAATATGATAAAAATTCAAAAGATTAAAAAAATAAAAAATTAGAACTATTTTTGTAATACAAAATAACACAAAAAGTGTAATCAATGAGCATAAATACAAAGTCACATACGAGAAATCAACAACTTAAAATTGGACTATAAACATGAATAGAATCATCATAATCATATCATCATGTGTAGGAAAAAATAAAAATTGAAGAGCGTTTGTAATACAAAATAACACAAAAAGTGTAATCAATGACCATAAATACAAAGTCACATGCGAGAAATTAACAACTCTAACTTGGACTATAAACATGAATAGAATCATCATAATCATATCATCATGTGTAGGAAAAAATAAAAATTAAAGAGCGTTTGATTAATTACCTTTGTGTGTATGTGTAATTGGTAGTGGCTTAATTAAGAGAGTTGCAGCAATTGATTGAGATTGAGAGATTGAAAGGGTATTTATAGATTGAGAGATTGAGATTGAGGTGTGTATTTTTGGATTAAAACTGTTTGATTTAATTATGTAGAGGATTTTTGAAAGTGGTATTTATCTTTTACATTATTTTATTTATTGTTTTCATATTTATCTATAGTTTGGATTAAAAAATAAATTTTTTTAAAGAGTTTGAGTATATTTTTTGTTACAACATGTTATATGGAATTTTCTTAAAAATTAAGAAAATAGAAAAAGTAAGATTTTTCAACTTTGGAAAACTCTTAGAAAATTGTACTTTGAAAATAGAGAGAATATTTTTAATTCTTTATATCACCAATGAAAAATAATAATACGTGTATTGATTATATTAAATATTACACAAACATATATAGAGGATTTTTTAAACCGTTTGATTTAATTATGTATTTTTGAAAGTGGTATTTATCTTTTACATTATTTTATTTATTGTTATTTTATTTATTGTTTTCATATTTATCTATAGTTTTGATTAAAATGTTTGATTTATTTATGTAGATGATTTAAATCGTTTGATTTAATTATGTAGATGATTTTTGAAAGTGGTATTTATCTTTTGCTTTATTTTATTTATTGTTTTCATAACCGAAACCGGCTCACCAGATCGCGACACGTGGCAATTCGGCTCACCAGAGCACGACACGTGTCAAACCAGTTACTCTTTTATTATATATAGATTTTCAAGTTTAAAAAATTAACAAATGTGTGTCTTATAAGAATGTAACGCAATAAAATAATTAGAACGAAACTACAAATACTTAACACGTTTTATTTTTAGTTGTTATAATGAAGACAAAATTAAACAATCTAACAAGACTCAATAATAAAATGGTCATATATACTAGTTTTTTTCTTTAGTTTTAATAACTAATCTCCTCATTTTCACTAATCTTATATTTGTTTTTCCCTCAATTAACAAAAACTTATGAAAATCTCAAGCTTTTGGTAGTGGATTAGCAAAATACCAAAAAAAAGGGCATTTTTAGAGTATTTTGTTAAACCATTAGCAAAAAGACTAGGTATCTTTTTGTAAATTAGAGTAAGAAAAGAAATAAGATTAGTGAAAATTAAGGGATACATTAGATACTCTTATTTTTTATGAAAATTTTGTGTGATCGAAAATGGTTGTCATTTCATATGGATGCAGAGTTGATGTTGTTAGGGTTCTTATCGTTGCTATTAACGGTGGGTACATCGTATGTTGCAAAGATATGTGTTTCTGATAAAATTGGATACAAGATGCTTCCATGTAAAGCCGAACATTATGATGATGATGATGGTAAAAAGAAAGACGATGGCAAAGGTGGTGGCGATGAGGATGAACATCGTCGGAAATTACTTTCTTTAGCTGGAGATGTGATTTTTAGACGAGTTTTAGCGTCAGCAAAAGATGACGGTCCTAAATGTGAAAAGGTATGGAAATTAAGGGATTATTATCATAAACAACCACGAGTATTCATAAAACACCAAAGAAAGAAGTCAACGGTGTAAGACACTTTTCTTTGTAATTTATAACATTTTCTAACACACCCACATGATAAGTGGATCCACTGCAAAAATACATTGAGACACTGCAATGAGATACATCAACACATAAAAAAGTAATTATATTTAACCTAAAAAATTTGTTTTTTTTCTTACTTTAATAGGATTCTATCACCCTCATTGTTTATCAACTACATCCGTTACTGACCGTAAAGACATACTATAACTTGTAGCAAAGTAGAGATGTGCTTTATTACGACGATTTATTGTTTCTTGACTATTTTCTGAAGAATTTTTTTTACTTTCAATTCCACATGATTATTTATTTATCATGGTAATCTGAAAATTAAGTTTCTAGTTGGTCAAAAACAAAAATTGCTTTTTAGTTTTTTAGATTTAGTTTGAAAATGACTATTTAAAAGTGAATTAATTAATAGTTAAATGAATTTGTGAATTAATTAATTCATTTTTGTTATGTAGGGAATGGTGCCAATGATATCGTATTCAGCAGTTCATCAGCTTCATATATTCATATTTGTTCTTGCCGTCTTCCATATTCTTTATAGTGTTGTCATCATCGCTCTTGGCCTTGCCAAGGTAATTAAACTCCATTTTCTCTGCTTTTTTATCTGTTTTTATATATGAGAAAGATTCAAATAAGAAACGATGAAAAAAAACATAAAGTGGAAAAATGATCTCTAGCTGTTCATCCGGTCTAAAGTTACGAATTTGACTGCGAAACATTGAGTAATTCTTTGCATAGGTTGTAGAAGAGAAAGGGTAGTTTCTTAACTTTTTCAAATAGACAACAAACAAGTTCATATATGAATTACATATGTTCATGTATGAACGTATAATTCATATATAAATCAGTCAAAAATAATTAATATGTGAATCATACGGTGTCAAAGGAAAACCGAAAAAATACAGAAAACTGAGGGAACACTTTCATAACCCTTCATCTAGACCGTATGTCTGTATACATTTGTGAGTAGAAGTAATTTGCAATATACATAATGTACATACATGCATAAAACAAAAAATAGCATAGTTTACATTTATACACAAGTGCATATGTGAGTTAGTTTCTTAGTTTTTTTTTCTTTTATGATTTTCCCTTCAATCTGCTTATATATAGTATTTTATTTAACTTTTAATAATAAAATAATTAATATTGTCAATTTGTCATTTTTATTGATTGATTATCATCAAAAAAAATCATACATAAGTCTTTTAATAGTTTTTAGTAAATGTTATAATATTACATAAATTAATTCTATGTAATATATATACTCAAACAAAATGTGTCCACTACATTTATATGTCAAAAAAAGAAAGTAAAAAACATGATAAATATTTTTTTTTTGAAAGGCAAATATTATTGATGATTTCTACATAGGTAATCAAATATAATTTTTATATAATATAATTTATTTTTATAGGAATTAATAATAAAAAGTTTAAATTATATAATATGTCAATAATATATTATTTTATTTTAATATTTTTTTATGGGTTTTGACACAGATGAAAAAATGGCAAGCTTGGGAAACAGAAACTACATCTTTGGAATACGAGTTCACAAATGGTAAATCTTTTATTTCTTTTCAAGATATATAGTTGTAAAGAAATTCAAAAATATTGGTGCATTGAATGATTGTAAGGTACCAAATGAGAATCATCTTTTTATCAGGTCGATCAATTATTAGATCTAAGTTAAACGGAGCTTTATTTTTCTTATTGTTGCATCTAGATCCCGCAAGATTTAGGTTTGCTCATCAAACATCCTTCGTAAGGCGTCACACTGGACTTACTACAAAACCTGGAATTAGATGGGTGGTAAGTTTAAGTTTCTTTTTGTTTAAAAAAAAGAATATTATAAATCTACATCTACCTAATAATTTCCTTCTTGCATACATCAACATCAAGACTTATTTTTTACATTTTTAATATGTATTGATTTAACTTGATTTTGATATGAGTATGTATGCATATGATAATAACCTTCCTACAATCATAATGACTTGCAAATCATGCCTTCAAAAGTTGTACCTTAGCAAGGGTTAATTTGTCCATTTTGGATGAAAAAGAAAGGCGTGATCTAAATTTATCCTAAACGTACTAATATTTTTCTTACAGATTTCAACATTAGAATCTACTTTTTACGTTTTCAATACATGATTTAACATGATTCTAACATAAAGAGTGCATATAACACCACAGAAAAGAAAGGTTCGTTTCATGGAATACTATATGTGGTCGTAAATCTATATCAACATTCCATTTGATACGTATTTTGGAAAATGGTTTGATTATTGAATATTCAAAAAGAGTCTTGAAGACTCGATAATAAATAAATGAATATCTTTAAATCAAGATTTTCAATACAGGATGAGAATTACATTCCCTAAATTTTAACGTGTCTATTTATGTCTACTAACATGAATATAAATAATTAGATAAGTAAAAGTCTACATAGTGTTTTAAATTTGTTTCTATTTATGAACAGTCATTGAATTTTATCGATTTTAAAATTGTATTTCATGTCAATTTATGAATAATGTTTGAAATTTTAATAAAGTTACATGTTAGTACAGGTGGCATTTTTCAGACAGTTTTTCGGATCAATATCAAAGGTTGACTATTTGACAATTCGTAATGGATTCATAAACGTAAGTCAAAGTACAAAAAACCATTACTTGGCATTTCAAATTCATTAAAATATTGAGACAGAGATGACAAGTATACACAAGAATGAATGGACCAAATATTTTTATCTGAACAATTTTTATATGAAATAAGGATCTGATTGACTTGACCCCTAATCTATTTTAACCTGTTTTTTATATAAATAATGCAGGCACATTTTGCCCCAAATACCAAATTTGATTTCCATAAATATATTAAGAGATCAATGGAGGATGACTTCAAAGCAGTTTTGGGAATAAGGTCACTCTCCCACCCCCCCTTTCTTTCTATATATCAATTATCTTTGTTGTTTAATAATCAAAAAATAAAAGAGTTCAATATCTCTTAGAGAGGTAGAGAGATCAAAGGTAGGTTTTGATAGAATATAATGGGTCCTATCATCTACCCAAATAGCAGAGCATTTATAACTTATGAACACCTCATGACTTGCAAAAAATTATTAACTAAATACCAACATGTATTAACCTTAGAAAATAGAAACATAGAATGAAGTTCATGTAAAACATCAATTTTTGCATATATCGACTTATATGTTTGATTCTCTTTTACAGTATTCCACTCTGGATGTTCTCGATCATCTTTCTGCTTCTCAATGTTCACAGTTAGCTCTCTCTCTCTCTCTCTCTCTCTGTGTGTGTGTGTGTGTGTATGAACTTACAAATTATAAACTATTTAACTTGCAACTTATAAATAAATTTGGGTCAATCGTCTATTAAATTATTGTATCAAATGTAACTTATGTGTGCAATTTGATTGTTTCTCCGACAAAACTTGTCAATGAATACGTTATTCATGCATGCATACCAATGGATGTTATGTATATAAGTATTTATATGAATACATTATAAGAAAAAGTTTCAAAGAGAACCCTAAGAAAGAAAGAGGAAGGGAGAACCATAAAAATTGAAAAATATATTCAAAATAGATGTTAAATTAGAGATTATAAAGTGATCGCCTTTTGGTCTATTTTGTTTCGTTCCAATTTTTATTATATTTTTCCGATCTTTCATTATATTATTGGGGGGGAATATATTTATTTCTAAAAGAAAGATGTTTATAATCACCTTTTTAACTATATCCGTCAGATCATCTCAATCTAACAGATTGGATTAACTTTCCAATTCTTCTATCTTAGCGTTCTCCACTTTTCTATTGATCTCATTCCTATATATATATATATATATATGTACATATGCATGTGCGCATATCATACATATGGTTTAAAATCGTTATGTGTCATAGCAAAGTTGATAACGTCACTGTGCTGTTGATAATGATGCAGAATGGCATGCACTTACTTATCTCTCGTTCGTCCCATTGCTGGTACATCGTCTTTTTCTTTAATTTGAAGATCTATTTAACTTTATAGATACATTTTTTTATTAAAACAAAATTATACTTCTACATGATTGAGTTAGTTATCAAAAAATTACAATATATTTTGTTGGTGCTTTGTAGATTCTTCTATTAGTGGGCACAAAGCTTGAGCTAGTGATCATGGAAATGGCTCAACAAATTCAAGATAAGGCAACAATTGTAAGGGGAGCTCCAGTGGTAGAGCCAAGCAACAAGTTCTTTTGGTTCAATAGCCCTCAATTGGTCCTATTCTTAATCCATTTTACTTTGTTTCAGGTAAATAAAGTTTATAAATTCAAACTTTTAATAATATAGTTGTGTATTTATTTTATATAAATATATAATTAATTTCTACAAATTATATTTCTCTAATAACCTTGCGTTTATTTTTCACAACTATACAATTTGATATTTCCAAAACTATAACTATATATGAATACACAATTTCAGACATGCTAGATACTGGTTGAATTTATTTTAATTGTTTATATATGGTCTTAGCTTTTTATAACATATGTTAAAGAAAATGTCATATAAAACAATTAATAAGAAAATTCTCATTTTTAAGTAAATTATAATGTAACTTAATAAAATTTTTTAGTTTGTTCGATTCTAGAAGCCTATTCAAAATCCAACTTAATACTTATATATTTCACTCATTTGCAGAATGCATTTCAAATGGCTTTTTTCTTGTGGACAGTGGTAAGTAGTTCATGTAACATGAAGTTTATTTCGTAACTCGTTTGACCTAGTCATGTTAATTGTACAAATGATAGTCTTTTTAAATCAAAATGAATATGTTAATTTTGAATGAAAATACGTTGCGCATTTTGTAGTATGAATTTGGCATACACTCATGTTACCATGAGAGCATATTGGCAATTGGTATTAGAGTTGGATTGGGGGTGCTTCTCCATGTCATGTGTAGCTACATCACTTTCCCTCTTTATGCTTTGGTTACACAAGTAAGTACTAACTGAAATCAAAACAAAATATGGCCAAATATGGTATTTTAAATATTTGATAAATAGATATAAACTATTTATCTAATGTTTGGACCATTTATTTGAAACTTGAAGATGGGATCTCACATGAAAAGGTCGATATTCGAAGATCAAACCTCCAAAGCTCTAAAGAAATGGCAAAAGGCTGCGAAGGAAAGGAGGAGGTTGAGAGAACTTGGTGATGGCGGAGGAGGTCCAGATATTTCGAATTCCGGCATAATGAGCATGGAAAATACGCCAAGTCGTGGTTCATCACCAATTCATCTCCTCCATAACAACAAACACAGATCATCCATGGCGGAGAGTGAAATTGATATTCCATCATCTCCAACAGCTTTTCCTTCAGAGACCGAACTATCAGAATCAGAAAATTCATATCATGCACAGGATCATCGTAAGAATCTGCATCAAGATTTCTCCTTTTCGAAATCCTAGGGTTTTAGAAGGTACAACTATTGTGTAGTTTTGTAATGCAACAATTTGTATATTTCTTTGATTTTTAAGGGTAGGCACTTTTACTACTTAAAGGGTATCAACGGTGTACTCCCTTCTAATGTATCAATAAGCACCTTTTTCATTTCAACATATAGTATATGAACCAGTTTCATTATAATTCTTTTATAAAAGGATATAAAGTTACACTTGATGGAAAACATGTTACAATCATCCCAACCAAGTACTTTGTGAAGGTTTTTTTTTCTTTCACATGAAGTGAATTTAGTATGTTTAGTATCATGGAGAAATACCAACATTATATGTTTCTAGACCACTAATATTGACCCCAAAACCCTTTAACTGACCTATCATCAATTTAATTGATGATTGATTATTGAAATTAAAACATTCAACCGAATAGATCATTAGCCGCACTTGTTGATGATAACACTGAAAACATTTGAAACCTATGATACTAATGAGTGATGTCGATGGTGATAAAGGAATATTCATGAAACTCTGACATAAAAAAGTAATCTGAAAATAATTACCATATGAAGCTTTGAAGCCATTTGGCTATATAATTACCAAATAATAGAATAAGAACAACTATAAAAAACAGGAAAGAAATTGCTCCACACTGACATCCAAAAAACGTAAGGTATTTACATCTAAATATTTTGTATTTTTTTACTAAAATTATTTATGATGTGTATATAAACTTTCTGGTCAACCAAATACAAAAATAAGGTTCATAATTAATGTATCATTTATTGAAAGTGAATACATCAATGCATTATCCATATATTTAAATAAGCTAAAAGACAACACTCACTCTTGGGACAAAAGAATCCAAGTTCTTGGTGTAATAAAACAAAACAACCATTATTTTCATGGTAGGTTTAGGGGCAGCTCACCAAAGCCTATGGCCTTATATACTATATACTATATATAGAGAGAAACACGGGAGAACGAGGAAAGTTCAAATATGAACTCATATTTTATTGTTAATATGAGGATCAACAAAAATGTGCTACGTGGTAATGTGAATCGGCGCCTAAGCTTTATTTAGTGTGCATGCGTGAATTGCGCTCCTAAGCTTTTCTGAATAAAGCATAAAATATTGCCACGTGGCGTAATACTAGTAGTCCTCACGTTTGCAATAAAAGATGGGTTCACATTTGAACCTGACCCTATATATATATATATGTATATACACGTACACATAAAGACGATGTTCAAACAAATTGCAAAAAACACGAGAACATCAGTATCAAATGTGATAACATATGTGAGGTTGGTTTGCCGACAACGTGTCCTATGCAATTTAGGTCGCCCGTATCTCCAATTTGATATTACATATGATGAACTATAGTATTACATTAAAAACATCTTTATCATATGCGATAAAACATGAGAGACAACTAGTAAAGTAAGGGAGACTTGGCCTGCAACCTAGGTCCACGTCTCTAATTAGTTAGTATCGCATGTACTGTATCATATATATGATCAAATATAGTATTGACTATGTTAAATGATGTTAACACTTTATGGTAAAACAAAAATGTTCTTATTGAAATTCCAGAAAATATCATCTTCCGTGCGAAGTTTAAGAAATATAGCTAGTTATATAACATATGTGAAGATAAATTTATTAATAGAAAATATAAACACAAAAATATTTGATATTTTGGTTAGAAAATATTGAGAGTGACGTATTTTTCACATTTGTATCTAAATAAATAATCGGAAATCAATTACCCCTTTGATTTTTTAAAATGATGGATTTAATTATACTAAAATGTAGAAATATAAAAAGCTAACGACTAGTTGCTACTTGCTAATAAAGGATATTACGCAAAAAATTGTTGAATTTATTTTATTCTATACAATTGACATTAGTTTTTAATTATTTGATGTAATTAATAATGCAAACACACAACATATTAAATAATAAATCACTTGCACATTTAATAATTAAACCTATACAATCTAACAACTCTAAAGTATTATATTTGTTATTCAATTATTTATTATTTAAATATATTTAATATTAAAGTAACAACGATTATTTTATGAATAAACTAAGATGGTTATCTACTCTATGTATGATCATAGAGTTTAGAGTTAAATAAGATATAACTTTGAATCTAGAACTAATAAAGTTTAGAACCACATACAATATATACTTAGTTCATGATACTAATATATTTTACAAAATGTTGAACCAAATCTCAAATATAAATACATCAAATATCTAAAGGAATCCATATTCATCATTCTAGTATATGTTACATGTTACATGTTTTATTTTTATTTTCTGTTAATTTCAATATGAAACTAATATATGGAAAACACAAAAATTTAAAACCGTCCATATACAATTATTGCTTTTATGACTTACAAAAATTCAATTATAGCTAATTTTGTTTATATTTTTGTACGATATTAAAATTGTTGTTCTAAGGGCCTGTAACTTGTCGAATTGTTTAATTTCATCAATTTGTGTACACAAAAATATGTACTTTTCTTACGTTTTTCAAGGTGAAAACATCTATAAGTAAATTATATAAAAGTTCAAATGAGAATACTTTTATTTTACGAGGATGCCAAATCCTTTAATATAGACAATTCGGTGTAATGCTATATTCTACACATATGATAGTAATAGAGATGTAGGTGATCTATGATGTGACCTAGGTTGTGGGCCAAATTACCCTTACACTACTAGGCTTACTCACATGTATTCTTATGTGATAAAAATGTTTTTGATCTAATACTATAATCCATCAAATGTGAAACAAATTAGAAACACATTTAAATCTTTACCTATATATGTGCATATATAATGGATCATTGAATATGATTTAAAGTCATAATAATTAATTTTAAGTGTTTCAAATGAATTATTATTAACATGTGAAAGACTAATCAAATCTTGATAATTAAGTTGTAAAAAAACCATTTACTAAGATAAATATAAAATTGCCTAACTATATTCATAATTAAGAATAATGATGATCTTATTTTTAATTATTAAAGTTGCAATAATCTATTTTAAAACCCACGTCAAGACAACCTTATGATGCAAACAATAATAAGTATTTATTTACATACTTATACTTAATCAAAACAATGTATCAATTATTATTATTCATATAAGTTAATCACTTCTATTAAAACTTAATCATATATATTAATTAACACCAAACATAAATACCAAATACAAAATGGAGTAAATTGTCCTAATTCTTGTTAGGGCATCTCTTAAAGTTTCTCTATGGTTTTTTAAAAATAGAAACTTAAAAATCACAATCTTCAAAGATATTTATATTAAGTTTCAACGACTCTTTGTTTTAAAGATTTCAATATTTTTATATTATTAAAATATTCTATAAATTTATCTTTATAATATATATTTTTTTAATTTATATAAAATAATAATGATTCAACTTTATTGGTAAAAATGAATAAAAAATAATTTTTTCTTTATACATCAAGCTTTAAAGAATTTTCTATACATAAGGTTTATAAGTTTTCTTTAATTTAGAGAACCATGTTTGTTTCTCATTCCAACCGTGATATATAGGTCATTATCTGTATCGGATGTTTTTCCCTTGAATCTATACTTTACGGAATGAGATATGAATGCTATTGGAGCATTTTAGAAAAAAAAAAAAAGATTTTTCACTAAATTAAAAATATTGTTGTTGATGTTCTTATCCACTATGGACCTAATGAATCCAATTGCAACCTCAGCTAACACATCAGCTTTCACTACTTTACCTAAACCAACCCAAACAATCCACTATGATTTACCTAATATTACACCCAATTTTATTTTATTAAATAATAAAAAAAAAATAAAAGGAAAATAAGAGAGAGAAAGAAGAGAGAGAGAGAGGGGTGGATGAGAGGGTGGGGTGGGGGGTTGCATTTCGCCTTGTGAAAACCGAATAGGGGTGGGTAGTTTTTGCCAAACATCCAAGATGGCGTTGCCAATGAAGCCGTTTAACCCGATGGCTAAGCCAATGTCATCGGGCTCTCCATAATGAACTACCTTAAAAGAAGCTATTGAAGGTACTCTTAATAATTTATTTAAATTGAAAAAATAATCAATCAATAATAGTTTACAAAAATAGAAAAATAACAATACCATATTTATCTATTTTTACTTTTATTATTTTTATAATTGAGACTGCAGCCGGCAGAAAACCTCTAACTGTGTGTACACTTTGACTATATTACTCTCCCCTTGAAATTTTGTGTTTGCTTGCAGGCCTAAGAAGAAATTCTACCCCTTTTTATGAATTCCCAAATAAACCCCAAAAAATCTTGGCCTTTGGATTCTAAATTTGCAATTGTGGTTTTAGCAGACCAAAACCCTCAAAAATTTTCCCCTTTCTTCCACGTTTCATTGATCGATTACTCGATTTCTGCATAGAAGCCCTAGAATTTGAGAAATTAAAGCAATCGGGTCGGGTTATTTTGCGGGTTTGACATCTGGGTCAAGTTCAGATATCTTCATCTTGACTTGGATTATTCTCATTGCAAGATAGCAAGGACTGAAGAAGAACCAAAATCTTTTTTTTTTTTTTTTGAATTTGGAGTTTTTATGGTTAATTTGAGTTTATATGCTCTTTGATAAGGGAGATTTGGGTTTTGACTTTGTGTTTTGACTTTTGATTAATGGCTAGACGCCATGGATGGGAGCTTCCTGCTCATACTTTTCAGGTACATATTTCCCCCTTAATTTGTGTGTGTATATATATGTGTGTGTGTGTGTGTGTGTGTGTGTGTGTGTGTATGTGTAGTTTTAGCATTTTGAATTATTTTACTTGTTTCTGAAAAATCCAAGGTTGTGGCATGAATTGGAGAAAAGTCATTGTAGTTGGCATAAAAATAGGTAAGGAAAATGATAATGATGGGAAGAATGGTGTTTTTTGATTTGCAAGTATGTGATTTAGAATGATTTGGAGGTTGGTTACTTTGTAATTCTAGGGTTCTTTGTAATGTAGGTTTTTATTTTGTTCAAGATTGAGTGATTGACCAAATCAATGATTTTGAGATAATAATAATAATGTTGAAATTGGTGTCCAATAAGATTGTGTTGTAACATATCTTGTGGAATTGTTTGGCTTATTTTGTATGCCGAAATGGGAGTAAAGTACTAAATAAACCCACACGTACTAGGTTGACATTAAGATTGTTAAATAAAGCTAGCCAATTTTTATGAGCTTATGCAATTTTGTTTGAATCGTTAAATAATTTGTGAAATTACACCTAGATTGAAGAGAAACACGTTTGGTTATGATTATGAATGCCCATTTTGAAAATCATGGGTTCGTGGTTGGATGGCTTTATATGCATGGTGCCTAGAACAAGAATCATTGGCATAGAGCGTCAAACTTGAAGGATTCGAGAGGACTGAAGTGTTTGATTATTAGTCGAACTAAATATACCTGTAACAAAATAGGAGAATAATGTGGACCAAAGTCAATGACATTGATATTTTGTAATCATTGCTTATTGAAACAAAGACAAAACTTAGAGTGGAACTTTGCCAAAAAAAATATCATTCGAAAATTCCCAATGGTCCCTAGGAGAGTCGATCTGTCTACCTATGAGGAAGAGCCACATGGCTATGACTTTATTTGCTAGTTGACCTGGCCCTTAAGGTTATCCCTCTTCTTACTTACAACCCGTGCTCTAAAGGGATCCCCACAACTCATGCCATGTTAAGCCTGTAGCATGCCATGGCCCAATGTGCGTTTTTGTAACACAATATTTGAATTTTCCTACCTTTTTATTGTCCTACTCTTTTGGTTTTTAGTATCTGAACTTGTAACATTCGAGGCTAACCGTACCAGTGTACCATATATTGTCTGCTTTATCCACATCTGTGCTAATGATTTCAAAACACATGTAATTGAGGAGGTATTCAGTTCCTTATAAGGCAACCTTCTTACCCTCCTCGAATGACGTGGGATCTCAAATGCTAGTTTAAATTGTGTAACATCATTGAGTAGTAGTAAAAAACATGTGTGTATATATAAACTAGATATATGATAATACAAATTCAGTGCCTTTTTTTGATGATGGATTTTGTGTATTTGCTTTTGAGGTCGGATTCTTACTTAATTTCCTCCTAAATTTGCAGGTTGTGGCTATTACGGTATACTTCTTGTTGTCAGTCGCCTTCTATGCATTTTTCTCACCGTTTCTTGGAAAAGAAATCTATGAACATGTGGCCATTGGTGTTTATTCCTTCTTGGTAAATGATTGTTTTTGGCCTATAATCAGTTACTATGCACCGATTCTTGTTCTTTGCTAAGAATAGTTTTTGGTTTTATTGTTATTTTAGGCTCTCAGTGTATTTGTCCTCTATGTAAGATGCACGGCTATTGACCCTGCTGATCCTGGAATTCTTATTGAACCCGTAAGGGCCTCACCAAATAGATCGCATAATGGTACAGAAGTTCCTGGTTAGTAATTGAATTCATGTGCAATTCTATTGTTAAATGTTTATATATGAAATAGTTTTAGGTTTACTTTATTATTCTTTTATCTTGATTGACATGCATACATATCCACCTACACAAACAGATGCATGCATATATCTCTGTCTACACACACACATAATATATATATATGTGTGTGTGTGTGTGTGTGTGTGTGTGTGTGTGCATATGCACGTAGACTCGGGTTCAGGAAAACAAAAAGAAGAGAAAAATGAAAAAAAAATCCTAATTAACCATTCACATGTATCGTATGCACATGTGCATAAAAGCCATTGAAAATGTTTCCTGGTTCCTATGCACATGTGCATTTTATGCGCATGAGCATACCAGATAAATCACTTGTATGCACATATGCATACCATACAGATGAATGGTTACTAGGGTTTCTCCTTAACCAACCCCATGTAAGTGGGTGTGTGTGTATGTATATGTATGTATGTATATATATATATATATATTTGGAAGTGTGTTTGTATGTATATATGCACACATATGGCCAATAAGCTAATTGTCAAGTCACGAGATTGGCTTGTTAGAATGTTCTGGAGGTGCAACCTTTTGTGTTCATCTAGTAAGACAAGCAACAAGCATGAAAATGGAACGATGAATACTGTGGTTATTGTAGCTTGGATTATAATTTGTATTTGAATGCCTTTTGCCTACCTGGCCACCTGGGTTATTCCCATTTTTTTTAATAAATCAATCAAATTATCAAAAACGAACATTAAACATCTGAAAACTCAAAAATAGTTACTAGATATAACTATATTATTTCAAATTGGTGGTTTTCAAATTTTTTGCATATGAGATTCTTTAATTAATTGAATTCCAACGGGTTGATAGTTCAAAGCCGCAAATATTTTGAGAATCGTGAGAACCAAATATTCAAAATGAATATCATGATATTCATTATGAATATTCATGATTGAACGTTTACTTATTAGTGTTATAATAATGTCAGGAAACGCATCTTCCGTTGGAGAACCTAGCAAGATGGGGTTTCAAAATGGAGGAATATACGATAATGGTAATTCGGGTTGTTGTTCAAACGTTGCGGGGCTCGTTTGTGGTTGTATTGTCAAAGAAGATTGCCGTAATGATGAAGAGATGCAATTAGGAGGAGAAGAAGAGGCTTTGTTTTGCACATTGTGCAATGCCGAGGTATCGTTCTTGACCATTTGACCTATATGTAGCTTCGATTAGTGCATTTTACTCGTTCAAAATCATAAAACTTTTCAACCCATAAACTACATTTGTCATAATCTCGATGTTGGTTTCTTATAGGTCCGTAAGTTTAGCAAACACTGCCGAAGTTGTGATAAATGCGTTGACGGTTTTGATCATCATTGTCGGGTAAGTTCTAGGTTCGAGATTGACGACATTTAACATTTTTGTCCATATCTTTAAGTTCAGATGATCTTCTTTTCTAATTTGTAATTTAATCTTCTTTAATACATTTGTTGTGCAGTGGTTGAACAATTGTGTAGGGAGGAAGAATTACTTCACATTTGTGTGCTTAATGGCTGTAAGCCTCGTTTGGGTAAGTGATACATCAAGATAATAACCTTTTAGGGTAAATTACATATTTGGTCCCTATGATTTACTCTTTGTTGCACTGTTGGTCCCTCTTTCGAAATAATTATGGATTTGGTCCTTATGGTTTACACTTTCTTGCACTGTTGGTCCCTGTGGTTTACAGTATATTGCACTGTTGGTCCCTGTAGTTTACTGTTTACTCTATATTTCACCGTTCCCTATGCTTAACAGACTAAAAGTTAGGGACAGGGACCAATGGTGCAAGAAAATGTAAACCACAGGGACCAAATCGATAATTATTTTGAAAGAGGAACCAACAGTGTAATAAAGAGTAAACCAGAGGGACCAAATATGTAATTTACTCTAGGCATTGATAAGTGGTATCTCATCTACCTTCAAGGGGGATATATTGAGTTTGTTTGGTTTGATTTGAGCCAAACCAAAACCAAAACCAAACCCAAACCCAAACCCAATATATCCCATTAGGAGGTGGGGTCCACAGAGGATGAGATGTATGCTGATCTAACCTTTACCCCAAAGAGTAGAACAGCTGTTACAATATAAGTGGTATCTCACATATGCATAACAAATTTCTTAATTCAAGTGTTGGGTTTTGTTTTCATTTTAGCTCACTTTTGAATGCGGGGTTGGTATTGCCGTTCTTGTTCGATGTTTTGTTGAGAAACGGGCTACGGAAGATCAAATAGCAGATAGACTTGGAGATGGGTTTAGTCGGGCCCCATTTGCAACAGTTGTGGTATGTTTGCTCTCTTTAAATCACTATACTGACATATATAGAAAATCATCGGCATGGGATCATGTGAGAATTGCCATTTTTGGTGAGACCTGTGAGAAGTGCTTTTAAGTTTTAAACCCTTGATCACTTTTAATCAAATACCCTCCCATAAATTGCGGCTTAAAAGGGAATTGATCCGGTGCATCTTATTTCAGTGTATCTCATCCAACGGTTGATAACCACTTCTCACGCTTCTCAACAAATTTGACACTTCTCATCGAAACCCAACTCTATAATCATTGCCGTATTTTTAATGTTTATGACTCGTTTACTTATTATATTAAAGGCCAAAATGCATCAATATATGACAAAGCTGCAAAGTTTCCTATTTCGGGCCTTGTTAACATGTTGATCTTATAACATTTAATGACGTTAATGCTAATTTGTTTGGCATCCATGTTATCAACTTTATAGTATAACTTGACAACTTAGACATCCACGTCATCAAATGTAACAAGATCAACAAATGGTATATATTGCTTGTTTGCATAGAGTGGTCTTCACTTTTTTTTTTTTGAATTCTTTGGCCATGTTCGACTTCTTGTCAAATGTCTAAATTACCCTTATTGGAACATCATGGAGCCAACCTATGTCTTTTTTCTTTTGATTGTCTTTTTGCAGGCTATATGTACGGTTGTTTCTTTTCTAGCCACGATTCCGCTAGGAGAACTCTTCTTTTTCCACATAATCCTAATACGCAAGGTTCGGTTTTTCACCCGCTTCAACTTAAGGAAACCCTATTATGTCGTCATATACATGAAGTAACCACCATTTTGTGATATATCGATGCAGGGTATTACAACATACGAGTATGTTGTTGCCATGAGGACCCAAAGTGAACCCGCGGGTCCCTCATTGGACGGAATGGATCAACAAAGCTTGCAGTCTTCCCCCACGAGCTCTGCCGTCACCGCTATTAGCGGCCGAAGCTCCCTTGGATTGGGATTGCAATATAAAGGTGCTTGGTGCACCCCTCCAAGAATATTTATGGATCATCAGGTACCCCTCTACGCCCCCTACCCATTATAGATCTCTACTTTAGGGTGGGTTTGGTACATTGGACATGACAAAACAGAACATAAATCATTGTTCAAATAATACCTAATTCTCTTTTGAAACACCAAGTACTCCCCCTTTTTACATTTTATTTATTGGATTTTATGCTATTTAATCATCTTGAAGAAAAAAAAAAAATTCTAATATACATTTATGTATAATTTAATAAATTACATAAATTAATCAAAATATATAAAAGACAACCAATTCATCAAGGGTAAATTGGTCATTTTATCTGATGTCCTGTTCAATTATGTCTTACCAAATGTTGAACAGTTGTTTTGTCTTGTTCTGTCCTGACTAGATACCAAGGCACCCTCACCCTTGCTGAACTCTGAAGTCTTATAATATTTCACTTCTATTGCAATTCGAAGAAATCGTATGATGTTGACAACTCGTAATTTTACAATATTACCCTTTGTTTCGTAATCAGGATGAAGTTATTCCTCATCTAGAGCCTGGTCGGCTTCCATCTACCGTCGATCCGGATGCCGTCCTAGACAAGGGTAAAAAACAACCTCAACGACCGGTTCGAATCAGTGCTTGGAAGCTCGCGAAACTGGACTCGACCGAAGCAGTGAAAGCCGGTGCTAAAGCTCGAGCTTCCTCTTCTGTTCTTCGTCCGCTAGCCTCTAAACACAACCTATATGATCCCGACCATTTATCGAGCAGTAACGTCAGCATAAAAAGCAGCCCCAATAGCTCGCACCACCGGTTCCACGACTCGAAAAGCTCATATCCCCCAAGCCGAGCCAGCCGGGATGATACTGAGACCTGTGCTCATAGCGTTGTCAGTAATCTGAGCAGCCCATTGCCTGCCAAGGACCATTTTAACCCCATGTATCAGTCCTCGGGAAACCAATCTCCTTGGGGTAACGATCAGCCACCGGTGCCGCCGCCTGCCGCCGTGGTGCCGCCCGCGGCGCCAGCGGCACCACCGTTGCGGGTGGTTCCGAGGAGAAACGCGGTGGTGAATGAAGGCGGGGGATCGTCGTCGGTGTATTGGGATCAAGAAGCGGGGCGGTTCGTGTCGGCTGTGACGGCGAGGACCGTAGGCGGCGGCGGTGGTGGTTCGGCCGCTCAGGGTTCAGGCACTGAGCTTACCTACACGGGTCAATCGATTTTCTTCGGTGGGCCCCTTGTGGGCCCTAGCGTTGGTGGTGGCGGTGGTGGTGGTCAGAGGGTGGCCGGCGGCAACAACAATGCCGCCATAACGACCACCACGTCAAGTTATTATCAGCAGGGTAGATCGCAGCGGGGCGGGCAGCTTCCGGTGTTTGTTCCAAGTGATCAAAGATTACATAGAGATATCTAACTTGTTAACCATTATTGGATTTGTTTTCCTCATTTTGTAGAGTTGTTTTTATGAATTGTTAGACTTTGACTTTTTTACTTTTTAAAGTTTGACCTGTTTTCCAAATTTTGTGCATTATGTGCTTATATATTTATGTTTTCATGGTGATAAATCTCTATTTTATATATAAATGTTGTGTATTACTACTCAATGACCTGAGTAATGATGTTAAACAATTAGACAAATTGCTGAAAAAGGTAATATAAATGTCAAAAAAATTCAATCAACGTAATGTACAATGTTTTTGCCAAGAAAGAATTACGCATTCGATTTTATAAAAAAATGGGAGAAGGTGACCTGATTAACTTGGTAACCGCTTCTTCAACAGGTAGCTTGGTGACGTGTCTGTCCAAGTGGCAGTTTAGTCAGCATTATCTGCTGACGTGTCTGTCCAAGTAGCAGTCCAGTCATCTTTGACCAGCGTTGATCGTTGATCACCACTCGCTGCCACCTACTGCCGCCACCACCACCACAACCACCTCCAAACCACCACCATCACCAAACTACCAAACCACCACCATCACCAAACTACCAAACCACTACAACCACCACCACCACCAGCACCCACCAGGACACCACCACCACCACCACCACTACAACCACCCCCACCACCACACACCTGCACACACACACACACACACATACAATCGCACATCACCTGTGTGTAGATTTAGAATTTGGGGAAAATGGGGAAGAGGCCGGAGCAGGCACCGTCGTCGGTGCCAGAAACGATGAAGTGGGGGGTGGTGGTAGGGCTGGTGTGTGTGTGTGTGTGTGTGAAAGTGAGAGAAAAAGAAGAGTTAACCGGCTGTACAAGTTACCAGTTACTCTTCCTCTTTTTATGATAAAATCGAATGCATAATCCTTTCTTGGCAAAAAAAAAATGTACGTTACCTTGATTGAATTTTTTGGATATTTATGTTATCTTTTTCGGCAATTTTCCCTAAACAATTTAAATTGGGTTATATAATGAAACTAATATGTAAGACATTAAAAAGGTACAAAAAATCAAATATTTCATTGTAGAAACCACGGATTAGGCCATGGCGTGCTGCTGGCTTAAGGTGACGTTAGATACATGTCTTGAGGTATCACACGCGATGGTGGTTGTTGCAATGATCCTTTTAGAACATTTACTACATATCATTGTGATAATTGGTCACTAGCAATATAAAGAACACGAAAGTTATGAGACTTGATTTTTCCCCTTGTATATCCATCGCTTTTGTTGTGATATTGGGGTTTCTATGAATCCGACCTTACTGTATTTGCTCGTGAACCTTTCTTGCTATTTTTTTAACATCTCTATCTCGAAAGGACTTGAATTGGTGAAATCTTTGTGCCGACCCTAAACTACTATTATCTTAAATCTCGGTGTGGGTTTCTTACAGGTGCGCAAGCTTAGCAGACATTGCAGAAGTTGTGTTAAATGCGTTGATGGGTTCGATCACAATTGTAGGTAAGTTCTTGCTAGGGGTGAGCATAATCGGGTACCCGGCTTTTTTTTCATGGAACCGGAACCGGAACCGACGGTTCCTGGAATAAAGGAACCGGAACCGGAACTGGTTAGAGCGATTCTTAATTTTTTGGAACCGGTCCCGGAACCGCTGGGAACCGATTCCGATACCGGGGACCCAGTGATCTATTTTTTTTTTTTTTTAGTTTTTTTCAAACATTGCATACATTATAAATGAAATAAAACCCCAAGTTTAATGAATAAATATGACATAATATATAGT
Source organism: Centaurea solstitialis (assembly GCA_030169165.1). Lineage (NCBI taxonomy): Eukaryota > Viridiplantae > Streptophyta > Magnoliopsida > Asterales > Asteraceae > Centaurea > Centaurea solstitialis. Next base: position 47,222,093 of record CM058046.1, on the reverse strand, counting down.
ACCAACTTAAAAACATAATAATCCCGATAAAAACTACTCGTAAAGTTTTAACAATAAATACAAAAAATAGCGAAATAAAACATGAGTCTTGAGCATTGAGTTTTGAATCTTGAGGCAAAATGATTTCAATAATACTTCATGTCAACTCGACAAACACCTAATAAAAGTAATCTATTTAAAATATAATATATATATATATTATACCGGGTACCCGCCAGGTAACGGTTCAAAAATTTTGAGAACCGGAACTGGTTTTGACCGATTCCCTATTTTAGGAACCGGAACCACTCACACCGGTTCCGGTTCCGCAACCGGCGGTTCCGAAGCAGTTCTGGTTCCAAAAACGGATACCCGCTTTTTATGCTCACCCCTAGTTCTTGCCTCGAGATTGATGACATTCAATGTTTTTGGGTTTAAGGTCTTTGTCTTAGTTGTGGTCTCTTGACGAAAAAATTAATATTAAAAATACTATTGTGCAGAGGTATTCAATAGTATGGAGTTGAACGATGTTAAACCTATGATTACAATCACAAAAGATAAAATTAAAATAGACTATTTGTATTAAATATATTGTTTCAGGAGGATGAGGGATGTCAATCCATCAGGGAAAAAGGAGAAGAAGATGTAGCTATAAATAGGAGATAGGAGATGGAAGGAAAATCATCGATCCTACCTTTCACTTACTAGTAATAAGGTAATGATACCTTTATTATCTTGTATTAAATATATTTAATTAATTTATCATTAACAATACTAAATAATATAAATTTTTATCTTTTAATTTTATATGAAAAGTATATAGTTTTACTATATATAAAAACTAAAATATTAAATAAGAAATGAAAAAAACACATACTTTACTATATCAAAGACTATACATTTAGTTTAATGAATAATTTTAACATGTTTAATTTCAGAAACTAAGATAACAATAACCAAAAAATCATAATAAACAAAGATCATAATTTTAAAACCGCATGACAGATAACAATTCACTTAACGTATGATAATTGCACATGGTTGATAAGGCTCCTTACTTGCATAGTTGCATCTACGTTTTATTTTAAGGGGTTGCTTTCCTTATCCCTTTATATATATAGCTTATCTCTTACTTATATTGTAGTGGTTGGAAAATATCTAGTGAGCTTTTACCGGGTAAGTATCGTTTCTCAGGCCATCCGCAACGGTATCGGTGGGGGGCCGGTACCGCCACCGGCACCGGCGGTAACACCGCCGCGGGTGGCCGGTAGGCGACCGGTACCGATGCCCATCGGTACCCCCACACCGACGATAAACGGGCGACTTACCCCCCCCCCCCCCCTCCAACGGCTCTTTAACGGCTACTTTTGAATTTAATTTAATTTTTTTACCTATATATATATATATTATTCACCTCAACATTTTATTTACCTCTTAAATTTACATCTTTAATTCTCTCTTTCTCTCTCAACATCTTAATTCTCTCTTATTTACATCTTAATTCTCTTTTATTTACCTCTTATTTACATCTTATTTCTCTTTATTCTCTCTTATTTACCTACCTCTTATTTTCATACAAGGATCCACATGGTACCGGTTCCGGTTCGAGGCGTACTCACCCGAGAGGCACAAATCCCTCGGTTCCAACTTCCTCAACGTCCCCAACGCCTCCCCCAACGGGTGCCTGCCGCCCCAAAATGCCGAATGTTCCCTATGTCGGGGATTATTGGGCTTATGCGCACTTGCTTGCGCAACAACATCCACCACCACCAATTGTTACGTTACCCCAACCTTCCGGTTTGCAACACCATTCCACGCAACACCACCATTCCACGCAACACCATTCCACACAACACCACCATTCCACGCAACAAATGCCGCCGGGAGTGTGGGAACTACGAGATGAGGACGAGGACGAGGACGAGGACGACGGCCTTGTACCCGAAACCCAACCTTTGTCGTTGCTGTCACCGCCACCACCACCACCACAACCCAAACGTAAATCACGCAAGGGTAAGAGTGCGGAAACCTTCACGGACATGGGTGCGAACCCGACCAAGGGTAAAGCGGCATGTAAAATGTGGACGTTGGATGAGGAGGTCGCCTTGGCAAAAACGTGGATTGATGTCTCGGAGGATCCAACCATAGGTAACTATCGAAATAAAGGTATATAAAAAAATGTAATAATTTATAAACCTTTCTACTAATGTTGTTTTTAATTTTTTTTCTTTTATGTAGTAGATAGCTTTTGGAAGGCGGTGAAAGCGGAGTTCGACAAACGCATGAAGTACGGCCCAAAGGTCCGCTCCGAGGACGCCATTCCGACCAAGGTGAGAGGGCTCATATCTAGCGTCTCGAAGATCGCTTGTATTTACAATAAGTCAATAACGCGTCCAACTCGCGAGGAAGCGGCGAAAGCGACGTTGATGTGCTTGCAAAAGCCAAAGATCCATACCGTTCCGAGTATCGCAAAGGTTTTCCTCACGAGCACGCTTGGAGAGTTGTCAAAGACTCTCCGAAGTTCAACCCGGTGTTAATAGTGGACCTAAAAAACATTTGCACGCCGACAAATAAACGGTCCAAGACGTCCGAAACCCCAATCGCCTCCCCCGGCGAATCCGATGCTCGCACTCATTACGTGAACGTCGACAGGGACCTCCCTTCACAAACCGAGCGCACACGACCGATGGGTCGAAACGCCACGAGACGTGCGGGGTCTTCCTCTACGACGGCCGTGTCAACCGATGGCTTGTCGAACATCCAAACCTCATTAGATGCCATCACGACCGCTAACCATTCGCTTCTCGATTCGCTTAAAGAACGACAACGGAGTATAGACTTCAAGACGTACATGACACTGCACGACCATCTCACGGGTATACAATTGGAGATCATGTTGCAAGAGAAGGAGCACTTACGCCAAAAATGGGGGTGGCCTTCGTATTTTTATTTTTTATCTTAATGTAATTTTAATTATGAAATTTTTTTAGTTTTAATTTTACTGTAATTCTATGTTTAATTTTAATTTTAATGTAATTTAAATTTTAGTTATTTTAATTTAAGTTAAATTATTTTAATAATTTTAGAAATAAAAAAAATAAAATGAGGGGTATGAGGGGTACGGTTAAGGATGAAAAGATATGGTGTTGGTAGGGTAGTGGTAAGATAGTGGAAAGCTGATGTGGCAGCTGATGTGGCAGCAGGTATGAAGGGTATGAGCTGCACGGTTAAGGATGACTTTAGTTTCTGTGTTTGCCTCTTATCAAGTAAGTTTCGTGGTCATTATTATACTCAATCAATAAAATAAATGATACCAAAAAACGCTTATTGGTGCTCTAGTTATTATTTTTCTATATTCCCAACTTTTAAATTTTAGAACATCTGCAATGCATAAATCTTTTGATAACCTTTTACTTTAATGTATAAAAAACTATCTAAAAAACATTTTCTTATAGGGAAAAGTACAAAAAAACCCAACGAACTATTCGGTTTTGAATGGTTAAGTCCTTAAACTATTTTTTTGAATGAAAAAACCATTAAACTTTTACATTTTGTATGATTAAGTCATTGAACTATTTTTTTAAATGAAAAAACCATTAAACTTTTTCATTTTGAATGATTAAGTCCCTGAATATTTTTTCAATAAAATAAATTATCGATTTTTTAGAAATTGACTAGTTATATTCGTTTAACTTAATCTAATATATTTATATTTTTACTTTAAAACATTTTTAGTTGGTTACCGGTAATTTTTTTATTTTTGTTAAGAGGATATAAGTAACCAATTTTTGAGAGTTTGATGGTTTATTTATTCAAAAAAATTGTTTAGGGGTTTAATCATTCGAATTGAAGAGGTTTAATGGTTTTTTCATTCAAAATGATAGTTCAGTGACTTAATCAATCAAAATATGAAAGTTTAATGGTTTTTTCATTCAAAAAAATAGTTTAGGGACTTAACCATTCAAAACTGGATAGTTCGTTGGGTTTTTTTGTACTTTTCCCTTTGTTATAATAAAAACCTATGAGATACCTATGGGCCGTTATGGTCTTATTTGTTTCCTAGGACTACATACCCATATATGTAACACCCAATTTTTTTTTGAAATCATATTAAGAAAATAACCATATAAAACAATCGTTTAAACCATTCAAAATCCCTTAAAATCAAATGTTTAAATAATAACTAAAATCGATCCAAACTAATCGGAATGCCGCCGCGGGAATCATCAAGCCGGAGCCTTGCCTTTATCCTTGCTCGAACTTTTACCTAAAAAAATGAGAATTCGTGGGTAAGCACAACCGCTTAGTGAGCAAGCAACACGAACATCATATCACAACATATATACACATATTCCACATAATACACATCTTAACGGTTTCCCGCTCTTCGGACCGCCCCGAAGTCCGGCCTTGGCGGTTACCCACCCCTCGGATCGTCCCACGACCCGGCCTTAGCGATTACTCGCTCTTCGGATCGTCCCACGACCCGGCCTTAGCGATTACTCGCTCTTCGGATCGTCCCACGACCCGGCCTCATCAATCAACATCATCATGCATCATATATATACATACATTATAATATCACGCACGTATAACCCACTCACCTCGAAATTACGATAAGCACGCGTAATTAAAATATCCCGCGCACACAATCAAACCACGCAACGATCTGAAATTATAAATAAAATATATGCATTCTATAAGAATTCGTTTGATACTCAACTGATCCTAACGATACCCAATTAAGTTCCTAAGAAACCCTCCAAGCTACGTCGGCAAAACAGGTTTAAACGAACTCGGGAAACAAGTTTTCAGGCGATGGAGTGGTCTGGTGCGACCTAACCCGCAACAAAAATCGCAACAGCCTTTAAATGGTCTTAAGCGACTTCTGCCGGGGGCGTGGTCGCGGCGCGTACTCGCCGAAGCACAAAAACTGGACGCGGGCGACTTCCCGGCGACTTGGGAAGTCGCCGATGAACCCGCTGAAGACCAAAATTTCACTCTGCGCGACCATAAGCCGCCGAGAAACCCGCGCCGGGTACAGTGTCGAGAGATTTGATGTGTTTTGCAATTTTTTTCGAAACCAACGATGCCAAACATGATTTTAAGCGAAACCCAACATCTACTCAGATCTAAACATGTTTATATCGAAGAACGAACGATAAACAATTCTAAAACAACGATTTAAACAAAACCCTAGCCTACGAGAAATCAATAAAACGGGGTTTTGAACCCTTACCTTACGCGATCCCCAACGAAACAACAAGATCTTAAGCCCTCGATCAATCTCTCTTGCTCGATAGCTCTCTCTTCTCTCTCGGTTTCTCTCTCTCTCTCTTTTTCTTTCTCTCCAAGTAAGAAAAGTGAATTATGAGGTAAAGAGAGGAGGATTAAGGTATATATACTAATCGGGCCGGGCTTCTCTTCTAGCCTAAGCCTAACTTAATCCTTAGCCCACAACCAATCCTAACCCAACTCTAATTTCTAAATAATAATAATAATAATAATAATAATAATAATAAATAAATAAATAAATAAATAAATAAATACAATAACATAAGAAAACTGGGACGTTACAACTCTCCCCCACTTACCAAGATTTCGTCCCCGAAATCAATCGGAGAAAATCTCCGGATAATGCTCTCGCATTTCCACTTCCGGCTCCCAAGTCCACTCGGAACCCTTCCGATGCTGCCACTGCACCTTAACGATTCCGATTTTTTTGTTTCGCAACCTTCTCACCTTACGATCTAACACTGCTACAGGCCTCTCGACGTAGTTCAGGCTCTCGTCTACCTGTATGTCGTCCAAAGGAATGTGTGCCATCTCGTCGGCGAGACACTTGCGCAACTGCGATACGTGAAACGTGCTGTGGATCTGGCCCAAAACCGCTGGCAGCTCCAACCGGTAGGCTACTTTCCCAACACGTGCGAGGATCGTGAACGGTCCGATGTAACGAGGCCCCAGCTTGCCCCGCTTACGGAACCGAATCACGCCCTTCCAAGGGGAAACCTTAAGCAGAACACGATCTCCTACCTGGAATTCTAGATCCGACCTCCGCTTGTCAGCATAGCTCTTCTGTCGACTTTGAGCCATTCGCAACCGCTCTCGAATCCTCTGGATATCCTCGGTGGTCCTCTGAACCACCTCGGTACTCCCTAGAACACGTTGTCCTACCTCCCCCCAACAGATTGGGGTCCGAAACCTCCTCCCATACAACATCTCGAACGGTGGCATCCCGATACTCGAGTGATAGCTGTTATTATACGAAAACTCGGCTAAAGGCAGGTACGTATCCCAACTGCCTCCAAAATCTAACACACAAGCTCGGAGCATGTCTTCCAGAGTTTGGATCGTACGCTCACTCTGTCCGTCCGTCTGCGGGTGATACGCGGTGCTGAAATGCAGTCTGGTACCCAACTCTGAATGAAACCACTCCCAGAAACGTGAAGTAAACCGCACGTCCCTGTCTGAAACAATCGATACTGGCACTTCATGCCTCGATACCACCTCCTTCACGTAGATCTCCGCTAGCTGCTCTGCGGTCGAACTCTCTCGAATAGCAAGAAACAAAGCACTCTTAGTCAACCGATCCACTATTACCCGGATCGCATCAAACTTCCGAGGGGTTTTCGGAAGCTTGGTGATCAGGTCCATAGTGATGTTCTCCCACTTCCACTCGGGAATCTCCAAAGGCTGCTGTTGATCCAGCTCTCCTAAGACCTGATGAAATGATAATGATCCTGAATCTTTACTTAGTGAATAGGTTTTTACTTCTGTTATATCTTGAGGAATTATCACTGAATCTGTTCAGTGTTATTCCATGTTACTTATGCTGTAACTTAATTTTATAGTAATCAGGATCAGGATCAGGAGACGAACGAGACTGTTCTGCAGTCTACTGATCCTATCCACTGAAGTGAAGACCTCCTGAAGACATTAAGATCATACACAAAGAACCATCAGCGACGTCGAAGAAATAGCTGATGACAGGAACAGCATGCTCGTGATCTGAAGACGGAACTCAGTGATAGCAGGCTGCTCAATATCGTATGACATCCTGAAGACTCAACAGGATACAAGTGACCCTGAGCTTCATCAGTATCAGGACCCTAGTCACTGATCAGTATCCTGATCCTGAAGGATTAGAAAAGTGTCTTAGTCTAATGCACAAAAGGATTATACGCCTTTACTGACACAAAAGTACATAAGGACAGTCTCTTTACTGTTCCCTCCGTACTTATCAGACCTCAAGGCAACTGTTTACAAACATCCTCCTTTTGCACACCATGCAAAGAGTATTTGTTTATAGTAAATAGTACGACAGACCAATTACAGCGTGACACGTCACAAAAGTAGGTCTGCATGCATTTAATGCATGGAGTATAAATTGGACGTGGAGAAGATGTTCTCCACACCTCTTCCGCATCCAAAAATACTCAAGTCCTTTCTTTCTTATTCCCTTCTATCTTTCTTTCTTACATCTTCTCACTTAGTGCATAGTGAAAGAACTTAGATTGTTTAGTTTAGACTATTTGTCTTTTCTATTTCCGCAACAATCTGTAAATTCATATTGTTAATATAACAAGAATTTAAAAGTGAAAAATTGTGTGATTATATTCAACCCCCCCCTTCTATAATCCCAAACACTATCCTAGCTTGAAGGTCACCTACTTGGGACCAACAAGTGGTATCAGAGCAGATACAAGCTCTCATTTTCTTCTTAGAAAAATCTTGTGATCCTCTCTTCTTATTCTATGGCTCTTCAAGCTAAGGATAACTACTTTGATACCGGCTCTGCTGGAAAGCCTCCTCGGTTCAACAAAGACAACTTCTCTCTTTGGAAAACCAGGATGGAACTTTTCCTCTCTGGTTCTGATCCCCAGATTCCTTACTTTCTGGAAAATGGACCACATATCCCTACGCAAACCGTTCATCCCATTCCTGCTGCCGCTGGCCAACCAGCTGTACCTGAAAGGCAACTGGTAAAGCCTGTGACGGACTGGAATGATGAAGACAGACGCCTTGTCAACATTGACACCAAGGCTAGGTCTCTCATCGCCATGTCACTCCCTGACGATGTATTCCATTCTGTCTGCCACCTTCGATCTGCTAAAGAAATATGGGACACTCTCTGTGTTCAATATGAGGGTACTGCTGTCCTCATGGAATCAAGAAAGATTTTCTTGGTTCGACAGTATGAAAGCTTTATTCATCAAAAGGATGAAACTCTCTCCCAGCTACATCAGAGATTCAACTGTCTTTTGATTGATCTGAAGACTATCGGTACTACCTACTCTAACTCTGAGGTGGTTACCAAGTTCATGGAAGCACTTCCTGAACATTGGGAAATTTACACCTCCTGCTTAACTATGTCAAAGGACATAAAGACACTCACACTAAGTGAGCTGTACGGTATTCTTCTCAACCGTGAACAACAGAAGAAACTGAAAAAGAATCTCATAAGAGATTCTAAAGATACCAAAAGTAACTCTGTTGCATTGGTCTCTGACTCAGTTCCTACTGTCGCCACTCCTTCTTCAGTAACTATTACTGAATTAGAATCTTCTGACTCTGACATGTCAGAAGATCCTGAATTCAATGAATCTCTTGCTTTGTTAACCAGATCTTTCAAGAAGTTTGCCAAAAAGGGAAACTTCCACAAAAAGAAACATCTTACTATTACTGACAAGCCTAAATCAGACCCTGTTGATAAGGCTACTGCTATCTGCTACAACTGTCAGGGCAAAGGACACTTTGCTAATGATTGCAGGTACAGGAAAAGTCAGTTTGCTCCCTCCTCTGCTAAATCTTCTTCCAAGAATCCCAAATACCAGCGCCTGAAAGAAAAATACAAAAAGATGAAAACTCAGCGCAAAGGCAAAGGTTTAATCGCAGAAGACTGCGACTGGGATGATGTTTCCTCTGATGACTCATCTGATGAGGAAGACACTCAAGTGGCACTGATGGCCATTATTGAGGAACCTACCTTAGCTCTCATGGCTAAGATAGAAGAGGTCCCTGAAGAGATTCCTCCTCAGGTTCCTGAAGCTTCTTCTTCCACAACTCCTGAAGCTTCCACCTCTGCGACTGATTCTTCCAGTCAGGTACCCATTCCTCTCATCCCTCTTGAAAGCTTAACTCAGTTGGACCTGGTCACTCTCGATCTTTACAAAGCCCTTAATGGTAAAACCTCTGCTGAAAAAATGAATATTGATCTTAGAGGACAACTCAAAGAATGTCAAGAAAAAATAAAACAGCTTACCATTTTGGAAGAAAATTATAAGGACCAGGTCACTGTAAATAAAACTCTCTGTATTGAAAGAGAAATGGCTCTTGCTGCCAAAGAAAAAGCCCTTGCTCAATTAAATGCTGAAAAAGTCACCATCAAAGGATGGAGTGACGCCTCTGAAAAAGTTGATGAAATATTAGCTTCAGGGAGATCTGACAATAGCAAAAGAGGTCTTGGATTCACTCATAGATATACGTATGAAGAAACTAAGTATGAAAGTTCCATGCTCAAATTTGGAAAATTTGTTTCTTCTATTCCCAATCCTAATGCTTCTGAAAACATATCTTCCTCTTCTAACACACACTCTGAAGGTGCTCCTAAGAGCAAAAAGATTTCAGCCAAGGATAAATCCAAAGCCAAAACACCTTCAAAGACCAAGGATCCTAAACCCAAGAACAAAATTCTGGGTGGTGGTCCTTCAGTCTCAGGAACAAAGTCTTTCTCTCAAAATTCTGCTCCTAGACTGAAGATTGACCTGAAGCAAAAGACTCAGGAGAAGAAATCTATTCCTCCTATGTCTAATGCTAAAGGCATACTTGGTGCTGGTCCTGCTCACTTGAAGTTCAAAAACTTCCTGGACCACACAAAACGCTTTCAATATCGCAAATGTTATCACTGTGGATTAAATGACCATATTGCGAGTAAGTGTCCTGATGCTACCAAAGCTGAAAAATCAGCTAAGGTAAAGAAGATTCCCAAGACTGAGAAATCAATCAAAGGAAAGAAGGTTGTCAAAACTGTTCCTTCAGTCAAGACTCCAGCCTCCTGTACTGATACTTCAGTAAAGGCTGACACTGACTCAACCAGTCCTACTGATACTTCTGGATCCATAGTTCTATGGGTACCAAAGAAAACTTAAACTCTAAATTTTACAGGATAAGGGCATCTGGTACTTGGACAGTGGATGCTCTCGACATATGACTGGTTCAAAATCTGTCCTCTCTAACTACCGTGAAGAAAGAGGTCCTGCTGTGACCTTTGGCGGAAACGGTAAAGGCCAAACCCGAGGGTATGGCACACTGACCAACGGAGTAACTACTTTCAAAAGAGTTGCTTATGTTGAAGGCCTGATGCATAATCTTCTGAGCATCAGTCAACTGTGTGATAAGAATCACAAAGTTTCTTTCTCCAAGAAAAAGTGCAAAGTCAAGAACAGAAGAAAGGAAGTTATTCTCACTGGAGTGAGACATGCTGATATCTACATCATCAACATGAATACTTCCACTGACAACTTCTGCTTTGTATCTCGTGCTTCATCTGATACAAATTGGCTTTGGCACAAGCGTCTTTCTCATCTCAACTTCAAGACGCTGAATCAACTCTGCATCAACAACCTGGTCATTGGTCTTCCTGACTTTCGCTACACAAAGGTGTCTCTTTGTTCAGCATGTGAAAAAGGAAAACAGACCAGGGCTAGTTTCAAGTCCAAGCAAATTTCCTCCATCAGCTCTCCTCTACAACTTCTCCACATGGATCTCTTTGGACCAGTCAACGTCCAATCCATTGCTGGAAAGAAATACACTCTGGTAATAGTTGATGAATATTCCAGATACACTTGGGTATTCTTTCTTCGTGCCAAGAGTGATGCTCCTGAAGAAATCATCCTGTTCGTCAGGAAGATGGAAAGACTCAACAACCTTACTGTTCGATCAATCAGGAGTGACCACGGAACTGAATTTAAAAACAGTACCCTGGAAACCTTTTTCGAACAGAAAGGTATTTCTCAGAACTTCTCATCTGTGAGAACTCCTCAGCAAAATGGTGTTGCTGAAAGACGAAACAGGACGCTGATTGAAGCTGCGAGATCTATGCTGAGTGAAGCCAACCTTGCCACTCAGTTCTGGGCAGAAGCTGTAAATACTGCTTGCTATACTCAGAACAGATCTCTGATAGTCAAACGCTTCAGAAGAACTCCTTACGAACTCTTTCGTAACAGGAAACCCTCTATCGAACATCTCCATATCTTTGGTTGTGTATGCTACATCCTGAACAACAAAGATAACCTTGGAAAGTTTGATTCCAAATCTGATGATGGAATTTTCCTTGGATACTCATCCATCTCTAAAACCTACCGTGTGTTCAACAAACGAAGACAACCTATAGAGGAAACGATTCATGTCAAGTTTGATGAATCGGGTCCTACGTTCCCTCACCCTCATGAAAACTCTGAAATAAATCAATGGGCTGACTCTTTCTTTCAAATCCCTGAACTTCCCATTGTTGATCCAACTCCTCAAAACCTCCCTGATGGTTTTGAAGAAGATCCTCCTATACCATCCACTGAAATATCTACTCCACCTCTGATTAATGCCACTCCAATTACCCAAATCACACCTTCTGAACCTGATCAACCCACTAACAGTGAAGACTTTTCTCAAACCACTGTTAGTGAGCCTACTCCTACAAATCTACTCCCTGATCCATCAATAAATGAAGCTTCCACTTCAGGACAGGTGTATCAGCCACCTGCTCTCCGATGGACCAAGGATCATCCAATTGATCAAGTTCTTGGTAATCCCTCCTCTGGCATTAAAACTCGACGTCAATCTGGTAACGTCTGTCTTTATGTTAATTTCATCTCTGAAAATGAACCTAAAGAAATAGATGATGCCTTGCGTGATCCTGCCTGGGTTTCAGCCATGCAGGAAGAGCTAGCAGAATTCATCAGAAACAATGTCTGGCTTCTCGTCCCTAGGCCTCGAAAACGTACAGTCATTGGTTCCAAGTGGATTTTTCGAAATAAACTTGATGAGATTGGTACTATCATTCGAAACAAGGCTCGCCTTGTGGCACAGGGATACAGGCAGGAAGAGGGCATTGATTACGATGAAACCTTTGCTCCTGTTGCTAGGCTCGAAGCAATTCGACTCTTCCTAGCTTTTGCAGCACATATGAACTTCAAGGTTTATCAGATGGACATTAAAAATGCCTTTCTGAATGGAAAACTTAATGAAGAAGTCTATGTGGCTCAGCCTCCTGGCTTTGTAGATCCTAAGTTCCCTGATCACGTCTACAAGTTAAACAAGGCTCTCTATGGGTTAAAACAGGCTCCTCGTGCCTGGTATGATACCCTCTCAACCTTCCTTCTCTCTAAAGGTTTTGTGCGTGGAAAGATCGATAGCACTTTATTTCTAAAGAAATATCCTAAGCATATCCTTCTTGTCCAGATATATGTCGATGACATTATCTTTGGATCCACAAATCCCAAACTCTGCGAAAAGTTTGAGTTGCTCATGAAATCTGAATATAAAATGTCTATGATGGGTGAACTAACATTCTTTTTAGGACTTCAGATCAAGCAATCTGAAAAGGGAATTTTCATCAATCAAGGTAAATATGTACATGAGATGCTGAAGAAATTTGATCTCATATCTTGTACACCGATGAAGACTCCAATGGCTCCTCCTTTGTCACTTGACAAGGATTCCAAAGGGAAACCTGTTGACGTGACTCTCTACAGAGGAATGATCGGCTCTCTGCTGTATCTCACAGCAAGTCGCCCTGATATCATGTATTCCACATGTCTCTGTGCTCGTTATCAGGCTGAACCCAAAGAATCCCATCTGACCGCTGTAAAGCGGATCTTCAGATATCTGAAGGGAACTCCTAATCTGGGTCTTTGGTACTCCAAGGACTCAGGGTTCGATCTAACAGCTTATTCTGACAGTGACTTTGCAGGATGTAAGATTGACAGGAAAAGCACCACTGGTGGTTGTCACCTGCTAGGTGGCAAGTTGGTGAGTTGGACTAGCAAAAAGCAGAACTCTGTGTCCACATCAACTGCTGAAGCTGAATATGTTGCAGCAGGAATCTGTTGTGCTCAAGTCCTGTGGCTGAGAAATCAACTTCAGGACTATGACATACAACTTTCTAAAATTCCTATCTACTGTGACAATACTTCAGCGATAGCCATCGCCAACAATCCTGTCTTACACTCCAAGACAAAGCACATTGAAGTGAGATATCACTTCATCAGGGATCATGTGATGAATGGTGATATTGAACTCCATTTTGTCCCTACTGAATATCAGCTTGCTGACCTCTTTACCAAACCACTGGATGTAACGCGTTTTAATATGCTCATCAGTGAACTTGGGATGTTAAATCCTGATGATTGAAGTTTTTCAGGACAAACAGTTGTTAAATCCTATAGAATAACTATTCTCAGGACTCTTTCTTTAAACAACTCCTGAACTAACTCTCATCAGAGGATGACTCTATTCAGTACTTACAAAATCTTTGTTCAACATCCGAATACTGATGATTCTCAGGTAAGTATTTCTTCCCTCTGCTATTGAAACCTTATCGCATTAAATGTGATAAGAGGATTTTCCCAAAACAGTACTTATCTGATAAGTACTCTGATTCCAATAAAACATATCTTTCACCAAAATGGAATCATCCCCTGAAAAGGCGGTTTTTAATTTTTCAAATAAAACAAACTTTTCATCTGCACTGACACGTAATGGGACGTTTCCTGTTCCCCACTACGTGTGTCAGGCGCGTGAACGCGCGTAGAACCTCCTTTTTTCATCATTACGTTTGAATTTAGCCGCTCTTTTCTCTCTCATCCAATTTCTCTCTCCTACCACGAGGTATAAAACCTCACTCGTAATCCTTCACACTCTTTACGCTCACAAAGTTCTCTCTAAGCAATCTAGCAAGAAAGAGTAAGAACACGTTTTCTCTCAAGAACACCAAGAACACTAACAACACTCATCACTTTCCTTTACTCAAGATCATCGTAAGTGTCTTTTTTCTTGTTCTTTGTTCTTTCCACATTGTAAGTTGGTTTTTCTTCAACTAAACAACTTATTTTGTTATACGTTTTTCCAAAAACCCTAAGATCACTTCGTTTGATCTTAGTTTTCCCAAAATCTTCTGAGATTTTTGTTAAAACATTTTATATGATTTTCTTATTTCTTTTAAGAAAAATCATAAACTCTTATTTTGATATCTTCTCATCAAAATAAAAGTTTCTTTTTAATACCAAAACACATTCTTTTTGTGAATTTTGGTATCCAATCCATTCCAAGTATAAAGGATTTCACCATTTTTATGAACATATTCTGTGTTCATTGAAAAATGAAGAAAAATGCATATTTTGGATCTTTAATCATCCACATATGTTATTTTTGTGTTTGACAGGATGGCTGCTACTACTTCCTCTTTGGACGCCCAACTCTCTTCTGAAGCTACACCACTGCAAACCGCCACTGAAAGCCTGCCGATCATAATTCCGCAGCACGACGTACAGTTCAAGCAGAACAACGTCGTTGGCCTGTTTGACATCCCAGAAGGCAAGGAATATCTGCTGCCTGCAAAGAACTTCCTCCTGAGCAGCCCTCTGAGAACGGCTTTCACAATAGACCCAAAGCCGAACAAACCGATGCTGCAACAACTGTGGTCTACTGCCACTGTTGCCAAGGAAAGGAACTCCAAGGGTGTCCTACGGGAGGTCATCAAGTTCCAGATCAAGGAAAATATAATTTCCTTTGGCTTCGGAACTCTGAGGAATGTGCTCAACTTCCCAAAGAAGAAACGCTTCCCTCCTGCTCCTACCTCCGACGAAATCATCGAATTCCTGGACGCCATTGGCTACAGATGGCCTGTGAAGGATGGCGTCATGCTTCCAAAGACTGCTGCTACTGTCCATAAGACAGGCCTGAACGCTACATTCTATTACATATGGAATACGTTTGGCCTGTGCTTATCTGGGAAGACAGGAAGCACGGAGCAGTTCCCCACGGTGATTCAGCACATGGTCTTCTCAGCGATCAAAAATCGCGAGTTTGACTATGCTCGCTGCATATGGGAGGACATGGTCAAGAAGGTCAGGAACACGAAACGGGTCGTCAACGTTGCCTTCACCAGATTCTTCTCGCCAGTCCTGGAACTGCATATGGGGCCAAACTACCCCAAAATCGGGAACTCCAACAACTACGCCCTCGGGCCTAAGTTCCTGGATCAGGTTTCTCCAAAACCTGACGATGTCCCTCTCTCTACTGTTCTGGTTGTTCCTGAACCAGTTCAGGAGGATGAAGAGCACTCCACCTCTCCCACTGAAGGTATGTACTCTCTCTTCTCTTCCAAACACCATTCTTCTATTTTTCTGCATGCTATGTCAGTAGCTAACCCCATATTGACTTCCCCAGCTGCAACCACTTCATCTGCGCTCCTGAAGCGCCCCCAACCTTCTTCTGCCACTCCTCCACCTCCTCCAAAACGCGCCAAGTCTACGGCGCAGAAGAAAAAGAAACAGGCGGCTGGTAAGAAATACTATATTACCCTGCCTCAACTCTTTAATAAACCATCTCCTTTATCTAAAACTTCTTCACCTGCAGATACTTCTATCTCTGCTCCTGTACAACAAGAACCTGAGGTTGTTCACCTCGAACGCTCAGAGAACGGGGAGGGTAATCGCTCTGATACCCTCCTAGCCTCAGGTAATACTATTAAGCATAATATTGCCATTTCTTCTTCTGTGAAAGCTACTGAGTCGTCTAGCACTCACTTAGCTACTCTGATTACAGGTTCTTTAGGAGCAGCCACTGAAGGGCATCCCCAACTTCATCAGGATGACCCCTTCAATGACTTCGTCTTCACGGACGCCGAGCGTCAGCTGAACGCAGCTGAGCTACGTCGGCAATCCGCTGAACGACAACTACAGGAGGCCCGCACAGCCCTCCAACAGAAGGAGGACGAGCACCAGGCATGCCTCCAGGCGTTGGAACTGGAGCTTGCTGCTGCAAAGGCCGCTGCCAGTACCGCTGAAGCCGCCGCCGCCAATGCCACTGCCACCGCCGTCGCCGCCACTCCGCCACCTACGGCTGTTACTCTTTCGATTCCTTGTCTGGATAACATCCATGACAAGGTCTCACACGTGGCCACCTCCTCCAACAGCCTTCAGGCATCTATTGATGACCTGAAGGCCTCTACTCTGCCTGCACTCTCCACCACCATCAACAACAGCACCAACTCTCTCACCACTTTCCAATCAACAGTGGTTCAGAGGTTGGATGCTCAGGAAGCAGGCCTCCGCGCCCTCCAGGAGCAGGTGACTGGCCTCACCACTGCTGTCAACGCCCTCACCTCTGCTCCTGCACCGCCTCCATCATTCACCACTGCAGATAGGGATATTCTGCAATCCCTGATCTCCTTTTCCTTCATCTCTCGAAAGCTCCTAAACGACATGGCCTCTCTCCTTCAAAGGAATATTTCAACAGCCGCCTTGGCTCAGGCACCTGTTGAGGGGGAGAGACAGCCCCATCGAGACCATTCCGTTTATTCCCCCTCCACCAACTGGAGAACCAATGAACAGGGGGGAACGAACGAGGAGGATGAAGAAGATGAAGATGATGATGATGAAGACGACGATATCTTCGTCGAGAAGGCTCCAACCTCAACGCCCACTCCAGGGCCTGCACAATCTCAGGGGGAGAACCCCGGTGCACCTGGTACGTTACTATTACCATCCTCTCCCTCATCCTCTGATAACCAACCAATCTCTTCTCTCCTTAAAACTAAACCTGCACCTGAAACCATCACCCTTGATACCTCCTCTGAAGACTCTCCAATAAACAACCTTCAAATGGTTGTCTACCAACCATCCAAACAACCTACCCCTGAACCAACACCTCATTCTTCTCCTAAACAAACCTCTGAACCCAAAAACCAAGAAAACTCTGACTTTCAGGATGTGAACTTTGGTTCTGTCACTGGTGAGATTATTCGCCTCATGGAGAATAGTCCATCAGAACAGACAAGAGCCGAATTAAGCAGAATGACTTTCAGAGTAACTCCTCTAAACCCTGAATCCATTCCCTCTAAACCAACCCGCTTTAACCCTGAAGCATCCTCTTCCAGAACCCCTGAAATTAGAGCCCCTCCTGAAACCATATGCCTATCATCAGATGATGAATTCATCTCTGATGACTTCTCTACCCCTGCTTCTTCTCCCAGATCTCCTCCCTCTAACTCTCCTAGATCTGAAGGTGAGAATTACCCTGACAACTCTGCTATTGTCAACAGGGATGGGCGTTTAGACGCCGTGATAGAGCGACTCGAGAGTACAAGAGTAAAAATTCCTCTTCGTACCTCTTGGGACTCCGAGTTCGCCTATCTTTCGCAGGAGGAATACAACGCTGCTGTACAGGCTCAGGAGGAGCATAATAAGAAGCAAAAGAAAGCCTTCCTCTCTGCTCAAGCCGCTCGAAGGCTTGCATCAGATTTTTGGATGAAGATGCTGAAATAAGTGCAGATCCTATTCTTGCACAGAAGGCTGCTCTGAAGGTCTTCAACAAAAATGCAGAGGAACAGACTGAAGAAGTAAACACTGAGCTTGACTGGTGCAGAGACCGTCTACACCTAAGAAAACATGGTGCTGCTATCTCTGGAATCCATCTCAGCCGAACTCGCGGCAAAAGAGCAAAAACATGGATCACCGTCAAACGCTCTGGAGTCAAGGACGTGCAACACACTCTGGACAAGTTAGATCGTTACAACTTGTCAGAGTGGAACGAAATCAGATCCCTACTTCCTAAAGCCAACAAGAACTATCGGGCTGAAGTAGAAGAAGTCATCGAAGGACTTATTGCACGCATCAGAAGGACAACGGAAATACCTGATGACCTGCTCCACTACTCTTCAGTCCTACCTCAGCAACCTATTCGAAGATCTGCAGGCACCTCAACAAGAAGACCAACTCCCTGCATGCCCAGGGTGGTTGTCAAGCCTCTGGATCTCTCGATGCTTGATCTTTCACTCCCTTTAGGAGTCTCTCTCTCTGAAGGACAAGTCATCAGAGAACCTGTTCATGGTATTTGTGTAAGCGACAACTCAAAGATCCTACGCTTTCAGCGTTTCAGCGAGCTACACAAAGCACCATATGAACACTTGGTTTCAGTCCTCTTCACTGCTCACAAGGATAAAGAAAACCAAGACAATAAAGAGATCATTCGCACTGTCAGAGCTATACTCAATCACAGACTCGCATTCAGTGATACTCCAGTTCCAATACAAGTCAAGACTGAATATGTTAGCGAAGACTCTGATAGTTAGAATATTTTGTAATCCTTTCTTTCAGTACTTTATTCATGTACTCTTGTATTTTCTTTACTCTTGTAACCTTTATTAAGATTAATGAAAATGCATTTCAGTGCATTGTACTTCACTCCATCATAGTACTGAAAAAGATCCCTCAAAACAGTAAATGGGACATGTACCTTTATGAGTTCTATTTCCTACTGTTTTATCTAGACTTAGAAATTTTTTTCTTTCTAGACTTAGACAATTTCTCTGTTGTCTTATCATTATCATTTAGGGGGAGATTGTTGATCCAGCTCTCCTAAGACCTGATGAAATGATAATGATCCTGAATCTTTACTTAGTGAATAGGTTTTTACTTCTGTTATAGCTTGAGGAATTATCACTGAATCTGTTCAGTGTTATTCCATGTTACTTATGCTGTAACTTAATTTTATAGTAATCAGGATCAGGATCAGGAGACGAACGAGACTGTTCTGCAGTCTACTGATCCTATCCACTGAAGTGAAGACCTCCTGAAGACATTAAGATCATACACAAAGAACCATCAGCGACGTCGAAGAAATAGCTGATGACAGGAACAGCATGCTCGTGATCTGAAGACGGAACTCAGTGATAGCAGGCTGCTCAATATCGTATGACATCCTGAAGACTCAACAGGATACAAGTGACCCTGAGCTTCATCAGTATCAGGACCCTAGTCACTGATCAGTATCCTGATCCTGAAGGATTAGAAAAGTGTCTTAGTCTAATGCACAAAAGGATTATACGCCTTTACTGACACAAAAGTACATAAGGACAGTCTCTTTACTGTTCCCTCCGTACTTATCAGACCTCAAGGCAACTGTTTACAAACATCCTCCTTTTGCACACCATGCAAAGAGTATTTGTTATAGTAAATAGTACGACAGACCAATTACAGCGTGACACGTCACAAAAGTAGGTCTGCGTGCATTTAATGCATGGAGTATAAATTGGACGTGGAGAAGATGTTCTCCACACCTCTTCTGCATCCAAAAATACTCAAGTCCTTTCTTTCTTATTCCCTTCTATCTTTCTTTCTTACATCTTCTCACTTAGTGCATAGTGAAAGAACTTAGATTGTTTAGTTTAGACTATTTGTCTTTTCTATTTCCGCAACAATCTGTAAATTCATATTGTTAATATAACAAGAATTTAAAAGTGAAAAATTGTGTGATTATATTCAACCCCCCCCTTCTATAATCCCAAACACTATCCTAGCTTGAAGGTCACCTACTTGGGACCAACAGCTGCATCTTGCCATGGGGCCTCTGATGCTCAGCCTTGACCTTCAAGCAGGTCAAACACGACTCCACATAACGAGCCACGTCTCTCTTCATCCCGGGCCACCAATAACTGGTCCGCAAATCCCGGTACATCTTAGTAGCCCCCGGATGGATAGAAAATCGAGACTTGTGGGCCTCCTCCAATAAGGTCTGCCGAGCCGCGCCCGCACGAGGAACCCAAACCCGATCGTACCTTGTCAGTAATCCACGACTATCTCTGACTAGAGCGGAAAACTGGCCACGAATCCGCTCTCCGTTCTGATTTTCCTCCCGACTCGCCTCCTCCTGCGCTCATCTAACCACATCCACAAAAGAGGTAGTCACTGCCATCTTCAGATGGGATATCCGAAGTGATGTGTGATCTGTCTTCCTACTCAAAGCATCCGCGACCACATTAGCTTTGCACGGATGATAGAGTATCTCACAGTCGTAGTCCTTGACTACATCTAGCCACCTTCGTTGCCGCATGTTCAGGTTCGGTTGCTCCAAGAAGTATCTCAAGCTCCGATGGTCCGTATAAATGGTGCATTTCACCCCATAAAGGTAATGCCGCCAGATCTTAAGAGCGAAGACCACCGCTGCAAGCTCAAGATCATGCGTGGGGTAATTTGCCTCGTGAGGCTTCAACTGCCTCGACGCGTAGGCTATTACCCGCCCCCTCTGCATCAACACGCATCCTAGACCAAGACGCGAAGCATCGCAATAGACCGTCATGTCTTCCACTCCCTCTGCTAGCGTCAACACTGGCGCCTCACACAACTTCTGTCTTAAAGTCTCGAATGCCGTCTGCTGCTCAGAACCCCACACAAACGGTTCGCTCTTCTTCGTCAGTCGTGTCAATGGTACCGCTATCTTAGAGAAATCCTGGATGAACCGTCGATAGTAGCCGGCCAAACCCAGGAAACTACGAATCTCAGCTGGTGAGGTCGGAACCTCCCAACTCATCACCGCCTCGATCTTTGACGGGTCCACCTTGATGCCTTCCCGGTTTACAACGTGGCCTAAGAATTGAACCTCCTCCAACCAGAAAGCACACTTCGTGAATTTTGCGTAGAGACGCTCCTTTCTCAGAACCTCGAGCACCTCCCGCAAGTGAACCACATGATCCTCCTTCGTCTTCGAGTAAACCAAAATATCATCAATGAACACGATCACAGACCTATCGAGCATTGGTCTGCAAACCCGATTCATAAGGTCCATGAACGCAGCTGGAGCATTGGTAAGACCGAAAGGCATCATCAAAAACTCGAAATGCCCGTAACGGGTTCGGAAAGCGGTCTTGTGAATGTCCGCTTCCTTCACTCTCAGCTGGTGATACCCCGACCGGAGATCGATCTTAGAAAACCACGATGCTCCCTGAAGCTGGTCAAACAGATCATCAATCCTAGGTAAAGGGTACCTATTCTTGATGGTTACCTTGTTGAGCCCCCGATAGTCGATGCACATCCGATGACTACCATCCTTCTTCTTCACGAACAGTATCGGTGCTCCCCAAAGTGAACTACTCGGATGGATGAAACCTTTGCCCGAGAGCTCTTGCAACTGATCCAACAACTCCTGAAGCTTCGGTGGTGCCAAAGGATAAGGAGCTCGCGCGATTGGAGCCGCGCCAGGCATCAGGTCAATGCCGAACTCAACCTGCCTATCTGGCGGTAGGCCTGGCAGATCTTCCGGAAATACATCCGCGTACTCACTAACAACCGGTACCTCCGCTACTGTCAGCATCCTTTCTTCCGTCTGGTCCGCCATCGCATAAGCCAAGAAACCCGATCCTCCCCACTGAATGTACTTCTGTGCCTTCGCGACGGAGCAGAACAACGTACTCACCCTTCTTCCCTTGCCATACACTATCAGCTCTCCCCCACTCGGATTCTGGATCCGCACCAACTGGCCCGCAACATCTGTCGTCGCCCGATTCGGCAACATCCAATCAATCCCAACTACCACGTCGATTCCGTTCATGGGGACGGGTATGAGATTGATGCTGAACTGCACCCCGAAGATGTCGATGGTACACCCCCGATACACGCGCTCGACTACATGCACCTCCTCCGCGGCTACGTCAATTTTCACAGGTCTGTCTAGCTTGTCTAACTCTATTTGGAAATCCTTACAAAACCTATGCGACACATAAGACCAAGTGGCCCCCGTGTCAAAGAGTACTAATGCAGGCTTTGAATTAACAGGGAAGATGCCTAAAATACATATACTGCATGTTACTATCTATCTACACAAGGCAAGAGTTAAATAACTAAACTTAACAAGGGAAAATACCTATAATCACATTAGGTGCAGTCCGTGCCTCCTCAGCAGTCAGCTGGAACGCCCGTCCTCGTGTAGCAGGTCCGCTCCTTCCCGTGGTAGTACCATCAGTAATCCTAAGCGTCGTTGGGGCCGGGGCCTGAACTGGTGCTCTCTTCAGCTGGGGGCAATTGGGCTTGATATGCCCAGACTGGTAGCAGTGAAAGCAGATCTTCGCCGTCTCTTTGCATTCGCGGCTGAAGTGGCCTTGCTTGCCACACTTAAAGCATGCCGTCTCCTGAGCCCTACACTCACCTCTGTGGTTCCGCCCACACTTGCTGCAAGCTGTAGGTCCACTCCTAGTATCGCTCTTGGCTCCCTTGTACTTCTTAACTGGCCCCGACTGATCTTCCGCCTTACGCTTTCCCTGTCGTCGCTCTTTCAGGTGTATCTCCTGGGCTCTCGCTGTCTCCACCATATCACTGAATGTTTTGCACCTTTTCGTAGTCACTGCCCCCTTGATTTCCGTCTTCAGAACCCCCAGGTATCGAGCCATCTTTAGGGACTCATCGTTCGCATAGCCCGGCATGAACAACAGCTTCTCTAAAAATTTCGCGGTGATCTCATTCACCGTCTCTGTCGTCTGAGTTAGCCGCATCGATACACTGATCCAGGGTCTGAACTAGCTCATCCCTCATCTGGTCAAAAAGCCCTGGCAGTGTTTGTTGCAGAATCACAGTAATTTGAGCAGCAAGCTGGTCTGCCTGCTCGGCATCACTCCCACTTGGATTATTCCTAGTTTGCACCATTCTGAGGGTGCAAGAAAATCTTAGGTCTTAAATACAATAAGGCAGTTACATTACATCGCAATGCCTAACCGTATCTTTAAGCTATTAGTGCTCATACAAGTATCTACCTCTAGTCTTAGTGCGCATGCAAAATCACAGATAAGTTCACACCTTGTACATAAACACTACATATATTAGCTATCCATACAGATGCTCATCCCTAACTGTCATCAATGAGTTAAAGTCTCCAGGACTTAATCAATCCCAACCCCACACAGATGTTTATAGTAACACTATTATTGGCGCCATATTACTATAACCATCTATTCATGATAGTCAAATCAGGATCACCGGGTACCAATCAAACAAGAACAAGCCCAATAACCCATCCTCAACATACCAAGGTGTCTACGTTTGGGTTTGATACCATCCTAACTAAACCTTAACTTATCGACTAAGTAGGTACTCGCAAACATCACATTATCCCACAAAACTCATTATATCAATCCACATATTACTATGCATAATACATGTATCCTCATACACAATTTACTTCTACATCATGCGTGTATATATATATAAATTTAAAAGCTCAACTATTGCTCACCTCCGTCTTAACGGTTCCGCTGGCCATTCCGATCCTAACTACTCCCAAAATCACCTAGTTTAAGTCCAACCACACACACACCCACTAGTGTGTATGCTGATTCTCTTAAACCTAGGCTCTGATACCAAGTTTGTAACACCCAAGTTTTTTTTGAAATCATATTAAGAAAATAACCATATAAAACAATCGTTTAAACCATTCAAAATCCCTTAAAATCAAATGTTTAAATAATAACTAAAATCGATCCGAACTAATCGGAATGCCGCCGCGGGAATCATCAAGCCGGAGCCTTGCCTTTATCCTTGCTCGAACTTGTACCTAAAAAAAATGAGAATTCGTGGGGTAAGCACAACCGCTTAGTGAGCAAGCAACACGAACATCATATCACAACATATATACACATATTCCACATAATACACATCTTAACGGTTTCCCGCTCTTCGGACCTCCCCGCAGTCCGGCCTTGGCGGTTACCCACCCCTCGGATCGTCCCACGACCCGGCCTTAGCGATTACTCGCTCTTCGGATCGTCCCACGACCCGGCCTTAGCGATTACTCGCTCTTCGAATCGTCCCACGACCCGGCCTCATCAATCAACATCATCATGCATCATATATATACATACATTATAATATCACGCACGTATAACCCACTCACCTCGAAATTACGATAAGCACGCGTAATTAAAATATCCCGCGCACACAATCAAACCACGCAACGATCTGAAATTATAAATAAAATATATGCATTCTATAAGAATTCGCTTGATACTCAACTGATCCTAACGATACCCAATTAAGTTCCTAAGAAACCCTCCAAGCTACGTCGACAAAACAGGTTTAAACGAACTCGGGAAACAAGTTTTCGGGCGATGGAGTGGTCTGGTGCGACCTAACCCGCAACAAAAATCGCAACAGCCTTTAAATGGCCTTAAGCGACTTCTACCGCGGGCCGTGGTCGCGGCGCGTACTCGCCGAAGCACAAAAACTGGACGCGGGCGACTTTCCGGCGACTTGGGAAGTCGCCGATGAACCCGCTGAAGACCAAAATTTCACTCTGCGCGACCATAAGCCGCCGAGAAACCCGCGCCGGGTACAGTGTCGAGAGATTTGATGTGTTTTGCAATTTTTTTCGAAACCAACGATGCCAAACATGATTTTAAGCGAAACCCAACATCTACTCAGATCTAAACATGTTTATATCGAAGAACGAACGATAAACAACTCTAAAACAACGATTTAAACAAAACCCTAGCCTACGAGAAATCAATAAAACGGGGTTTTGAACCCTTACCTTACGCGATCCCCAACGAAACAACAAGATCTTAAGCCCTCGATCAATCTCTCTTGCTCAATAGCTCTATTTTCTCTCTCGGTTTCTCTCTCTCTCTTTTTCTTTCTCTCCAAGTAAGAAACGTGAATTATGAGGTAAAGAGAGGAGGATTAAGGTATATATACTAATCGGGCCGGGCTTCTCTTCTAGCCTAAGCCTAACTTAATCCTTAGCCCACAACCAATCCTAACCCAACTCTAATTTCTAAATAATAATATTAATAATAATAATAATAAATAAAATAACATAAGAAAACTTGGACGTTACAATATATATAGAGGAAAGTTCAAATGTGAACCACTTTTTGGTTGTGAAAGTGAGAACAACTAAGAGCACGACACATGGCGGCTTTGAGTGTGGTCACCCCCTTTAATTCAATGCCCTCCCATGAATCGTGCCTAGTCATCCGCCGTGAATCTGACGTGACGCCTAGTCATCTGCCACGTGTCGCGCTCTCGGTTGTCCTTACGTTCACAACCAAAAAGTGGTTCACATTTGAACCCACCCTTATATATATATATGTATATAGAGGGTCCTTCAAGGAAAAACCATTTTTTTTGTAAAAACTTGAGGAATAATCTAAGCCTTTGATCTAAAAAGGGCATGATCGTCATTTTAGATTATTCCTCAAGTTTTTACAAAAGAAGAGGTTTTTACAATATATATATATTCACTTTTTTTGTAAAAATTTGAGGAATAATCTAAGCTCTTGATCTGAAAATCGCAGTTTATTCATTATATGAATATTTACTATCATATTCACCATATGAATATTCATATTCGCCATATCATATTCATCATATATTCATCATATGAATATTCATATTCATCTTATGAATATTCATATTCACCAGATAAAAATTATATAAATTCACCATCATATTCACCATATGAATATTTATATTTACCATATCATATTCATCATATATTCACCATATGAATATTCACATTCACCATATGAATATTCATATTCACCTTATGAATTCACTATCATATTCACCATATGAATATTCATATTCACCATATGAATATTCATATTCACCATATCATATTCACTATATATTCACCTTATGAATATTCATATTCACCAGATAAAAATTATATAAATTCATTCAACTGGTGAATATTCACCTTATGAATACAAAACACAATATCCATTACGTTTACATATTCATAAGTAAATAACAACCTAAATACATACAACCATAGCTTTCATCTCTCTCTTTCCGACCACCACCACCACCATTAAATACGGCGACCTCACCACCACAACCACCACCACCGTTAAACCCGGCAACTTCACCACCACCATCGTTAAATCCGGCGACCTCACCATCACCACCATTAAATCCAACCACATCTTTCTGTGGCATTTCATCGAACACCTTTAGTGCATACATACAACCATAGCTCCCATCTTTATCTTTCCGGCCACCACTCCCATTTAATCTACAAATTCGTAATCAACTCAAAATTAAACTCTACAAATAGTAAATTAACAAATATAAACCTCTCTTAAGCCACACTTATAAATTTGTAACTTACTCTTTTGTGGTCGACAATGGCAGAAGATTTCACGAAACTTCCAATATTTCGTTCTCCAAGAAAAGACCTCCATATCCCCAAATTCCCCAAATTTCACCATCTTTTCCATCATCTTTGCTTAAATTCGTAAAAATGGCATCCCATTTTTACATCACCTTCACACCGTCTTACCTCAAAACCCACCACCACCGATTTCTAGAACCCCCAATACGACGCCGTTTCTCATTTTCTGGTGCTAC
Source organism: Centaurea solstitialis (assembly GCA_030169165.1). NCBI lineage: Eukaryota > Viridiplantae > Streptophyta > Magnoliopsida > Asterales > Asteraceae > Centaurea > Centaurea solstitialis. The sequence goes on along the minus strand of CM058046.1, from coordinate 47,195,718 downwards.
TAATCGCCGGAATTTGGGGGCGATTAGGGTTTTCACAGATGCAAATGGATTTCAGATCCGTCGATCTCGTCGGCGGTGGTGGTCGTCGTACACAAATCCATACATAGATCTCGTCGTCGGTAGTGCGGCGGAGGCGACGGTGGCAGAGGCAGGTGGATAAGGAGGCGGTGGCGCCGGTGGCTGAGGGAGGTGGAGAAGGAGGCGGTGGCGCTGGTGGCTGAGGGAGGTGGAGGAGGCAGTGGCGCGGTTCCAGCGATGGCACGGTGGCCGGCGGTGGTACAACAAGTGGAACCTGTTGCTGTTCCGGAGCACGTCGGAGGGGAGCGCCGCCACGATCGACGGCGATCAGTTGAAGAGCTCGAGCTTTAGAAGCAGCAACGATGGTGGTGGTGGTTCTGGTTCACGGCGGATGAAGGGCGGTGGCAGAAGAGATGAGAGGAAGAAGGTTGCTTAGGGTGGTTCTGGTTCTCGATTACTGGATGATGAAGAGGGTAGATGCTTATGGGTTTCAACACTTATTTGATGATCTCAATTTTTTAAAATGACCCAAATACCCTTTTGGGCTTAAAATCTAGTGTGGTCAGGCGTATATTACAAAAAATGTTTTCATGGTCTCTTGTATTGACAACCATTGATTAAAAAAATTTAGTGGTTGAGATTGGTCCTAAAGTTTTTACAAAAAAAATGGTTTTTATTTGATTATTCCTCTCTCTATATATATACAGGGGTGTTTCATTTGCAAACTACTCTTATATTACAAACTTTGCAACCCTCTTAATAACCATAGATTATAATAATCAAGGGTGTAGATCATTTTTCGCTAATTTTGGTAATTAAAAACTAGTTTTAATTTAATATTCTAAGTATTATCTATTGGAAGGGTATACTAGACATTTCAACTCCAATTTTCAAAACGGAAAGCGGATGGATTCCCAATTAATTAGGAGGTAAGTTGATCCTCATTATTTGAATTAATTATTATATTAATTGTTAATTAGTATTATACGTAATTTAATTCTACTTAAAAACCATTATTGGATTTCACCAGCCATGATTCCATTTCTTTTGTGTAATATGTGATGAAACTTGTTTCCTTTGACATTAAATAATGATGAATATCACCTAGAAAACCCTATGAAATTAGGTTTTATAGAACCAAATTCGGAAACAATTCGAATCTTTAGCTGAACATCATGACTTGTTAAATATTTGTATAGTTTAAGGACCCCTTTGTAACTTATTTGTCTATATATTGTTGTCAATACACGCAACCCTATTCAAGGGTTTTCCACATATTCTCACATGGTATAAGAGCCACCCAAGAAAGACCTATTTTCTTTTCCTTTTTTCCGCCGGCAATCATCCTTCCCGCCGGCCACCATCGTCGGTTTTCCCTTACCAGTCGCCAACCTCTCTCCCATCACAGCCCGCTGCCACCACAACAAATGTGGCAACCACCGCTGGTTACTGTCTTCTCGCTACTCTTCTTGTGCCGTCGTTGACTAAACCCTAGCGCCGCCGTTGCCTGAACCCTAGCGCCACTGCTACTCTGTTCTGCCGACGTCCGAATCGTAACGCCGTCATGTGGTGCCACCATATCATTCCGATCAGGTTCGCTGCTGCACCGTCGCGTTTTGGAGAATCGCATCGCTCGCGCCGCGAGCTACGTCTGCCGCTCTCGCCGCGATCAACACCCTCGCGCCGCAATCTTCACTTCTCCTCGTGCTGCAAACTCTTTACTCGCGCCGCGAGCCGCTGCAGCCTCGTTTCTCACGCTGCGAATAGCTCAAGATCGCAAACCCTAACCAGCTATAACTCGCGTCACGAACCGAATACTCGCGCCACGAGCCTCTGATCTCGATACTCGTGCCGCGAGCCACCACAATCGTCGCCGTTCTGATTCTCCTCGCGCTTGCCGACCAGCGCCGTCGCACAGCACCACGCCTCCGTGTCTTCCGGTCGCCACCCTCCCTTACGAGTGACGTTTGCTTGGTACATTACTATCTCTCTACCCGCGTTTAAGCTTTTCGTCTACTTGTTTTTTATCTTTATTAGTTGTTTATTTTTTTGTTTTCCATTTTTTATCATGACCTCTTTGTCTCCCTCAAATTCCCTCACTACCCCTATCGCTAGACTCCTAGTTTTTGCCCTCACCAACGTGTACCCCCAGTTTAGCTTTAAGCTTTCAACTAATGGGTCCAAATACAAACTTTGGCGTCGTATCTTTCTTGATATGTGTATGAGTGCTAAAGTCCATGGTCACCTAACTGGCAAAACCGAACCTGCTAGTGATGATGATGAGGACTGGGAGGCCATTGATTCCTGCATTAAATCCTGGTTTTACTCGACCTGTGATGCTAATCTTTTGCAAATAATATCCAGTGATAACTGTACTGCTAAAGATCTTTGAGATATGTGTATGAGTGCATTAAATCTTTTGCAAATAATATCCTGGTTTTACTCGACCTGGAGAATCGCATCGCTCGCGCCGCGAGCTACGTCTGCCGCTCTCGCCGCGATCAACACCCTCGCGCCGCAATCTTCACTTCTCCTCGTGCTGCAAACTCTTTACTCGCGCCGCGAGCCGCTGCAGCCTCGTTTCTCACGCTGCGAATAGCTCAAGATCGCAAACCCTAACCAGCTATAACTCGCGTCGCGAACCGAATACTCGCGCCGCGAGCCTCTGATCTCGATACTCGTGCCGCGAGCCACCACAATCGTCGCCGTTCTGATTCTCCTCGCGCTTGCCGACCAGCGCCGTCGCACAGCACCACGCCTCCGTGTCTTCCGGTCGCCACCCTCCCTTACGAGTGACGTTTGCTTGGTACATTACTATCTCTCTACCCGCGTTTAAGCTTTTCGTCTACTTGTTTTTTATCTTTATTAGTTGTTTATTTTTTTGTTTTCCATTTTTTATCATGACCTCTTTGTCTCCCTCAAATTCCCTCACTACCCCTATCGCTAGACTCCTAGTTTTTGCCCTCACCAACGTGTACCCCCAGTTTAGCTTTAAGCTTTCAACTAATGGGTCCAAATACAAACTTTGGCGTCGTATCTTTCTTGATATGTGTATGAGTGCTAAAGTCCATGGTCACCTAACTGGCAAAACCGAACCTGCTAGTGATGATGATGAGGACTGGGAGGCCATTGATTCCTGCATTAAATCCTGGTTTTACTCGACCTGTGATGCTAATCTTTTGCAAATAATATCCAGTGATAACTGTACTGCTAAAGATCTTTGAGATAAGCTTGATGAGTTTTTTCTAAGTAATAAAATGTCTCACATGCTTCAGCTTGAAGAGCAGTTTCGTAATGCTAAAAAAAGCACCTCTTCCATTACTGATTTCTGCCATAATCAAAAAAATTTGGCAGATGCTCTGGCTGATTGTGACTCTAAAATTGATGAAATTGAACTTGTCATACAAATCCTGGGTCAGTTGCCACCATCTTATCATAGTATCGTCAATGTAATCACAAACACCAAGCCCTTCCCTTCCTTTTTAGAAGCGAAAAACATGCTTCTCCTCCATGAATTCCGTGTAAAGCCCATTGAGCCCCATATAAAGACCCCACCCATTTCTTCCGCTGCCCTATACTCCTCAGCCCTATCTACCCAAAATGGAAAGTCGAAAAATAACACTAATAGGGGTAGAAACAATGGATGTTTTGCTTCCAAAGGGGGGGGTTAATACTAATGTATTGGCAATCTCTCCCTCTTTTGCAGGTAATCCGAGATACACGCATGCTTTCTTTGGGAGTTCGCCTACTCACCCAGGCCTACTATGTGCGCCATCCGCGCAATCCTTTGGTGTTGGTCATCCTCAAGCGTTATCCACGATGCCGATCTCGTCTCAACTAGGGGTGTAAATAGCCGAGTCGAGTCAAGTATCAGGTAGTTCGAGTCGAGTCGTTAGTATCTCGAGTCGAGTCGTTAGTATCTCGAGTCGAGTTTTATTCGAGTCGAGTTTTGACCGGGTTCATTGGAGTTGAGTTTTAACCGAGCTTTGACCGAGTCGATTTTGTTAGGGATTATGTGCAGAGTTGACAAACCAAGTAATTATACATCCAATGTTACAAGACACTTGAGGGTCACACCTGTGAGGACCTATAAGTCGAACAAGTTAGATGAAACCCAGAAATGGAGAGTTAGGATTTATAATAGTGTATTATAAATCAATTGGGTAATTTCAGTAAGAATTACCAAAGTTGGAGGGTTATTAATTAATTAAGAGATTGTATATTTATTTGATAAAATAAATATATAATATTTAATTAATAAAGTGATTTATATATATATATATATATTAGATAAATATATATATTTATAATTATCATATGCAAATTCTTTTCCAGTTATTAAAAGGAAAAGATTTGAGATAATTATAATATGGAAACTGGATTCTATTCAAACTGTATTTTTTCCTCCATATAAATAAGGCTTATGGGTTAAGGAAAAAACTAAGCTTTTCAGAAAACAGAAAATCAGTTTCCAGTTCTCTCTCTCCCAGCGCCGCCTTCTATCCCACTCGGAACGCCAGTTTGGTTTTCCAAGTGTTCGGGTTTCGTTTGGTTCAACTAGAAGAACGTTCGTAGGTCAATCACTGGTGGATTAAATCTCAAGCAGTCCAGGTAAATTGATCTAAACTGGAACCATTAGGATTAAACTAAAAACGATTAAAGATCAATAGGCTTTTAAGGGTTTTTGCTTTTAAACGCTTCCGCATAATAAGATCGAAACAGTGTGTTTCTGATCGCGTAGGTTTTATCAGTTTGATTTTAAACCTATGAGATTTATCAAACCAGTGAGGTTCGTTAAATCCGTGTTAATCCTCGAGTCAGTTTGATCCGAGGATACCCACAAAAACCTAACAGTGGTATCAGAGCCATTGTTAAAAATCGTTTAGTTTTTTTTTATCTGTTTATCTGTTTATATGTGATCCACTAAAATTATTCGTTTTGATTCTCGTTTTGGTTTTAAAGTTTTAATTTTTATCGCATCACACCAAAGACACCAAACCGATGATCGGCGGTGGAACGACGGCAGTTAGCCGACCGGACCACCAGGCCGATCACCGGCTTCGAAAACCACGTCACACGAGTGCCGAGCCACACCACCCGATTGGTGGTAATGGCGTCGGCCACTGCTGTAAAACCACCGGGCCACGCCACCAGTCGGTGGTGGTGGCCGAATCCTCATCGATGCCGAAAAACCACCGCGGTCACACCACCAGATTGGTGGTGGCCGCGACGTTCGTACAAACCACCAAGCCGCACCACCCGATTGGTGGTGGTGGCGTCGACTGTCAAAATCAACCACCGGACCGCACCCCAGATCGGTGGTCGCGGTAGACGGTGGAGGCCAGATTGCACGGCGGTAGCAAAGGCGGTTCGTTTCAACCGCCGGCCAATGATGGTTCTCACGACGGTCGTTGACGACGGACGAGACCAACAGCCGCACCGCGCCTAGAGGTGGCGGCGTCGGTCATTGTAATCGGCGACCACCAGATCGCTGGTGACCAAATCGATATCCGGTCAAACCAAATCATTCGCCGGCTGCCGTGATAGGCCATGCCTAGGCGATGATGACGGTAGCAATCGGTGAACAATCCCGCACCGCACCCAGCTTTGGCCGGGTTGCGGATCGCTCACAGCCGCACCACCCACGTTGGCGGTGGTTGCGATGGCGACTGACCGTAGCCGGATCGCCCGAAGACGATTGATGTTTCGATCGGCAGCCGCGGCGGTAATGACGCACAATGGTGGTGTGCGGCAACGGCGTTATTCGATCGCAACCAGATCGGAAGCGATCGAGAGCCGCAATTAATGGTGGTACGTGATATCGCTCGATATTGCTTTGTTTTCAAAAGGGGCTGACGGCGGCGATGGCCGATTGCCATCGTCGTCAAGCTACCAATGGTGGCCGTGGTTGTTCAAACTTCACCCTCGTAAAACTGATAGACCCAAATGTTATTGGTTATTTTTCAGAAAAACCTGAAACGGTATTTGGCTTTCTCGATCCTCGATAAGTTTTTCGAGCAAATCATGAAACCCTAACAGACCCAAAATTACCAGTTTGGTAATGGGCCTGTAAACCCAGTTTTTGAACCAAGTTTAAGGCCCAAGAAAAATAATTGTTTCGAACCTTTACCCAAAATTATTCGGATAACTTTTTTTTTTTGAAATTTCATAACCCGAATAGTTTATAGTCCAACAGGCCTGGTATTGTATTTGACCAGTTGGTCGAATCCGGATACAGTTTTAGGGCCAATATTGTGTATCTCGACCAGTTTGTTCGAAATAACTGTTTTTCAACTTTTTGGGTGAAAAGGTTAACTTTTTAGATAAAATGGTTTTAGTTTTATAAAATAAGACTTATTGTTTATAAGTCTCCTTTTTAAGTAAAACTGTTTTTCAGATTAAAATTTTTGGGTTCATAAAACAGTTTGTTTTTGAATCAGTTATAAAACCAAGTTTTACGATAATTGAGACAAGATAATTTTAACGGATCCAGGTTTATTTCTCGTAATTATAATATTGCTTTTATTATATTGCATATATATATAATTGCGTGATTGCTTGAGTTCTATATATGCATCTCAGTTTGAGTTTGTATCTATATCTATTATAGTATTTGCCAACCTAGACCCTTGACATATTCACGGGGAGGCCTGCGTGCCGTTTACAACCCCTTATGTAATAATGACCTTAGGATAGAAGTTTTTTTTTCTTTCTTTCGAGATGACGAGGCCAGTGGGAGCTACTAAAATTCTTCATCTTACCGGAGTACTAACAAAACATGGCGAGGCCAGTGGGAGCTACGCGAGTTTTGAAGCTTTTAGTAAAATAGGTCATTATTGGTCCCTAGGAAACGTTGGCAAAAACTATAATTAGGTACTATGTGATTAATTATTGTTTAATTGCATGGTTGGTTAATTATTTGTGATATCTTGCATGTTAGTAGTTTTAAATAAAGTTGTTATTAAAACTATGTTGTATCACAAAAGGTATATAGGTTTTATTATTATCAGTTTCTTCAAACTTTTCAAAACGATAGTTTTTGTTTTAAAACCTGTAGATGATTGTTTTATATAAAAGACAAAGTTGACAAAAACAGTTAGTTTTAATCAACTAGGTGTGCTACTAAAACAGTTAGTTTTAATTAGCAAGTGATTTTAGAACAGTTGGTTTTAAAATTACATGTATGTTTGAAACAGTTAGTTTAAAACGTAAGTAGCCTTTATAACAATCAGTTTTTCAAAAGCCTGGAAGTAAAGTTTTTCAAAACCCCGAAAATCATAGATCAGTAGTGCAACCCATCTAGGGGCACCTTCGGCGTAAAGTACATGGGCGTTGTATGTGATCACACATTCAACGTTCGTGTTCAAACTGAAGCTGGAGGGGTTACATAACTCTGCGAATTATCTCCGGGTGGTACCGGCCAGAGTATAGTGATCAGGTCCCCAAAATGGTGAGATCTGTTTTGGTACTATAATGTTCACCGGGTGGTACCGGGCCAAAAAGCACTTAGAGGGACTAAAACATGCATAGGTAGTTGCCATGGTCCCGAAAAGATCTAGGAGTCATGTCAGCTAGACATGATTGGTAAAAGTCCTTACCTACCGAAATAAATACGGGTCTGGTGGAGCAAGAACATTACGCACATCAGAACGTATGAAATAAGGATCCTAGTCCAATAAATTGATCACTTAAGGGTTTATTGATAATTATTGGAATTTAATCTATTTACAGTTGCTAAAGACCAAAAGTTTTATTTTGTGTAGATGGCAAGCACTGTTACCAGCACTAACAATCTTTCCCTCCGCTCTATCCTAGAGAAGGATAAGCTGACCGGCTCTAACTTTCTCGACTGGGAGCGCAATCTGATGATTGTGCTCAGACATGAGAGAAAGTGGTATGTTCTTGAAGAGCCTCTTGGGGAGGCACCTCCAGCAAATGCTCCGGCTGCTGCTAGGAATGCCCACAAGAAGCACTCCGATGATCTACTGGATGTTGCCTGTCTCATGCTTGCAACTATGAGCCCAGACCTGCAAGCAGGGCTCATAAATACAAATGCTTATGACATGATCCGCCAGTTGAGGGACATGTTCCAGACCCAGGCACGTACAGAACGCTACGATGCCACCAAAGCATTTAATGAGTGCAAGATGGTAAAAGGGACATCAGTAAGTGACCATGTCATGAAAATGAAACGGCACTTAGATCATCTGGAGAGGCTAGGTCATCCTGTTCCGTTGCAGCTGGCAACAAACACCATACTCAATTCACTGTTAGAAGACTACAGGCCCTTTGTAGTCAATTACAATATGAATAACATGGAGAAAACAATAGCAGAATTGCACTCCATGCTTAAGACAGCTGAACTGAATATGGGGAACAAGAACAAGACCAAGGACGTCTTGATGGTGAAAGACGGAGGGGTGAAAAAGAAGAATGGGCATGCTAGCACCAGTAAAGGAAAAGGACCAGTCCAGGCCATCCAGAGTGCACCCAAGAAAGGCAAAGGCAAGGGCAAGGGCAAGAAGGTTAAGCCAAACAAAGCTAGGACCGAGAATCGCTGCTTCATATGCAATGAGATCGGTCACTGGAGGCAAAACTGCCCTAAGCGTCATGAAGCAGGTATATAAACCTCAGAAATTTATGATTGCTTTATTTTGTCACTTCTTACTTGTTAGCTTACAAGTATACTGATACCTAGAGCAAATGATCATTGCAGGAGGTCAGAAATGAAGTGAAGTGCCCAGAAGTTGCTGAGGATCTGAAGTACAAGTTTATTTCAATTTAAGTCAAGATATTTTGGATTTAAGTTTTAAAACAGCTATTTCTAGTTTTTATGTTTTAAACAGTTTTTGGATGATTGTAATTTTTGAATTTATAATTCTATGGCTTTATTTTCAAAAATTATTATCTTGACGTTGAAATATCTGGTTGTACTTAGTGTTCTTAAATTTGTATGATCCTAGTTATTGCCTGTTATAGTTACTTCAATAAAATCTATTAAATTGAAGTAATTTGTATAAAAACTATCAAAACACAAGAGATTCTGTAGGAATGTGTTTTGAGAATAAAACATTTATGAATAATAGTTTTGTGATCAAAAAGGAGAATTTAGGATATTAACTCAGATGGCGTTAATAACAACATTTATAAACTAGAAAGATTCCAAATTCTGGAATTAGGATTTGACCAAATCCAGTTAAGTTTTATAAAAGAAATTCTCAAGAATTAACTAATCAAGTTTGATCAAGTTTTATTCAAATGTTTTAAAAGGAGAATTTAGGATATTAACTCAGATGGCGTTAATAACAGTATTTATGAAACTAGAAAGATTCCAAGGTTTGGAATTAAGATTTGACCAAATCCAGTTGAGTTTCATAAATAGGAAATTCTCAAAGTTCATTACTTGAAATTAGGATTGACTAATCAAAGTTTTGACTAAATCAATAGTAAATTTTGAGTAATAGTTAGTTTTTATACAAGTAAGTGGGAGCCCAATTTATTCTCTATCTAGTCTAAGATAAAAGAATAAAAGATATAATTATTGATATGTCTCGGAATTCATAAATCCAGATAGGATAAGAATTCATAAGATATAATTCACTCTTTTAGTCAAAAGGATAAAGGTTTCAAGATCCTTGAAACAAAGGTGATGAATAACTATGAGATCAATAATTAAAATGTTGGATTGAAATATAGGATTCCAGTAGATTTGCCAGTATTGCAAATGGAATCTGATTTCAGGTAGAAATCATTCATCTACACAGCAACTAAGGAAAGTTGCAGTCTTACATATTCAGGAACTGGAAGTTGGTCCAGGTCTCCGAGTTCATGGAATATGATAAAAGTCTAGTTATTGTTTTTATAAGGTGTTTGCAGAACAATAATTAGCAGATACAAGTAGATCGTATAAACAGACTTGTATTTTTGGTTATCACTTTGATTAAAATGGTAAACTTTAATCAAAGGGTTTAAACTGAAGGTAGGTGATACTTCATTTTAGACCAATATTTAACAAATGTTGAATAGATAAAATGAAAGTTATTAAAGAAAAGACATTTAATTTTGTTATTATTACAGCGTGTAGTATGGACTATACATAATTAATTTCTTTATCACTTTCACATTTTGCATGTTTTAAATCAATCCAGGAATGAAACTAGTTTTCCAGTTTTCATTCAAAAACTTGTCCGTGACGACTTATCATTGTGGGAACATGATAAGGTGTTAAAGTCATTGTGAACTTTTAGGTAGTTATGATCAGTTGCTGAGTAACAGCTACAAGTGTTGTAGACTAAAAGTTGCACAGATATTTGATAGAGTAGCAAATATCGGACGTGATCCGCGGTTGAGATTACTTCTTGGAAGCAGTCATAAGTAAATCTCACAGTGGTTGTCCCTATCACCTGAGGTATCTGATTTGATATCATGAGGACTGCTGAATTCTTAGTACACTCAACCGCTACGCCGTAACAGGGTGGCTATAAAGGGTGTAACTAGATTCAGCGGAAGCCGTGGTGTTAAAGGCAGATATGCAAGATGGGATTTGCACCTCTTCTCAGAAGAGAGATATTTCTGGGCCCATCTTGACTGACTAAGTATACTGATGAAGTGCATGGCCATGCCCAAACGAACTGATTAGTTCTTTGTCGTTTACCTATCAGTGAAAGTCAGATAATCAAGAAAACAGAATCTTGAGTATTTAGAGTTGACACTTTCCAAGCTCATACTCACAGATGAAATATCGTGATGCAAAGGGAAAAGCCAAGATATACCCAATCAATGAACAGTAGTTTCATAGATTCTATTTCCTCATGGAACATTTAAATCACCAGTCTGGGTATAAGAGTTCTTGTAACCTGGTCAGCCTAAGTGCCTGTCTAGGGGCCTCCTTAGGTCCGTATAATCAAAGGCGGTATTGCCAACTTGCACAAGTGGGAGTCTGTTAGGGATTATGTGCAGAGTTGACAAACCAAGTAATTATACATCCAATGTTCCAAGACACTTGAGGGTCACACCTGTGAGGACCTATAAGTCGAACAAGTTAGATGAAACCCAGAAATGGAGAGTTAGGATTTATAATAGTGTATTATAAATCAATTGGGTAATTTCAGTAAGAATTACCAAAGTTGGAGGGTTATTAATTAATTAAGAGATTGTATATTTATTTGATAAAATAAATATATGATAGTTAATTAATAAAGTGATTTTTATATATATATATTTATAATTATCATATGCAAATTCTTTTCTAGTTATTAAAAGGAAAAGATTTGAGATAATTATAATATGGAAACTGGATTCTATTCAAACTGTATTTTTTCCTCCATATAAATAAGGCTTATGGGTTAAGGAAAAAACTAAGCTTTTCAGAAAACAGAAAATCAGTTTCCAGTTCTCTCTCTCCCTCTCTCTCCCAGCGCCGCCTTCTATCCCACTCGGAACGCCAGTTTGGTTTTCCAAGTGTTCGGGTTTCGTTCGGTTCAACTAGAAGAACGTTCGTAGGTCAATCACCGGTGGATTAAATCTCAAGCAGTCCAGGTAAATTGATCTAAACTGGAACCATTAGGATTAAACTAAAAACGATTAAAGATCAATAGGGTTTTAAGGGTTTTTGCTTTTAAACGCTTCCGCATAATAAGATCGAAACAGTGTGTTTCTGATCGCGTAGGTTTTATCAGTTTGATTTTAAACCTATGAGATTTATCAAACCAGTGAGGTTCGTTAAATCCGTGTTAATCCTCGAGTCAGTTTGATCCGAGGATACCCTCAAAAACCCAACAGATTTCGAGTAGCTCGCGAGTTTTCTTGGATTGAGCCGAGTCGAGCCGAGTATCAGGTAGTTTGAGTCGAGTCGTTAGTATCTCGAATCGAGTTTTATTCGAGTCGAGTTTTGACCGGGTTCATTTGAGTCGAGTTTTGATCGAGTTTTGACCGAGTCGATCTCGAGTAGCTCGCGAGTTGTATCGGCTCATTTACACCCTTAGTCTCAACCATCGCAGTAGTCTGTACCAGTGCACCCACCACCGCAGCCTTCCTTCAGCGGTCATGCTTCACATTATGGACAGCCACAGTTCACTGACTTTTCTTCTGTGTTTCAGGCTATGTCAGTTCAATCGCCGCAAGACAACAACTTCTATATGGATTCTGGTGCAACCAGGCACATGACATTCAATCAAGGTACAATGCACTCTCTAACTCCTTATAATTCTAATTTCATACAGGTTGGTAATGGTGCTGTGGTTCCTGCTAAATACATTGGCCAATGTAACTTTCCTTTTTCCTCTTGGCCCCTTCAGTTAAAAAATGTTCTTGTGTCTGATAAAATGTTGATCCTCTATTGATGGCCAATAAGATAGATTGTATTGTAAAAGGAGGGGGGAGGGGTTGAATACAATCAACACTGTTTCTTCCACTTACTTCAGTTCACGACTCCTATGGAGCTTTTGTGTGAAATGAAGTAGATTGTTTGTTGAAAAGGATCAAGACTTTGTCAAGATCCAAACAATCTTTTAAGTATTTAGACACACAGCCTTTGCTTTTGCACTAAGCAAGAATTAGAAGAGATAGAAAAAATTAAAGGATAGAAGATAGAAAGAAGAAAGGATTGGGGTATAGAAGATGGACCAAAGGTTCGTGTTTGAAGAACACACTATGTTCATATTTATACCCCATGCATTAAATGCATGCCATCCCCAACTTTACACATGTCATGTAAATATTGGGTTTGGTGTACTATTGTACCATAAAATAATGCCCATGCTTGGTAGGGTCATGGCCTATGGTAAATAGTTGCCTTATGGGTGACAAGTAAGGAGGGAACAGTAAAGAGACATCCCTTTTGTACTTTTGTCAGAAAGGCAAGTCAAATCCTTTTTGTGCATATAAGGCAAGAAGACAAATATAGAATTCTTAAAGTACAAGTCACTGATCAGACCTTAGAATCGCTGATCCTTGGGAAGGATCAGGGAGGCACTGTGACTTGTCTTTATCGAACGTCATGTAAGAGTAGTCAGCTAGCTATCACCGATTTCAACTTCAGATCATTAGCATCGCTGACTCTATCATCATCTTACATCAATAGATGGTGCTGATGGTTTTCCTAGAGACATGACTATTTGTCTTTAGAGAATACTTTAGCAGTTATCAGCTATCGCTGTCGCTGAAAGGAGTCAGTGACAAGCTATCGCTGATATCATTTATGAGACATGCTTAGCAGTATGAACCTTCAGCGAACAGACTCGTTGTAGTTTCCTAAGCATCTGTATTTTGCTAAGTATTCTAGGATGTAAGATAAATGATCATTGATATTTCATTAAGTCTTAGGAAGACTGGATCAACAATCTCCCCCAGCGAGTCTTCTCTTCCTTGGAGAGTCTTCTCTATTTGCATTGAAGACGAGAAAGAGGCATATCAACGAGACAGAGCCATTCAACCAGGAGACATTCATCCCCTATGTTGAATACAGATCCTGTATGGATGGATCTTAGATCTTGTCTCGATGACGCACAAAACATCAACAATCATCACCCTTTTGAGGTTCTGATCACTGATGTTTCTCCCCCTTAGTAGGTGCAAATCCAAGAAACTAGAGGTTTACTTGGAATGACGCAATGCCTACATATCAAAACCACTAGCAGTTCTCCCCCTCAGGATGATTGCCTTTCTAAACCCGAGACATGGGTTGAGGAGGGAGGATAAAGGAACCTCCTTTGTCATAAGGGAATAGTCCCTTATTAGAAGAAGGTATCCTACAAGTGGTGGGGGAAAGAGAAGGGAAAAATCCCTTTTAGAAGAAGGTATCCTGCAAGATTTCTCCCCCTCAGATACAACATCTGGTGCTGTAGATGAGAGGCAGGATCCTTCTCCCTTGGCCTAGCCGAGATGTTTTCCAGAAGAGCGTAGAGCATGGCTGCAGAAATTTGAGAGTAAGAGATATTCTGCAAATGAGAAAGAGAACATAAGTATAAAACAAATAAGTAAAGATAAGAGGATTATTTTATTGTTTTAAGTTCTTATGCTTTGAAGAAGATGAACCAGAAAAGTGGTTTTCTTTCATGATTGGAGGTGAGAAAACAACCTTAGGTTAAGGTTTGTGACTTACCAGTCGAGGAAGAAGATCTTCTAAGAAGGAGAGAAGATTTGAACTCATAGTGTAGTGCAAATCTTGGAGAGAAGAAGAATGGAAAGTGAAGAAAGAAGTAATCCAAGAGTGGATTATATAGAGGTGGAGGATACCGGAAGGGGCGATTTTGGCGCTCAAAAGACGATGGGACGTGGAACAAGTTACAAGAAGTAATTATGACGGTTAATTAAATCTCGCCGTAAAAACGTAACTGTTTGTTTACACGCACCCAAAAGTGTCTTTTCATTTACTGCCACGCGCCTGACATGCGTTGGGAAGTAACGTATGGTGCCAAAAAGTCAAATCAACTAGATAGAGTTGGTAGAAGATAAGTTGATTCAAACAAAATCTCATCCATTTTGATGAATATCCTTAAACATGGTAATGTGAAAGGTTATCAGCAGGAGGAAAAGTCCTCTTATCACATAGAATGTGTTAAGGTAGGTGAGATCACTGACATAAGAAATAAATGCAGTGTCTCAGCAGAAGATAAAATCATCAGTGACTTAAAGATGATCAGAGAGATCAATTCATTTCATTAAAGCAGGAAAATACAATACACTGGAAAAGAAAATACATAGAGTATGTACAGAGAAAACTAGAAAGGCAGTATGCTGAGGATCAGACTTCAGGATTCAGCATTCCTAGCTCGCTGATGAGTTGGTTGAACCGTTTCTCGTCCAGCGGTTTAGTGAAGAGATCAGCGAGTTGATATTCAGTAGGAACGAAATGAAGTTCAACATCGCCATTCATCACATGATCTCTGATAAAGTGATATCGGATCTCAATGTGCTTTGTCTTCGAGTGAAGGACATGATTGTTAGCGATGGCGATCGCTGAAGTGTTGTCGCAGTAGATGGGTATCTTTGATAGCTGAAACCCATAGTCCAGAAGTTGGTTTCGCATCCAAAGGACTTGAGCGCAGCAGCTACCAGTAGTGACGTACTCTGCTTCAGCGGTTGATGTGGACACTGAATTCTGCTTCTTGCTTGTCCAACTCACCAACTTACCACCAAGTAGTTGACAGCCACCAATGGTGCTCTTTCAATCTATTTTACAGCCTGCAAAATCACTATCTGAAAAAACAGTTAGATCGAACCCTGAGTCCCTGGGGTACCAGAGACCAAGGTTGGGAGTCCCCTTTAGATTTCTGAAGATGCGCTTTACAGCCTTCATATGGGACTCCTTAGGATCAGCTTGATATCGTACGCAAAGACAGGTAGCATACATGATATCAGGTCGGCTCGCTGTAAGGTACAGCAGTGAACCGATCATTCCTCTGTAGAGAGTAACATCAACAGATTTGCCTTCAGAATCCTTGTCGAGTTTTAGAGGAGGTGCCATTGGTGTTTTCATAGCAGAGTAGGTAGTAAGTTCAAATTTAGCAAGCATTTCACGAACATACTTACCTTGGGAGATGAAAATACCCTTTTCAGATTGCTTAGCCTGAAGACCTAAGAAGTAGGTTAGTTCACCCATCATTGACATCTGGTATTCAGCCTGCATGAGGTCTTCAAACTTTTTACAAAGTTTGGCTTTCGTGGACCCAAAGATGATGTCATCAACATAAATTTGGGCAAGGAAAACATGATCCTTGTAAGTTTTGACAAACAGCGTGTTGTCGATCTTTCCACGAGTGAAACCTTCTTTGATGAGATAAGTAGATAAGGTTGCATACCAGGCACTAGGAGCCTGCTTTAATCCATGCAGAGCCTTGTTTAGCTTGTAAACATGATTAGGATGTTTAGATCAGTGAAGCCTGGAGGTTGAGCAACATAGACTTCTTCAGTGAGTTTCCCATTGAGAAACGCACTCTTGACATCCATCTGAAACACTTGAAATTTCATATGAGCCGCATAAGCAAGAAAGAGTCTAATGGCTTCTAATCTAGCCACAGGGGGCAAATGTTTCATCATAATCTATCCCCTCTTCTTGTCTATATCCTTGTGCAACAAGACGAGCCTTATTGCGGATCACAATGCCATGTTCATCAAGTTTATTTCTAAAAATCCATTTTAGACCAATGATGGTCTTCCGGGATGGCTTGTGAACAAGGGTCCAGACAAGGTTTCTTTCGAACTCAGCGAGTTCTTCTTGCATCACTGAAACCCAAAATGGATCAGTGAGTGCTTCTTCTACTTTAGAAGGCTCATTTTCAGATAAGAAACAGACAAATAGACAGTGATTACTAGCCTGATGTCGAGTTCTTACACCAGTAGATGGATCACAAAGGACTTGATCAATAGGATGATCTCTAGTCCATCTTAGAGCAGGTGGCTGAGGGACAGCCTGAAGAGGTTCAGCAGCGACTGTAGAAGATGATTCTTTAGCGACTGCATCAAGTTGAGGAGGATCAGCTATGAGAGGGGCAACTTCAGATGATCCTGAAGTTGACGGAATGTCTTCTTGAGAAGTTGTGGGGGCAACTTGAGATATAGGAACAACAGAATAAACTAGAGGATCCTGAGGAATTTCAGGAATTTCTTCAAATCCATCAGGGATTGGAGATGGTGTTCCTGCAGCAGGGATGTTAGTATCAGGGGCTTCATTTTCAGGGACCTGAAAGTAAGAGTTAGCCCATTGATCTACATCATTATTATCAGAAAGTGAGGAAGAAGAGAAGGGATTAGATTCATCAAACTTGACATGAATGGTTTCTTCAATGGTTTGCCTTCATTTGTTGAAGACACGATAGGCTTTGGATATAGTAGAGTATCCAACTAAGAAACCATCGTCAGCTTTGGCATCGAACTTTCCCAGAGCATCTCGGTCGTTCTTGATATAACAATTACAACCAAATGTGGAAGTACTCGATGTTCGGCTTCCTTTCTCTGATAAGTTCGTAGGCTGTCTTCTTGAATCTTTTCACAACCAGTGACCTGTTTTGCGTGTAACAGGCAGTGTTGACAGCCTCAGCCCAGAATTGAATAGGAAGATGGGCTTCAATCAACATTGATCTTGCAGCTTCAATCAGCGTGCGATTTCTTCGTTCAGCGACTCTGTTTTGCTGAGGAGTCCGAACGAAAGAGAATTTCTGAGAGATTCCCTTGCTGACAAGGAATTCATCCAGGACACTGTTTTTGAATTCAGTGCGATGATCAGTTCTAATAGAACGAACAGTGATCTGATTATACTTCTCCATCCGAAGAATGAAGGAAATGATCAGCTGAGGAGTTTCACTCTTGGCTCTAAGGAAGAACACCCAGGTGTATCTGGAGTATTCATCCACTATCACCAAAGAGGACCATGTGCAATAAATGGAGTGAAGAGTTGATGGTAGAAACTTGCTTGAATTTAAAAGAAGCTCTTGTCTGCTTCCCTTTTTCACAAGCAGCACAAAGGGATTCCTTTGCAAAACTGTTTTCAGGGAGACCTCTCACCAGGTTGCTGATAGAGAGCTGGTTGATAGTCTTGAAATTCAGGTGGGAGAGACGTTTGTGCCAGAGCCAGTTGATTTCAGAAGAGGCCCTGGACATGAAGCACACATTTTCAGTGGACGTGTCCATGTTTATGACGTAGACATCATGGGATCTTTGTCATCTGAGAATGACTTTCTTGGAGAAAGAGACCTTGTGATCTTTATCACAAAGCTGACTGATACTCAGCAAATTGTGAGTCAGTCCTTCAACATAAGATACCCTCCGAAAGGTAGTCTTTCCGTTGGTTTAGGTACCATAACCACGAGTAATACCTCTTCATTCGCCACCGAATTTGACTGAAGGGCCAGCTTCTTCCTTGAAGTCGACTAGAACATGTTTGTTTCCAATCATGTGTTTGGAGCATCCGCTGTCAAGGTACCAGATGCCCTTTTCCTGTAAGAGAATGAAGAGTTAATTGGTCTTGGGAACCCACATAAAGTTGGGTCCGTCAAGCTCAGCGAAGAAGGAAGAGTCATCAGAGACATAGATGACTGAATATTCAGTGGCCTCAGAGACTATAGGAGCAGTAGAAGTAGAGGCAACATCTTCTGTCTTAACTGAAGTTTCAGTTTTGACAGGGTCAGGGATGGTGACAGTTTCAGCGATTAAAGATTTATTTCCTTTGGCAGACTTATTTGTCTTAGGACCTTTCTTTACCTTGGCTGATTTTTCAGCCTTGGTAGCATGAGGACACTTGCTAGCGACATGGTCATTTTGACCACAGTGATATCAGTTTCTATAGGTCTTAGATTTAGAGGGACCCTTAGGCTTTTTAAGCTTTTGGTTAGCTGTTCCAGGTCCAATAATGCCTATATCTTTGGTCTGAGGAGGAATGGGAGTCTTCTCCTGAGGTTTGGTTATTAAGTCAACCTTGATTCTGGGAGTGGGGCTTTGATTAGATTTCTTATCCCCAGATCCCGTAGGACCACCACCTAAGACTTTAGAAGTCTTGTGGTGTTGACTTTTAGGTTTGAAAGGTTGGTTTGGAAGGTTCTTGCCATTTGAGTTCTTAAGAGGCTGATCAGAAGTGGCAGCCTCAATTTTGGAGATGGGAGAAGAATTCTGAGGGTTAGAGTCAGAAGTAACAAACATGCCAAATTTCAAATTAGATTTAACAAATTTATCCATAGCATGCTGTTTTCCTTTAACAAAACCTAAGCAGGTTCTGTTCATAGGGTGACGCTGGGTGGAGAGAATTTCATCCACCTTATTAGAGGCATCAGCCCAGCTCTTAACAGTAACCTTATCTGAAAGTAGCTCAGCTAGAGCTTTTTCTTTTTCAGCAATGGCCTGTTCTCGTTCAATGCAAAGAACTTGGTTTGCATGAACTTGGTCTTTGTAGCTAGCCTCATAAACATCGAGCTCTTTGAGTTTCTCATGACACTCTTTGAGCTCAGTCCTAAGGTCAAAGTTGACCTTTTCAGCAGAGGACTTGCCATTTAAGGCATTGAACAGATCGATGGTTAAAGCATCCATCGCTGTCATAGCATTAGAAGGAGAAGGAGTAGATACCTGAGGAAGATCAGAGGTTGAGGCAGATGTAGCAGTGACTTCTTCTTCAGGGATGTCTTCGAGCTGTGCCAGAAGAGCAGGCTCAGTTTCTTCAACGATGGCCATCAGACATGTAACCTCGCTGGTGTCCTCTTCATCAGAGGATTCATCCCAGCCTTTTCCTTCAGCGATTAGATTCGTCTCTGATGAGATTCGTCTTGAGAGACTTGGTTTGCTCATGGTTGAGCATCATACCATATAACTCACTAAGAGTTATAGTCTTAATGTCCTTGGACATTTTCAGACACATGGTGTGAGTTTCCCAATATTCAGGGAGGGTCTCCATGAATTTGGTGATTACCTGCGAGTTAGATTAAACAATACCGTAGGTCTTCAGATCGATCAGAAGGCAGTTAAACCTTTGATGGGTCTGGGCCAAAGTTTCACCTTTAGTAGCGATGAACTTCTCATACTGACGTATGAGGTGAATCTTTTTAGATTCTATGAGAGCATCAGCACCCTCATATTGGATACAGAGAGTATCCCATATCTCTTTAGCTGTCTTAAGCTTACTGATGGAGTGAGATACTTCATCAGGAAGAGACATGGCTATCAGAGACCTTGCCTTGGTGTCAACATTCACCAGGCTCTTATCTTCATCTGTCCAGTTGGACACCTGTTTAACAAAGGTTCTTTCAGGAGCAGCAGGAGTGGTGGAAGTAGCAGCAATGGCTAGTACTATAGAAGTGGAAACATATGGTCCATGTTCTAAGAAGTAGGGGATTTGAGGATCGAAACCAGAGAGAAATAGTTCCATTCTTGACTTCCATAGAGGGAAGTTATCAGCATTGAATCTGGGTGGCTTTGCAGAGAACCAGATTCAAAGTATGTGTCTTTTGGAGGATTGGCCATAGGGTGGATCTAGAAACTATGTTTCTTTTGTGAACGGTTAAGAAGAGAAAGAGGTTTCTAACCGCTCTGATACAACTTGGTCCTCTATTGATGGCCAATAAGATAGATTGTATTGTAGAAGGGGGGGGGGTTGAATACAATCAACACTGTTTCTTCCACTTAATTCAGTTCACGAGTCCTATGGAGCCTTTGTGTGAAATGAAGTAGATTGTTTATTGAAAAGGATCAAGACTTTGTCAAGATCCAAACAATCTTTTAAGTATTTAGACACACAACCTTTGCTTTTGCACTAAGCAAGAATTAGAAGAGATAGAAAAAATTAGAAGATAGAAGATAGAAAGAAGAAAGGATTGGGGTATAGAAGATGGACCAAAGGTTCGTGTTTGAAGAACACACTATGTTCATATTTATACCCCATGCATTAAATGCATGCCATCCCCAACTTTACACATGTCATGTAAATATTGGGTTTGGTGTACTATTGTACCATAAAATAATGCCCATGCTTGGTAGGGTCATGGCCTATGGTAAATAGTTGCCTTATGGGTGACAAGTAAGGAGGGAACAGTAAAGAGACATCCCTTTTGTACTTTTGTCAGAAAGGCAAGTCAAATCCTTTTTGTGCATATAAGGCAAGAAGACAAATATAGAATTCTTAAAGTACAAGTCACTGATCAGACCTTAGAATCGCTGATCCTTGGGAAGGATCAGGGAGGCACTGTGACTTGTCTTTATCGAACGTCATGTAAGAGTAGTCAGCTAGCTATCACTGATTCAACTTCAGATCATTAGCATCGCTGACTCTATCATCAGCTTACATCAATAGATGGTGCTGATGGTTTTCCTAGAGACATGACTATTTGTCTTTAGAGAATACTTTAGCAGTTATCAGCTATCGCTGTCGCTGAAAGGGATCAGTGACAAGCTATCGCTGATATCATTTATGAGACATGCTTAGCAGTATGAACCTTCAACGAACAGACTCCTTGTAGTTTCCTAAGCATCTGTATTTTGCTAAGTATTCTAGGATGTAAGATAAAGGATCATTGATATTTCATTAAGTCTTAGGAAGACTGGATCAACATAAAATCATCAAGAATCTTATTTATGTTCATCGTTTTACTGTAGATGTTGGTCCAGCTCCACTATGACTTGATGAAATACCAATGATCCTTGTCTACTAACTGAAAAATACTTAGCACTGCTGTGATGAAGTTCAATACTTCAGTGAGTCTGTCTCACTGATAGTTTGGACATCAGCGATTGCTGATCACTGACTCCGATCAGTATCAGTGAGAGCTGACATCAGCTAAGTATCCTTTGAAGACAAATTGTCATGTCACTATGAAACCATCAGCACCATCTATTGATGCAAGCTGATGATAGAGTCACCGATGCTAATGATCTGAACTTGAAATCAGTCATAGCTAGCTGACTACTCTTACATGACGTTCCATAGAGAACAAGTCACAGTGCCTCCCCGATCCTTCCCAAGGATCAGTGACTCTAAGGCTTGATCAGTGACATGTACTTTAAGAATACTATATTTGTCTTCTTGTCCTATATGGACAAAAAGGATTTGATTTTCCTTTCTGACAATAATACAAAATGGATGTCTCTTTACTGTTCCCTCTGTACTTGTCACCCATAAGGCAACTGTTTACCATAGGCCATGACCCTACCACGCGAAGCACCATCGATCTGGTGGTCTTGCGACTGAGACGATGGCGGTGATCAACGCCACCCAAAAGTGGCTATCGACCACCACCTCTGCCCGGGCCAAATCGACGACAGCAGTGGCATGAGGCCACCACCGCCGCCGTGGCAGGCGATTGCAATAACAACAGCTACCGCCGCAACCACCGTGTGTGGTGCGGTCGGCGATCGAAGCAACAATTAATGCCGCCACCACTCGCTGTGGTGCGCCTGTGACTTCCGGCGAAAGAGGAACCACCACCACCGCCGTCAACGGCGTTACAGCAGCAGCCGGCTGCCGTTGCCATTGTGGCGCGGTGGTCGATCGATTAAGCGTATTACAACCACCGCCATCGATTTCGGCCCGCCATTGCTACCACCGATTGGTGGTGATTTGGCCGCTGACCATCGCTTGCCCTCCACCAGACTGGTGGGGCGGCGATCGGTCATTGATCGGCCTCGGCCGAGTACGGCTTCGGCCGTCGCTGGTTCAGCAGACCACCACGGGGACCACGGCCACCACCGATTGGTGGTTCTGGCCACGGTCGGATAGCGATTCGGCCTCCATCACCGATCTGGTGGTGTGACCTATAGCTATCACCGGTCTGGTGGTGAGCCGTCGCCTATCGCCGCCATCAATTGTCGCGGCTACGAAACTGTGGTGCGGCTTGGTTTATCAGGCAGCAGCGTGCGCCGCCACCATGATCGTGTGGTGCGGCCGGCGATTTGGTGTGACCGGGCATAACCGGCGACCGGCCTGGCGGTCTGATCGGCTAACTGCCGCCGTTCCACCGCCAATCGTCGGTGTTCGTACGATGCGATAAGAATTAAAACTTGAGACATAATAAAATTTTAACGGATCACATAAATATGATTAATTGTAACGAACGCAAACCTGTGGCTTTGATACCACTGTTTGGTTTTTCTGTGATCCCGAATCAAACTGATACGAAGAACACCACGTATCTCGAACCTAACTGGATCGAGATTTACTATAAACCTAATGACCAACTGATCAAAAGATTTATCGGATCAAACCGAACGGGTTCGATCGAGCGGAAGCGGTTTGGATAAAAACCCGAAAAGTCCACGATCCGTTCGTCACAAATACAAATACATATAATTTAAGGTCTAGATATATTACCTGAGATGCTTGAGATTGATCCACCGGTGATTGACCTTACAAACGTTCCTCTAGCATAACTTCTATCCCGAACAGCGACCAAGCAAAACCGAACTGGTTCCGAGGGGAGGGTATGGCCGACGACTTTTGGAGAGAGAGAGGGTTTTTGGTTTTTCAGAAAAGCTAGTTGCTTAATGAATTGTTCTATTGAATAATGAACTGGTAAGCCCCTTTTATATGGAAGAGTTTCCATATATCTAAGTTTCCTTATTCAATGATAATTATCTAAATAGAATTATTCTTTTCTTTCTCTCAAAGAAAAGAATATTCCTTATTCTATTTAACCAGATAATTATTTAACTAATTAATTATTTTAATCTAATTATATACTAGTGTTCGGCATCGCGCGTTGCGCGGTGTTGATAAAGTTTTTATTAGATATTGTAGTTAAATGAGCTGATGATCAAATATCATATATGAAATTAATAAAGAATCGATATTAGACTTGATGTGAAATTGTCTCATCATCTTTAACTGTTTCTTTTGAGTTCTATTTTATGTATAAATAAAGTAATAACTAATAAGTCTTATATCGTCATACGTTATAATCGACTCAAATAATTAAAAAAAATCTTTAAAACTATTGTTTATAACAATGAGATGTATAATGAATATTTTTTTTTGTCATAAATCATAATATATCGATTTATCCCAACATAATGTTCCCATAAAATATGTATATTCACCATGCAAGTAGAGTAGTGCTTCTTAATCTATATATATATATATATATAAAAGTAGGATGTTGGAAGAATGATGTGGCATCCTATATATTGAGTATTGGCTTAGAGGAATTTTCTCCTTTTTTTGAATTTTTTAAATATAAAATAAGCTAAAGACTATTTTACCCCTAAATGAAAATTGCATGTTTTAACATAATAAGGACTCTTTGGTAATTTGACTTAACAATTTAATTAGCTTTAAATTTCATATTATTTAACTTATAAAAAGATATATTCTACCCTTTTCACCTTCTCATTCATTAATTAAAAGAAAACCTACAACATAATCATCAATAAATTAAACCAAATATTCCACCAAAAAACATTTATTCTACCCTTTTCACCTTCTCATTCATTAATTAAAAGAAAACCTACAACATAATCATCTATAAATTAAACCAAATATTCCACCAAAAATGTAGTTCAACAACTTTTAGTTCTTTGTTTTGCTATTGGGTTTCTTTGTTTGTAAGATTGTTGTTCATTCTTCGTAAAATTTCTAGGTATGCTAACACCTTTTATGATTTTCGTAATTATATATTGTTTATGTGTGCCAATCAATATTATTGTTTTTTTTTCTATAAAAAAACACCATATTATTTTTATATGTTTTTGTGTATATTCCTTATTGTTATTATAAAAGTTTTTTGTTTTTTATTTTGATATATATATATATATATGTATAAGCAAGATGTTGGAAGGATGATGTGGATGTCCTATCTATCGAGTATTAGCTTATAGGATTTTTTTCATTGTTTTGAGTTTTTTATATATTAAATAAGTTAAATACTATTGTACCCCTTAATTAAAATTTTGTAATTTACTACAAAAAGGTTTCTTTGGTAATTTTGCTTACAATTTAATTAGCTTTAATTTCCAATTTTTTAACTTCATATAGACATTCAATTTGGTCTCCTCAAATTCCCATTTATTAATTAATAAAAAAACCTACAACAAAACCATATATAAATACAACCTAATGCTCCCTTAACCTACAACCTTTATGCTCTATGTTATATTCTATTACGTTTGTATGTATTTTTGTTGTTTCTCTTTTATAGAATTTTTTTTTTTCGTTACTATTGCTCAACCTTCGTAAAAGTTTCCGGTAACGTTTTACTTTTTATTATAAATTTTATGATTATAAGATTTATATGTTGTTTTTGGGATGAGTATCATTAGTTTTTTATATATAAAAAGATTTTTATAGTTTTGTATGCAACGATAGAATAATGTTCTTTTTTCTTACTATTACTATTACTTTGCATTTGATATTTATGTTGTATTGGTGTTTTAAGTGTTGGGTGCAAAATCGGATTGTATCCGAGATCACAAGTTGATGCTCAAAGTGAAGACAAAGGCAAAGTCAAAGAGGACTACAAAGTCAAAGTTTGCTTTTAATGCTTTAGTTGTTTTATATGTGCTTTGTAATAGTTTTGTAATAATAGGGTAGTTTGTGTAATTCTTGTAAACCTTGAGGGTTTAGGTGTTTGGGTATAAATACCCAAAGTGAGTTAGTTTGTTAGTTGAGGACATGCATACGTATCATTGTGAAAGTGAGAGTGATTGAGAGAAAGTTAGTTCTTAAGTGTGTGTGTTCTTGGTGTGTTAGTGTGTGTAAACTTTTCATCCAAGAATCAATGACATATGGCTTTCTAAATCATTCTCTAGCTGTTGCATGTTGATTAAACTTGAATCTGGAACAACAAGTGGTATCAGAGCTGGAAATTCACTTGAATTTGGTATGATTTCTTGACTTTTTTATGGTTTTTTCAAAAATGGAGGTTTGAGTTTTGATGTTCTTCATTTGATCATGATTTGGATCTGAATTTGATTGTTTGTGGTTAAAATGATGTTTTTACTGTGTTAGGAAGTGATTTTGAGTCAAAATTTGGTGATTTGAGCAGTAATTTTTGAGTTTTTTTTACCTTCTGCTCGGTTTTTGTTCGGTTTTCCGAACTGGTATTCATATTTTCCGAATTGGAATATTCATAAATTCCGAATCGGAAAATACAAGTTTTCCGAATCGGAATTTTGAAGTTTTCCGAATCGGAAAATTTTTTGGACTTGTATTGTTGTTTAGATCTGATCTTACTCGTTTTCCGACTTGGTATTAGTCAAACTCCGATTCGGAAAACATCATTTTCCGATTCGGAAATTGCCCAAATACCAACTAGAATTTTTCTCGGAACTCTTTCAAGTTTATCTTTTCCGATTCGGAAAACTACATTTTCCGATTCGGAAAACTGAAAAATCCGAATCGGAATATAGTGTTTTCCGAATCGGATTAGTTTAAGCAAAAAAAAAAAAATATTTTTTCTCGGGATTTCACTATTCACCGGTTGACTTTTAGGTTGACTTTTTGACTTTTATCACTAACCTTGTATTTGATCAAAAGAAGTGTTCAGATTAGTTACACCTCCAGAAGTTCAGAAGAAATCTACCAGTTTCAGTGAATTATCGATCATTTTCAAGTTCTATTTTCGTATTAGTCAAGATGACAGAGTCTGTTGACTATCATACATTATGGAAGAATTATATGACATACAGTCATCGTGTCTTTGAGCTAAACCAGGAAAATCTAAAGTTGAGTTCTGACAAATCTTTGTTAGAAATGAAGATTGTGGATTTAGAGAAGTTATTACAGAGTGAAAAAGGGCAAGAATCGGAGAATTCAGAATTGTCAAAACAGATAACTGAGCTTCAGCAAACTTTATCTATATCAAATGCTGAAAAGGCTGATCTTCTTATTAAAGTTACTGATCTTGAAGAGTCACTTTCTAATGAAAGAAGTTTAATTACAAGTTTGAAAATTAATTTGCAAAATGAGCATGATGAAATGTTAAAACATTCTTTTGGAAATGCTCAAAACTTAAAACTTGTAACTTCTTTGAGGAAAGAAAATGAATGTTTGCAAAAGAAAGTTCATGAATTAGATGAAGATAAGAAAGTTGTTGAAAACAAACTTATATCTTCTCGTTCGAGAGTGATAGAACTTTCAAACCAAGTAAATGATTTTGAGAAAATCGTGATCATCGAGAGAAGTAACTTTGAGAAAGAAAGACGAGCTTTTGAAGCTAAGATTGGTGAACTTTCTTTAAAGATATCAGTTTTTGATGAGCAAAAAGAAAACAAGATTTTCAAAGAGTTTTCTGAATCAACATGTTATGTTAATTGTTGTTATGATGATGATGATTCCAACTCTTATGATGGAATGAATGTTTTTGATTCTCTTGAGTCTTGTACCGATTCTTGTACCAACAAGAATAATGTTGTGGATAGTGAGTTGGTTAAGTTTGAAAAGATGTTACAAGATGAAAGAAAGGTTTTTGAAGAAGAAAGAAAGGTTTTTGAGAAAGAGAGAAAATCTTTTGAGTTGAAAAGTGATAAACTTTCAAAGAAGATTTCTGATTTAGAGAGACAGATTGTGAATGAAAGAAAAGATTTTGAGAAAAAGAAGAATGTTTTTGAAAGTAAGAAGAAAGGTTTGAAGAAAAAGAATGTTCGTGTTGAAAGAGATAGATGTGTTGAGTTTCATTTTGAGGAAGAGAGTAAAGGTTTTGAAAAAGAAAGAAAAGCTTTTGAAGAAAAGAGTGTTCTGTTTAGGAAGAAAATTGCTAATTTAGAAGTGCAACTTTCGGATGAAAGAAGTGTTTTTAAAAGAAAAGAACACCTTTTAAAGTGTGAGATAAAAGGTTTTGAGCAACTGATTGCTGAACTAAAGAAACCAACCTTTGAGAAAAATGATTTTGAAGAGGAAAATAGGGTTTTTGAGATAGAAGTAAGGAAGCTTACATTAAGATTATCTGAATTGTCTTCTGATATCATGAAAGAACAGATTATAAGTTCTAATCTGAAAAAGAAACTTGATGAAATAGTTGAGGAAAAGAATCTTCTATCTGCAATGGTGAAAGATCTTGAAGATATTGTTTTTAAAATTAATTTGAATGAACCAAAGAGTCCCGATGTTATAGTACAATCACCATATGTTGATTATGCTGATTCTGTGTGTTCATTCAAAACTGCTCCAAGTTCTCTTCATGCAGATGTTTCTTCAACAAAAAGTTTTACACCAACTAATCAGATTCGTCCTTCTAATCTTTTCTATGATCATCAGATTGATGGTTCAGGTAAAAATCATTCGAAGACAGGTAAGTTTGTTTGGAGAGTTAAAGGGTCTACACCAAAGTTAGATAAACCAAAGGAAGATAAACCAAAGTTGTTTGTTCCTAAACAAAATGTTCAAAAGAACAATGGTTTTAAAGCTAAATCTTTTGTTAAATCTGATTCAATTTATTCTGTAAATCATTTGATCAGATTCTCTCAAAAGAAAATATGTTGTTCTAAATGTGGAACAAATAATTTTGTTCGAAAAGAATCTTCAGAAAGTTGGTATGGTACTTACAGTATTCCAACCTATAAACCAACTTCTTTTAACAAAAGAAGATCCACTTTCAAGTGGATACCAAAATCTGTATGATTTTGTTTTTGCAGGTCCCCATATCTTTCATGCATTATTCAAGGGGGAGTTTCTGCAAGCAAGAGGCTCCTAAAATATCAGTTTAGGACCCGTTCCTAAATGACATGTGGTTCCTAAATACACCAGTTTAGGACCCAATCTTCAACGTGCATATGGTAACTAAATATCTCAGTTTAGGACCCGACCTTCAATGTACAAGTGGTTTCTAAACATTCAGTTTAGGACCCGATCTTCAATGCGAAAGTGGCTCTTGAATAAAATAGTTCAAGACCCGATCATCATTGTATACTTCAAGGTACTATTCTTACTTTGAGGGGGAGTTTTAAATAGAAATAATTGGTTATCCATTTGAGGGGGAGTACATAAAAGAGATATTATTTTTAGGGGGAGAGTTCAAATAAGCTTTAATGCTTACATATTTGAAAGATAAACAACTTTCAGGTATGAAAAATGTTTTTAAATGTTCAAACTCACTTCTCGATTCTCAAATGATTTTTCGAATTAGAAGTGTGATTTTACATGTTTTCATATCATGATGAGTTGACGGATATTTTCTAACCGTGTGTTTCCAAAGATTAATACTTGCGTATTATCTTTTCATATACTTTTCAAGTATTCATACACACCGGTTTAGCTTCTTTTGACTTAGTTATTACCACGTCTCTATATGACCATATTTTTCGGTGGTAATACACTCGCTTGCTATCTTCCTATTTGTGCTTCATCGTTTATTTGATCAGATACGTTCTTCATTGCTATATCTATATCTTGATCGTATAGATAACATTTATTCATTTTGTGTACACCAAAGATTTTCAAGAACATATCTCACATCATATGATGAATCAGTTTTCTCAAACAAGTTTATCTCATTCATGTTCTTTATTTCATACACTTGTTTGATGACATTTTTTATGCTCCTATATTCTACATATATATATATTTGTTCAAGCATGTTTCATATTGGCTCATTGATTCGCCCGATGAATCATTGTACTATCATGTTTAGGAAACTTATTTCATGGGATGTGTGAGCTAAACAGAACTTCTATGGATTTCCAGAACCGGTAATCCTACCCAAGAAGTTATCCTTGAGAAATGAGTGAGGGGTCTCTATCAAAGAGTGGGGGAGATGACTCAGGTGGTCGAGTTATTCTCATAGTGATTGAGCGGAAAAATATTATATGAGAGATTGGTTAGATGTGAGGATGCTTAAAAGAATTGGAGGGTGTGAGAACAGAGTTAAAAGAAAAATAAAACTCTGCACCAACCTTTTCTTAGCCGGGCAACCACATCCTCTATTGGTTCACGCTCTTTGGTAACCGATATTGAAACAAGGCAAAGCCCAATGCCGACTCTCGTTTTTACCCCACTAGCTACTCATTTCCTTCTTAACAAGGAGATGTTTCATTTCATCACGGGGACGCAGCACATAATCTATCAGGTTTTCATTTGGAAAATCGATATTGAAACAGAAGGAAGCTGCCCTGCCTTCGAACTTCATTTCTACACATCGAGTCGTGAAATGTTTTCACATTTTGAGCCTTATGAAAGCACTTGATGCTATTTTCTTTCATCACAAATACACACAAGGAATTTGTTTCTTTGTCGGAACGTTCATAGGAATACTTTTAGTGTTTGCGATGATTGAACGGAAGCCCTGGGGAGTGATCATCACTAAAGCTCCTTATATAGTGCATTTGTTGCACTGAGTTGCTTTGTGCTTCTCACAGGCATTCCAACTGATTCATGTGTTGTTTCAGGATTTTCCACTTAAATCTGGATTTGAAAAGATTCGGATTAGTTTATGGAATTGACGGTATTTCTTTGGAGTAATAAGGGGAATTCTGGAGTAACAAGGTGAAGATGGTTATGTGAGAATGTTTTTGATATCTATGGTGGTTCTTTCACATGTTTGTATCTTTACGAGATGAGTTTATCTGATTATACATTTCTATAGATTTTGATGATTATTTCATATTTCATCAAAAATGGGGAGATGGTTTAGAAATGTAAAGTTTAGAAATGTTTTTGAAGATACTTTGGGGAGATGGTTCCGAAATGTCAAATCAAAGAGAAGATTACAAGTTATGACAAGAGATGTTTGCGAGAGATGTTTGAAGTTTGATGATTAATTGAAGATATCTCGATTCGTTAAAGCTTCTCGTTTAGAGATTGTTAAAGCTTCATGAAGATTTGGATGATTCGTGAAGATTATTACGGAAGCTTATCGTTCAAGGAAGCTTATTGTTGATGCTTAAAGTGTTGATGCTTTCTTGAAGACGTTTGCCTAATTCTTTTTGTGATCTCGAATCCAAAGGGGGAGATTGTTGGGTGCAAAATCGGATTGTATCCGAGATCACAAGTTGATGCTCAAAGTGAAGACAAAGGCAAAGTCAAAGATGACTACAAAGTCAAAGTTTGCTTTTAATGCTTTAGTTGTTTTATATGTGCTTTGTAATAGTTTTGTAATAATAGGGTAGTTTGTGTAATTCTTGTAAACCTTGAGGGTTTAGGTGTTTGGGTATAAATACCCAAAGTGAGTTAGTTTGTTAGTTGAGGACATGCATACGTATCATTGTGAAAGTGAGAGTGATTGAGAGAAAGTTAGTTCTTAAGTGTGTGTGTTCTTGGTGTGTTAGTGTGTGTAAACTTTTCATCCAAGAATCAATGACATATGGCTTTCTAAATCATTCTCTAGCTGTTGCATGTTGATTAGAACTTGAATCTGGAACAACATTAAGTGATGTCATTCTTCTTAATTCGTTTTGCTTATATTTTGTATTTTCTTATAAAAGTTATTTTTGTTGACAACAACCAAACTACAAAGTACGATCTATGTATTTTTTTTTTTTTTGCTTTTTGTTTTGTTGTGGATTCACTTTTGATTTTTTAATGTACTTATAGTTTCTTAATTTTCAATTTAAAAAAAATCCAACAATGAGATACCATTTTTCTAAGCAATTCAATCCTAAATTTATTCTTTAACTTTTCTCTAAAATATTTTCCTTTTTAATGTAGTTAATAACAAAATTTTTATTAAATAAAATTATTCATACTCTTTGTTTGCATCTAATTTTTTTTTATTTCATATTATTATAATATTTTTATACATATAACATTTAAGGATCAAGGGAGTGCATTGGTTCAAATTGTTTGTATATTATTTTTTTGGTTCACAAAAGATTTTCCCTCCTCTCTCTCTCTCTATATATATATACATATATATAATCAACATATTTAAGAACTCATTAGGGATGAAATATTACAACAATCAACATGTATACTTTCATTTACATGACACTTAAATATAATAATATGTGTAATCTAAATAAATAAAAATATTATAATTAATATAAATAAATAATTGAAGATGACGATGGATCACGTCAATATAATACATTTATAATTATTATTAGTTATACTATTTACATAACTCTTTATATATATGTATATATTATTTAGAAAACAATATATTTTTAAATGACCAACCACGCAAGTTGTAGTCATTTTCTTTAGTACTACATATATATTAATATGTTATTCACAAAGAAAACTAAGTATCTAAAATTCCTATTAATATATAAAGTTTGAATGAACATATAAAATTAAAATCACCATTATTATTTAAAATCTTATTGGCACTAATATATAAATATAAATAACATTAGAGTCAATATATAAGTAAAATAAGAATGAACATTTAGTTAAATAATAAAATTAATATATAAATATAGAGACAATATATATGCATATATATGGAATGATAATATAATTAAATTTTATATTAGTCAATTCTTGAACAAATGACATACTTACTACTAAATAAAATAATATATATTTAAAATATATTAAGAATAAATATTTATTGGATTTGTTAAATTAATTTAATAGTAATTAACATTTGTAAAAATATATATAGATTAAATAGAATAAATAAGTATATAAAATTCGAAAATAACTTACTATAGTAATTATTTCAATTTCATTTTTATGTTAAATTTAAATTGAAATCAAAATATGTAAATAAAATTGATGTAATATTTTTTATTTGCATAATATTATTAAAACCTCTTTTCAATATTCTTTAACGAGAAACTAAGCTATAAATAAATAGCCTTAAGTAGATCGAAAAAAACTTGAACGTGGATACATTAACAATTAAATCAGATTCGCATATGATCGAAGTGAATATAAATATTTTATAGGAATATTATGTCGCGGATAAATCTATATATTACGAGTTATGAAAAAAATACCCATCATACACATCATTATTATAATAAGTAGCCTCACACATTTCTTTTATCATTCGAGTCTATTACAAAGTTTGATAATGTTGAACTTATAGGATGTAATTTAATTATACATATCAAAAGAAACAACTAAGAATAATGAGGCAACTTCGTCTCAAATGTACATCAATTCTTATTATCTTATTATATGATATGTGATTCTCCGCCCGATTTAACTTCAAAATTATCTAAATAATCTATCACCATCGCGCAACGTGCGATGCCGTTCAATGGTACATTAAGTATAAAAAAAGTCCAATGATAAAATATGCTCAAACAGAATAGTTCATTACCCTTATAAGTCATTAACCCAAAAACTAAAGTATATTATCAATGTATTTAGGGCTTTAACCAACAAGCTATATAAGGAACTGAGGGTCTCACACCAGGTAAGTGTGAAAATGACTCTTACTTGATAAGCATTTGTTGGAATTAAGATGTTTATCACCAATTCGTTTTTATGGACAAAGATGTTGAACGATAATATAAACGATTTTGAGTTATTTAGATAATGTGATTACAATTATGCAAAACAACATAAATGATAGGATGATTGATGGTAGAATGTCAATATTCTAAAACGTGTATCATATAAGTTAAACGGTATTTACATAGGACGGATGAATAAAACTTTATTAAATATAATTAATACACAGATACTTATATTACTTATGTAGGACAAATGAATAAAACATATTAAATATAATTAATACACAAATACTTATATTATATTTTAAACACCGCGCAACGCGCGGTGCGGGCCACTAGTTTTGTATAATTGTAGGACATTTTGCAATTAATGTAATGTGTTTGTTTAATCTTGACTAAAACACTTATTCAAACCCCATTTCCCAACCCACAGTCGGTCGAAAAGTAACAATAATCTTCAGTATTGTAATCACTATGACTATATGCGAGTTTAGTTAAGTTGTTAATGTTTTCGTGTTAGAGAAATTTCTCTTTGCTTGAGGTTGTTTTTCTTCATAACTTAGTTTCTCGTTTAAAAATCTTGAAAAAAAAGAAAAAATTTATATCAATTCTAATTCAATTCTTTTACTTACTTTTATTTCGATTTAAATTAAAAAACAAAATTGAAATAACTATAAATTATTATTTGTAGTAAGTTATCGAGATGAAACCGAAAAAACTATATATTATTGATAGTAGCAAGTTTTTTTTTTCCTAATTTTATTTATTTGTTTATTTTAATTTATATATTATATAAATATATATACACACACGAACGAAAGTTTGGTTATGAACTCATGTTAAATGTGACATATGTCGTTCTTTCGTCCGTCGTCACGTTCACAATGAAAGGTAAATTTTTATTTGAACTCATCGTTACATGTGTTTCCATCTATTTCTTTTACATATCGGTGGTTGATTATGATAACTTTACTTTTTTATTGTAATTTTAAGTATATGTATTGATTCTATTAACTGTTTTTAACTGTATGTAATTATTTAATTAATGATATTAAATGTAATAAATATTTCACTTAATAATGAATTGAATAATAATAATATTTTTAATTTTGTATATTGGTTCAACCTTTTAGTTTAATTGAAATTTAAATATTTAATTTATTGGGAAATGATACATATCAATATATATAGTGAAAATTGATTTAAACTCGTATGGTTGGTCATTTAGAAATATATTTTTTAATAAGATATTAAATAATAATAGTATTTTAATTTTATATATTGGTTCAAACTTTATTTTAATTGAAATTTAGGTATTTAATTTTATTGAAAAATAATACATATGAATGTGTATGTTATAGTAAATTGATTAAAACTCATGTAATTTGTCATTTTAAAATATATTCTTTTTCAAACGATATGTAAAAGCATGTTATGTAAATAGTATGACTAACGCTAATCATAAGATAATATTAATGTGATTAATCATCATCTTAAATTGTTTATTTAATTTATAATCTTTTTAATGTAAGAAATACACACATTTTAATTTATTCAAATGCATGTCATGTAAATAGAAATATACTTATTGATCGTAATTTCACACACACACACAGACACACACACACACACACACACACACACACACACACATATATATATATATATATAATTACTTTTAAATATTCATTTGAATCAAATTATTAGAATGATGGAAAATAAAGAAATTGAAAAAATTTAGGTACAAACCAAGAACATGAATAGTTTAGTTAATTAAATATTTTGTTAATAACAACATCAAAAAGAACAAAATTTGAAGTTATAAAAATTGAGATGTTTTGAAAATATCATTTCATTGATGGTGTTTTCTTAGGAAAAACAAAAACAAAATCAGAGACTACGAAAATATAAGAAAATGATAAAAAAAATTCCAACAAAACAAAGAGTAAATAAAGCACGTGGTCATACTTTGGAGTTTGATTGTTGTCAACAATTTTCTTTTCTAGAAAACTACATCAATATAACCAAAAAATTAAGAAAAAGACCTAAGTAAAACACTCATACAACAAAAATATTATGTGGAAAACACGAAAGAGAAAAAACAAAAATAACAATTGTCAAGAAATTCCAAACAAAAACTCAACTTATTAACAATAATATATAACACACACAAATCAAAGACATTACTTGAATTTTGATGAAAGAAAAATGTTATACTATTAATATAAATATCAATTAGGAAGTACCAAGGAGAAAAACAAAGATAAAAATTGGAATAAGTTTCAAAAATAGAAAAAACAAAAAACTTTTATAATAACGATAGAGAATATACGCAAAGATGTATAAAAAGTTATATGGAAATTTTTTATATATACATATAAACAATATATAACTCAAGAAAATCATAAAATAAATCATAAAAAATAACCTACCTGAAAATTTACGAAAGGTGAGCTACAATGTTGATGGGAGATGAATTTTGTAAAATAGAAACAACAAACAAATATATCAACCCAATAGCATAACATTAAACTAAAGTTGTTCATCACATTTTGGTGGAGCATTAGGTTGTAGTTTATATATGATTATTTTGTAGGTTTTTTTTAATTAATAAATAAGAAGATGAAGAGGTAAAATAAATGTTTTTAAGAAGTTACATAATTTAGAAGTTAAGGCTAATTAAATTGCAAGTTAAGGCTAATCAAAGTATAAGTAAAATTACCAAAGAACCCTTCTTAGAATTAAACATATAGTTTTCATATAAGGGTAGTATAGTCTTTAACTTAATACTCAATAGATAGGATGTCCACATCATCCTCCAACATCTTCTTTTTATATATATATAGATTATTAATATTTAAAAAAAATCAAAACAATGAGAAAATTCCTATTAGCTAATACTCAATAGATAGGATGTCCACATCATCCTCCAACATCTTCTTTTTATATATATATATATAGATATAGATTTATTTAACTAACAAATATATAACTCACATAATTAATTAACAACCCTTCATCTTTGGGATTTCAGACAGAAATTACCCAACTGATTTATAATTAACTATTATAAATCCTATCTCTCCAAACTGGGATTATTTACTTGTCTGGTTTACAGATCCTCACAGGTGTGACTCTCAAGTGACTTATAACATTGGATGTGTAATCACTGGTTTGTCAACTTATGCACATAATTACTAACAGACTCCCACTTGTGCAAGTTGGCAATACCGCCTTGATCACACGGACCTAAGGAGGCCCCTAGACAGGCACTTAGGCTAACCAGGTTATAGGCACCCTTATACCCAGGTAGGTGATATAAATCCTTTTCATAAGGAAAACAAATTTACGAAGCGACTGTTCATAAATTGGGTATATTGGCTTTTCCCTTTGCGTCACGATATTTCATCTTTGAGTATGAGCCTGGATTAAGTCAACTCTTAATACTCAAGATTATGTTTCTCGACTATCCGACTCTTACTGATAGGTAAACGACAAAGAACAAATCAGTTCGTTTGGACACGGTCGTGCACCTCATCAGTACTTTTAGTCAGTCAAGGGCCCAGAAATATCTCTCTTCAGAGAAGAGGCACAAATCCCATCTTGCATATCTGCATTCAACACCACGGCTTCCGCTGAATCTAGTTACGCCCTTTATAGCCACCCTGTTACGGCGTAGCGGTTGAACGCACTAAGTATCCAGCGGTCCTCATGACATTAAATCAAATACCTCAGGCGATAAGGACAACCACTGTGAGATTTACTTATGACAGAATCCAAGAAGTAATCTGAACCGCGGATCACGTCCAATATTCGCTACTCTATCGAATATCTGTGCAATTTTTGGTCTACAACACTTGTAGCTGTTATTTAACGAGTTGATCATAACTACCCAAAGATCCACAATGACTTTAACACCCTATCAAGTTCCCACAATGATAAGTTGTCACAGACAAGTTTTGAATGAAAAACTGAAAACTAGTTTCATTCTTGGATTAGAAAACATGCAAAATATAAAAGTGACAAAGAAACTAATTTTGTATAGTCCATATTACGCTCTGTAATAATCTCAAAACTAATATTTCTTAGTTACTTTTATGGTGTCTATTTAACGTTTGTTAAATACTGATCTAAAATGAAGTATCACCTTTCTTCAGTTTAGATTCTTTGATTAAATGTTTACTAAATTAATAACAACCAAAAACAATTCAAGTTTGTATCTTTTGATACAATCTACTTGATCGTGCTAATCCTTGTTTTGCAAACATTTTTAAACAAGATTAGACTTTATTTTATCATATTCCTTGAACTGGGAGATACTGGAAGAACTCCTAGTTTCCTTGAATATGTAAAGTTAAACTGCAACTTACCTTAGTTGCTGTGTAGGTGAATGATTTCTTCTTGAAATCTGATAAAAATTTCCATTTACCAAGCTGGTAAATACCAGGAAATTAAAAGATAACTTGATATCTTTTACTAATTTTACCAACATATCTAATTATTGAT
The DNA here is from genome assembly GCA_030169165.1 of Centaurea solstitialis. Lineage (NCBI taxonomy): Eukaryota > Viridiplantae > Streptophyta > Magnoliopsida > Asterales > Asteraceae > Centaurea > Centaurea solstitialis. Next base: position 47,158,446 of record CM058046.1, on the reverse strand, counting down.
TTCCTTTTAAAGTCAGTCATAACTTTATCTAGTTTCAAGATTTTAAAATTACTGATCTATCCTCTTACTAAGAGATAGATATTGATCTATCCTTTTGTATAAAAGATAGATCATTATATCTCGTGAGTTTATATCCTACCTGGATTATAACTCTTAGATATACTGAATCAATAATTACATCTTTTATTCTTTATCACTAACTGGATAGAGAATAAACTAGGCTCCCACTAACCTATCTAAAAACCAACTATTACTCAAAATTAACTATTGACTTAGTCAAAACTTGACTATTTAGTCAATTTCAATTTAAGTATTTTAATGTTTATAAAGCTCAACTGGATCCTAATTCCAAAACTTGGAATTCTTTCTAGTTTTATAAACACTGATATTATCAACGATAACTGAGATAATATCCTAAATTCTTTAAAACATATGAGTTAATAAATACTGATTATAAAATACCTTTTATAACCTTTTACTCATTATTGTTTTATTCAAAAGCATATTCCTATAACTATAGTACTTCGTATGTTTTTGACAGTTTTCATTTTTAACAAAGCAGTAACATCTAGGATCTAAACTTGAATCAAGTCAAAACTTTGACTTTATCAGAATCACAACACGCACAAGAGATATTCCAAGTCAAGACAATAATTTTAAACTTTAAAACTAATTCATAAGTACTTCCCAAAATGTAATAACAAAAATATATAATTGTTTTAAAATAAAACTGAAAATAAAATGTCTTGACGATTAAACTGAATAATATGATTTGTGCTTTTAGATCCTCGCAATCCTGGGCTTTCACTTTTGACCACCTGCAATAAACATTTGCACTAGGTGTCAGTATACTTGTAAACTAACAAGTAGATAGTGATAAACTAAAGCAATCATAAATATCTGAGGTTTACATACCTGCTTCATGACGCTTTGGGCAGTTTTGCCTCTAGTGACCAACCTCATTGCATGTGAAGCAGCGATTTTCGGTCCTAGCTTTATTTGGCTTAACCTTCTTGCCCTTGCCCTTGCCCTTGCCTTTGCCTTTGTTATGAACCTTGGGTGCACTCTGGATGGCCTGAGCTGGTCCCTTCCCTTTGCTGGTGCTTGTATGCCCATGCTTCTTTTTCACCCCTCCATCTCTCACCATTAGGACGTCCTTGGTTTTATTCTTGGTCCCTCACCTTCGTCTGCTCTAGCGTCGGTCAATGCTGCCGTCTCCTTTGACACCTGGCATCGGAGGCTTGGTCATCCGGGTGCTGCTGTTTTTCAGTTTCTTATGTCTCGCAAGTTTATCACTTGTTCTAGTAAGACATCTTCCTAATGCCATGCTTGTCAGTTAGGAAAACACTGTCGCTTACCTTTTTCTGAATCTTCCACTAAAACCTCTCGTGTGTTTGAGCTTATTCACTCCTTCTCCTGTTACTAGTCTAAGTGGTTTCAAATATTATGTCCTTTTTTGGATGATTTGTCCCACTTTTTATGGGTGTTTCCTCTACGTGCCAAATCTGAGGTGTTTTCGATTTTTAAAACGTTTCGTGCTTATGTACTTAATCAATTTAAAATGGATATCCAACTTTTCCAATGTGATAATGGCCGTGAATTGAACAATCAACCCTTCTTGGATTTCTTTAAAACTCATGGCATTAAAATCCGTTTTTCCTGTCCCTATACTTCCCTTCAATACGGGAAGGCTGAGTGCATGATTCGTACCACCAACAACACCCTTCGCACGTCACTCATACAAGCCTCCCTCCCACCAACATTCTGGGTTGAGGCTCTTCTTTCCTCTGTTCACACCTTCAACCTGCTTCCGTCCACCACCATTCAGTACAAGACTCCTTTTGAGGTATTGTTTGGTTTCTTTCCTACCTATTCTCATTTGCGAGTATTTGGGTGTTTGTGTTATCCCAACACTTCACCCACTAGTGCCCACAAGCTTGCTCCTCGATCCTCTGCCTATGTCTGTAACACCCAATTTCATGAACATAATTAACTAGGAAAATAACCAATTCATATAAAAATGCGGAAGCTTGTCCATCATTTAGAAAAGAAACCGTAATCCAACTTCGTAAATACCCACTGGGTTTAAAACTAAATACCACCAAAACATAGTTTAATCGTTTACGAAAAACAACATGCACGTCAATTTAAAACAAAAGTAGTTTGCTGCCTAAACCAACACTCCTTCTTTTCCATCCCTGAGAACTGAACCGACGGAGCCTCGAAGCATCAGACCTTTTCCTTTCCCTTACGGGATGTGCCTGCAACTAAAAGAGTAAATAACAACGGGGTAAGCGAAACGCTTAGTGAGAACACACCTAAACCACCTACCATCATACATTTACAATCATGCAACACATAATCACGTACGTGCCATCTTTGCACTATCTTCCCTTTGGCTAAACCCAAAACAGGAAGAAACATCATATCCCCGAAGGGAACTTATATCGTCATCATAGCATAATCACATGCACACAATTATAAGCATACAACAACAAGTAGCTAGGTAGTGAACTCACCTTAGTAATGATCACCCTTAGCTCACAACACGTACAACGATCACTTTGTGGCACCTAAACACATTACACATTCATACTCATCAAACAAAACCCCAAAATGGGTCCCTAACCATAACTCGACTCTCAAACGAGAAATGGCCAAGTTAACCTCGACCAATTTCCACGAAACTTCGCCTAACACTAAGTTACATAAGCCCCTAGGCGTCCACAAGCCAAAGAACCCCAAACGAGCCCGAAACGGAAAACTCAAAAATCTGGACAGCACAAACGGAGGGTCGAACCGAGGGTCACCACCCGCGGCTTGACCCGCCGATAAACGGAGGGTCATCCCGAGGGTCACCACCCGCGGATTGACCCGCGGATACCTGCAGACCCAAAATCTTCAATCGCAGGATGCGACTGCAGATGGGATTTCAACCCCAAAACTCCAATTTCGACCAATAACTCCAAAATCACTTTCTCACAACAACTAGGGTCGATAACTAGCGATTACACGCGAGTAATTCAACCCCAAAACCTACCAATTACAACAATTGGTGATTCTATGATCACCAATCCAACATCCAACCCTAATCAACACAAAACTCCAAAATTGACATCAATTGACAATCAAACTAACATAGAACTCTTACCTTAGCGCAAGAAACATGATCAATTACGCAATCGATCACCACAAACCTCCGATTGAACTCCTTGCTTCCACTCCCAATTCTCCTCTCGTGCGTTTCTCTGGAAACTGCTACTGAAGAGATAAGGGTTTCTAACCCTTTTATCTGACCACTCTTCCCTTACACTTTCACAAATGACAACTGGGCCCCTCAACTCCTAAAACATAACAATCAAGGTTCAACCTTAACTCATAACTTTGTTTTAACTTAACTTGAAAACGGGGTGTTACAATGTCTACCTCTGTCCCAACACGGATCATCGTGGGTATCGTTGCTTAGATCTCATCAAGCAAAAGGTCATCATCTCTCGTCATGTCAACTTTGATGAAACCCACTTTCCGTTTCCTGACTTCCAGCCTCGTCCCACCTCGGAGGACTACGACGCGTTTGATGTTGATGATTCCCTCCCTTCCCTCTCTCCTATGGTCGATACTTCCTCCCCTTCGCCGGCTGCTGGTCCTTCTGCTTCTGTTTCCTCTTCTCAGCCACCACCCGCTGAGCCTTCTGGCACCTCTTCTTCTCCTTCTGCTTCTTCTGCTGAGCCTTCTCAGCCTCCTGCTCCGGCTGCTACCTCCGGTCATCCGATGACTACTCGTTCATGCACAGGCTCTCTTAAGCCTAAACAGATCTTCAACCTTTCGGTCACTAGTGACATCTCTCCCATTCCTCGGTCTACTGCTCAGGCTATGTGTGACCCTCATTGGCGGGCCGCCATGGATGCTGAAATGGCTGCTCTTCTCTCTAACTAAACGTGGGATCTTGTTTCTAAGCCCTCTGATGCTAACATAGTAAGCAATCGTTACAAAGCCCGTCTTGTTGCTCAGGGTTTCTTACAGCAACCCGGACTGGACTTTGATGACACTTTCAGTCCAGTTGTCAAACCTGCCACTATTCGCACGGTTCTTAGCATCTCCATCTCCCGCCACTGGCCTATTCATTAGCTTGATGTTAAGAATGCCTTTCTTCATGGTGATCTCACTGAGACAGTTTACATGCGTCAGCATCCCGGCTATGTAGATCGTACCTTTCCTGATCATGTCTGTCGCCTACACAAGGCTCTCTATGGTCTTAAGCAGGCACCTCGTGCATGGTATCAGCGATTTGCTGTCTACCTCTCATCTTTAGGCTTTCTTAGCAGTAAAACTGACACCTCTTTATTCACGTATCATCGCGGATCTGATACTATCTACCTCTTTTGTATGTCGACGACATCATTCTTACTGCCTCTACTCCCACTTTTATTTCCATGGTTATCTCTCAGTTATCTTCTGAGTTTCCCATGTCTGATTTGGGTCCGTTATCCTTTTTCCTAGGCATTGCTGCGACTCGTAGCACGTCCGGACTCTTCCTCTCTCAATCTGCCTTTGCTCAGGAGATTCTAGCACGAACTGATATAGTCTCGTGTAATCCCTGCAGCACTCCGGCTGACACCAAAACAAAGCTTGCTGCTGATGGTGAGCCTATTTCTGATCCCACCTTATATCGAAGCCTTGTTGGTGCCTTGCAGTACTTGACTTTTACTCGTCCTGATATTGCCTATGCCGTACAACAGGTCTGTCTCTATATGCATGACCCGCATCTTCCGCATCTCAATGCGCTTAAACGCATCTTACGGTATTTAAAAGGTACCTTGTCTCATGGTCTTCATATCAAAGCGTCAGCCGTTGATTGCTTGGTTGCTTATTCGGATGCCAACTGGGCCGGGTGTCCTAATTGTAAAGCCTGGGGTTTTCACAACAACCATTTAAAGAGAAATCCGTAAAAATAAGGCGGAAGCTTTGTTTAAAACTTGCATAAGAGAAATTCCATTCAAAAGAAACACTCCGGGTTTTAGGCTATATAACCCAAAGTATGAGTCTAGCGAAACAAAACACAAACATAATTCAGTTTAAGGTTTCAAGGAAAAACATCTAACACATGTTTTTTTCAAAATAAACTCCAGTTCATAAGTTCCATCACTCCATGACTAAGTGACTGACTGACAAAGTCGCGGGGCTTGGTCGCGGGATTCTCCAAACTCGACCAAAGTCGCGACCAGCCTCGAATTCTCATGCCAAGGCCTCAATTTTACCAAATTAACATCACAATGACTTTCTACCACAACTAGGGTCGATCCCTAACACTTACATGCGAATAACTTGACTCAATTCCTTCCAATTACATGCAATTGATGATCTTATGATCATGGACTCACATCCCAACCCTAACCCTTAATCCTACTTGCTCTTTGCATCCAAAGGACTTACAAAAGACATAGATGTCATACCTTAGTTGGGAATTTCACCACAATTGCTCCACAAAGCCTCCAATTGATCTCTGGTTCAATCTCCCAAATCGCCTCCCTCTCTCTCTTTCACGTACTTTTCCAAAAAATGACAGGGGAATGAGGGTTTTTCCCCTTTTACATATGCCTCTACTCAAACCCTTAACTTCTCAGAATGACACTCTAGTCCCTCCCTTCTACAAATTTAATTAATCAAGTTAAACAATTAGCCAAGTAACGGTAAAACTAAAAGTAAGAAAACGGGGCGTTACAACTCTCCCCCACTTACCAGGATTTCATCCTCGAAATCGCTTAATCTTGGAACAACTCAGGGTAGTTTCTTCTCATCTCGTCCTCCGGTTCCCAAGTCCATTCTGATCCCTTACGATGCTCCCACTGAACCTTGACTATCCCTACTTTCTTGTTCCTCAAAGTCTTGGTCTTTCGCTCCAAGACTGCAACCGGTTTCTCCACATAATTCAGTCGTTCGTCTACCTGAATGTCGTCGATCAGCACAAGAGCTGACTCGTCCGCTAAGCACTTCCGAAGCTGAGAAACATGGAAAGTGCTATGTATCTGACTAAGCTCTGGCGGTAACTCGAGTCGATACGCAACCTTTCCCACACGTGCCAATATCTCGAACGGTCCAATGAACCTCGGACCTAGCTTGCCTCGCTTTCGAAAGCGTATCACCCCTTTCCAAGGCGATACCTTCAAAAGTACTTTATCGCCCACATTAAACTCTAGGTCTGATCGCCTCTTATCTGCATAACTCTTTTGGCGACTCTGTGCTGCCCTCAGCCTATCCCGAATCAACTGGATACCCTCGGTCGTTTTCTGCACAATCTCGGTACTCCCGAGCTCTCTCTGCCCGACCTCTCCCCAACACACGGGAGTTCTACACCGCCTCCCGTAGAGCATCTCGTAAGGAGGCATTCCAATACTAGCATGGTAGCTATTATTGTAAGAGAACTCTACTAAAGGAAGATGAGAGTCCCAACTCCCTCCGAAATCGAGCACACAAGCCCGTAGCATATCCTCAAGAGTCCGAATGGTCCTTTCGCTCTGACCATCCGTCTGCGGATGGAAAGCCGTGCTGAACTGAAGTCTCGTACCCAAGTCGTCATGAAATCTGCTCCAAAACCGGGATATGAATCGTACATCTCGGTCCGAGATCACCGTTACAGGCACTCCGTGCCTTGCTACTATCTCTCGGACATAAATGTCCGCTAATTCCTCCAAAGAGGAGGCCTCCTTGATCGCTATGAAATGGGAACTCTTTGTCAATCTATCCACAATCACCCAGATGGCATCATGTCTCCTCACTGTCCTCGGCAAACCAGTAACCAGATCCATCGTCACATGCTCCCATTTCCACTCGGGTATCTCTAAAGGTTGGAGTTTCCCATGTGGTCTCTGATGTTCAGCCTTGACTCTTAAACAAGTCAAACACTTCTCTACGTATCTCGCCACATCTCTTTTCATACATGGCCACCAATAGTCGGTCCTCAAGTCTCGGTACATTTTAGTAGCACCGGGATGGATTGAGAACTTAGACTTATGGGCCTCCTCCAGAAGAGTCTGTCTCGCCTCACATGAGACTGGAACCCACACCCGACCATATTGGGTCAACAATCCCCGGCTGTCCGCTATCAACTGATCCACTTGTCCTTTGATCCGCTCTCTCTTATGGTTACCTTCCTTTACAGCTTCCACTTGCGACTGTCGAATCAACTCTATCAAGGACGTCGTTACGGTCATCCTCATACACGGTACCCGAAGGAGTAGGATACTCCCTTTCCGACTCAAGGCGTCCGCTACCACATTCGCCTTCCCCGGGTGATAGAGGATCTCGCAGTCGTAATCCTTAATCACCTCTAACCATCTCCGCTGCCTCATATTGAGGTTCTGCTGGTCCATAAAATAACAGAGACTTTTGTGATCCGTATAAATGGTACAACGAACCCCATACAAGTAGTGCCGCCACAGCTTGAGCGCGAACACCACTGCAGCAAACTCCAGATCATGGGTTGGGTAGTTTACCTCATGCGTCTTTAACTGACGAGACGCATATGTTAGGATTATGTGCGAGACAGTAACAGGGTTACCGTGTCCAACGTTATAAGACACTAGTAGGTCACACCGCTGCACGCCTATTTGAGAATTTGTGTGTGAAAGAGATAAATAAATAGAGAGAAATAAATAATTATAAGTTAATAATTATTTATTAGTATTAATCAATTAGTAAAATTAATTAATTGATTAAATTAATTAATTAAGGAATTGATTAAAGGATAATCATGAAAGGAATTATAATCAGGTTAAATCACTGCCTTATCTAAACCTATAAAATAAGGTTAAAGGCTTTGATAAATCAGTTGATTAGTTCAATCAATTTTCTCTGAAAATCAATCTCTCTCTCTCTCTCTCTCTCTCTCATTGCCGTCGCCGGCCTCTCTCACACACGAGTGAACGGAGCGTTTTTCCGATCAGTCACGGTGGTCTAGCAACCCTCTCGCGTGGTGTCAGTAGCGGTGTACCCCCTGCCAGCTTTCCGGAAGTCTATTCGCTAAAAGGTAAACCGTCAAACCCACTTTGATTGTATCCGTTATGGTTTAAGATGGGTCCGGGTTTTGGGAATCGTTTTTTGTTTTCCGCTGCGCACCGTTAGTGCCTACGGTTCCCCAACAGTGGTATCAGAGCCACTTCTTAAACCTACAGATCAGGATTAAATTGTTGTTTGCGATAAACTGTTATTTGGATTATGGTTTTGTTAAAAAAAAATTCGATTTTTATCTGTTTATATTAAAAATTGGATTTTTATCGTTTATCACACGAACCGTGTTAATCGACGGTGGAACGACGGCAGTTAGCCGAATCGAACCATCGGATCGATTAAAGGCCGTGGTGGTGGCGACGGTGGCTTTAGCGCCGCTGTCCGCCGGTGGTTGCACCGCAAAACCACCAAGACCGCCGGCTGCCTCGCTAGGCGGCGGCGGTGGCCGTCTCTTTCGATCGCACAAGGCGATGGCGATGGCGTTAAAGCCGCTGCTGTCGCCGATGAGATCAGACCGCCGGTTGACAGCCCCTAGTGGCGGATCGATGGCGGTAGCGTGGTTGTTTGTCCCACCAAGCCGCCGGCTGCCTTACGGCCACGCCAGGGCGGCGGCGGTGATCGGTTACGCGAATCGCCAAACCACCGAATGGTGGTAGCGCTGTTGTTGCCTAGCGGTGGCGACGGCGGCGTAGTGGTGGCAACGGCTTTGGCCGTTTGTCGCCGGATAAGCCACGAACCACCAGGCCACACGCCAGCTGCCCTAAGGCCGAGCCAAGGCGGTGGCGGTGGCTGATTGTTTCCGCGATCGCAAGCCGCACCACCGAACGGTGGTGACGGCGTTTGTTGTTGGTGATGGAGCCGTCGGCCACGGCGGCGATGGCAGCCTCGGCTGCTGTTGTCGTCGATCGGCCTAGCGGTGGCGGCGGTGGTGACCTTGGTTATCGCTGCTGCCGCCGGTGGCGGTTTCGGGAAAATTGCCGACGATCGGCGGCAATGGTAGCTTCGGCTACGTTGTCGTTGATCACCGGTAGTAACAATGGTGACCGTTTGTTATTTTGTTGCTATTGATGATATCGGATAAGTTTTTCGTGTGGATAGGGTCGTTTTGCCCGATAGGCTAAAAACCCAGATTAAATTAATTTTTACTTTTATCTTATAAAATTAAAATCAATTTTAAGTAATTATAAAATCAGTTAGGTTTTATAATTCTGGTTTATCGTAACTGTATATATTTTAGTTTAACTGTTTTGTTTAAACTGTTAGTTGCGAGTGTCATAGCCAAGCCCTAGACCAGTGTTTGTGTTTCGTCTTTATATTATTGTTATTGTACTCTGTCTTGGTAAGGGAGGCCTGCGTGCCATTTACAACCCTTTTATTGTAATTTTGTTTTATATAATTTTAATTTACGCCGAAGACGGAGAAAACCTTAAAGACGGAGTTTGGAGGCACAACCAAGGATGTCGGAGCCAGTGGGAGCGTTCTACCTTCATGCCTTGTGTATTGCTTGTCACTTAGGTTAAAGACCGTCAGTTTAGTATTGGCTCACTTAACTGACAATAGTTTTAAGGGTAAAAGCTATGACACAGTAGTTTTTAAGTTTTGTATATAATTGCGTGGTTTGGTTTTAATTGCGTAATTGTGATAAAACGGAGTTTTAAAATCTAATGAGATAATTTTATAAAAACCTAGAGGTTCGAATACAGAGTGCTTTTCGAATCAGTTCTAAAATTAAGGTTTTTGAAAAACTGGCATTTATGACCCTTGTAAAATCATAGATTAGTAAGTGCAACCCACTTTAGGGGCACCTCCGGTGTAAGGTACATAGGGCGTTGTAAGTGCACACACTATGAACGCCCGTGTTCAAACCGAAACTGGAGGGTGATAAAACTCTGCGAATTATCACCGGGTGGTACCGGCCAGAGTTTGTCCAGGTCCCGGGTGGTGCAATCTATTTTGGTAATTATTTATTCACCGGGTGGTACCGGGCCAAAATGCACTAGAGGGACTAAATATGCACGGATTATATATCCGATGTCCCGACGATCTAGAAGTCGTATTTTCGAATTAAAATACGATTGGTATAGTTTTACCTACCATAAATCGCATGAGTTGGTTTGACATGATCACATGCTTCTCAACACATGTGAAATATGGATTCTAGTCTAATAAATTTATTTTAAGGGTAATAATTTATTAGAATTTTATAATTATAAACTAAATTGGAATTTATATTCTTCTGTAGATGTCTCCAATTAGCATTCCGTTTTATTCACCTGAGGAATCACTTCGCCTTATTATGGGCAAGTGGAAGCTTACGGGCCAGAACTTTCCAGTTTGGAAGTTACATTTACAGAATGTTTTGAGTGCCCAGGGTAAGCTTTATGTGATCAATAAGCCTATGTCACGACCTAAGAGCAATGCCCCTGAAGAGGAATTTGCTGAGTATTTTAGATTCATGGCAGATGAATCGGATGTAATGTCCATTCTAATTTTCTCTATGTCACCCAAGTTCACGGGAGATTTAAGAGACAAATTCTGTCACGAGGTTGTGAAAAATGTGGAGAACCAGTTAGGTCTCTACAAGCATACGGGTAAGCTTTTGATCATGCAAGAGATATTCTCCCTGAAGCTGAAAAAGGGTCAGTCAATTAAAGACCATCTCATTGAAATAAGAAGGCTCTTTAAATGTTTATCACGTTTGGGGTACAAGATGACTCAGGAAGAGTTAGTGTATCTCATGTGGTTTTCCCTCACAAAAGAAGTTCAGGACACAACTAGTGTCTACATGAAGGAACCAAAGAACGACGTGGATAAAGTTCATGAAGATATTCTGGCCAGTTTAGAGCCAGTACCTGCACCTGCTGATCTCATGGATACTGACTTAATTAATGAGCTGGGAGATCTGAGTTGCCCAGAATGCGGTAGCAAGGATTTTTGCGAGCACTTGATGAATATCGACCAGATAGAGATCGGTTTACCCGATGCTCCAGGTATCTTTATGATAGATTGCTTAATCACTTCTTATGAATCATGGGTAATTGATACAGGCAGTGGTAACCACATTTGTAATCATTTACAGGGATTCACTAGAAGAAAGACTTTAAGGAAGGACCATTCGAACCTACGAGTTGGCGAAGGCACTCCGTTGATTGCTGAAGCCGTGGGATCTTATAGTCTTAGTTTACCCTCGGGTCTAGTTTTGGAACTGGATAATTGTTATTATATTCCAAATATGATTAAGAATGTATTGTCTTTTGATATGTTAGTAGACCAAGGTTTTCATTACAAATATGATTATAAAATGATTTCTGTCTTTAAAAATAATATTTTCTATTTTAAAGCAACACCTGTAAATGGTCTATATATAGTAAATCTACAAGATAATAGTAGTGAAATCTATCATATAAGTAAACGATCCAAAGACATTGAGGATCAGACTTACCTCTGGCATTGTCGTTTGGGCCACATAAACAAGAAACGCGTTGAACTACTCCTAAAAGGAGGTTTTCTTGGCAATTTCGATTATAAACCTTTTGATAATTGCGAGTCTTGTTTATCTGGCAAAATGACAAAGCAACCTTTCAACAATGAAAATGAAAGGGCTACTGACTTGCTTGAAATAATCCACACAGATGTGTGTGGACCTTTCAGTCATGTGGCAAGAGGAGGATACCGGTACTTCATTACCTTTACTGACGATTTCAGTAGGTATGGTTATGTCTACCTTATGAGACATAAATCTGAAAGCTTTGAAAGATTCAAGGAATTTAAGAATGAAGTACAGAATCAACTTGACAAGAGGATCAAGTTCTTGCGGTCGGATCGTGGTGGCGAATATCTTAGTGATGAGTTTGACAATCGTTTGATGGAGTGTGAGATTGTATCCCAACTTACACCTCCATATACACCTCAGATGAACGGTGTATCAGAAAGGAGAAATCGTACTTTGCTTGATATGGTACGAACGATGATGTGTCACTCTACGCTACCAATGTCATTCTGGGGACATGCGCTCGAAACAACAGCACACATACTGAACAGAGCGCCAACAAAGTCGGTAGAAAAGACTCCATATGAACTATGGAAGGGTAAGAAACCCAACATATCTTTTCTAAAAATTTGGGGTTGTGAGGTTTACGTCAAACGACCCACCTCAGAAAAACTCAGGCCCAAATCCGACAAGTGTTTCTTCGTTGGATATCCCAAGACCACCGTGGGATATTACTTCTACAACCCTGAAGAGAACAAAGGTTTTGTTGCTCGAAATGGAAAATTTCTGGAAGAAAAGTTTCTCAGTTTAGAGAACACCAGAAAGGATGTAGATCTACAGGTAGTAGACGAAGAAAACACTGCACCGATTGTTGAGCCAGAAATTCAACATAGCAATGTTGAACCTCAATCAGAGCCGATTGAGGAAGTGCAAACACAGGACCTTCGCAGATCCAGTAGGGTGAGACAAGAACCAGATAGGTATCTTGGGTTTCTAGTCTCTCAGGATAGTGGAGACCTGAATGAACCAACATCCTATGGAGAAGCTGTGTCAGGCAATGAGTCTGAACAATGGCAGGAAGCCATGAAGGACGAGATGCAATCCATGTACGACAACCAAGTTTGGGAGTTGACTGATTTGCCACAACACTGTAGAGCTGTTGGGCGCAAATGGGTTTTCAAGAAGAAAACCGACATGGACGGGAATGTGCACACTTTCAAGGCCAGACTGGTCGCAAAAGGGTTCACGCAAACTCATGGTATCGACTATGATGAAACCTTTTCACCAGTGGCCATGTTAAAGTCAATTAGGATTCTAATGGCCACTTCAGCGTACTTTAACTACGAGATTTGGCAAATGGACGTCAAGACAGCCTTTCTGAATGGAAAGTTAACAGAAGACGTCTATATGGAACAACCAGAGGGGTTTGAAGATCCTAAGAATCCTAATAAGGTGTGTAAACTGCTAAAATCCATTTATGGATTAAAGCAAGCATCTCGAAGCTGGAACATACACTTTGATGAGCGAATCAAAGAGTTTGGTTTTACCAAAAGTGAGTTCGAGCCGTGTGTCTACACTAAGTTCAGTGGGAGCATAGTAACCTTCTTGGTCTTGTACGTAGATGACATTCTACTCATAGGAAACGATGTACCAACTTTACAGAGTGTAAAGAGCTGGTTAAGCAAATGTTTCCGGATGAAAGACCTTGGAGAGGCCGCTTATATACTTGGTATAAAGATCTACAGAAATAGATCTAAGCGGCTTATCGGACTTAGTCAGAGTACGTATATCGATAAAATTCTGAAGAAATTCAGGATGGATGAATCTAAGAAAGGATTTATCCCGATGCAGCATGGCATAGTGTTAAGTAAAACACAATGTCCTGTTTCCAGTCAAGATCAGGACAAAATGAAATCGGTTCCATATGCTTCTGCAATTGGTTCGATTATGTATGCCATGTTATGTACTAGGCCCGATGTTGCTTACTCAGTAAGTGTTACGAGCAGATACCAACAGAATCCGGGTGAACCTCATTGGGTGGCTGTCAAGAACATTCTTAAATATCTGAGAAGAACGAAAGAAATGTCCTTGGTCTTTGGAGGATCTGAGGATGAAATTAGTGTCACCGGGTACTCTGACGCTAGTTTCCAGACCGACAGAGATGACTTCAGGTCACAGTCAGGGTACGTCTTTACCCTAAACGGAGGTGCGATCTCATGGAAGAGCTCGAAGCAGGACACGATTGCAGATTCAACTACAGAAGCAGAGTACATTGCAGCATCTGATGCGGCAAAGGAAGCTGTCTGGCTAAGGAATTTTCTATCGGATCTAAGAGTGGTTGCCAGTATCTCTAGACCGATTGATATATTCTGTGATAACTCTGGAGCCGTGGCGCAAGCAAAGGAACCGAGAGAGCATCACAAGTCAAGACACGTGCTCAGGAAATATCACCTTATCCGAGAGATCATTGGAAGAGGCGATGTGAGAATATGCAAGATTCCAACAGAGGATAATGTCGCAGATCCGCTGACAAAGCCACTAGCAAGGGTGAAGCATGAGGCACATGCGAATTCCATTGGGATGCAGTACCTGGAAGCCAGTAGCTAGTTCTTAGTTTATTAATTATTACTATAGTTTAATTTTGAAACAATGTAATCATGTAAAGTTTTATTTCACAGTGTGTTGGAAATAAATGGAGGTTTTATTTTCATGATTGTTCCAAATTAGCTATTTTTCGCATATTTAAATGTATCCATGATTCTTACAAAGACTTGTATGAAATCTAAAATTCCGTAGCCACTTATTGAAATGGGAATTTCAATAGGGAGTTTAACGCTATTATAAATACTTGATGATTTATTCAAAGAAAAAAGAAAAAGCACAAGTGATGTGACCAAGTATTTATAGATACTCATCAGAGTGTTTGGGTATTGGAAGTGACCAGTTATCAAGTCTGCTTCATGGAGCCTCAGTCACAAGCATTGACTTGATAGGTTATCCTTAGACCTGAGATACTTGGTTTGGGAACGCGAGGACTACTGTACTCTTAGCACGTACTAACGCTGCACCGTAACAGGGCGGCCATACGGGACGTGACTAGATGCAGCGGAAGCCGTGGATCCAAATGCAAGTAGTCAAGAAGGGATTTGCACCTCTTTCAAAAGAGAGATATTTCCGGGCCCCTTGACGATTAAGATTGGCAGAAAACGCGTGGCCACGCTCGGATAGAATAACAGGTGTTATTTAGTAATATCCGTTACTGCAGGCAATCGAAATCAGAGTCAAGAAGTACTTGATTTTAAGAAATGAATCCTCCACTCCATGTCTTAAAGTCACTTTAGAAATATCGTGTGCAAAAGGAATGAACCTGTGTACAAATTCAAGAGCGAATTGTATCTCTGGATATAAGAGATCTTATAACCTGGTTAACCTAAGTGTCTGGCACGTACTAACGCGAGGACTACTGTACTCTTATGAGATACTTGGTTTGGGAACGCGAGGACTACTGTACTCTTAGCACGTACTAACGCTGCACCGTAACAGGGGGGCCATACGGGACATGACTAGATGCAGCGGAAGCCGTGGATCCAAATGCAAGTAGTCAAGAAGGGATTTGCACCTCTTTCAAAAGAGAGATATTTCCGGGCCCCTTGACGATTAAGATTGGCAGAAAACGCATGGCCACGCTCGGATAGAATAACAGGTGTTATTTAGTAATATCCGTTACTGCAGGCAATCGAAATCAGAGTCAAGAAATACTTGATTTTAAGAAATGAATCCTCCACTCCATGTCTTAAAGTCACTTTAGAAATATCGTGTGCAAAAGGAATGAACCTGTGTTCAATTTTAAGAATTGTATCTCTGGATGTAAGAGATCTTATAACCTGGTTAACCTAAGTGTCTGGCTAGGGACCTCCTTAGGCTAATGGTAACAAGCGTAGTTACATGTCTAGCACAAGTGGGAGTCTGTTAGGATTATGTGCGAGACAGTAACAGGGTTACCGTGTCCAACGTTATAAGACACTAGTAGGTCACACCGCTGCACGCCTATTTGAGAATTTGTGTGTGAAAGAGATAAATAAATAGAGAGAAATAAATAATTATAAGTTAATAATTATTTATTAGTATTAATCAATTAGTAAAATTAATTAATTGATTAAATTAATTAATTAAGGAATTGATTAAAGGATAATCATGAAAGAAATTATAATCAGGTTAAATCACTGCCTTATCTAAACCTATAAAATAAGGTTAAAGGCTTTGATAAATCAGTTGATTAGTTCAATCAATTTTCTCTGAAAATCAATCTCTCTCTCTCTCTCATTGACGTCGCCGGCCTCTCTCACACACGAGTGAACGGAGCGTTTTTCCGATCAGTCACGGTGGTCTAGCAACCCTCTCGCGTGGTGTCAGTAGCGGTGTACCCCCTGCCAGCTTTCCGTAAGTCTATTCGCTAAAAGGTAAACCGTCAAACCCACTTTGATTGTATCTGTTATGGTTTAAGATGGGTCCGGGTTTTGGGAATCGTTTTTTGTTATCCGCTGCGCACCGTTAGTGCCTACGGTTCCCCACAGCATAGGCAATCACCCGCCCCCTCTGCATAAGGACGTAGCCTAACCCGTGATATGAGGCATCACAGTAGACTGTCAAGTCCTCCACTCCCTCCGATAATGTCAGGACCGGAGCCTCGCATAGCTTCCTCCTCAACGTATCAAATGCTGCCACTTGCTCTTCACCCCACACAAACGGCTCACTCTTCCGCGTTAACCTCGTCAACAGAACTGCTATCTTGGAGAAATCTTGGATAAACCGGCGGTAATATCCGGCCAACCCAAGAAAACTCCTAATCTCCGTGGGAGTCTTCGGTGTCTCCCAGTTCATCATTGTCTCTATCTTTGATGGATCTACCTTTATGCCTTCTCGGTTTACAAGATGCCCGAGAAATTGGACCTCTTGCAACCAGAAGTCACACTTAGAGAATTTTGCGTATAATCTCTCCTTACGCAAAACCTCCAACACCTCTCGCAAATGCTCCACGTGCTCCTCCTTCGACTTGGAGTAGATTAGTATATCGTCTATGAAAACGATTACCGACCTATCCAACATCGGTCTGCACACCCTGTTCATCAAATCCATGAACGCCGCCGGTGCGTTCGTTAATCCGAAGGGCATCACGATGAATTTGAAATGCCCGTACCTTGTCCGAAAGGCCGTCTTGTGGACGTCCTACTCTCTGACCTTCAACTGATGGTACCCGGAGCGAAGATCTATCTTCGAGAACCACGCGGCTCCCTGAAGCTGATCGAAGAGATCGTCGATCCTCAGCAGTGGGTATCTGTTCTTTACCGTGAGCTTGTTCAACTCCCGATAGTCGATACACATCCGCATCGACCCATCCTTCTTCTTCACAAACAGGATAGGGGCTCCCCAAGGTGAGGTGCTCGGGCGTATGAACCCCTTATCCAACAACTCCTCCAACTGCTTCGAGAGCTCTTGCATCTCCGGAGGTGCTAGCCAGTACGGAGCTTTTGCTACCGGTGCCGCCCCCGGGACCAAGTCGATCCGGAACTCCACTTGTCTCTCGAGAGGGATGCCAGGCAAGTCATCCGGGAAGACATCCGGATACTCGCTGACCACTGGCACGTCCGCGACTGCCTTCTTCCTCGTTTCTGCTTGACTGTCGACCACATACGCCAAGAAACTGCATCCTCCGCGAAGAACGTGCTTCCTAGCCTTAGCTAGTGTGCACAACTTCGGTGGTCTCTTCCGTCTCTCGCTCAAGATGGTCAATTCTCCCCCACTTGGGTTTCGAATCACCACCCGCTCAAACTCGCAGTCGATGTGTCCCCCATTTCGACTCAACCAATCTACCCCGACCACTACATTGATCTCCCTTATAGGTATCGGGATGAGATCAATTTTAAACTCTACCCCTTCTAACTCTATTACAATATCCTTGAATACATCACTACATAGCCGATACTCTTCGGCCGCTATCTCTACCTTTAAAGGTTTATCTAGTCTACCCATTACATTCGTGAAACCCTTACAAAAAGATAAAGATACAAAAGATTTACTGGCACCTGAGTCAAACAATACCAAAGCAGGTAAAGAGTTGACAAGAAAGGTACCTGTCACAACGTCTGGCTCCTCCTTGGCCTCCTCAGCCGTCAAGTGAAAAACTCTAGCGCGGCTCTTGGGTAACTCTGGCTTCTTACTAGCCCCAGTCTCTGCCGCCTTAACTAGTGCTGTTCCCGTAGTCTGCGTGGAACCTGAGGTCATCGGGCACTCGCTAATGAAGTGGCCCGGCTGATAACATCGGAAACACAACTTTACAGTCGACTTGCACTCTCTGCTCGAATGACCTGGTTTCCCGCATTTATAGCAGGTCCCGGTCCCATACCTGCACTCTCCCAGATGGTGTTTCCCGCACTTAGGGCAGCTGGGAAACTCTTTCTTGATCTCAACCCTAGGCACAGTCGGCTTGAACCTCTTTACTGACTGAGTCTGAGCCTCAGTCTACGCCCGTGTCTGAACCTGCGTTGCCTCCATTTTCTTCCGCTTCCCTTGCCTCTCTGACTCGAGCTCCCTAGCTCGTGCTATCATGCATCTCGTGGAAGGTCTTGCAGTCCGACATGACCACAAATTCTCTTATCTCCGGTTT
Source organism: Centaurea solstitialis (assembly GCA_030169165.1). Classification (NCBI taxonomy): domain Eukaryota; kingdom Viridiplantae; phylum Streptophyta; class Magnoliopsida; order Asterales; family Asteraceae; genus Centaurea; species Centaurea solstitialis. The sequence goes on along the minus strand of CM058046.1, from coordinate 47,140,285 downwards.
CAGAATCTGCGCATACCGATACATTTTCATAGGTTCGTTGGCCACATAATCGCGGCAGAAAAGTGACTTCTCCAAAAACTTATCAGTGATTTCATTCACTGATTCGGTGGTCTGCTCCATACCCAGAAGCTCTCCCGTAAGCCGCTCCACCTCGACCTGAGGTACATAGTGTTCCTTGAACAATTCTTTAAACTGCTCCCAAGTCATCGCCTCAATCTGCTCTGGGCCCTTAGTCTGAGATAAGATGTTCCACCAGTCCTTAGCAGGACCTCTCAGGAGATTCGAGGCATACCTCACCTTAACCTCTGCAGCACAATAACTAGTGAGGAAGGCACCCTCGATCTCCGTCAACCAGCGAGTGCAGGCCACCGGGTCCTTCTGTCCCTGGAAGAATGGCGACTGACATGCTGTGAAGTCCTTGTAACTCGTCACTTTGCTAGTCTGAGAGCTACCTGAACCGCTGGGCCTGCTAGCCATTGCCGCCTCCACCCGACTGTTAAACGTTTTGGCTAACTCATCCTTCATTTGCTCAAATAACCCCGGAAGGGTATTCTGCATCACTTGCGCTACTTCCGCACTGATAATCTCCCTTAAATTCTCCACATCCACCTCATCAGTATTCACAGTCTTCTTCCCCTTTTGCTTCTTGCTCACCATACTGATACAATAAACATATACTTGGTTATATAACCCCTCTTACTCTCTCTCGCCCAAGAGTTAAGTCGTTCTCCCTAACCCTTGATATCATCCTATCCACATGTTACTAGACATCCCCTAGACAATAAATTGTCCTTTCATGCTCCCACCCAAACTCCCCACAACCTTGTGTAGTTCATGAGTTCCTTCGCAACCCTGTCAAGTCCCAACATGCACAATGCATTTGTAATGATATTGGCCCTTATATCATTATAAATGCACCCTACATGTCTAGCCTCGACATTATCACTAAGCTCTCAATTCCTAACTCGGTTGCCATGTCATATACACAATGCACTTAAGTCATATCCCTTACTCAACGAACATACATAAATAAGTACATAACTTATTCACATGCTTTAGCATAACTTGAATCAGTCATATTATCACATAACATATCATGCATAGTATTTCATTTCATCATACACCGTAATACCATAACGTAGGGTATCATGCTTTCTTAACAAAGTATAGTGTGCTCACCTCACGTTGATGTCCCGGTCTGCAGCTCAGTCCCTTATCCATTTCCAGTAAAACTTAACCTTTTTAGAAATTTTCGCTTTTGAAAACAGGAACTCCTAGGTTTAAGTTCAAGCACTCACTTTCCGTGAATGCTCAAATCCCTTAAACCAGGGCTCTGATACCAATTGTAAAGCCTGGGTTTTCACAACAACCATTTAAAGAGAAATCCGTAAAAATAAGGCGGAAGCTTTGTTTAAAACTTGCATAAGAGAAATTCCATTCAAAAGAAACACTCCGGGTTTTAGGCTATATAACCCAAAGTATGAGTCTAGCGAAACAAAACACAAACAAAATTCAGTTTAAGGTTTCAAGGAAAAACATCCAACACATGTTTTTTTCAAAATAAACTCCAGTTCATAAGTTCCATCACTCCATGACTAAGTGACTGACTGAGCTGCGGCTAACCGGATCATCAAGCGGGAGCTTTACCCTTGCTACTAGAAGTAGTACCTGCCACTAAAAGGGAAAACAACCATGGGTAAGCTTTCGCTTAGTGAGCACATATCTATACTAACATGGCAATATATACATAACCGAATCACATTGCAATCACATAACAAATAACTTGATCCTTTGACACTGGTACCAGGCCGCTTAATCCAACTTAATCCTTTGCTCCCGAAGGAACTAATTTACTAGTGGTAACTAGAACCACTAGGCAATAGCATAATCCATAGTACATAATCACACATGCAAGTCTATAACATAGGTACAACCACGTTGGCAGAGATAAAGTACTCACCTTTCGGCCGTTTAAATACTCACACGAGCTAGCACGATGTTCAAGATAAGTTACCTAAACAATTAAGCACAATTACATGTCAAAATGATGCTTAACAAGACCTCGCGATATCCATACCGAAAAGCTAACCTTAGACATAGCTAGGCTAGTCCATTTGACCCAAAACTCTAGGCCTCATCCTTTCTAAACATCCCTAACATGATCCCACAGCCAAATGTCCGAAAATCCAAAAACCAAAAATTGAAAAGTGGCCAGAGACTTGCGCGACTTGACCCCGTGACTTCAGGTCGCGGGGCTTGGTCGCGGGATTCTCCAAACTCGACCAAAGTCGCGACCAGCCTCGAATTCTCATGCCAAGGCCTCAATTTTACCAAATTAACATCACAATGACTTTCTACCACAACTAGGGTCGATCCCTAACACTTACATGCGAATAACTTGACTCAATTCCTTCCAATTACATGCAATTGATGATCTTATGATCATGGACTCACATCCCCAACCCTAACCCTTAATCCTACTTGCTCTTTGCATCCAAAGGACTTACAAAAGACATAGATGTCATACCTTAGTTGGGAATTTCACCACAATTGCTCCACCAAGCCTCCAATTGATCTCTGGTTCAATCTCCCAAATCGCCTCCCTCTCTCTCTTTCACGTACTTTTCCAAAAACTGACAGGGGAATGAGGGTTTTTCCCCTTTTACATAAGCCTCTACTCAAACCCTTAACTTCTCAGAATGACACTCTAGTCCCTCCCTTCTACAAATTTAATTAATCAAGTTAAACAATTAGCCAAGTAACGGTAAAACTAAAAGTAAGAAAACGGGGCGTTACACTAATACTCGTCGGTCCACCTCAGGGTTTTGTGTCTATCTGGGTGACAATCTTGTATCTTGGTCCTCCAAACGATAGCATGTTGTTTCTCGCTCAAGTGCCGAGGCCGAGTACCGGGGGATAGCCAATGTAGTTGCTGAAGCTGCTTGGTTACGAAATCTCCTGCTCGAGTTGTCTTGTCCTCTCTCTCGTGCCATTGTTGTCTTTTGTGATAATGTCAGTGTCATGTATCTAGCATCTAACCCTGTTCAGCACCAGAGAACCAAACATGTGGAAATTGACTTACATTTTGTTAGGGAGCGTGTTGCGATTGGTCATGTGCGTGTTTTGCATATTTCATCCGCTTATCAGTATGCAGATATTTTTACAAAGGGTCTATCCTCTAGTTTGTTTCTTGATTTTACAGATAGTTTGAACATTCGTGTTCCCCCTGATCAAACTATGGGGGTGTGTAAAATATTTGTATAGTTTAGGGACCCCTTTGTAACTTATATATTGTTGTCAATACACGCAACCCTATTCAACGGTTTTCCACATATTCTCACATGACTGAAATGTTTCATCGCTCGAATCTACAGCAGTGGAACACCCATGAACCCATGACGGAAACGTTTCATCGTTCGAATCTACACCGGTGAAATGCCATGAACCCCATGACCGAAACGTTTCATCGTTCGAATCTACACCGGTGAAACGCCATGAACCCCATGACCGAAACGTTTCATCGTTGGAAGGTGGATTTTCTATTACTCAACAACGAAACGCCATCAATGAAAGGTTTCATCATCAGAAGCCAGATTTTCCATTAATTAAGAACGAAACACCATGAACACCATGGCTGAAACGTTTCATCGTTTGAAAGCGGAATTACCATGGCTGAAACAGATTTTCTATTACTCAAGAATGAAACACTTTTGAATATACCTACCGGATAAACACATGATGATACAAGCGTTTCGATGAAAGTTTCATCACTTTCGGACGAACATGATCCTCGTTAGAAGAAACTTCTTCTTCTGATTATTTCTTTAGTTCACCGGAAGATACAGGCAACTAACTCTACAAATAAATTACTTTTAATTACTAGAAATCAAATCACATAAATTTCGAATTTTTTGTTAATAAAAAGTTAAATGCCATAGTTATCCATTAATCATTCAATGTTATCCATAAATAATTGCTAAAAATATGTACCAAAAATAAACGTGGCTAACACCAAAAGTCCTTCCTGCGCTTTTAATTAAAAATAATCCAAAAGAAAAGAGAAATTCATTCATTGGCTGAAATTAGTTTGTATGGTTTGTAATTTACGAGAGGTTTGCAAATGATCACTCCCCTATATATATAGGGAGTTTCAATTGCAAACCATAAAAAACATTCAAACTCATGGTTGCACACGTAAAATCGGTGAAATTGATAGGTTGTACAAAAAATGAAGATAGAATGTTATGATTTGATGGATTATGCAAAGTACAATGTTGTAAGGTTTTCAATTACGCAAGAGAACATGAGTAGGGGTGACAATCCTATCGTGTTCGGGTTGGGGGTGATAAAGACTCAATCCTGACACAACTCTTTTAACTAATCGTCTTGAAATATTCAACTCTAACCTGTGACTCGTTATCCCGAACACAACCTGCATAACCCTTTAACTATACAGGCTGGCAGGTCATAAGTAGGTTGACATGTTATAAACAGGTTGTCGAGTCATAAACGGATTGTCGGGTCAAGTACAATCTACTTCAAAACTTCAAATACAACAAAAATAAAATTTAATTTACTGATTTTAAGACACTAAATTGAAATTGAAAAGTTAATACTCAAAAGTCATAAAAAAAGATAAATGGGTTGGCTCACAAACCCATATACCAACCCAAATGCGATCCCCGAAATAAAAGGGTTGGCAGGTCAAAAAACTCAACCAAAACCCGTTTAACTTCGTGTCGCGTTCGTGTTGTATTTCATGTCGTGCCTTGTCGAGAATTGTCACCCCATATGTGATTTTATACATCACCGAAGTTTATTGCGTTCTCATAAATAGTTAGGGTTTCTTATGAAACTGACGTGCCCTCTCTCTCTCTCTCTCTCTCTTTATATATATATACAAGATACTTACTCGCGCGCTGAGGCTGCCAGAATGGCCAGCGACGAGCACCCAGCGTGGGTTTGGGGTCACTGGCAGGTCGCGGCAGAAGCCGCCGATGTTGCTGGTTGCACCTAAAGCGGGTTTGGCGCGGGACAGGTCACGCCAGAGGTCGCGCCTGACCTGCCCGTTGCCCGTGACCACCGTTTTCCTCTGTTTTAACTCGTTTCGAAGGAGTAGCTTATAAGGCTTCTTAGGGATTTAATTAGGCATCTTTTAGGACTGATTGGGGGTCCTAATTTTCAGCTGTAATTGTTACGAATACAGGATTTCGGTTAGAGGGATCGTGCTAGTTTTGTGCTTTTGATATCTTTGCGATCCAAGTGAGTTACACTATGTGTGTTTTGCATTGTTGTGTGTGTATGTATACGTAATAGTGTGGTTAAAGGGATTCTACATGCCCTTGATGAGTTGTGGGAGCGGACTCGCGTCCTAAGCTGGCTAGGAAAGGGAACTGCATGCCCTTGATGAGTTGCGGGGGCAGACCCGTGTCCAAAGATGGTGGGATGTTTTGTTCTATTCTCATGAGAGTTGGTAGTCAAATGCTTGGTGTTGGACCCTTGTGTTGTGAAGAATCAGAAACCACTATCTTTATTACGCTTTCTAGATTAATTCAGTTAATTTCCTTTGTAAACAATTATGTTTTGTTAAGCCCCTGTTTGAGGTTTAGAACCTCGGGGGCCTTTATTGCCACTTTGTTAAACTTCCTTCTACCTATATAAGGTAAAGGATTTCTAGGGTTTTGTGTAATTGAATCATATTTACCAAATTGGGCAACTTCCACCATTGTTAAGCTTTTTCAAAGTTCTTATTGATTTCAATCACAATCCTTAGATTTCCATCCATTTCTTCTTTCATTTCATTGTTTTTGGGACAACAATTGGTATCAGAGCCAAACTTGTTGATTCCTTGGCTTTTGTTTTGTTTTTTGAAAAGTTCTAAGGGTTTTTAAGTTTTGAGTTTTTCAAAACTTTTGGATTTTCAATCCAAAAGGTGTTTTTAAAGGGCTTAAATTAAGTGTTAAGTGATTCCCCAATGGTTTCTTAGCTTTTTCCTACATTTTGGGGGTCTAAACACTGATTTTTAAGAGGTTTTAAGCGTTTTTAAGAAATTTTTCGGAGCTTTCTGTGCAGGTTTTCCGCATCGGAAAACGAGAGCTGAAATATCAGCTCAACTTTTCCGAGTCGGAAATTGCATATTCTCCGAATCGGAGAACTCTCCTTTTCCGAATCGGAAAACTCTGTTTTCCGAATCGGAAAACGAGTCTCTGACTTGGGGTCTTGCTCCTGAGAAGTCTCTTTGCCAAAAATCCCTTTTTCCGCACCCAACTTTTCCGAATCGGAAAATTGCATTTTCCGAGTCGGAAAAGTGTGTTTTCCGCACCCTGTTGTTTTGAGCCAAATCCGAATCGGAAAACATCTGTTTCCAAGTCGGATTTCGCCTCTTTGAGCCGAAACTCTTGCAGTTTTGTTCCTCAAATCCGACACTAAGCTTGCTTTCAAAACCTTTTACTTTTACCAAGCTTTCTGTGTCCCGAGGCGCTCGAAACACCAGCTTTTTCAAAACCTTTTCTGTGTTCAAGCCAAGTGAATCTTTCAAGGAGGTCTCATTCCTTTTTAGAGATGTCGAAGGAAATCCTAGGGATTGGTTCCGAGACTCGCCCTCCCGTCCTGGTGATGGGCGAGTACCAGCAGTGGAAGCGCCGGATGATCCACTTCTTGGACTTACTCGATGAAAACCTCATGAAGTCAATCCGTGAGGGCCCAATCCGACCGACCGTCACGGTTGCCGCAGTTCCCCGAACAGACGCGTGCCCGGAACTGCCAGCTTACTCTGTCGAAAAGCCCATCGACATGTATAATCCAGAGCAAAGAGCCCGGCACCTCGTTGACAAGCGCGCACTGACCCTTCTGATTATGGCTCTCCCTAATGATATGTACGCGAGAGTGGATAGTCTGACAAACGCACGAGACGTTTGGTTAGAAATAGAGCAGCAGATGCAGGGAGGTGACACCGCCCTCGAGAGTCAAAAGGAGAGTGCCCTAAATGCTTACGAAGGCTTCAAAGCCAGGGAAACCGAATCCCTCAGCGAGTCTTATCAAAGACTGAACGCCTTCGTGAATGACCTACGAAGACTCGGGGTAGAGAAGTCAAAATACGAGGTAAATGTTAAGTTCCTGAAGAACCTAACGCCGGCATGGCAAAATCTGGCGATCAACTTACAGTTGAGCCGAAATCTGGGGATCATGGGTCTGTTAGGAATTATGTGCAGAGTTGACAAACCAAGTGATTACACATCCAATGTTGCAAGACACTTGAGGGTCACACCTGTGAGGACCTATAAGTCGAACAAGTTAGTTGAAACCCCGAAATGGAGAGTTAGGATTTATAATAGTGCATTATAAATCAATTGGGTAATTACAGTCAGAATTACCAAAGTTGGAGGGTTATTAATTAATTAGGATATTATATATTTATTAAGAAAAATAAATATATAATAGTTAATTAATAAAGATTTTATATATTAGATAAATATATAAATTATAATTATCGTATGCAAATTCTTTTCCAGCTAATTAAATAAGGAAAGGATTTGAGATAATTATCATAAGGAAACTGGATTCCATACAAACTGTATTTTTCCTCCATATAAATAAAGCCTATGGGTTAAGGAAAAATAATAAGCTTTCAGTTAAGAAAAACCAGTTCTCAGTTTCCTCTCTCTCTCCTCTCTCCACCGGCACCGATCACTTCCCCCCCGGGTCGGATTCCAGTTTTTGTTCGGGTTTCACAAAAGTTCTGCTAGAGGAACGTTCGTGGGTTGATCACCGGTGGACTAAGTCTCAAGCAATCCAGGTAAATTAATCTAACCTAATCCTTTAGGTTTAGACCTACAAACGATTAAGATCATTAGGCTTTAATGGGTTTTTAGCTTTTATCGCTTCCGCATGTTTTGATCGAAACAGCGAGTTTCTGATCACGTGGGTTTCAACAGTTTGTTTTAAACCTACGAGATATATCGAACCAGCGAGGTTTTGATAGATCTGAGATAATCCTCGAATCAGTTTGATCCGAGGATACCCACAAAAACCCTTCAGTGGTATCAGAGCCATTGTTATAAATCGTTTAGTTTTTTATCAGTTTGTCTGTATATGCGTGATCCGTTAAAATAAAACTGTTTCTTGCAAAAATCTAATCTTTATTGAGTTTAAAATTGTTGTTCGTGTAAAACCCGGAAAAACACCGAGCCAAACCACCAGATTGGTGGTAGTGGCGTCGGCCGCTGCTGCAAACCACCAAGCCGCACCACCAGATTGGTGGTGGCGGCGTTGACCGTCGAATGAAAACCACAGGACCGCAACCACCAGCGTGGTGGTAGCGCTGCCTGTTGGCAACCACGGCGGCGATCGAGGCCGTTTGCCTCTTCTGAATGAAACGTGGTGGTGGCGGCGGCTATGACCGTCGTTGCCGGGCGAACCACAAACCACCAAGCCATCCGCCGGCTGCCTTGCGGCCTCGCCGGGCGGCGGCGGTGGTTGTTTTTGTCACCGGCCAAACCGCAGTTAGCGGTGGCGGCAGACGCCTGGGCAAACCACCAAATTGATGGTGGCAGGCGGCAAATTGGTGGTGGCCACAACCGCACTTAGCGGCGCCGACTATCACCCAAACCACCAGGCCGCATCACACGGTGGTGATTGCGGCGAATAACGGTGGCCAGATTGAAACCGCACCACCAGGTTGGTGGTGACGGGTGCTTCACGATCACACACAACGGTGGCGGCGGCAGCACCGTTTTTGCTGTCGTTGTTGCCGGCCGAGAGCGACGGTGGCCGTGGTCGAGTGGTGGCGAAGGTCGTGGCCAAAACCACCGTTTATGGCGGTGGCGGTTTGTAATTCTGTTCGCATGGCCTAACCACCAAAATGGTGGTGGTCGGCGGCGTTTGAGCTGCGGCATGGATCAGCCACCGCACCACCGCTTGTGGTGGCAGTGTTGATTGGTTTCTAGGACCACCGGTCGAAAGCCACACCACCGTTTGTGGTGGTGGCGATCGATGGATTCGATGGTGGCCAATCGCCGAGCACAATAACGATAGTAACTTGGTTGTTGTCCTCATAAATCGTTTACAAGACGGTAACGAACGGTGGTAACGATCGTTGGTTACAATCAACGATACCACCAGATGCGACCATCGCAACACGATTAAGCCGTCCGTCTAGGGTTTCTTTTGTCTGGGCCAAAGTTCGTTATCAGGCCCAAAAGCCCAGTTCTTTGGACCAAGTTATGGCCCAAAAGAGCTCGTTTGGTTTTTTAAGATATTTTATCCAAAATAAGTTTACTTAGGATTTTTTATCAAGTAAATTTTGTTTTTTTCCAATTTAATAAACTTTTATAGAATCAGTTTTTAAGTAAATTCAAAACACTAAGGTCAGTATTATAAAGTTGGATCGTTAAAACCAGTTTAATATTTTTGGGTAAAATGATTAAATGGTTTTTGTTTTAAGATTTCTTATAAATCTCAGTTTTAAGTTAAAACCGTTCTTCAGTCTAAAGATTTTCTTTTAAGATTCATAAAACAGTTTGTTTTTCGAATCAGTTATAAAACCAAGTTTTTGCGATAATTGAGACAAGATAATTTTAACGGATCCAGGTTTATTTTTCTCGTAATTATAATATTGCTTTTGTATACACATAATTGCGTGATTGCTTGAGAACTATATATGAATTTCAGTTTGATTTTACATATATATATACGTTATAGTATTTGCCAACTTAGACCCTTGACATATTCATGGGGAGGCCTGCGTGCCGTTTACAACCCCTTATGTAATAATGACCCTAGGATAGTTTTTTTCTTTCTTTTGGGATGACGAGGCCAGTGGGAGCTATTCTTCATCTTACCGGAATACTGACAAGTATGGCGAAGCCAGTGGGAGCTACGCGAAGTTTTGAAGTTGTAGAAAAACTAGGTCATTATTGGTCCCTAGGAACAAAATTGGCAAATCCTATAATTATCTGTTTTACAATTGCGTAGTTGTTATAATTATCTGTGTGCATGATTAACTGCGTAGTTGATGCTAATAACTGTTAGTTTATTAGATATGTTTTAAAAATATTTTTTTTTTTAAAACAAGAAGGAATTAGGTTTTATTAACTTTTCAATCGAAAACCTTTAAAGTGAAGCTTTTTAATAAAACCTAGTGTATTGTTATAAAAGAGCAAACTTGACAGAACAGTTAGCTTTTGTCAAGACAGAAAAGGTTATTGAAACAGGTAGTTTCAATCAACCAGTACACTTTAACTCAGTTGATTTCAATTAGCCGATATTTTAAACAGTTGGTTTAAAATAACTTCTAAAACAGTAAGTTTAGAATATCAATTGCTCTTTATAACAATCAGTGGATGATTATTTCATAAAAAGGCAAAGTTGACAAAAACAGTTAGTTTTAATCAACTAGGTATGCTATTAAAACAGTTAGTTTTAATTAGCGAGTAATTTTTAGAACAGTTAGTTTTAAAATTACATGTATGTTTCAAACAGTTAGTAGCCTTTATAAACAATCAGTTTTTCAAAATCCTGGAAATAAAGTTTTTCAAAACCCCGAAAATCATAGATCAGTAGTGCAACCCATCTAGGGGCACCTTCGGCGTAAAGTACATAGGCGTTGTAAGTGATCACACATTCAACGTCTGTGTTCAAACTGAAGCTGAAGGGGTTACATAACTCTGCGAATTATCTCCGGGTGGTACCGGCCAGAGTATAGTAATCAGGTCCCCAAAATGGTGAGATCTGTTTTGGTTCTATAATGTTCACCGGGTGGTACCGGGCCAAAAAGCACTAAGAGGGACTAAAACATGCACAGGTAGTTGCCATGGTCCCGAAAAGATCTAGGAGTCATGTCAGTTAGATATGATTGGTAAAAGTCCTTACCTACCGAAATAAATACGGGTCTGGTGGAGCAAGAACATTACGCACATCAGGACGTATAAAATAAGGATCCTAGTCCAATAAATTGATCATTTAAGGGTTTATTGATATTTTATTGGAAATTAGTCTATTTACAGTTGCTAAGACCAAAAGTTTTATTTTGTGTAGATGGCAAGCACTGTTACCAGCACTAACAATCTTTCCCTCCGCTCTATCCTAGAGAAGGATAAGTTGACCGGCTCTAACTTTCTTGACTGGGAGCGCAATCTGATGATTGTGCTCAGACATGAAAGAAAGTGGTATGTGCTTGAAGAGCCACTTGGGGAGGCACCTCCGGCAAACGCTCCGGCTGCTGCCAGAAATGCCCACAAAAAGCACTCAGATGATCTCCTTGATGTTGCCTGTCTGATGTTAGCAACTATGAGCCCAGATCTGCAAGCAGGGCTCATAAATACAAATGCTTACGACATGATCCGCCAGCTGAGGGACATGTTTCAGACTCAGGCTCGTACAGAGCGCTACGATGCCACCAAAGCATTCAATGAGTGCAAGATGGTAAAAGGAACATCAGTAAGTGACCATGTCATGAAAATGAAACGGCACTTAGATCATCTGGAGAGGCTGGGTCATCCTGTTCCGTTGCAGCTAGCAACTGACACCATACTCAATTCACTGTCGGAAGACTACAGGCCCTTTGTAGTCAACTACAACATGAACAACATGGAGAAAACAATAGCAGAATTGCACTCCATGCTCAAGACAGCTGAATTAAATATGGGGAACAAGAACAAGACAAAGGATGTCTTGATGGTAAAAGACGGAGGGGTTAAAAAGAAAAATGGGCATGCTAGCACCAGCAAGGGAAAAGGACCAGTTCAGGCCATCCAGAGTGCACCCAAGAAAGGCAAAGGCAAGGGCAAGGGCAAGAAGGTTAAGCCAAACAAAGCTAGGACCGAGAATCGCTGCTTTATATGCAATGAGATCGGTCATTGGAGGCAAAACTGCCCTAAGCGTCATGAAGCAGGTATGTAAACCTCAGAAAATTTATGATTGCTTTGACTTGTCACTTCTTACTTGTTAGCTTACAAGTATACTGATACCTAGAGCAAATGATTATTGCAGGAGGTCAGAAGTGAAATGCCTAGAGGATTGCTGAGGATCAAAGCACGAGATAATTTAAGTCGAGACATTTTTGAATTTATAGTTTTAAAACAGTTATTTTGGGGGTTTATGTTTTAAACAATGTTTGGATAATTATATTTTATAATTCGATGGTTTTATTTTTCAAAAGTTATTGTCTTGACAATTGAAATATCTGATTGTGCTTAGTGTTTGTATGATCCTAGTTGTTGATGCCTGTTATAATTACTTTAATGAAATTGAAGTAATTTGTATAAAAACTATCAAAACACACGAGATTCTATAGGAATGTGTTTTGAGAATAAAACATTTATGAATAATAGTTTTGTGATCAAAAGGAAGAATTTAAGATATTAACTCAGATAGCGTTAATAACAGCATTTATAAAACTAGAAAGATTCCAAGTTCTGGAATTAGGATTTGACCAAATCCAGTTAAGTTTTATAAAAGAAATTCTCAAGAATTAACTAATCAAGTTTGATCAAGTTTTATTCAAATGTTTTAAAAGGAGAATTTAGGATATTAACTCAGATAGCGTTAATAACAGTATTTATGAAACTAGAAGGATTCCAAGGTTTGGAATTAGGATTTAACCAAATCCAGTTGAGTTTCATAAAAGGGAAATTCTCAAAGTTCATTACTTGAAATTAGGATTGACTAATCAAAGTCTTGAATAAGTCAATAGTAAATTTTGAGTAATAGTTAGTTTTTATGCAAGCAAGTGGGAGCCCGATTATTCTCTATCTAGTCTAAGATAAAAGAATAAAAGACATAATTATTGATATATCTCGGAATTCATAAATCCAGGTAGGATAAGAATTCATAAGATATAATTTACCCTTTTAGTTAAAAGGATAAAAGTTTCAAGACCCATGAAACAAAGGTCGTGACTGACTTAAAAATCAATAATTATAGTGTTGGATTAAAATATATAGCATTCCAGTAGATTTGCCAGGATTGCAAATGGAATCGGATTTCAGGTAGAAATCATTCATCTACACAGCAACTAAGGAAAGTTGCAGTTTTACATATTCAGGAACTGGAAGTTAGTCCAGGTCTCCAAGTTCATGGAATATGATAAAAGTCTAATTATTGTTTTAAGAAGTGTTTGCAAAACAATAATTAGCAGATACAAGTAAAAAGACTTGTGTTTTTGGTTATCACTTTGATTAAAATGGTAAACTTTAATCAAAGGGTTTAAAATTGAAGGTAGGTGATACTTCATTTTAGATCAGTATTTAACAAATGTTAAATAGATAAAATGAAAGTTATTAAAGAAAAGACATTTAATTTTGTTATTATTACAGCGTGTAATATGGACTATACAAAATTAGTTTCTTTATCACTTTCACTATTTTGCATGTTTTAATATATCCAGGAATGAAATCAGTCTCCGATTTTTCGTTCAAAATCTGTCCGTGACAACTTATCATTGTGGGAGCATGATAAGGCGTTAAAGTCATTGTGAACTTTTAGGTAGTTATGATCAGTTGCTGAATAACAGCTACAAGTGTTGTAGACTAAAAGTTGCACAGATATTTGATAGAGTAGCAAATATCGGACGTGATCCGCGGTTGAGATTACTTCTTGGAATAAAGTCATAAGTGAATCTCACAGTGGTTGTCCCTATCACCTGAGGTATCTGATTTGATATCATGAGGACTACTGGATTCTTAGTGCACTCAACTGCTACGCCGTAACAGGGTGGCTATAAAGGGTGTAACTAGATTCAGTGGAAGCCGTGGTGTTAAAGGCAGATATGCAAGACGGGATTTGCACCTCTTCTCAGAAGAGAGATATTTCTGGGCCCATCTTGACTGACTAAGTATACTGATGAAGTGCATGGCCATGCCCAAACGGACTGATTAGTTCTTTGTCGTTTACCTATCAGTGAAAGTCAGGTAATCAAGAGAACAGAATCTTGAGTATTTAGAGTTGACACTTTCCAAGCTCATACTCATAGATGAAATATCGCGATGCAAAGAAAAAAGCCAAGATATACCCAATCAATGAACAGTAGTTTCATAGATACCAATTCCTCACGGAATGTTTATATCACCAAATCTGGGTATAAGAGTTCTTGTAACCTGGTCAGCCTAAGTGCCTGTCTAGGGGCCTCCTTAGGTCCGTATAATCAAAGGTGGTATTGCCAACTTGCACAAGTGGGAGTCTGTTAGGAATTATGTGCAGAGTTGACAAACCAAGTGATTACACATCCAATGTTGCAAGACACTTGAGGGTCACACCTGTGAGGACCTATAAGTCGAACAAGTTAGTTGAAACCCCGAAATGGAGAGTTAGGATTTATAATAGTGCATTATAAATCAATTGGGTAATTACAGTCAGAATTACCAAAGTTGGAGGGTTATTAATTAATTAGGATATTATATATTTATTAAGAAAAATAAATATATAATAGTTAATTAATAAAGATTTTATATATTAGATAAATATATAAATTATAATTATCGTATGCAAATTCTTTTCCAGCTAATTAAATAAGGAAAGGATTTGAGATAATTATCATAAGGAAACTGGATTCCATACAAACTGTATTTTTCCTCCATATAAATAAAGCCTATGGGTTAAGGAAAAATAATAAGCTTTCAGTTAAGAAAAACCAGTTCTCAGTTTCCTCTCTCTCTCCTCTCTCCACCGGCGCCGATCACTTCCCCCCCCCCCCCCGGGTCGGATTCCAGTTTTTGTTCGGGTTTCACAAAAGTTCTGCTAGAGGAACGTTCGTGGGTTGATCACCGGTGGACTAAGTCTCAAGCAATCCAGGTAAATTAATCTAACCTAATCCTTTAGGTTTAGACCTACAAACGATTAAGATCATTAGGCTTTAATGGGTTTTTAGCTTTTATCGCTTCCGCATGTTTTGATCGAAACAGCGAGTTTCTGATCACGTGGGTTTCAACAGTTTGTTTTAAACCTACGAGATATATCGAACCAGCGAGGTTTTGATAGATCTGAGATAATCCTCGAATCAGTTTGATCCGAGGATACCCACAAAAACCCTTCAGGGTCTACATGACCTTTTTAGCATGATGGTTCAGCATGAGGAATTCATCACTGGCGGCAAGTTCAAAAATGTTGTTGACCCTCTGGCACTCGCGGCAATGCCATGTGCAGGATCAAACTCAGCTCCCTTCCAGCATCAACAGTACAACAACTCATCTCCTCAGCAGTACAACCACTCACCACCTCAGCTCTATCAGGAGAACTACAACCAGGAGTTCAACGGGAACTATGGTCCAAACTACCAAGAGTTCAACTCGAACTATGGTCCAAGCTATCAACATCCAGATGATCCGCTAATCATCTCAATCTCTGATGATGAACTCTTCCATGTGAATGAGTCTCTTGCCCTCATCACTCATAGCGTACAGAAGCTGAATTCCAACCGTGGATACAGCAGACCTAGGGGATCTGGATACCCCAGTGGAGGAAGGATGGGGCAAGGCCGAGGTGGACACTATCAGCAGGAACGAGTTCAGTTTGGGAATCAAGGAAGAGGAGGATACCAGCAAGGGGACAGATTTCCGAGTCAGCATTCAGGAAGATACCGGGGTGATCAAGGCCGGCATAGGGAAGTGAGAGGAAGTTACAGAGATAACACCTACCTGGACTATCAGGGAGGCCCTGGAGATCAGGGAGATTGGAGAGGACAGGTCTCTAATATCAACTATCGCCAAAACCAGAGAAACTACACTCCTGAATCAGGATACATTGATCGTCAGGGATACAGCAGCGGGTATGAAGGTGACCAAGATGGAAGACGTGAAGATGGAAGATATGGAAGATTTGAAGGCGGTCAAGGTGGTCCGAGATATGGACAAGAACAAGAAAGGAACTACCGTGGATTTGAAGGGCAAACAGATCACGGGAACAGAAACTATCCAGAAGGCAACCATCAGAGTGGTTCTTCTAGGCAAGCTCTGAGAGAAGGACATCAACAAGGTCCAGTTGAAATTGGTGATCAAAGGTTGAATGCTCCTCCAGCTCCAGTGAATAGTGGTGCTCCTACCCCAGCTCCTCAAAAGACCGCTAGTGCCACTACATCCTGCTTCAAATGTGGCAAGCTGGGTCACTATGCGAACAACTGCCCTGTCAGATACAAGGATGCTGCATACTTTGAGAAGAAGGCAGCATTGATGAGGAAGAAAGAGAAGGGAGTTGCTCTACTAGTCGAAGAGGAAAACTGGGTATGTGAGGAAGAAAGCTCAGACGAGGAAGATCACCTAGTGGGGGTCCGTGTTTGATGGCAGACTTCGAAGGACCTGAAGCTGTTGGCCCCAGCACATATCGAGACCTCGACGCTTCTGAGGTATCCACTATTCCTGACTTAACTGATGATGTGACAATGTTAGAATCTAGAATTTGTGAACTTGAGAGATGTCTCCAATCGGAACGATCTCTCGTCACGAAATTTAGAATCGACAGTGCCATATACAAAAGCTCTCTTGAGGACTTGACCATAGTGTACAACCGTGAGACTCTTGAGTCTAGCGTCAGAGAGTCCAATTTGTCCAACAAACTCAGTTGTCTTCAGAAAACCCATGAGGAACTTAACAGTGACCATGGAGAGCTCCAAATAAAATTCCAGTTGCTTTCAGAAGAAAGAACTAGACTGTTTTCCAAAATTCAAGAGCTTGAAGATAACAACTTTAAACGAGGACAATCTGAACAGACCTTGAGCATTCTTACGCAGCATGCCAATAAAAATCCTTTCTATAAAGCCAGACCCGGACTTGGACTGTCTGAAAACCATGTTTTAGAAAAGGCACCTTCTTATCTATACAATTTTGAGGACATGGCCGCCTCCAAACCCAAACCTGCCTTTGTAGGAGGACACGTCACCGAAGAATTTGTTAGGCAGACCGTCACTTACACGGAAGTTATTAATGGTAAAACCATTACCAGAACCACAAGTCCACCCAATAGTTCTTCGAGTAGTCCACCCTCAAGTCCCGCTCCTAACAAACCTATATTTGTCCCAGCCAGTGATCCAACAAACACCAAGTCCACATGGGAAGGCATCAAAGCTAGGACCCCTAGGGTAGCTATGCCTCCCATCAACTACTCAGACCTTAACACTAGTTATGACACTAGGAAGATGGATTATTCAGAGGAGACCTTAGTTATCCCACCAGAGGATTTTTCCGCAACTAAGGGTCCCGACCTAGTCGAACTAGAGAAGGAAGTGTTTGGACTTAGACTAAAAGCCATGGATCTGGACGCATGTCAACATCAAATACTGAATCTGAAAGTGCTTACTTCAGAAAAAGACAACTTGGTTCACACTTTGAAGAAAGACTTGATCGAGGCAAATGCCGAGAGAATTAGAATGTCTTCAGAGTGTGAGACCGCAGCCTCAACCTTTACTGATTTTCAACTTAAGGTTGCGGATCTTAAGGCACGATATGTTCTCCTAAATGTTCATTCACAAATTACAGGAGAACTTGATCATGATGAAAAGATCAATTATCGTGTGGCCTTAACCAACCAACGTGTGTCAAATTCCATTTTGAAAAGAAAAGTCATGTACTTTGAAAACCTTTCAGACTCAGTTGATGATAGGACTACTCCACTCCTCAACCATCCGATAGTTAATTCACAAACCAAATCTGTTACGGATCTAGAGGACTATTACACCCTACTGTCAGATGATGATGAACCCCTCAACTCACACCACAGGATAGCTGAACCAAAGACTATCCATGATCCTAATGTTGAATACGATCTGAAGGTGTTCTTAGATGAAGGTGATGATCCTTCAGGCTTCATTCCAAAAAGGCCAAAATCTGTTTTTGTAAAACCTGAGAAGTCTGTTGAGTCACGAGCTCCTGTTTCTGAGAACAGTAACCCTAAGGGTGAAAAATGTGTTGGTACTGACAAGGGAAAGTCAGTTAAGCCTCACGCACCCAAAGGACTCCAGAAAAAGCATTCAAAGTCTAACGATGCTCGTAACTCAGCTAAACCCATTAAAAGTCTTGACCTTAATTCAAGCAGCTTTGAAGTGGGTGAGACCTCTCAGTTAAAACCAAAGCAACCTTTCTCTTCCACAAAACCTAAATTTTCAAAAACATCTTCTGGAAAGGGTGGCAACTCTTCTCCTATTAAACCGTCATCTAACTCACACCATGCTTTTAATGCAGATGGGAGGAAGAAGGATGGTGGACAGGAAGTGAAGCCACCAAGGAAGGATCACCGAGGAAGACCCAACTCTTTTCAAGCTTTCCCTAAGCAGCATAGTCCTAACCGTGCGGGTCTTGGCTATGCTCCACCTAGCGTAGGAATTAATTCAAACATGTCTGTAAAACGTAATCAACATTTAACTCATGCTTTTGACTCTTTGCGTAATGACATGTGCTTTATGTTTGACAATTTTCTGCGCTATGGTGTTTATAATTCTTTTGATGCTGATGTGCCTAAAATCAAATCTCGAAAGAGAAGAGGGAGAAAAAGAGGAAAGGGAAAACCTTCCTCGTCAGTGCAGTCCCCTGAGCCTAAGGAGAAATCCGAAAAGGAGACTGCATCGACCATCTCAACTGTTTCTGACCCTAAGGAACCCATTTGGCAATGGGTCCCTAAACAAGCCTAATTGTTTTGCAGATCAGTCATGTGTGGTACTTTGACTCGGGGGCTCACACACACATGACTGGGCAGCGGTCCTTCATCTTCGACTACGTTGAGAAGTTTGAGGGATACATAAAGACTGCCGATAGAACGCCATTGCCGATATTAGGGTCGGGAAAAATCACCAATGGAAAATACATCATCAAGGGTGTACGTTATGTGGAGGGATTGGGGTACAACATGTTTAGCTCCAGCCAGTTCTGTGATAACGGATACTGGGTGAAGACCTTTCAGTACGGAAGTGACGTGAACGATGAAGACAACAACGCTATTCTCTCCGCCAGGCGAAATGGCAATCTCTACACAACCGTCTTCCGTTCAATCCCTCAAACACACCCCCTGTTTGAAGCTAAACCGAAGAATGCAATCTGTCTGCTCACAAAAGCATCAAAAGGGGACAGTTGGTTATGGCACCGCAGACTATGTCATCAGAACTTCAAAGATATGAACAAGCTGGTTTCTAAGGGTTTAGTCAGGGGACTACCTGAGCTTCGCCTTTCCAAGGACACTCTTTGTCCTGCGTGCAAACAAGGAAAGATGACCAGAAGCTCTCATCCACCGAGAATGGATACGAATTGCCAAAGTCCCCTCGACATGATACACATGGATCTTTGTGGACCTATGAGAGTAGAAAGTCTTGCCAGAAAGAAGTATATGCTGGTTCTCGTAGACGAATTCTCTAGGTTCACTTGGCTTGAATTTCTTCGAGTCAAATCGGAAGCTGCTGAACGAATCATAGCCTTCATCAAACGCACACAAGTTCTCTTGGGTTGTCGGTTGAGGAAAATACGTAGCGACAACGGTACTGAGTTCCGCAACACAAAGCTGCAATCCTTTCTCGAAGAAGTGGGGATCACTCACAACTTCTCGGCAGTTCGCACACCTCAACAGAATGGGGTCGTAGAAAGGAAGAACCGGACGTTGGTCGAAGCAGCAAGATCCATGATGGCTCATTCTGGAGTTCCTCAACAGTTTTGGGCTGAAGCCGTTTCCACAGCATGCTACACGCAAAACCGGACCCTGATCGTAAAGCGGACTGGTAAAACCGCTTACGAGATGGTCGAACAGCGTAAGCCAAACATTGACTTCTTTAGAGTTTTTGGTTGTAAATGTTATGTTCTTAATGACCGGGAGAATTTGGGTAAGTTTGACCCTAAGTCTGATGAGTCTATCTTCATCGGATACTCACATAACTCTAAGGCTTACAGGGTTTTCAACAAACGGACCCGAACTATCCTGGAAAGCTCAAACGTTGATTTCTCTGAATCTGAAACCTATCTGAATGCTAGTTCTAGTAATATGTCTGCATCTTTCCCTGAACTGTTCCCTTCACCACCGAGCACAGATCCGTAGTTCCCGCTCCACAGACGGACCCGAACTATCCTGGAAAGCTCAAACGTTGATTTCTCTGAATCTGAAACCTATCTGAATGCTAGTTAGATCTCGCGGAATACGATCTGCACACTCTAACGAGTCCAATCGTAGTTCCCGCTCCAACAGGTTCGACCACAACCACAGTGACATCCGATGCCTTCGTCACGGAGCCCTCCTCCAGCACTTCAACTCACTCCGTGACACCTGAGTCCGCGGCTCCCCCATCTGAAGTTTCATCCGCAGCTTCACCGGCACCTGATCAAGAACAGACTCCGCACCCTGTTCTTACTCCAATTCCAGAAGAAGCTCCACTACCTTCCCCGAGCACAGCCCAACGATCATATGCTCAGGTAGTCAGAGAGCCCCGGTTAGAGGCTGCACCGCGGATCAATCAGGCTGAAGGCTCATCAAGTGGGAACCTAGAAGAGATCCTTGCAGTCCAAGATGAGAACGACGCCACCAACAACCGACAGGCTTATGTCACTCACCCTCACACTCGCAGGTGGACAAAAGATCATCCCCCCTCCCAGATCATCGGGAGTCCCTCACAACCTGTAACCACTCGATCTGCAAAGCACACTGAAAATCTGATCCTATTCGGTGGATTCTTGAGCGATTTCGAACCATCGGATGTTTGGCAAGCTCTCACCGATCCCGACTGGGTGATCGCCATGCAAGATGAGCTGGCCGAATTCGAGAGAAACAAGGTTTGGCGCTTGGTAGAACGACCATGTGGAAAGACAATCATCGGCCTCAAGTGGATACTCCGGAACAAAACCGACGAGAATAATCTCATCATCCGGAACAAAGCTCGCCTGGTTGCCAAGGGTTATCGCCAACAAGAGGGTATCGACTATGATGAGACGTACGCGCCAGTAGCCCGAATCGAAGCGATCCGAATCTTTCTTGCGTATGCTGCACACAAAAACATGACAGTCTATCAGATGGACGTCAAATGTGCCTTCTTGAATGGAGTTCTTCAAGAAGAAGTGTACGTGGAACAACCGGAAGGGTTCGTCGATTCTCGATTCCCGAATCACGTCTACATTTTGGACAAGGCGCTTTATGGTCTCAAGCAAGCTCCGAGGGCATGGTACGAAACTCTCATTGACTACTTACTCGGAGTTGGCTACAAGAAAGGTACTATCGATCCCACTCTGTTTCTCAAGAGGTCAGGTAAAGATTTAATTATCGTTCAGATATACGTGGATGACATTATCTTTGCGTCTACAAAACCTGAGATGTGCCAAGAGTTTGAGAACACCATGAAATCCCAATTCAAAATGAGCATGATGGGCGAGTTGACGTTCTTTTTAGGACTCCAAGTTCGACAACGCCCTGATGGCATTTTTATAAATCAAGCCAAATATGTTCAAGACCTTTTAAAACGATTTGATTTCGGTGGTTCAAACTCTGCGGCCACACCAATGCCCAGAAATTTTCAACTATCGGCAGATACTTCTGGTAAACCGGTTGACCAGAAAACCTATCGGGCAATCATTGGTTCTCTCTTATATCTCACGGCTAGTAGACCAGATATTGTCTTTTCCACGGGTGTCTGCGCTCGTTATCAGTGTGATCCACGTGATTCACACCTGTCTGCAGTCAAGAGAATCCTTAGGTATCTGAAGGGCACACCGGACTTTGGCCTTTGGTACCCAAAGGATTCTGGTTTTGAACTAATTGCATATACAGACTCAGACCATGCAGGTTGTAAGCTAAACAGGAAAAGCACTTCTGGTGCCTGTCAATTTCTCGGGGACAAGTTAGTCAGTTGGTCATCCCGGAAGCAGAATTGTGTCTCCCTATCCACCGCGGAGGCAGAATATGTAGCCGCCGCCTGCTGCTGCTCGCAAGTTCTGTGGATGAAAACCCAACTAGCTGACTTTGGATACACCATGCATCGAATTCCCATCTACTGCGACTCCAAAAGTGCAATACAGATCACGGCAAATCCGGTTCAACATTCTCGGACGAAGCATATCGACATTCGATATCATTTCATCAAAGATCACGTCGAGAAAGGTAATATTGAACTTTACTTTGTTGAGAGTGACTATCAGCTTGCTGATTTGTTCACCAAGCCGTTTGACGAGAAGCGTCACTTTTTCCTCCTAAGCAAGTTAGGAATGCTAGACCTCCCCACCTGAGGTCTAGGGGGAGTCGGGAGGTCTTATAGTGTATGCATGTGTGTAGGGGGAGTCCATAGGAACTCTGTAGATATTGCATGACTCGAGGGGGAGTACCAAGTCCGGTATTTAATATTTGGTGTGCTCACTAACGTTCTCGGATCCACAACATCTTGGATACCATATTGTGCTTTATTTTGTAGGTGTGGATCCTCACTACGACTTCTGGTTACCTCAGATCAGGACTCGCTCTAAACCCAGTGAGACGCACCAGGTAAGTCTCTTTTCTCGGGAGTCGAGGGCTGAACTTGTAACTTTTTATGAACTTGAAAGTTCAGGGGGCGGTAGAGTACATGTCTTGAACTTACAAGTTCGGGGACTAAATTTGCCAATTTCTGTTTCTTAAAGTTCAGGGACTCGTTTTGCAATCTTGTGAAACTTGTAGTCCAGGGTCTGTTTTGAAAATTTTCTGAAAATACAAGTTCAGGGACTTGTTTGTAAGTTTACTCAAACTTCAAGTCCAGGGGTGGTTTTTGCCAAATGGTGAAAGTCGGGTTAAGAGAGCCAAAAGGAGAGCCAAACACAGTGTTTTTGACCCAAACACAGTGTAACTCGGTAAAAATATAAATATCGGTTTTCAAGAGTTACTTTTCACAAATTTCAAATTTTTCATCTTTTCTCTCTGAATTCTCACCCGAACCCACTTCGCGCTCGATTTCGGTTTTCGCTCGTTTTTGCTCCGATCGTCGATCTTTTTACATATTCGGATTCCTGGTAAGTAAACGATCAACCCTTATATAGTTTTAACATCTAAATCTTCTGTTTCAAGGCCTGGATCGAAGCCTAAAAGTTTTAAAACTTACCCGAAACCCAAACTTCTTGGAATGGGATTTCGGGACGTTAAAACGATCCATTCTTGCTTAAAAACTTGTTATGAATTGATTTAGGATGCATGTTGATAGTTTAGGGCTTTAGATCGATGATTTTTGAGCGGTTTTTAAATCCGGAACTCGAACAGTCACCGTTTTCCGACTCGGAAAACTTGAACATTCAAGTTTTCCGAATCGGAAAACTTGAATGTTTAAGTTTTCCGCATCTGTTGACGATGATCCTTTATGCATGTTTTCCGATTCGGAAAACTATGTTTTCCGAATCGGACTTGGTCTCGGTTTTCAAGTGTATCTTTTCCGACTCGGAAAACGTGGAACTACCCTTATGGGTTTCCAAGGTTTTCCGACTCGATTGAGAGACCAAGTTTTGCCAAAATTTTCTAAGTATCGTGACATTTTCCGAATCGGAAAACCATGTTTTCCGACTCGGAAAACCTACAAGTTTTTTCTCTCAAATTTTTCTAAGTGTAGGAGTTTTCCGAATCGGAAAACACCCTTTTCCGAATCGGAAAACTTGTCTGTTCATAATAGTGCTATCTTTCTAAGTGTTGAGTTTTCCGAATCGGAAAACACCCTTTTCCGAATCGGAAAACTCCCCTCGTATAGTTTGCTCGTTTTTCGACTCGGAAAATACGAAACATTCTTTATTGGGTTTTCGAGTTTTTCCGACTCGCGCCTAGTCGAGGGTATAGTCTTTTCACGTTGTATTATTTCTAACACTTAATGTCTTGCAGAAATGGCTGATCAACAACCAATTGCTCCTACTTCACCCGTCGCCAGTGCTGCTGATCTCGCACTGATCAACCCGGCTGAAATCCGCGAGATCCACCAGAACAACCAGTTCGTTGACTTGGCGAACTTCACTGTCCAAGATGACGTTGTTCTCGAGATTCTCCGAGCTCATCCCCTTGCATACGCGATGCAAGCCACTGCTGACATCCCGATGATATATCTGCAGCAGTTCTGGAACACTTCCCGTGTCGAGAACCGGGACGGAGTGCCAACCATCATCAGCCGAGTGGACCAGACTGATCTGGTCTTCACTGTGGAGGATCTTCGAAGAATCCTTCGTCTGCCAGCTGCAACTCCGGAGGCCCCATTTGACCCTATCGTATCTGGACCTGAGCTCTTCAGCGAAGTGCTCGCTCTCGGAGTCCACTACACCGAAAACAACAGGCCGAAAGGAATCTCCCAGATCACTCAGGGAATGCTGCCCCCGATCTGGTACTCTTTCTTTAACATACTCAACCGCACGATCTCTTCCAAGACTCACGGCGTGGACAAGGCATCCACCCAGTTCTGGCACATCATCCATGCGGTCGCCTACGGGAGGCGGATCGACTTTGCTCAACAAATTTGGGCAGACATCATCAATGACGTCAGAGCTGGGCCAGCACGTGCGAAACACACATCCATCCCGTGGATGCGCTTCTTTAGTCTGATCATCAGAGACCACATGAACCAGAACCGAGCTGTCCGACGCAGATCAAGCCATCTCCGCTTCGAAAGCCAGCAGATCGGCCGAGCCAACAAGAAGAATCTGAGGCCTGGTCAGGTAGAGATGCACATTCCGGCAAACGTGCTCAACATGGCAGACCGTAGGTCAATGATTGTTAGGATGTACCGTATCTCCATAGGTTTAGAAGACACGTCTACGGACTCCTCAGAGCCGGGGAGCCCTGCCCAAGACGTGCAACCCGTCCTACCTAGAAGCCGTACCTCTGGTACGCCGGGCCAGAGCTCCAGTGGGGGAGCTTCTGGCTCGGGAGTGATGAGAGTTGACGTTAGGGGAGAGAGGGTAGAATAGTCGGTACGTCTGCCACTCCGCACACTTCTCGAGCCGGTGCATACCAGACGATGATCCAGAACAGAGCCACTCGTGCCCGCACTCCTACTATTGTGGAGGAATCTTCTGATGCCATCCGCACACGCGAGTACACGAGTCATTTCCGGGTAAAGCAGTACATGGGCACCCTTCAGCAGTCCCCGATCCATTCGTCATCAGAAGAACGCAGATCGCCGACGCCGCCGCAACAACCTACTGGGGAGGACGTGGAAGCTTCCCCACAAGAACAAGCACACGTTCCTCCACCACCTCACTCGGCGGCCGTCACTTCTCAGGGAGGCGAACCCTCAGGCGAACCATCTGGCGATGACTCCGACGGTCACGAGTCCTCCGAGCACACTCCTACGGACCGTCGTGAGCCCGATGACGAGGCAACTGAGTCAGAACAAGTTGACTACGGATCCGACTCCGAGTTTCAACTATCAGATCCACCTAAGGGCGGGAAGGCCCAAGTGATAGATTTGGATGAAGCCACCTCCTCCTTCAACGACGACCGGATTTCAGGTGATCCCACTCTTATTGCGGATCTGGCGTCTGATGACCGAACTGTCGGTCAGGAGGAAGAAGGTGAGGCCGAGGTTACTACCGGCTGGGGACGAGAAGACAACGAAGAAGAGGAAGAGAGAGAGAGGGGAGAAAAGGAGAGAGAGCAGAGAAAAAGAGACCGAAGACGTAGAGGTCCAGTTAAGCGAGCCTTGGGCTCAATTAGAGGAGGCGGACGTAGAAGTAGAGCCGCACAGGTTAGAATCGGATATTCCTATAACCCAGAGTCCAACCCCCACAGAGGCAACCCTCATACAGACCGGTCACTCGTTGACGTCAGGTCAAGTCGTTGGCAGCCAACCAACGCAATTGCACGCCCAAACCAGCCACTCGGCCATCTCTCAACAGATGGTCGTTTCACATTCACACGGGGAAATAGCTCAACTTCCACCGGCCACTCAATCGGAGTCTGCCGGTGTTGAAATGAGAGAGGTTCTGCCCCGCCTCTCGACTTCTTTCCGTGCACCAGTAGTCCTAGAGCCACTCACAGAGACCTTTAGGGTCATTCATTTGGATAGGACACTTTTGGATGCATCATCTGCCCGCCCAAGTGGCAAGGCCGGAACGGGGAGAGTTGGTGCGTCAACGGACGCCCTTCGAGGATCCACCGGAAGCCCCGACACCGTCAGCATCATACCAGCGGTGACATCGGGCCGAGAGAGTACCTCTTTAGGACTCTTCTCGTCAACTGGAGCCCAAGTGGCACCGGGTTTAGTTCTTCCGGGACAGGGTCTGACAGACTCGAGCAAAGTCTCTAAAGATGCTCACGCAACACCGGGGCTTTTAGGCCTGACGGATTCGGGCGGAATCCTTAAAACCGCCCCTGCACCAACGGGACTTTTAGGTCCGACGGATTCGGACGACATCCTAAAAGTCGTCCAAAGCAGGTTACTAGCTATGGAGCAAGCCAACCAGGCTCGTGATGCGCGGGTCGAGGCACTTGAGAAAGCCTTGGCCGAGACGGAGAGGAAGAGACTAGCTGATCTTGAGGCGTCGCGCAAGCTTCAAGAAGACCGGGATGCGGAGCTCTACGAGCTCAAACGGAAGATCAAGGGCAAACACTCTGAGGCTGCCCCGTCTACTGAAGCTCCCATTCCCAGGCCATCAGAAGACGTCCTCAGGCTTGCCCCTCCGACTTCGGGCGACCTTCCTCCTATCCCAGGCTACGTCACTGAGGTGGAACACTTGATGATGGTCACTTCCTACACCACTCAGAACGACCGCCTGTCTGCCCAGGTCAGAGAGCAACAGGCCCAGATCGAGCTGCTACAGCAAAGGATTTGAGAACTGGAGGCCGTGTGTCGGTCCCAGGCTCAGCCTTCGAAGAGGAGGCATGATGACGCTGATGACTCCGCACCAGGTCCTCATGAGGGGGAGGTACAAGCTGCAAAACGGCTTCGCACCGACCTCCAACCTGGTTCCGGCTCCGGTTCAATAGCTCCAGATTCCTCAGCCGCCCCCTCGAGTGCTCCCACAGACTCCGATGCTGCCGAAGCTCCCTATGTCGACTCTGAGACAGAAGACATTCCGGACATGGGGAGTTGGCGATATGAGCGGATCCCGGAAGGGGAATCAGTACAGTTTCCCCAAATGACTGACACGGCTCAGATTGATGCCGTTCTCCCAGAAGCAGCACCGACGGATCCTTCAGAGTTCCAAATTCCGGAAGTAGCCCGGAAGATCTTGAGGTCGCTTGCACAGAGCCTAAGGGTCTATCAGAAGGGAGACGACATCGTCAAGGATCCTGACTACGCCAACCTCCTCTCAGCGCTCAAGTTTCCAACTCCAGAAGCCCCACGGACCATCCACTCTACTGATCCAGAAACCGCTGCTCCTACTGTCATCCAGCTCAACTGGAACCACTCCATCATCTTTCGTCCATTCCTTGAGGAATCGTTCACCCGCATCTATCAGCAAGAGAAGCTGCACGCCTGGTCCCGAAAAGTCTACTTCGGGATCTCTCACATCAAGAACAAGAGACGAAGGACAGCGTACGTGCATCAGCGAATGTGCAACTGGGCCACTCATGGACGCCAGAGGATCAGACGTCGCTTTATCAAGGTTACTGCTATGCGCCCCTACAGACATGGCCATCAGTTATTCCTTGAGTATGATGTCCGCATGTACGGCACCGGTGTCCCTCGAGGTGAACTGCAGAACTGGACCTTCACGGAAGCTGATTTAGATCGGGTGCACCTGGAAGACCTTCTCACGATCATCAAGTACCTCCAAGGCCCGATCCTCCGACCAGAGCACTACAGAGATGGCACGGAGATACTAAAGAAATACGTCCGTCACGCAATCTCTCTCGCGAGAGTGACGGACTACCAGCTTGCCATAGAAAGCCGCCAGCCGAAGGTCAACCTGCTGAGACCAAACCTGCTCGTTCCTGGTATCGATGCCTACATTCCGTACATGCCAACCAGGATACCTGAGCATGGGGTCCTTTATTTGACTCGGAAGAAGAAGGAACGTAGGTTCATGAGGTTTGGAGAGCTCTCCAGATTCTGCGACGGGACCCTTCTTTATGTCTACAATGGCATGCAGAGTAGACTACTGGCGGATCAGGTACCAGGTCGGAGAATCATAGACGGAAAAGGGAAGCTGCTGGAGGCAATGAGGTTGATCGAGAAGAAGCTTAAGGAACGGTTGATGTACAGACGGGCAGAGGCTGCAATGCAGATGAGAGCACGGATAATCGGCGAATGGGAAGAGTACCTGCAGATGTCCAAGTGGGAGCCAGCACTGGAGCTTCCACCACCTTTCTGATATCTTCACAAAGGGGGAGATTGTTGGACCCTTGTGTTGTGAAGAATCAGAAACCACTATCTTTATTACGCTTTCTAGATTAATTCAGTTAATTTCCTTTGTAAACAATTATGTTTTGTTAAGCCCCTGTTTGAGGTTTAGAACCTCGGGGGCCTTTATTGCCACTTTGTTAAACTTCCTTCTACCTATATAAGGTAAAGGATTTCTAGGGTTTTGTGTAATTGAATCATATTTACCAAATTGGGCAACTTCCACCATTGTTAAGCTTTTTCAAAGTTCTTATTGATTTCAATCACAATCCTTAGATTTCCATCCATTTCTTCTTTCATTTCATTGTTTTTGGGACAACACTTGGTCTATTAATGCGATGTATTATGTTATGTTGGTTGACTGTTTCGTGAACGTGTTGGCACCTATTATGGTATGTATGTAGGGTTTTTGTGGGTATCCTCGGATCAAACTGATTCGAGGATTATCTCAGATCTATCAAAACCTCGCTGGTTCGATATATCTCGTAGGTTTAAAACAAACTGTTGAAACCCACGTGATCAGAAACTCGCTGTTTCGATCAAAACATGCGGAAGCGATAAAAGCTAAAAACCCATTAAAGCCTAATGATCTTAATCGTTTGTAGGTCTAAACCTAAAGGATTAGGTTAGATTAATTTACCTGGATTGCTTGAGACTTAGTCCACCGGTGATCAACCCACGAACGTTCCTCTAGCAGAACTTTTGTGAAACCCGAACAAAAACTGGAATCCGACCCGGGGGGGGGGGGGGGAATAATCGGCGCCGGTGGAGAGAGGAGAGAGAGAGGAAACTGAGAACTGGTTTTCTTAACTGAAAGCTTATTATTTTTCCTTAACCCATAGGCTTTATTTATATGGAGGAAAAATACAGTTTGTATGGAATCCAGTTTCCTTATGATAATTATCTCAAATCCTTTCCTTATTTAATTAGCTGGAAAAGAATTTGCATACGATAATTATAATTTATATATTTATCTAATATATAAAATCTTTATTAATTAACTATTATATATTTATTTTTCTTAATAAATATATAATATCCTAATTAATTAATAACCCTCCAACTTTGGTAATTCTGACTGTAATTACCCAATTGATTTATAATGCACTATTATAAATCCTAACTCTCCATTTCGGGGTTTCAACTAACTTGTTCGACTTATAGGTCCTCACAGGTGTGACCCTCAAGTGTCTTGCAACATTGGATGTGTAATCACTTGGTTTGTCAACTCTGCACATAATTCCTAACAATGTATTCATATGATGGTGTAGGATATACGTAGTGTCAGCTCACTAAGCATTTCTCTTACCCTTTTAGTTGTTTTCCCTTTTCACATGTACCAGTTCAGGTGTGGATAAGGGCAAGGCCCCGGCTTGACTTCCAGCTGAAGACAATTCCGTCCGCTCCACCTTGCGTTGATTTTAAAACTTTTATCTAGTTAATTATTTTTATTAAAAAAAATGAACTTGGTTATTTCTTTTGGTTTTTAGTACTTGAATCGTTTGTTTTTCTACTAAGTTATGGATTTAATTTTTAAAATCGAATTTTGGAAATTTTATCTATCAAATTAATTATTTTTGAGTTATGGTGTTACAAATGAGTCAACTAAAAGATAATAATGGGTTAACTAAAAGATGTTTATTATTTTTTAAATGAACTATACAATTATAATTTCAAATTTAAGAAATTTTGCACCACATTGCAAGTAGATATAATCTACCATTCGCACCCTAGTCTATGGTTTAGCCTGGGTTGACTATTAATTATTGTAATGATTATTAACTTCCAATCATTATTGAGTCATTATTATTTTTCTTTCATTTATTTTTTATTCTTTTTTTTTCAAACATTATTATTAATATATACTGTGGGTTCCAAAACAATCAAACAAGAACACTTAGATTTCTATGATGTATATGTTAGGTACAAAGATCCAAGATAGATTGCATTCCATAGATTGTGAGAGAAGCAAGAAGGTAGAAATGATTAGATCAACACATATTTATACTAAAATGAAAAAGGCTTAAAAGGCTTAAAACAAATGGGCCTTGAACAATGGGCCTTTAATACATTTACATTAAAAGAAACTAAGTTTGAGTATTTATAAAATTGACACAACTAATTATATTTCTAACAATTTCCCCCTTTGTGTCAATTTCTTCGCTTATGATGATGACTTGATGACTTCTTTTTTGACGCTTCAGTCTCTTTGGGCTTCTTTGACGATCCTTCTCTTCTCCGTGATGATGGTGGTGGCGGTCTCTCCTCAAGCCTTTTGACTGGTCCCTCTATCTTCCGTAGACCACAATAGGATACGAGGCGTCGTAGAATAATGCGATGTTCTAGACGATGCTCGATGATCTGGAAAAACTCGTCTATCAGAATGGAGGGATTTATCCAGTGCTTAGTCTTCAACACCTTAAGCTCAAGCCTCTTCTTTTTGGTAGCCAACCCTTTGTTGATGATGTGGAGCGTCCCATCACTGTACTTGTAGACCTCATCGCGTTGCATAAACTTCTTCTCTTCCTTCTGATTCTGGTACACTACCCCAAGAGCCGGTTTCTCGAGGACTTTGTAGAGAGGATAGCGATCGATGTTTGGAAGGTCTTGATTTGGCGGTGAAAGGTTGATAGTGTTGTGATGACTCTCTAACCCGATCTGAAAGTCATGAAACTCTGAGTTCCTCCGGTTCCTCTCAATAAAGCGCTTAACAGCTTCCAGTCCTTTGAATGTCTCTTGAGGTCGGGTTGTAAGCGTCTTTAAGTGTATAATGTGTCTATGTCATCAATATGCACATTATCGAAATCAGCTTCGGTGAATGTGAACTCCCCGTTTCTCTTTCGGATGATAGAAAAGACTGAGAACCATAAGCCCTGGAAGCATACGGATGAAACCTCACTGATTCGAATGATCGGGTTATCATAGAAGAACACATCTGCTTTGAGTTTGGCTTGGGTATCCATCCAATAGAGATACTTGGTCTGCTTTTGTGGCGGCAGATTGGTGATGTCGTAGTACTTCTCCAGAGACAATTTCTCCACCTTGTAAGTGAAGATGGAACTATGAATATCCTCAAGGTAACTGCCACGCCTTCTCTCTATACCACTTGACTGATTTTAGCGGCTCCACATACTTTCTGCGATTTGAAAGTGCACCCTTCTCCCTTGTATAGATCACATTGGGAGGTGATACCGATGGCTGCCTCCATTGACCATGAATCGGTCGCTGAGGGCCATGTGTTACATGGTTGATTGGAGCACGGCATATGTTGGTACGAGGAGCTTTGACTGGTGGAGAGGGAGTGCGAGAAGGTGAATCATCCTGAACTGGAGATGGAGAACGAGGCGGTCCCTTGGTTGAGGACCTCTATATGTAGGAGACGGCGTAAGAGGAAGAGGAGACCGATGTGGTGAAGGCGTGTCATATGTAGGAGAATGATGTGGAGACATAGGGGGTGAAGAAGAGTCAGAACTGTACATCTCCCTAACCGGAAGCGACTGATATGGTACCAAAAGAGGAGAGTCAGAACTATAGCTCTCCATGCATGACTCATTATCATCTGAAGGAACATCATCTGAAGCGGCTACGCGGTTAGGGTGAGAGATTTCCGGGTTGACAAGAATGACAATCTCTCGACCCTTCGCTGAATCTGCCGTCGGGTTCTGACCAGGCTGAGAATGAGATACATCGACACTGGTCCCCATATGAGTATCGGAAGGAGCGGCGCCGGAAGATGTGCTTGTCAGAACTGAGGAGCCAAGCCGAGCCTTCTTATAGATTTCCCCCACACGGCGATCGGGGTCATCTCGGTCGTCATGTCTGCGCTTCGGTGGCTCAGCTGACGCATGGCAAGAAGTCTCAAGGGCTCGGATTTGAGTCTGCATGTCTAAAATAGAGCCCTTGATCTCAGCTAAATCCTCCGTCTTCAGGGCATCAAGCTTCCCTTCGAGCCTCTGGATAGATAAGACTACATCTTGAGAAGAGGAGGTAGCCGGCTCGGGACGGCTCGTGGGAAGTGATGGATCGGTGAAACGCTTCAAGTACCCCAGAAGATTGACCTCATGTTCATTGAGATCGCTCCGGGACAGTAAAGATGCCATAAGAAGGTTCCGTAAGTCATCGGTAGAGGAAACAGGAGCAGTGGATCTCAGAGGTGGGGATGGTGAACGAGGAGGTGGTGTTGGATCTCGCACAGGCTCAGTTACCTTCCCTTTGCCCTTTAACTGGGCCTCAAGTGCCGCAAACTTTGCATCAAACTCCTCACGGACAGCCTTTAGGGCTCTGTCCATCATCTCCCTGACAACAAATTCCGGGTAAGTAACACCAGTGTCACATAGACGATCCGTTTGCACAACCGCTGAGTCAACGGTGTGGCCTACTTTGACGTTTGGCGTGATGATAGCTGTGGTAGGTCTTCCCTCCGGTCCTCGTGAAATGCCCGTCGTGGACACCACTCTTGGGGTTCCGGTCACGTTACTAAGAATCGTGACTAGTAGAGCTGAGACTGCGTCACACAGACTGGCAGTATGTGTACCTAAATGTGTATCGGGCACTAGACTCTGGTGCACATGAAGGAAAGGTGGGATCGGGGCAGGGATCCTCCTATTTCAATATCATCACCCTCCAAGTGAGGGCTTGATAGCCGTTGTGCTTTATCCCCGTGGAATGAAACACCCACCTTTTGAGAGATGGATGAGTGGATAGGTGGGGCGTGCAATTGCACCTTTGGGTGGGAGGTGCCTTCTTCAATACCCGTACTCAACACATGTGTACGGGTAGCAGATGTGGCTGCCCAGCGTCTACCTAAGGATAGGCGAGGACCGGTTAAAACCTTTGGTCCAGACTCCCACTCATCATTTCTTTCACTTCCCTCGCTCAACTCACTATCATAACTATCTTCGACTGTTTTGTCTCCCTCAAACCTTATTTCAACCTCACCGGAGTATTCAGACTCAGAATAATAATCCACCAAGGAAAAAGGTGTTCTGTTAGCCAGTACAGGTAGACAAGGGCGAGAAGAGCCTGCTCCGGTCTGATCATCGTCACCGCCTAAGTTACCCCCGTCATCTCCCCCCGACTCCTCATCCTCACACCCTTGGTCATCCGGCTCTGGAGGTCCTGGTGGAGGAAGTGAGTCTAAGTAAGCTCTCACAATCGGTGAACGATGATCAAGTGCATCAAGTAATTCTTGGGGAATCTTCATAGGAACAACATGTTGATGATCAGTATTATCAACCAATTTCGTCATAGGCAAGGTAGGAAATAATGGAAGCCCCTTCCGTGGAACAAGATTGTTCTTGACTAAGATATGAGAGATGATAAGTGCCAAGAATCGGGGATACATAATGAAATGTCTGGCCTTTGTTGTTGTCTTGTCTATGATCACGGATGAAAATTCCTGCCAAAGAAAGTACTGATAGTCGGTGTCGGGGTTGTTGGTGGCACAACCAAGAAAGATGTGCTTTAGTTCTTTGCTGCATTGATCAGTTCCTTTGGTGCGAGAGGAAAGGCACTTGTTGAGGATGGCGAATAGAGTGGACCAAACACCTGCGATATGCTTGCGTTTGAACGCTCCAAGAGTAGGAAGTTTTGCATCATATCCGAGAGTAAAGATGGCCTCGAACATTTCTTCATCAGACAGGTGATATGTCTTAGGGTTGTCAACGGGTACTTGTAAGATACGACAGAATCGGGCTGGGGTGAGTTTGTACTTAAGGTCTTCGACCTTGCATCGGAAGTGCTCAGATGTGGAAGAGGTACCCATAACAAATTCCATGGAGTTATAGAATTGTTGTATATAAACTTCTGGGATATCTACATGACGGGTGAGAAGTGGGGTAAGTGGGTGGTTTCAAAGGATTTCAATTATGATTGGGTTTGAGGTGGTGAAGTGATCAAGGTCAAGGTAGTGGTTATTTTGGGTGGAAGGAAGGTATTTGTCATAGGGAAAGATGCTATCAGAGATTTCCTTCTGTTGAGGTGAAAGTGTATGGTAAGTGATGGTTTGGGGTTGAGCGTCACGAGACTGACGGTGAGCTGAAGTGCTTGGATTCACCATTGTACCTGAAGAATAAGATGTTAGTATTGAGGTAAAGGCATAATTGAGATATAAGACACACATCATTGAGATGTGTTATTGTGTACTAAATCAAAAGATTTGTTAAAGAATAACACAACACATTGAGTGTGAATTTTTCTCAAGTCTGAAGAATACAGAACCCAAAGATCTTACCAACCCGATACTAGATGGTGAATCACTTAGGATATTCTGGATGAGGTAATATCATGATATGGTGAACCAAGTAACTAATTATAACAATTAAGACCAATGGAACACGCATAATAGATATTCAAGAAAGGGTGAAACATGATGAATCAAGTAATCCAAGCATACATGAGCCATGTATCAATAGCAATTATAGACAAGACCAGGCATGCATACAAATGTATCGTTCGACCATACACCAAAGCAATCTCACAAACACCCATATCCACGCGATTCTGAAACATGCATAATCAAGTAATCTTAAAAAAAACTCACGAGGTGTTGAATGAAAACCTTTTTTAAAAAAAACTTAGAACACTTAGAACGTAAATGCTCACAACGAGTCGGGTTCACATTTAACCAAAAACATGAGAGAGAAAAAAAAAACAAAAATCTAATAAAGAAAAGAGAGAAAAAAAAACAAACAAAACAAAAAAATAATAAAGAAATGAAACAAAAAAACAAAAAACAATCTAATAAAAACCAAAAACCAAAAAAAAACGGGCCAAATGGGGAAAACCGGTTAGTAGCCAGTCAGACGTTGGTCAGACGAAGGAGGCCGAGTCAGACGCTCGGTCAGCACTCGGTCAGAGCTGCTGATCGAGTTCTGACTAAAGGAAAATGCTGACGAGGAGCCAATTGGAGCTGAGTTGGAGAAAAACGTGTGGTGTGCGTGTGTGTGTCGTGTGGCCTGCGTGTGTTGGCGTGTGTACGTGTGTGGTTGTGTGAAGACGACAGCTGGCGCGTGAGGGTACGTGAGAGCGCGTGCGGCGCGTGGAAACGCGTGGGATCAAGAGTGACAGCTGGAAAACGTGTTTTTCAAGGGTTCTCTTCCCTCTTTGACAGGTTTGGATTTCAAAAGGCTATACACAAAGAAAACCAAAAAAACGAAGAGGAAGAGAAGGATTCGGTCTACACACGGCCTTCGGTCAAGACCACACACGGCCTCCGGTCGAATAAAAAAACACACACACACAAGACTCCGGTCGACGACGAACGCGGTCTGGTCCGGTCACGCTCCAGTTCGTTTGGCGATTTTCAGCAGACATCACCTTCGGTCGCCGGCCAACTTTTGGTCCGGTCGACGGTCGTCGGCCGGTCCGGTTGTGGATTTGGTTTCTGTTAAGGAAAAAAAACAAGCAGGTCCGGTCGAGAGGAGTGGTTCGGTCGACGACGTGGGTTCGGTTCGGTTGACGGAGCGGTTGCCGGAATCTGATCCGGTCCGGTCGCCGGTGAGGATTCCGGTCTGGTCGAGGGATTTCGGTCCGGTTCGATTTCTCCGGTCACTAAAGAGGTCTAAAACGAGTCACACACACACCTTTGGTCAAAACGACGCTTCCGGTCAGGTGATTGGATTCCGGATGACGAAGAGTGTGCGCGCCTAAGAGTGCTACAGCAGTTCTGAGATGGTCAAGGAAGGAGATCCGGTCCGGTCTCCGGTTCGAATGAGAAAGATGGCACAAGGGAAGTTCGGTCACAACAAAAACTTCCGGTCCGGTTCCGGCGAGCTCCGGTCCGGATGGTTTGAACAATTAATCTTTCACTGCCATACCAGCTTTCCATTTTTCTATCCTCATACCTTCATTTTATCTCAAATCATGTACC
The DNA here is from genome assembly GCA_030169165.1 of Centaurea solstitialis. NCBI lineage: Eukaryota > Viridiplantae > Streptophyta > Magnoliopsida > Asterales > Asteraceae > Centaurea > Centaurea solstitialis. Next base: position 47,104,190 of record CM058046.1, on the reverse strand, counting down.
ACTAACCTTTCATACCTCTATATTTTTTAAATATTTTATATATTAAATAAGGAGAGATAAGAGAGCGGCATCATGAACTCGGTGAACCCGCTGTCGAATCCGCCCTTGAACCCAGGGATGGACATGCTTTATAATACGGATGACCAAAACTAATATATACAATCTTAATTTTATATATTCTTGAAATTCATATATTGATGTTAATTTTGATTTAATTTATTAAATTTTTATCTATTTATGTCCTTTTACAAAATATTGGTAAAGGAGAAATAATAGAAAAAGAGTTGTTAACAAAAATATAAAAGATAATTATTATTTAAAAAGCAAAAGAATCCAACTAGTAAAACAAATAAATAGACAAATAAATAAACGCTGAAAAAAATTGCATAAAAAAAGGAATTTGATAAACAAATAAATAAATATTTAAGGGAAAAAAAATTAATATTGAACTAGGTAGGAGGGAATTGATAAACATTTAAAGCAAAAAGGAATTAAACTTGCAAACTATGGGGGGGGGGGTTTGAGATTCGAACTTAGGTTATTCATGTGTAACAAAATTAGTAAAACCACTACGCCAACCACAAGACATGTTATAAATCTCTACTAAATAATATTTGAAGGAACTATTAGGGGGCTTGAGCACCAGCCAGCCCCCTACTAGCTACGCCCCTGTTTATGGGAATACTTGATAACACCAAAATTATACATGTTTTGGTTGAGCTTAATTGTATGACTTTACCCATTTCTCACCCATTTCTGGCCTAATTACTCACCATTTGGACTTATTATTGCTTTTGTAGGTTTTGGAGGCCGTGGAACGGAAAAGTACGGAAAAAGGCGAGAAAATGTGAAAAATGCACAAACTCAATCCAGTAGTTGTTTGGCGATCGCGAGTTTACAAGTTTGGCGCCGCCAAGTTCGCCAAAGTCGAAATCCAGGGTTTGCCCTAAGTACTTCGCGCCGCGAAACTGCCATCTGGCGAACGCGAAATGGGCTCTGACCTCTCCTTTTAAATACCAGCCTCCTCCTTTAGTTTGCATAGAGACGCATAGAGACACAATAGATAGGCAGAGAGATAGAGAGTGAAATTAGAGTGCTACCGATACGCTGCGGGGTTCGATCTTCGATCATCCATCGTTGTACTGTCGGTATAATGTTTGTGTCTGTTAGGGTAAAAATCCACAATCGCACGACGACCGACTATAATCGTAAGATAAATGTTAGGACAATGGTCCTGTATTAAGATAAGGTCCCGAGATAAAACCTAAGAGGACTATCGAACAAAGATCAATAAACATCGAACATATACAACGAATAAGTCGAACGATGATTACAATATCGTACGACAATACTAACGAATAAACATGCGGAGTTTATATGTTTGATGCAGGCAAGTTGATTATCATATCTAACAATTGTCCACACCTTGAGGAAATCTGAAATTGAGTACTATGCTATGCCTGTTGGAGTCCATCATTACAATGAGCAAGTCGTAAGTTATATATCGTTCGACAGTATCAAGATCGACCGTTACAAGCAAGATTCTCGCAGCAGTTACAATTTAGACATTAACTCTCAGCAATACCGTTGGACAGTTACTCTTCGAGCATTAATTGAAGACAATAACGTTGGACGGTTACGATTCAATCATTGATGAGCCACAATACCGTTAGACCGTTATTCTCAAGCTACTATATAAGAAGAGTCAAGCCAGCATTTCAAGATACGAAGTCTATCCGAAGCTCACAAGTTCCATAGCAATTATTCTCGAGAATCATTTGTAATTTACATTCGATTTCATAGTTTTCTCAATTGTAATCGTACGACCAAAGCTGTATACTTGAAGGACATCACCCCTGATTGGTGAATATAGTGCTCTGTCGACTTACCTTTTAGGTCGACCGTAGGTTTTTTCCTCTATTGTGAGGTTTTTCCTGCGTCATCAAATCATTTGTCTCATTTTACATTTTCGCACTTATCATTGATTGTAATTCCTTTCTCTCGACGGTTAAGCCTCACACAAGTTTCTTACGACATCGAGTTGTGTAATTTTTTACATAAACAGTTTGGCGCCCACCGTGGGGCTCCGTTTTGAGAAAAATTTCATTCGGTGAAAAGTGCGCCTTAGTACTAACCTTTTCTTTGAGTTCTCTTTGAGCTATTCACGCAGGATAATGGATAACGGATTCATAGCATCTCTACAACAACAATTGCAAGAGGCTAATAACGAAATTCAACGTCTTCGAGCTTTGCCAGGACCATCGATGTCTATTCCGATGTCTATTCCTCTTCCTTATCCTCCTCAACATCTAAGACCGCCACCTCGACCACAGTTCAATGCTTCAGTGCCATTTTCGACTGTGAACCAACAATACAACAACGTACGACCGTCTTTACCACAAGTTCCACCACCAATACCGCATGGCCCACCACCTATGCCTCGAGGTCCACCTCCTATGCCTCAAGGAGCACCCATGTTCACATTCGAACCTTTCAACAACATATCCCAACAAATTCCTATCCCTGGTCATATACCCACAGCTGCTAGTTCCACCGTTCATACGACAATACCACCCAGTACCGGAATCTCTTCTAGTTGCATTCCAACAATCCCAATAAACGTCGAAGATCCTCTGAACGTACGACTGAAGACCCTGGAAGAACAGAATCAAAAATTGTTCGCATTACTTACAAAGCTACCTGGAGCAGCAGTACCTGTCGAAGTCGAACCTAAAACTGGATTTCAGGCCTCACCGTTCGTTGATGAACTAGCTCTTGTTGACGTTCCCAAGAAATATACCATTCCATCTTTCGCAACAAAATATTCTGGAATCACAGATCCGGTCGAACATATAGCACAGTACAAGCAACTCATGTGGACAGTTCCTATACCGGCGCAATATCAAGAAGTTTGCATGTGCAAAAGCTTTGGATCAACTTTAACAGGAGCAGCATTACAATGGCTTATCAACTTAAAGCCAAAGAGTATTGGATCCTTTGCAGAATTGGTGAACCAATTCACTCGACAATTTGCTAGCAGTCGTAAGATGGAGAAGCAGACCAGCGACCTGTACTATATCGTACAGAAATCTGGAGAAACGATCCGCGACTACTTCAACAGATTCAACGCAGCAATGATTGAAATAAAGCATTGCGACGTGAAAACCGCAATCGAGGCATACAAGCGTGGATTAGAAGATTCCTCTGGATTATATCTAGAATTGACAAAATATCCACCAGAAAACTTCGACGACGTACGAGCTAGAACACTGGCTTTCATGAGAGTAGAAGACGATGCTCTCTTTCGACGAAAGCATTCTGCCGACAAGAAACCTCTTGGTGCTCAAAAACATGATTTTAAGCACAAAAGAGTAAACAAGATTGGAAATCCTCGACATGAGTCAAAAGCTCGACCAGGCAAAGGTACTGTTAAAATACGATATCCAGAGTTATCTACTTACAATTTTGCAGGTAAATCAAAAGATTTGGTGGATTCGCTACGAAAGATTGATGCAAACGTACGATGGCCAAAGAAATCCGATAAACCAAGCAAGGACAAAGATCAGAACAGATGGTGCGATTTCCACGACGATCATGGTCATACGACGGATGAATGCATCAGTTTAAAGAAGGAGATTTCATATTTGAAATCTAAGGGCATCTAAAAGGCCTCATCCCAGAAGAACAAGGACGACCAGCGTCACCGGTTCATACAAAAGTCGTAAACTGTATCACTGGAGGATCAGAAGTGTGCGGACTTACGTATTCGGCTGCCAAACGACATGCACGAGATGGTCCAGATGAACATCCTATCCCCGGAGAAGCCAAATCAAAGACAGAAAGAGAGCTCGATGCAATGGCAATCACGTTCGACCAAGACGATACACAGGGGGTCCATCGTAAACATCATGACGCTCTAGTCATACAGTTGACAATCGGAAATTGTTCGACTAAGAGAATATTAATTGATGGAGGTAGTTCGGCTAACGTTATTTTTGCAGATACTCTTAAAGTCATGGGAATCGAACGGTCAGAAATCGTACGACGAAGTACTACTCTGATTGGATTCAATGGAGACCCGATGAACACTCTCGGAGAAATCATCCTGCCTGTCTTCGCCAAAGGCATCAACAAACAAACAAAGTTCAATGTTGTGGACTGCCAATCAGCTTACAATGTTATTCTTGGAAGACCATGGATCCACGAGATGAAAGCAATTCCTTCGACATACCATCAGAAGATCAAATTTCCTTCTCCATGGGGAATTCAAGAAATTGCTAGTGAGAACAAAGTCGCACGAGAATGTTACAAGATTACGATGAAGACAAAATCGCAGGACATCTAGCAATTACAGAGCCCTGATGAGAGGAAATCGAACGACGATCTTCGGCTAGAAGAAGTCGTCCTTGATCCTGAACATCCTGATCGAAAAGTCTTCGTAGGAGCCTCGCTCCCCCCTGACATAAAAAATACGATTATATTTTTTTTGCAGGAACACTCAGATTGTTTCGCATGGTCGCACGAAGATATGGTTGGAATAGATCCAAGCATTATATCGCATAAATTGAACGTGGATCCTACTTTCAAACCAATTAAGCAGAAACGTCGCAAGTTCGCGCCTGAAAGAAATAAAGTGATCAACGATGAAGTCGACAATCTGCTCAAAACAGGGAAGATCCGAGAAGTCAAATATCCAGAATGGTTGGCTAATGTAGTCGTCGTACAAAAGAAGAACGGAAAATGGCGAGTCTGCATTGATTTCACGGATCTAAACAAAGCTTGTCCAAAAGATCCTTTCCCTTTACCTCATATCGACGCCATGGTTGACGCGACAGATGGACATGAATTGCTAACATTCATGGATGCATATTCAGGATACAACCAAATATTGATGCACACGGACGACCAGTAGAAGACCGCATTCATGACAGACAAAGGCATATACTGTTACAAAGTTATGCCATTTGGTCTCAAGAACGCAGGATCAACGTATCAAAGATTGGTCAACATGATGTTCAAGGAACATCTCGGTCGAACGATGGAAGTTTATATCGACGACATGCTTGTAAAATCAGAACGTTCGATTGATCATGTCGAACATTTAAAGCAATCCTTCGACATCCTACGACAATATAAGATGAAGCTCAATCCAACAAAATGTTCCTTCGGTGTACGAGCAGGAAAATTCTTAGGGTACTTGGTGACGCAACGCGGAATCGAAGCAAGTCCGGAACAAGTCAAAGCTATCACCGAGATACAATCTCCAAGGAATGTCAAAGAAGTCCAGAAGTTAACAGGACGAGTGGCAGCTTTAACCCGATTTATCTCACGATCATCGGACAAATGCCATTTGTTCTATAATGTCCTACGAAAGAATCAAGGCTTCTTGTGGACAGACGAACATGAGAAAGCTTTGCAAGAACTAAAGCAATATATGACATCACCTCCCCTGCTGACAAAACCAGTCGAAGGTGAAAGTCTACAGTTGTACTTGGCAGTGAGCAAAAATGCGACAAGTGCAGTACTTGTGCGAGAAGAAGATCAACGACAACAACCAATCTATTATGTCAGCAAATCTTTCCTCGACGCAGAAACCAGGTACACATCAATGGAGAAATTGCTACTAGGTCTTACGACGGCAGCAAAGAAGCTAAGGCATTATTTCGAGTCACATCATATCATTGTTGTGACCAATTATCCACTCAAGACGATGCTTCGGAAGCCAGAACTGACAGGACGACTAGCCAAGTGGAGCATTTATCTCAGTGGGTTCGACATTGAATTTAAACCCAAGACAGCAATTAAATCACAAGTATTGGCAGATTTTGTGGCAGAATTTTCTCCAGGACTGGAACCCACGACGTGCGACGAAGTTGTGATGATTTCAGACAACAAACCTTGGATACTCTACGTTGATGGTTCCTCGAATGTACGAGGATGTGGGTTAGGAATTGTCTTAAAATCATCACAAGGGGGAAATATAGCATACTCCGTACGATGCGAATTCAAAGCCACAAACAACGAAGCAGAATATGAAGCTTTGATCGCAGGACTAGATATTGCTCTTAGACTGGGGGCAAAACAATTGCACGTTCGAAGCGATTCTTTACTGGTCGTAAACCAAGTAAATGGAGATTTTCAAGCAAAAGACTCAAAAATGATGAGTTATCTCAAAGCCGTTAAAGATCGAGCCGCACGATTTGAACAGTTCCTGATCGAGCAAATACCAAGAGATCTAAATATGCAAGCGGACGCATTGGCCAATCTGGGATCTGCATTTTACGATCCATTCATGGAAAATATCCCAATACTTCATCTCACAACACCAACAATTGCGGCAAACGATGAAGTACAGATGAACGAAGAAATTTACAATTGGTCGCTCGACATATGGAACTACCTCAAGCACGACCAACTACCTAAAGATAAAATGGAAGCTCGAAAGACAAGGTCGAAAGCTTCAAGATATACAATCTTTGAAGACCAGCTTTATCGAAGATCCACGACTGGACTTCTTCTACGATGTATCACGAGTAAGGTACAAATCAATCAAATTCTCCAAGAAATGCACGACGGAGAATGTGGGAATCATACAGCGGGCAGAAGTCTTGCTAACCGAATCTCGCGACAAGGTTACTACTGGCCTACTCTACGAGAGGATGCCATAACGTACGTCCAACGATGCGACGCATGTCAAAAACATTCGGGTATGATCCATCAACCATCTGAACCTTTACATTCTGTTCTAGTTCCATGGCCCTTCATGCGATGGGGAATGGATATCGTGGGAAAATTACCTCCAGCCCCTGGACAAAAAGTCTATCTACTCGTGCTCACCGATTACTTCTCGAAATGGATAGAAGCTGGTGCTTTCTCACAGGTCCGGGATAAAGAAGTCATATCTTTTATTCAGAAAAATATCATTTATAGATTCGGAGTACCAGCTGAAATCATGTGCGACAACGGTTCACAATTTATAAGTGATAAAACTCGTACGTTCTGTGAAAAACGAGGAATCAAGTTAATCACTTCAACTCCGAGATATCCACAATCTAACGGATTAGCAGAGTCGAGCAACAAAGTCATCATCAATTCAATCCGAAAAAGGTTGAAAGGAGCAAAAGGAAAATGGGTAGAAGAATTGCCATCTGTCCTATGGGCAAATCGTACGACACCAAGAGCATCAACTGGACAAACTCCATATTCTCTGGTATATGGATGCGAAGCAGTCTTACCAATCGAAGCTCAAATACCAATTGCCAGAAGTCGTGCGTACGATCAAAATGCAATAAATCTATCTTACGACCTGGACGCTTTAGAAGAACTCCGAGAGAAAGCACTACAAACGATGGCTGCACAAAAAGGAATTGTCGAAAGACATTTCAACAAAAAGGTAAAAGCCAAAAATTTTCAAGTTGGAGATTATGTCTTACGACATGTATTCCAAAATACACAAGAGCCAAACGCTGGAAAACTTTCCATCAAATGGGAAGGACCTTACATAATTTCCAAAGTCATTGGAAACGGAGCATACAGACTTACGACTATGGAAGGTATGGTAATCCCACGAAGCTGGAACGCCCATCACCTCAAAAGGTACTATTTCTAAACCTATTTACATACGATTTATTCCTTATCCATTACTGACTTAAGCATCGGAGCGCCGTTGGCTAAGCCAACGGCCACCCCTTAGTCATCCTTTTTCGCAGGTATCGCACGATAAATCGCATGGATCGCACGATTAACGCAAGAAACGCACGGTTTAAACGCATGCTTATCGCATAAATCGCACGACAAAAACCGCATGAATCGCAAGAAAACTGCTATAACGCACGATTATGTCGCAAGAGCGCAAGTTAACTCGTCAGTCGCACGAATACTCTCATGAGTACAACAGAAACGTTTCTATAATAAGTCTAAGGACTTTAAAACAAACGCATGCAAAAATAAAAGCTAAAACGCACGATACAAGCTAAAACGCACGATACAAGCTAAAACGCACGATACAAGCTAAAACGCACGATATAAGTTATAATAACAAAACAGTGATAAGTTAAAACACACATTATTCGAACGAAAAATACTTTCATTAATATTTCTTGCCTAAAAATGGCAGAGTACAAAATTTTTTTTACGATTACAAAAGAAAAACTATTCTAAAGAAGCGACAGAGGAAGGTGGATCTGCGACAGGGGCCTCTTCAGTCTCCTGAGGATGCGCAGGAACGGATCCAGAGGTTTCAGGAACCTCCTCCTCGACACCCGCATCCTTGACCTCAGTTGCTACCTCTTCGTCCAAATTCTTCAGATCCTCCTCGTCGAGAAGGTCTTCAGAGCCCATCACCTGAACGAAAGATGCCACCTCGTCCTTCGCCATCTGAGAAGTCACGGTCCCAGCAGCCACGCTTCGCATGACCGCAGTACGTGCGACCACACGGACTAAGGCGGCGTCATCCTCCAATTCCTGGATCTTGGACGACAGCGCTTCTTCTCTCTCAGCTTTCTCTCGACGCACGGCCAGCAGCTCCTTTTCCAGCTCCTTGGTATGGTCCAAGGCCAACTTCAGCCGTTCTCGCTGTTGGACCTGAAACCTTTCGCTGAGTTCCAGCTTAGATTCCAAGTCCCCAATCTGGACCGACTTAGCATTAACCTCGTCGGTCAGTTGGGTCAGCTTCTTTTTGGCCTTGTCGGCCTCCTTCTTGGCCAATTTAGCATCATTCTGGTTCGACGCTATTTCCTCTTTAATCTTAGCCATCCGCGTATGGAGGCTAAGACTAGTTTGGAGGGCCTATACAAAGAAAAAAGAAAAGATTAGAAGCTGTACAAATAAAGTAAAATGAAAGCAAAAAACGTACGACAGGGATTTACCAAGAAGGAGATACCCGCGATGGAGGCATCTAGGTCTTCGATGTCGGCCTCCTCCATGCGCGCCTTCTGTGCAGGGACGTGGAACTGCTCAAGGACTGGGAAAGTAGCCGCCGTCCTGATCACATCATCCACCATGAAGTCAGAGGGTATCTGGATTGTCATGGTCGTAAGACCAGATCCCTCTTTCTCCTTCCCCTTGTCGGCCTTCGACGCACCCGCTCCCTTTGCAGGAGGAGCGAAGCTAAGAGGAACAGCCTCTATCCCACCTTCAGCCTTGCGTGCGGCATCCTTAGGTGTGGTATCCAAGGAAACGTACGACGATCTCGTACGTTTAGCTACCAAACCTTCCTGGGCAGCAGCCTTCCTTTTAGCAGCACGAGCAGCTGCTTCCATCGTTGACGCCTTCTTGGAAGCTGAGCCTACATAAAAAGGAAAGTTAGAATCAAAATAAATTACTATAAACGAGAACACTGACGTACGATATCTACCTTCCATATCTGTTCCCTCGATTATTTGTACTTCAGGCTCGATGTCCCTTTCGTCACCTCCTTTCGACGTTCGATACTTCCGATCGGTCACACTATAGCTCAAGAAACGTTCGATCGCCTCGGTGGTCTCCTCAAACGTGAAGTCGATCGCTGTCAAGAAGAAAACAAAGAGTTAATAAACAAAAATAATTTAAAATAAACTGAAAAAAAAAACAAGGTAAGTTGTATTACCGCCTTTGTTCCATTCAGGAACGACCCACGACTCCTCGCCTACGACCGAGGACGTTTGGACAAAGACGTATCTCGCCTTCCATCCTCGATCGTTTACTTGGGTACCATGGACCAACATGGCATCGCTTCTCCCCCTTGGAAACAACCCAAAACGATTGTAGGGAGAGCAAGTCACAGTGTAGGCAGATAAGAGATCGTCGACTGAGAACGCAGGGCGATCCCAATTTCTAGTCACCCGTTCGATTACATGGACGACACGCCAGAACTGGGGCATCAATTGTCCCGGAGACAAATCAAAGCGAGTCATAAACGCCCTTGCCAAGGGAGAGTATGGCCATCGAAATCCGACTTTGAACGGATACTCAAACAGGGCAAAAAAGCCCGTCGGAGCATCCGCCGGACGGATCTCTCCAGCCACCCTCACCAAGGCACCCTCAGGAAGCCCGGCTAACTCTATAACTCTTCTACCTCTAGATTTTCAGTAATCGAACTCCTAGTCTCGCTTGACATAATGAAATCTATTCGACCTAAACTATTTTTCAAACGTGTAAACCTAAGATTATCTAAACCTCTGTTACTTTTCTTCGCTATTGACTTCAAACGCATGAAACAGGGAAGAAGGAGGTACCTTATAAAGCCTAGTCGCACGAAATATTTGCCGAAAATAGGGTCGGATTACGATCTCGCAAAATCGATTTGGAAATTAAGAAGATTTGTAAAATCTTTTCTCATTATCAAACGCCTTATCTATAGCAACTAAATCATATGAGTCATCAAAAACAATCGCTCCACGCGTCATCAACTAGCCGTTAGAAGACACGCATCCAGGATAACGGCTAGATAATGGCTATAATTTCTAACGATAACTCGACCGTTAATTAACGTATTTTTACTCCTTGTCCAGCGAACTAAAGATTTAGATAAAATTAGAATTATTTTCTAAATCTTGGGGGCAAATTGTTAGGGTAAAAATCCACAATCGCACGACGACCGACTATAATCGTAAGATAAATGTTAGGACAATGGTCCTGTATTAAGATAAGGTCCCGAGATAAAACCTAAGAGGACTATCGAACAAAGATCAATAAACATCGAACATATACAACGAATAAGTCGAACGATGATTACAATATCGTACGACAATACTAGCGAATAAACATGCGGAGTTTATATGTTTGATGCAGGCAAGTTGATTATCATATCTAACAATTGTCCACCCTTGAGGAAATCTGAAATTGAGTACTATGCTATGCCTGTTGGAGTCCATCATTACAATGAGCAAGTCGTAAGTTATATATCGTTCGACAGTATCAAGATCGACCGTTACAAGCAAGATTCTCGCAGCAGTTACAATTTAGACATTAACTCTCAGCAATACCGTTGGACAGTTACTCTTCGAGCATTAATTGAAGACAATAACGTTGGACGGTTACGATTCAATCATTGATGAGCCACAATACCGTTAGACCGTTATTCTCAAGCTACTATATAAGAAGAGTCAAGCCAGCATTTCAAGATACGAAGTCTATCCGAAGCTCACAAGTTCCATAGCAATTATTCTCGAGAATCATTTGTAATTTACATTCGATTTCATAGTTTTCTCAATTGTAATCGTACGACCAAAGCTGTATACTTGAAGGATATCACCCCTGATTGGTGAATATAGTGCTCTGTCGACTTACCTTTTAGGTCGACCGCAGGTTTTTTCCTCTGTTGTGAGGTTTTTCCTGCGTCATCAAATCATTTGTCTCATTTTACATTTTCGCACTTATCATTGATTGTAATTCCTTTCTCTCGACGGTTAAGCCTCACACAAGTTTCTTACGACATCGAGTTGTGTAATTTTTTACATAAACAGTGTCTACTCTCGTTTTATTTGTTTTTATTATGTTTAGTGAGTAGTCTTTTATAGTGGTACTTATTGTGGTCGATGAACCATTGTGGATGATGATTTTGTGATTTAATGTTTATTGGTTTGTTTTTGGTTAATTGAATGTGTGTTATGGTCCCGATCTGATTCGTATTGTTTGGTTATTTGAACTCGTTGGTTGGGTGTATCTGTTTGACCAAGATAGATAGACTCCGATAGGATAATGAACCTTTCTTGACCTACCCTTCGTTCCGGAGAGTTGTGTTAGGTGGTTACTCGGACCGAGAGCGACCAGGTAGTAGAAAACCATGCAATAGAGATAGGATTGGGTGACCGGTACTAGATTGTCTGACAAACGACCTATGTATTGGGACTAGGAGGACCAAGACCTAGTTGATAGCCATAATAGTCACATGTTAGGGTGTCTCAGACTTAAATTCCTACAATAACCGAAACAACCAAACATTTGGCCTGTTTAAATCATCCACTTGGGGATTCACTATACCATGATAAGTACTACTGTTTTCCTTTATATAGTTTTCAATCTTTTAATTGCTTTCTTAGTTCTTAATTAATTTAGTTGTCTTTTTAGTTATTAAACCTTTTTCATAAACCCCTCCCCCAAAGCTTTAGGTTAATTAAACTAGTCAAGATTAACAGTCTACGATAACTTGACAGTTCCCAGTGGTAGATACGATACCTGGACTTTCCTACACTATATTACTCACGATCAGGTACGCTTGCCTGTATATGTGGTAAGACAGTGGCTAGGCATTAGAGGTTAAAACTTGTTTCTCTTTTTATGTACGATAATTACCGCATCAAGTTTTTGGCGCCGCTGCCGGGGAACGGTAGTTGTTAGATTTTAGTCTTTATTAGTTTTGTTAATCGATCCTTGTGTGGGATTCTTTCCCTTGCAAGTTTTTCGCTTTCTAGTTTAGTTAGTTGTTTTTATTTTATTTTATCTCTTTGTTTCCCGCAAGTTGCCCGTAACAGTTTGTTGTGGTTTCAGTCACGACGGAATTGTTAGAGCCATTTGAGGAGCCGGAGAGAAAATTCAGAAAAAGAAACAAAAAGAAAACAAATGCCAACAAAGTTCGCCCGAGAGCTTTGAATTTTGATATGGGGGACGAAGCACCGATGTGGACCGCCAGGAGAGCTGCTCCAACCGTACCCACCAATCCGATCACGAAGCCGGACCTAAACAAGGAGATCCCGGGAAAGCTCCTTTACATGATCAAGGACCTCACCTTCGACGGGAAAAACGATAGCAATCCTATCGTACATATGGAGAACTTCGTTGATGTATGTGATCTGTTCAAAACGGAGGAAGGCCGAGATGATGCGATTCGCCTCCGAGTCTTTCCTCTTACACTTACCGGAGAAGCTAGAGCTTGGTTGCGATCGTTGGAGCCAAGTTCGATCACCACTTGGGAAGGACTTCGCTCAAAGTTCCTTTCCCGATTTTTTCCACCATCCAAAATCGACAAGTTAAGAGCCGAGATCCGATCCTTTCAACAAGACGATGGGGAGACAATATCCGAAGCATGGGAACGTTTCAAACACCTTCTAAATTCGTGCCCGAGTCACGGATTGAGTAAGAGTGAACAAGTCCAAACTTTCTATAGTGGGCTTGCTTATTCTTCACGAGCTACATTGGATTCATCTGCCGGAGGTGTCTTTATGTACAAAATGCCCACGGAAGGATATAAGCTTCTCGAGGACATGCTCATACACAACATAGATTGGAGAACGGATAAACGCTTACAAATCCCGAGAATGGCCGGAAAGATCTCAACCGACTTCGACCCATCCGATGAACTAGCCTCGATGAAAAACCAACAGGTAAAGTTTGAACGTAAAATTGAAGAACTAATTAAATCTGTTCATGCTTTGCAGGTTGGATGCGAGGAGTGCAAGGGACCACACTTAACAAGGATTGCCTGAATCGACCGATGATGACACCCGAGGAGGTAAACTACCTCAACCGAGGAGACTATCAAGGGAGGTGGAACAACAATCGTAACTTCATTCCTAGACCTCCCGGTTTCTCTGCACCAAATCAACAAACCCAAAGACCGGATGGAGAGCCACGAGTTTCTATCGAAGACCGATTTCTCCAATTCATGGATGCACAAAAGAAGCTAAACGATGAGGTAGGTTCGTACTTACGTAACCACCAAAGTACTATCCAGAATTTGGAATTGCAGGTTGGTCGTGTTTCGCAATTGCTAAGTGAAAGGACTCAAGGGGAGCTACCAACGCAAACCCAAGTCAACCCGAAGGTAGAGAACGCGAAACCAATGCTCATGATGACCGGAGAACCATCAAAGAAGAAGTGGACGGACATCTACACGAAGAAATATGTGGAGAGCGATAGTGGTAGTGAACCCGATTATGCCACGGATTATGACTCGGAGGGGTTCACCATTTCGTTCGAGCATCTAGGACTTAAAGGACCCGTTTCTTCAAGTGATGATGAGGAGGAAGACGGAAAGCAAGGCGGATACGCGGAGTTCGTGATACCGAAGAAAGAGGATAGAAGCAAAGAGAAAGAGAAAGAGAAGGCGGCGGAAGATGAACTCACCTACATTGCACCTATCAAGCATGATCCGGGAAGTTACAACTTACCTATTTCATGTTCTAAATTTAATGGTCTTGCTTTGGTAGATTCAGGTGCCGCTCTTAACATGATGCCTGTTGGTTATTGCAGGAAAATGGGAGTCAAGAAGATCGTTCCAACAGACTATCAATAGCGAGGAGTGAATGGTTACATGACAAAGCCGTTAGGGATAGCGGAAGGAGTCCCGATTCGCATTGGCAATTTTGTCTACTTTACGGACTTCATCATAGCTAATCTTCCAAAGGACACGGAGATCCCAATAATCCTCGGGAGAGCTTTCTTACATACCGCTCAAGTGAATACCGATATGAGGAATCAAGTGACAAGCTTGGGGTATCGAGATAAGCGGATCTACTTTGATCCCAACGGAGAACCGGTCACTCATCTCGATGAACCTTATGAGGATCCTTCTCTAGCCTACAAGAAGAACACGAACCGCCCGTTACTCCCTCATGAACATGGAAAGAAGACGGAGGACTATCCGAACCCGATACATCAAAAGGATCAAACACCCAATGGGTCGGGACCCTCCAAGAAAGAGTATAGAAAGAAGAAGGGCTCGTCAGCCCGACGTGCCAAGAAATGAGCTGAAAAAGGGGTTGAACTCTAGACCCGTTCAAAAATGAAGCGCTTCTCGGGAGGCAACCCGAGCATTTTCTTTCGTTTTTCGTTTTTTATGTTTTTCGTGTGTGTTTTTGCTAATCTTTTTGTTTGGTATTGCTTAGGTAACCATATGGAGGAGATAGAAGCCAAAAACGACCAAATCCGTTGCGTAACGAAATTTTTGAAAAGTTGGAAACAGTGGGCTCTTCGCGATCGCGACTTTTTAAGTTTCGCGACGCGAAGTCACCCAGCCTTAGGTTCAGGTAAAATATTCGAATCTCGCGACGCGAGGGAGCTGTTTCGCGACGCGAAGTTTTTAAAATTAGGGCAAAATTTTCAGAAACCGCCTGTTTAGCGACGCAAAACATTATGTTTGGCGACGCGAAATAGGTGCAGACGGGTTTTTAACCCTCTTTTCTCACTTTTTCAAAGTACACAACCCTAATTCTCTCTAGGCGCCGTGAACCTTCATCACATCCTTGCGAAATTCGAACTTCTTGTGCTTTAATTTCTTCATTCTCCATGAATAAGGTATGTTTCCCAACTTTAATCTCATGAGATTAGCTTGATTTGGTAAGATTAGATCTTGTTTTGGGCATCAATGGTGTTTATAAGCTTTTATGGATTTGAAATTGTTCTTGAAACTCCATTGATTGCTTAGAGCTTATTGATTAATGCATGCTTTATACTTTGATTGAAATTTCGTTCTAGCATGCTATTTGTTTGATTGAATCTAGTGAATGTGCTTTAATGATAAGTGTGGGGATTTTGATAACACCAAAATCCCCCATTCTTGTTTAGTTAGCTAGATTGATTTTGATTGAGGTTGGATTAAAAGTTCAAGTGTGGGGATGTTACGCACCCCCTATTTTTAGTTGATTTTCAAGTATGTTGAACTTGTTAGTCGTGGAAGCTTTGTCTCATTGAGTTTTGATATGAATGAACCTTGTCTTGCGTTTATTGATAAAATGTGTCTAAGACAATGGTATTTGGATTTTGTAGAGACAAAGAACCCGTTCGTCAACTTCCACCGCTCCTAATTTCCATGCACCGGATGGGAGCCACGTTTTCACCTTTTTTATGAATGACCCAACGTTGAACGCTCCGAAGCAGGAGGAATACCGGGATACAGTTAACCAGCTTCTCTCCCGTCAAGTTCTAGTGCCGAGAAGAGTTGATTGGAACCTCCTTCGATCCATAGGAGTTAAGAACGAAATCAAGGCGATACTCGAGAAGCATGCCTACGACGAGGATGGCACCGAGTATTATATTTGCCATGCATGGGAACGAGTCTTCGACATTGCCGAGACCCTCTACCGCGAGCTTATTATTGAGTTCGTGGCGACGTTCCGTTTCGACGCCATCAAGGCCCTTGAGGAGTTCTATCAGTCATGCATGACATTCCGACTCGGTGGAGTGTGGCGATCACTTTCGTTGGTCGAGTTTGCCGTTGCTTTGGGGATATATACCCAAGATGAGGTCGATGCTCCCGGATTTGTGGAATACATGTGGGCGACTGCGAAAAGACCGGATGGTTTTGATCCTCGGACGGCTTGGGCGATCTTGGGTGATGGTGATTATGGTGGTAATCTCAAAGTGAAGGGTTTTCTTGCTTCTTCAGACCGACTTCTGCACCGTATGCTTATTCACGCGGTGAATGCTCGTTCCTCGAGTGAGGAAAAAGTTTCTTCGTACAATCTATGGCTTCTTGAACAGCTTTCTGTGGATGAGAAGTATCCGAATGCTCCGTACCTTATTGCCGTGCAACTCGCTAAGGCGAGTGGTTATCGAGGGGGAGTCGATTAGTTGGTGGCCAGTATGTTACGCTTCTAGCCAAGCACTTCGGTATCCTAACCGAGGGTGCCATTGCCTCGATGACGGACCTTGGTGAGATGGGGTTGATTGATATGGACCAACTCCGTGGCATGGGTGTGGCATTGGTTGATCATCTGATTAGCGGGGATCGGAACACGTGGATTCACAACCCTCAAGCTTATGGGACTAGGAGAGCACCGAGGAGCACACATGAGACAGGTGGAACGAGTAGGACGAACGCGGGAGAACAACCGGCGGAATGGACGGCGTATTCGGGTTACCAAGACTTGAGTAACCGACTCTCGGAGATGTCATTGTCTTATGGCCGTCATCATCAACATATGGAGTACAACACTACGGAGACTCTTCACCAAGCTAATTGGCAAAGTGGAGTGATGAACCAAATGGCCTCCCACTTCGGTATTCAACCGAATACCGCTTATGCTCCATCTCCGTATTGGCCGTACTCCGAGAACGCACCGCCCGGTTACCCTACTTTTGAGGATTGGCAAAACCAACCTCGTGGCCCTTATTGATCTCTATCTCTTTTATATATCTCATTCGATATGGTTGTCGTAAACAATTTTATTTTGCTACGTTTGTGTTTGGTTTGGTTGGACAACTTTTATTTTTCGTTTGGTTTGTTTAGGACTTAATACTTTTTAATTGCTTTAGTTTGGTTTATTTTCTTTAGTTCGTTTTTGCTTTTTTCTTTTTCTTTTTGGTAATAGATACAGCGATCTATGATCTTGAATCGAGCACAATTTTGGAATAACTCTCTCTCAGATCAGAACAGATTTCGTCACATAACCCGGGAAGTTTCTCTTTTTCCCAATTACTCCTTAATTGTTTTAACTATTGCATTGAGGACACTACAAATTTTAAGTGTGGGGAGGGGGTTATGTAGACTTATCCGTCTAAATGGGTTCACTTTTTGCTTTATGGATTGTCGTTTTTCAAATTTTTGAAAGCTTTGAGATTTGACCCCAATTTTTTTCGAAATCTGAGATTGTTTTTGGAGCTGAGTTGCTTGCATAGGAGAACACTGAATAAGATTAGTTGAGTAAAAGGATGCATTGGAATACCAATTACCATGAGTGCCTCACCCGATTCCTTTGAGAGTTTGAGCTTAATGTTTATTCATTTTGTGAGGAATACCGACTTTCTGTTAGGATTATGTGCGAGACATTAACAGAGTTTACCGTATCCAATGTTATAAGACACTAGTAGGTCACACCGCTGCACACAAATTAGAGAACAGTGGATTTATCATTGTGATGGGAATAATTAATTTAGTATAAAATTAATTATTTAGGAGAAATAAATAATAAAAGTAATTTATTATTTATAGAGGATTAATTAATTAAGTAAATTAATTAAAAGAGTTTAGATGGGCTTAAAATCCAATGGGCTTTGATTAGATATGGACATTACCATATTTATGTATATAAATATGGTAAAGCCTATCAGTTTCATTAACTATCCAATCATAATTCCCTTGAAAGCCAAGAAACTCTCTCCTCCCTCTCCATGCCCTCTCTGATCGACGGCCACAACCCCAAAACCCTTTGAGGTCGTTTTTGATAAATCCCTGGTGGTCAAGCAGCTGGTTCTCAGATCGTGTCAGTAGCGGTGTATCCCCTACCAGCAATCTAGTTGATTATTTGCAAAGGTAAACGCCCTAAACATCCTCGTTTGTATCTGTGAGGTTTGGATTGGATCCGACTCTTGGGGATCAGTTTTTGTTATCCGCTGCGCGTCTGTACGCATAGATCCCCAACAGTGGTATCAGAGCCACTTTCCAAAACCCGTAGATCAGGTTTATCTGCGTATTGTTTTTGTTAAAAAATTCGAATTTTACGCGTTTAAGGTTTTTGTTTAAATTGAATTTTTGATCGAAAGTGGAACCATCGCAACCATCGGAAACCACCGCCGGCGAAACCACAGTTTGTGGTGGTCGGCGGCTGTCGATCAAAGCAACCACCACGCCGCACCACAGTCGATGGTCGCGGCTGTGGTCGACAGGTACCACCGCACCACCGATTGTGGTGGCGGTGGCGATCGATCACGGTGGCGGCGGTTTTGTAGAATCGCAACCACCACACCACCGTTTGTGGTGATGGTGGCGTTGATTGCGGCGACCGGAGGCGAGAGGCCACACCACAAACCTGTGGTCGTGGCGATCGCTGTTTGCTGTATACGACAGCCGGCGGTGGTGGCACATGCAGCCATCGTCGGCGGCAACGATGATGTTGTTGTTCGCTAGCGACGGCGACGGTGGTGGCTTACGCTGCTGCTGTCGTCGTTCGTCAATGGCGGCGATTAGTTGTTGTACGACCACCGCGCCACCGTTTTGTGGTGGCGGTGGTGAGTAATCGGATAAACCGCCGTGAACGGCGACGGCGGCTGTGGCTGTTGTCGTCGATGGCAAGGGTGGTACGGTGGTTGTTTCCACCGGGGAACGGTGGCGGTGGTGGCGATTCGCTGCTGCCGTCATCAAATCCCCACCACAGGCGTTGGTGATGACCGCCGCTACCAACGATGATAGTGGTGGTGACGTTTCGTTTGTTGTGCGACCATGGTGGCAGCGGTGGTGCTAAACCGCTGCTGTTGCCGGTGGTTTAACGGTGGTGGTAGTCGATTACTACCACGACGCTGAGTTGGCCGCTACCAAGAGGCGGCGGTGGTGGCTTTTGAGCCACTGCTGTCGCCGGCGATCAATGGTGGTGATCGGTTGTGGATCCAGACTGGTAACGGTGGTGGCGGTTTCGATTGTTACCATCGGTATCAGTTTTGGAAACGATAACGTTTTCACAAACGTTATCGTTAACGGGTCCCGTGTGTAATCCGTTTCCAGACAAGTTTCAGAATAAGATTAATTGTTTAATTATCTTTAGTTTATATCAAAATAAAATCTAGTTAAGATTTTATCTGTTGATGTCATAGTCAAACCCTTTAACCCGTGGTTGTGTTTTGATAATTGTGCGCATGTATTATTTATCTATTTATTGTTGGTTACGGGAGGCCTGCGTGCCATTTACAACCCGGTTTTGTAAAATAATTTTAATAAATAAAATCAAGACCCGAAGACGGAGCCAAGGAGATAGCCATGGAACTTGGAGCCAGTGGGAGTGCCGAGAAGATTTGTCCCTTAGGAATAAGACCGTCGCTTTGTGTTGGCTCACGAAACGACAATAGTTAAGGGTTTTTTTTTACTATGACATGTTTTTAGTGCGTGGTTGTTTATATTTAATAGTTATATAAATTGCGTGGTTGTTTTAGTTACGTAATTTTCTTTTAAATATAAACGTTTTTTTAAAAAAAATAAAAAATAAAATTGGATACAAATACAATTTGTGTTTGGATCCAAGTTTTTGAAAACTGGCAGATTTAACCCTTATCAAAATTATAGATTAGTAAGTGCAACCCACTTTAGGGGCACCTCCGGTGTAAAGTACATAGGGCGTTGTAAGTGTACACACTATGAACACCCGTGTTCAAACCGAAACTGGAGGGTGATAAAACTCTGTGAATTATCTTCGGGTGGTACCGGCCAGGGTTTGTCCAGGTCCCGAGTGGTGCAATCTATTTTGGTAATTATTTATTCACCGGGTGGTACTGGGCCAAAATGCACTAGAGGGACTAAGTATGCACGGATTTAATATCCGATGTCCCGACGATCTAGAAATCGTGTTTTCGAATTAAAATGCGATTGGTAAAGTTTTACCTACCATACATCACCTGAGTCGGTTTGACATGATCACATGTTTCCCGACACATGTGAAATATGGATTCTAGTCTAATAAATTTATTTTTAAGGGTAATAATTTATTAGAATTTTATAATTATAAACTAAAATTGGAATTTGTTCTTAATTTGTAGATGTCGAAATCTGTAATTCCGTTTTATACCCCTGAGGAATCCCTGAGACTCATCAACTGTAAATGGAAGCTTACAGGCCAAAATTTTCCAGTTTGGAAAATGCACCTTGACAATGTCTTGCGTGCACAGGGTAAGCTGTATGTTCTGGAGAAACCTGTTTCACGACCAAAGAGTAATTCTCCCGAGAGGGATTTTACTCAGTACTTTAAATATTTGGCAGATGTATCGGATGTAATGTCCATTCTGATTTTCTCTACGTCACCCGAGTTTCACGGGAGATTTAAGAATCAAATCCTGTCACGAGGTTGTGAAAGATATGGAGAACCAGTTAGGTCTCTATAAGCACACAGGTAAGCTTCTGATCATGCAAGAGATTTTTTCACTGAAGCTGAAAAAGGATCAGTCGGTTAAAGACCATCTTATTGAAATGAGAAGGATCTTTAAATGTTTATCGCGTTTGGGGTACAAGATGACTCAGGAAGAGTTAGTGTATCTCATGTGGTTTTCCCTCACGAAAGAGATTCAAGACACAACTAGTGCCTATATGAAGGAACCAAAGAATGACGTGGATAAAGTTCATGAAGATATTCTGACCAGTCTAGAGCCAGTACCGGCACCTGCTGATCTCATGGATACTGATTGGATTGATGAGCTGGGGGATCTGAGTTGCCCAGAATGCGGTAGCAAGGATATTTGCGAGCACTCGATGAATATCGACCAGATAGAGATCGGTTTACCCGATGCTCCAGGTATCTTTATGATAGATTGCTTAATCACTTCTTATGAATCATGGGTAATTGATACAGGCAGTGGTAACCACATTTGTAATCATTTACAGGGATTCACTAGAAGAAAGACTTTGAGGAAGGACCGTTCGAACCTACGAGTTGGCGAAGGCACTCCGCTGATAGCTGAAGCTGTAGGATCTTATAGTCTTAGTTTACCCTCAGGTCTAGTTTTGGAACTGGATAATTGTTATTATATTCCAAATATGATTAAGAATGTTTTGTCTTTCGATTTGTTAGTAGACCAAGGTTTTTATTACAAGTATGATTATAAAATGATTTCTGTCTTTAAAAATAATATTTTCTATTTCAAAGCAACACCTGTGAATGGTCTATATACAGTAAATCTACAAGACAACAGTAGTGAGATCTATCATATAAGTAAACGGTCCAGAGACATTGAGGATCAAACTTACCTCTGGCATTGTCGTTTGGGCCACATTATCAAGAAACGCGTTGAACTACTCCTAAAAGGAGGTTTTCTTGGAACTTTCAATTATAAACCTTTTGATAATTGCGAGTCTTGTTTATCTGGTAAAATGACAAAGCAACCTTTCAACAAACAAAATGAAAGGGCTACTGACTTATTAGAAATAATTCACACAGATGTGTGTGGACCTTTTAGTCATGTGGCAAGAGGAGGATACCGGTACTTCATTACCTTTACTGACGATTTCAGTAGGTATGGTTATGTCTACCTTAGAAGACATAAATCTGAAAGCTTTGAAAGATTCAGAGAATTTCAAAATGAAGTACAGAATCAACTTGGCAGAAAGATTAAGTTTTTACGGTCAGATCGCGGAGGCGAATATCTTAGTGATAAGTTTGACAATCATCTGATGGAGTGTGGGATTGTATCCCAACTCACACCTCCGTATACACCTCAGATGAATGGCGTATCAGAAAGGAGAAATCGTACTTTACTTGACATGGTACGATCGATGATGTGTCACTCTACGCTACCAATATCATTCTGGGGACATGCGCTCGAAACAGCAGCACATATACTGAACAGAGCGCCAACAAAGTCGGTAGAAAAGACTCCATACGAATTATGGAAGGGTAAGAAACCCAATATATCTTTTCTAAGAATTTGGGGTTGTGAGGTTAACGTCAAACGACCCACCTCAGAAAAACTAAAGCCCAACTCCGACAAGTGTTTCTTCGTTGGATATCCCAAGACCACCGTGGGATATTACTTCTACAACCCTGAAGAGAACAAAGTTTGCTCGAAATGGAAAATTTCTGGAAGAAAAGTTTCTTAGTTCTGGGAACACCAGAAAGGATGTAGATCTACAGGTAGTAGACGAAGAAAACACTGCACCAATTGTTGAGCCAGAAAATCAACATGAGAATGTTGAACCTCAATCAGAACCAATTGAGGAAGTGCAAACACAGGACCTTCGCAGATCCAGTAGGGTAAGGCAAGAACCAGATAGGTATCTTGGGTTTCTAGTCTCTCAGGACAGCGGAGACTTGAATGAACCAACATCCTATGGAGAAGCTGTGTCAGGCAGTGAGTCTGAACAATGGCAGGAAGCCATGAAGGCCGAGATGAAATCCATGTACGACAACCAAGTTTGGGAGTTGACTGATTTGCCACAACACTGTAGAGCTGTTGGACGCAAATGGGTTTTCAAGAAGAAAACCGACATGGATGGGAATGTACACACTTTCAAGGCCAGACTGGTCGCAAAAGGGTTCACGCAAACTCATGGTATCGACTATGATGAAACCTTTTCACCAGTGGCCATGCTAAAGTCGATTAGGATTCTAATGGCCATTTCAGCGTACTTTAACTACGAGATCTGGCAAATGGACGTCAAGACAGCTTTTCTGAACGGAAAGTTGACAGAAGACGTCTATATGGAACAACCAGAGGGGTTTGAAGATCCTAAGAATCCTAATAAGGTGTGTAAACTGCTAAAATCCATTTATGGATTAAAGCAAGCATCTCGAAGCTGGAACTTACACTTTGATGAGCGAATCAAAGAATTTGGTTTCGCCAAAAGTGAGTTCGAGCCGTGTGTCTACACTAAGTTCAGTGGGAGCATAGTAACCTTCTTGGTCTTGTACGTAGATGATATTCTACTCATAGGAAACGATATACCAACTTTACAGAGTGTAAAGAGTTGGTTAAGCAAATGTTTCCAGATGAAAGACCTTGGAGAAGCCGCTTATATACTTGGCATAAAGATCTACAGAAACAGATCTAAGCGGCTTATCGGACTAAGCCAAAGTACGTACATTGATAAAATCCTGAAGAAATTCAGGATGGATGAATCCAAGAAAGGATTTATCCCGATGCAACATGGCATAGTGTTAAGTAAAACACAGTGTCCTGTTTCCAGTCAAGATCAGGACAAGATGAAATCGGTTCCGTATGCATCAGCAATTGGATCGATTATGTATGCCATGTTATGTACAAGGCCCGATGTTGCTTACTCAGTAAGTGTTACGAGCAGGTATCAACAGAATCCAGGAGAACCTCATTGGGTGGCTGTCAAGAACATTCTCAAGTACCTGAGAAGAACAAAAGATATGTTCTTGGTCTATGGAGGCTCTGAGGATGAAATTAGTGTCAACGGCTATTCTGACGCTAGTTTCCATACCGACAGAGATGATTTTAGATCACAGTAAGGGTACGTTTTCACCCTAAACGGAGGTGCGATCTCATGGAAGAGCTCGAAGCAGGACACGATTGCAGAATCAACTACAGAAGCGGAGTACATTGCAGCATCCGATGCTGCAAAAGAAGCTGTCTGGCTAAGGAATTTTCTATCGGATCTAAGAGTCGTTGCCAGCATCTCTAGACCGATCGAAATATTCTGTGACAACTCGGGAGCCGTAGCACAAGCAAAGGAACCCATGGAGCATCACAAGTCAAGACATGTACTCAGAAAATGTCACCTCATCCGAGAGATTATTGGAAGAGGAGATGTAAAGATATGCAAGATTCCAACAGAAGAAAATGTCGCAGATCCGTTGACAAAGCCACTAGCAAGGGTGAAGCATGAGGCACATGCAAATTCCATTGGGATGCAGTACCTGGACGCCAGTAGCTAGTTTTTTAGTTTATTAATTATTACTATAGTTTAATTTAGAACGATTCAATCATGTAAAGTTCTTGATGTAATAAATGGAGGTTTTAATTCATGATTGTTTTAAATTAGCTATTTTTCGCATATTTAACGTATCCATGATTTTACAAAGTTTTGTATGAAATCTAAAATTCCGTAGCCACTTATTGAAATGGGAATTTCAATAGGGAGTTTAACGCTATTATAAATACTTGATGATTTATTCGAAGTAGAGAATAAAAGCACAAGTGATGTGATCAAATATTTATAGATACTCATCAGAGTGTTTGAGTATTGGAAGTGACCAGTTTCAAGTCTACTTCCTGGAGCTTTAGTCATGAGTATAGACTTGATGATAGGTTGTCCTTAGACCTGAGATATCTAGTTTGGGACGCGAGGACTACTGTACTCTTAGCGCGTTCTAACGCTGCACCGTAACTGGGCGGCCATAAGGGGCGTGACTAGATGCAGCGGAAGCCGTGGATCCAAATGTAGGTAGTCAAGAAGGGATTTGCACCTCTTTATCGAAAGAGAGATATTTCCGGGCCCCTTGACGATTAAGATTGGCAGAAAACGCGTGGCCACGCTCGGATAGAATAACAGGTGTTATTTAGTAATATCCGTTACTGCAGGCAATCGAAATCAGAGTCAAGAAATACTTGAACTAGAGAAATGAATCCTCCACTCCATGTCTCAAGTTCACTTTAGAAATATCGCGTGCAAAAGGAATGAACCTGTGTACAAATTCAAGCGTGAATTGTATCTCTGGATATAAGAGATCTTATAACCTGGTTAACCTAAGTGTCTGGCTAGGGACCTCCTTAGGCTAATGGTAACAGTACAGTTACATGTCTAGCACAAGTGAGAGTCTGTTAGGATTATGTGCGAGACAGTAACAGAGTTTACCGTATCCAATGTTATAAGACACTAGTAGGTCACACCGCTGCACACAAATTAGAGAACAGTGGATTTATCATTGTGATGGGAATAATTAATTTAGTATAAAATTAATTATTTAGGAGAAATAAATAATAAAAGTAATTTATTATTTATGGAGGATTAATTAATTAAGTAAATTAATTAAAAGAGTTTAGATGGGCTTAAAATCCAATGGGCTTTGATTAGATATGGACATTACCATATTTATGTATATAAATATGGTAAAGCCTATCAGTTTCATTAACTATTCAATCATAATTCCCTTGAAAGCCAAGAAACTTTCTCCTCCCTCTCCCTGCCCTCTCTAATCGACGGCCACAACCCCAAAACCCTTTGAGGTCGTTTTTGATAAATCCCTGGTGGTCTAGCAGCTGGTTCTCAGATCGTGTCAGTAGCGGTGTATCCCCAACCAGCAATCTAGTTGATTATTTGCAAAGGTAAACGCCCTAAACATCCTCGTTTGTATCTGTGAGGTTTGGATTGGATCCGGCTCTTGGGGATCAGTTTTTGTTATTCGCTGCGCGTCTGTACGCATAGATCCCCAACAACTTTGACCCAAGGTAGAACTTGTCATTTGATTGCTTGTCGAGACCACATAAGAGAAGTATTTATCACCATTGCACTGATAGAGGCCTTCGTTTCTTACCCATTTAGCCTTCGTCAGATAACCTCACTATAAGGTTATTTGATTTGCCTAGCCTTTGATTAAAAAGTACTCATCTTTAGTACTTTATCCCTTGTAACCCTTTTGAGCCTTAGCCTTTTCATTTCTTTACCCACTATACACTTTATCCTTTAGCCCAATTTTTATCTATCTTTTGGCCGTAGCTCAAAGTTGAATGCTTTTCATGTTTTTGGTCCGTTTTATGAATCTGACAAATAGAGAAAGGGATTATGAAAAAAGAGAAAGAGAGAAAAAAGAGTAAAAAGCAACATAGTTGCTACTCAAAAAAATAGAGAGCTTGAATAGAAAAGAAAAGAAAAGAAAGATAGAAAACGACTCAATCAAAAAGAAAAATCAAAAGAGTCGATGTGCTTAAAAGAAAAAAAATATCGAAGCCACAAATAAGCAATATGCTTAGGCCGATATAAAAGTGATAGTGATAGAAATCCCGAGCTCTAAAGATCTCAAAAGTCAGATGATTAATTTGGATCTTGAACTGATTGGTTTTCAGGTTTTTGCTACAACCCTTAGTCACTTATATATATCCTTTATCCTACCCTTAACCCTTAGCCTAACGTTACAACCCTAAAGTCCTCTTGACGGTTGACAACTTCTCAGTTGTGGAGATTAGATTTGGTGACAAGCTTATGCATGCGGGAATTAGTCGAGTATTGATGTGATCACTTATACATACACTTTTACCCCCCGAGAGATACACTTTACATGATTATTCATACTATGTGAGGGTAAAAGGTTGATCTTGGTATCCAATTGCTTGATAACTCTTGTTTGTGTATTCGATTGTGTGAGTATTCTTTGTTCTCTTGGATGATCTTGGGTGGAGATAATTTTGGAGTTATGTTTCTTATCTTTTAGTCTTTTGATTGAAGACAATCAAAGCTTAAGTGTAGGGATTTTGATAACACCAAAATTATACATGTTTTGGTTGAGCTTAATTGTATGACTTTACCCCGTTTCTCACCCATTTCTGGCCTAATTACTCGCCATTTGGACTTATTATTGCTTTTGTAGGTTTTGGAGGCCGTGGAACAGAAAAGTACGGAAAAAGGCGAGAAAACGTGAAAAATGCACAAACTCAATCTAGTAGCTGTTTGGCGATCGCGAGTTTTCAAGTTTGGCGCCGCCAAGTTCGCCAAAGTCGAAATCCAGGGTTTTCCCTAAGTACTTCGCGCCGCGAAAGTGCCGTCTAGCGAACGCGAAATGGGCTCTGACCTCTCCTTTTAAATACCAGCCTCCTCCTTCAGTTTGCATAGAGACGCATAGAGACCCAATAGATAGGCGGAGAGATAGAGAGTGAAATTAGAGTGCTGCCGATACGCTGCGGGGTTCGATCTTCGATCATCCGTCGTTGTACTGTCGGTATAATGTCTGTGTCTACTCTCGTTTTATTTGTTTTTATTATGTTTATTGAGTAGTCTTTTATAGTGGTACTTATTGTGGTTGATGAACCATTGTGGATGATGATTTTGTGATTTAATGTTTATTGGTTTGTTTTTGGTTAATTGAATGTGTGTTATGGTTCCGATCTGATTCGTATTATTTGGTTATTTGAACTCGTTGGTTGGGTGTATCTGTTTGACCAAGATAGATAGACTCGGATAGGATAATCAACATTTCTTGACCTACCCTTCGTTCAGGAGAGTTGTGTTAGGTGGTTACTCGGACCGAGAGCGACCAGGTAGTAGAAAACCATGCAATAGAGATAGGATTGGGTGACCGGTACTAGATTGTCTGACAAACGACCTATGTATTGGGACTAGGAGGACCAAGACCTATTTGATAGCCATAATAGTCACATGTTAGGGTGTCTCAGACTTAAATTCCTACAATAACCGAAACAACCAAACCTTTGGCCTGTTTAAATCATCCACTTGGGGATTCACTATACCATGATAAGTAGTACTGTTTTCTTTTATATAGTTTTCAATCTTTTAATTGCTTTCTTAGTTCTTAATTAATTTAGTTGTCTTTTTAGTTATTAAACCTTTTTCATAAAACCCCCCAAAGCTTTAGGTTAATTAAACTAGTCAAGATTAACAGTCTACGATAACTTGACCGTTCCCAGTGGTAGATACGATACCTGGACTTTCCTACACTATATTACTCACGATCAAGTACGCTTGCCTGTATATGTGGTAAGACAATGGCTAGGCATTAGAGGTTAAAACTTGTTTCTCTTTTTATGTACGATAATTACCGCATCAATACTTCTTCGCATGCTTTCATCAACGCCAGATCTCTATCGGTGACGATAACACGAGGCCAGAAAGATCCATTGATAGTCAGTTTCAAACAAGTCAATGCCCACGTATAGTTGCTTGTTTGTTCGTTATACATGAACGCGAAGGCTATTGAAAACGTCTTATTTGTAGACGTGACACCAATTTCCAAAAATGGCAGATTATACTTGTTTGTTTTATATGTAGCATCCATGAACACCACGTGTGGAAATGCTTGCCACATCTTTAATGAAGTTGGATAAATGAAAAACAATTCTTCCAATTGGTTAGTAATATCGTTTAAGCGATACTCAAATTCGTACCCCTTAGTTTGCAAAATGTGCATTACATTCTGCACAGGGGTTCTACCTTCTTGCTCACTGATGCGAAACTTGTAACGAGCATGGTATATAGTTTTTAGAGAAGACACGTTATCTTCATTTCGTTCCTTTAGCGTTGACAAAATATCTCGTGGTTTTACATTCAACCTTGTCAACTGTTGCACCAAATGAGAATCATCATTGGACAATCTCAATGCGTAAGAATGACCCTCCATACACATCGCCGGTTCATGATTGTGATAATCACACACAACTCGCACCGTCCATGCATTGTGTGCCTTCAAATACTTTCCAACCAATTTGAATGGACAATTATTTATTTTGTTTTAGCATATTTACTTCTAGATACACCACCACGATCACAAGCAAATACGATTTTAGAGATGTATCCAAGATAACTTGGCCTAGATCGTTTAGTGACGATTACAAAACCTTGAGAGCGTGCCACATTTTGCACCCAAGTCATTAATTCTTCACGAGATCTAAACATCTAAATGCGAGGAAGAAAAATCTATGTTAAAAAGATTAAAAGATTGAAAATAAGATTAGATTTGTTATTGAAAATAAAATCGGATATCATACTTGCTCGGTGAAAATTTTTGAAATATTCGCCATCTTTTTTCCTGCGGGTTTAAATAAAAAATGAAATTAAAATTGGTTAGATAAAAAAAATATGATCGTCAAATTAACAAAGATTTTTTTTAATTTAAACAAATGGATAAAAAAAAAACAATAGAATTTTTCTTTCCAATTCAAATAATATCTATTATTGTATGGGACTATGGGAGTATTACCTTATCCTTACATTTGTCAGGAAAAGAATTTCGGCTTGCTTATATATATAATTTTCCGTTTTTAAAAGAAAAGAGTGGTTTCGGTACGGTGGAAAGCTCTATCTTCTATAAGCCGGAGGAGGTCTTTGGTTCGACTTACCTGCGCCTCTTTTTCAATGCTTAAATTTTTTTCTTTTTCAAATATCAATTATTTTTACTTTTTTTTTTTTACCGCGATACTCTAAAGTTTTTTCGGTATTCTTTTTCATTTTGTATTTTTCTTTATTTTTTTGAACGGTAATTTAACTCACAAACACGTTCTAAGGGTATCTGGATCTATACGGGCACCGACTAATCCCCCGCGTCCATGAGCCGACCCGAAGGCCAACCCATGGACTCGCCCCTGAACCGACCCGAAGGCCGGTCAAGAGCTGGATACCGCAGAAGAGGTCTATAAGGCCTCTGGCTTTTTTTGCGACAAGCTGGGCTTGAACCCGCGCCAACCTATCTTTCAAGGCAAGCGCAACGATGTTACCTACCACCGCTGGGCTAGACATTCATTGGTTTTGTATTTTTCATTATAATAAATATAATATATTTATATATTAAATATCAATATTTAAATAATATTATTTATTTAAAAGGTTTTATCATTTTACTCAAATAATTTAGTTGTATTGATTTTTAATTTTTATGTAACACAACTAATATGTTTTTGGACGCATCGATTTATGACGATCGTTATGAAAAACTTAGATTCTAAAACCGACAAAATTTTATTTATTAGGCCGATTCGATATTAGCTATATCGTTTTAATCAATTCCAGTTAGACCTGGCAAACGTGTCGTGTCGAGTTCGTGTCGGGTTCAAAGTTAAACGGGTTGAAAATGCTTGACCCTAACCTGTCCCGTTTAATAAACGGGTAAAAAATCTCAACCCTAACCCGACCCGTTTAATAAACGGGTTGACCCGCTTAACCCGTTTAATATTTATAAAAATAAAAAATCAATAATTGCAAAAGTTTATGAATCAAAAATTTATAACTTAAACTTATAAGATTGAACAAAATCCATTGACATTATTATAACAAAAATCCAAATAAATCGTAAATTAGTAAAAATACTACAAAAAACTTTATACATATATACACAAACACACGCACATATATGTATAAACGGGTTAGTCGGGTCATTTTCGAGTTTATATGTTTGACCCTGACCTTACCCATTTAATTTTCGTGTCGTGTCAACCCGTTTACTTAAACGGGTTAAAATTTGTTACCCAAACCCGTTTATTTCGTGTCGAGTTCGTGTCGGGTTAGCGTGTCGTGTCACTTTTTGTCAGGTCTAATTTCAGTGCTCAAAAAGATCTATAAGCACTTTTAGATACGCTTGCAAATCCATCTATAAAACTTTCTTCTCTGAAACCTTTTTTTGCTTATAAATAGTTGTATGAGTTCCTTATTCTCTTATATAATAACCTTTTTTTTTACTTTATTAAACAAAATGTTTAGGATTAGTAGACCTGCCGCGACGTGCAGACTATCCCACTCGTTAAATTAAAATGTATGAAAAATTGGAAACTGAAATAAGTTAGAAAATTAACATATAAAAATACAAATTAAAGTAGTTCTCATGGTAACTTAATATCCATAAGTAAATGTAAAGTAAAAATTATTTAATTAATTATAAAATTCATATTTTGATTAAAACTTAAGAAGTTAACTTAAAGTAAAAATTATTTAATTAATCATAAAAATTGGTTCAAATAAATAAATATATATATATATATATTGGCTAGTTAAGACAATTTTTGCAATAAAGATATATAATTTATAAAAGTATCCATGTATAGTTAAAAAGTAAAATAAACTATTTAAAGAAATAATAAGATTGGAAAAAACACCTTTTGACGGTGGCTAGAGAGATGACGTTGGCTTGAGGTGCGGTGGTGACCAGAGAGATAGCGGTGGCTTAAGGTGCAACGATGATTGGAGAGATGACGGTGTGTGTTTTTGATAGTGTGTATATCTTTTGTTTTTTGTTATGATTTATAATACACACTGATCTGGATTTTATAGCCAAACACATATTTACAAATTAATGTATTTATTTAATTTTGTTTAATTTTTATGTATTGGAATAGAGTAGTCAAACTCTATTATCAATAAAAAGTTTAGAAAATGTAAAAATTAGTTAAATTCTATTTATAAGGGTAATGAATTAATTAATAGTCAAACTCAATTAAACTCATTTTCTAATTATTTTAAAGGGTTTTTAAAAAATATTATGTGATATAGAATAGTAGTATTTTTAAAACATAAAATAATATTATCTGATCTAAAATAGTTGTTAAAATAGTGATAATACTTAATAATAAAAGATTGAAA
Source organism: Centaurea solstitialis (assembly GCA_030169165.1). Lineage (NCBI taxonomy): Eukaryota > Viridiplantae > Streptophyta > Magnoliopsida > Asterales > Asteraceae > Centaurea > Centaurea solstitialis. The sequence continues at coordinate 47,072,599 of CM058046.1, read as the reverse complement.
AATCTTAATAATAATAATAATAACTTAACAATTAAAATAATATAAATTTATTAATGGGGTTAGAATACAACAAGTAAATAATTACATAAGTAATATAAAATCAACCACTTGAATAATTTTATTTATATAATTATATAATGTTTAGCAAATAAAAAAATAAAAAAGGAACCATTTAAAAATTAAAATTGAAAGAAAATCAAAATTAAAATAAATGCTGGTGGATCAAGTCAATGACATTATTAAAGTAAGTTGTTTTTAAGTTTTTATTGGTGGAACACCGTTTCTTCAATAAAACTTAATATAAACTAGGATGTATTATGAAAATATTATAGCGTGGGTAGCAAGATGAATATATTAAAAAGGTAAAAGAAAATATAATTTCTGAATTGGAAATAGCCTATACAGAACAGAATTACAGATACATACCACTTGCCAAGTGATACTCACGTGCACATCTTAGTCAATGCACAAATGCCAAGCCATCTTCACGTGCGTTGCCCACATACGTCAAATAAGCATCTTGAGACATGCACCCACTTTTGCTAATTCTATGTGAGGGTTAGGTTCCGGTGAGACCAAGCCTTTTTGGTGAGACCGGTGAGACCAACATGTTTTACTTGAAACTTCACATCAAAACATTTGTGAAGGTAAAAAAAATTGAACATTCATCGTTAAAACATACTAAAAAACACTATTGAAAAAAAAATTCCAAAAAAAGGTTAAAAAACGAAACCTTCACAGCTGTTTTTTTTGTGAAGGTTTGCATTATATATATGTAACCTTCACAGAACTTGAGCTGTGAAGGTTACGTTTTTTAGCTTGTTTTCGATATTTTTTTGCACCGAAAGTGAATTTTAGGTCTGCGTATTCGTGTTTTATGGACATTCACGGTGTTTTTTTGTGAAGTTTCAAACGTTAGGTATTGGTCTCACGCGGTCTCACGATAACAGCTTGGTCTCACATGATCCTAAGTCTCTATGGGAAACTCGTACTTAACTATATATTAACATATCTAATTTTACAAACATAAATAAGTGGTAAATTATAGATTTGGTCCTTATAGTTTATATTTTTTATCTAGAATGGACAATTTAATTTTCTTCTGAAAGGCAAGGGAAAATATAAACCAATTGCCACAAGACATAGAGCCACAAAACATCAAGATGCGAAGCTCACTTACACAACGTATACACAACAAAGTTAAGCAAAACATCACGAAACGGAATGAAATGAAGCAATAGTCTGGATTGTTCACAAGGAATAAATCCCCCGATCGAGTCACTTATGAGGTGTGTTTATTGTTTAAGCCTGTAGCTGTACCCACTTCCGCAGCCGATTCCTGAAACCACTTAGTAGTCAAATTTGAGCGAAATAAATCCAACATATAATGAAAATAAATGCAAGGATTGAATCATTAAACTCCTGCTTTATATTTTCTTACTCATTATTAGGCTATGCGTACCGCTTGTAGGCGGGCTTATGCGGGTTCACACCCCAACCCGGCGGGCTCAGAGGGTTGGAGTACGCAGCCATAGTAGCCGGCGGGCTGGGGGCTGAGCGGCTTCACCACACCGCCCAACCCGGTGTGTTGTGTGTGTCTGCGTGTGTGTGTGTAGTGTGTGTTTTATATGAGAGGGTTGGGAGGGTTGAGGTACGGGTTGTAAAGGGTTATGAGAAGGTTAAGAGGGGGTTGGAGAAAAACTGATCATGTGTTAACTAATGTTAAATGTTAGGTTGAGAGGGTTGAAAGGATTGGGAGGGTTTGGGTACTGATAGCCTTAAATCGCTTTCATTAATGGCTTATTAAATCACCCGTAGAGTAAAGCACATGCATGCCTCCTCACAGTAAAAGTTGACTAGGGTGGGGGCTAGGTTTGATGATGGGAGGTTTTATTTTTTTTTTTTTATTTTTTAGTTCTTCAAAAGTTGTATCAAATAAATGAATAAATTGACTAAAATACTTTTGGCTTATATAACAAAGTTTCTTTTTCTACTAAAGTTAGAGAAGGGATTTGATCCGTAACAAATGTAAAACCATGAGGACCTTATTCATGAATTTGGGGTTTAGGGATCTATTAGTATCCAGGGACGGAGCTAGAAAAATTTATAGACGGTAGCACCATTTAACTTTATAAACCATATATAGAGATTTTTTCGTAATTTCAATATTAGTTTAGTGGTTGATTCCTTGCTTTTTAAATGAAAGGTCTCGCGTTCGAATCTTATGATTACAAATTTTTTAGAAACATAATAAATATAACATTAAAAGCTAAAAAACTAGAAAAAATGAGCATACCAAGACTCGAACTTGGGATCTCTCATTTGAGAAGCAAGGAACTAACCAACTAAGCCAAGTAAAAGTTCTGTTTCTATTGCAGTTTCAAAATATATATGGTGGCACACAACATTTAATACGGTGGCACTTTTCACAACCCTATATTTTTTACACTGTGACGGAGGAACGATACGGTAGCACGTGCCACCGTGTGCCCTTAATAAGATCCGTCCCTGTTAGTATCAATCTCAAACCACAGACAGGCCCGTTCCTGCCATTTTTTGGGCCCTGGGCGATATGCAAAAATGGGCCCCCAATAACTACGAATAATTTTCAATATATTGTTTATATCATAAAAATAACATTGAATTTAAGAAATAGCAATAATTCATATGAAACCGTTTTTCCCGGTATCCTTTTTTTAAACGGCAATTCATTAAAAGCTAACAAGAGGTTAGCGGAAAAAGAACACGGTTACACCTTTTCGAGACAATTACAAGGAAAGGTTCTCCACTCTATGATGTTCTTATGACACTCATTTCATCTAATGATTATCTAGTTCAACGACTTATCGAAAACATGATCGAACATATCTTCTAACCTAGGTAAAGAGTTGTCAAAGATGGATCTTGTGGCGGAAGCACCGGATTGAATAACAATTATCATTTTTCTGGTATTCCTAAGACAAGACCAATAAGTCTTTTTAACAACCATCAATCTTACTTAAAAACGTATAATATAATGTTTTTCATTAATATTTGAAACTTTTTGAGTTGAAACAAACTTTTTTAACAACCATGGATCTTAGAACACAATATTAGGTAATAAGAAGTCAATAATGTAAGGAAATGTGAAGTAGTTTTGAAATCCTAAATATAGATATAACTTAAGTCGTCTTATTTACAATAAATCTATTATACTTTAACACAAAATTAAATTCATGCGGATGAAATATGTAAAAGAGTATGTGGAAGATGAATAATAGACTTATATCAAGGTTTCTAAGCAAAAAAAATGTTTTTATATATTAATATGAGATAATAAAACTCAGAAACTACAAACAATACTATAATGAAAAGACTAGTTTAACTTTCTACAAATTTTATTGTCCAACATAATTAATTAATACATGTTTGTACTCTTAATACGATGCTAAAATCTTTTTGGGTCCTATTATATATATATTTTTTGTCTTTTTATAATTTTTGTATATTGTTACTATATATAGTATATACTTAAAAAAATTTGGGCCCCTTTTTGCCGTTGGGCCCTGGACGACCGCCCGGCCCGCCCTCTCCCAGGGACGGCCCTGACCACAGAGACAAAATTTATATATAATTTAATCTAGATAAAGATATTCTATGCATACAGCTTTATGTATGGGTTGTTTGTTTTTAAATTAGTGTATATATAAGATAGATAAAACCTTGGTTCTTTACTACAAAGTACTGAATCACTAGAAGAAGCAGATCGAAAAGTTCAGGTACTCATTTTCATAAAAGCATGTTGGTAATTTCCACTTCTATTCCATTGCTTTGCTTACATTTAATCCATGCATGTTTGTTAGTTTCTGCATGGCTATATAGCTTCATCTATCTTAGATTTAAAAATGCTGCATCAGTTGTAGTGTTTATGTGAATTGAAATTAGATACAAGCTAGGGTTGTAAGTATATATGTGTTTTTCAAATTAAGTTGCTATTCCTACCCCTTTCTATCCCTTTCTAACTCAAATTACTTTATACCCCTCTACTTGGAGTTTGGATCCCACATGTCCACTTACATACATCTCTCTATACTTTTTATAAAAGGGCATGGATAGAAAACTCATTTTCAAATGAAACCCACTTAATTACCCATAGGAGATATTGATGTTGATGGAAAAGGTAGACCAGATTCACTACTAGAAAAAAGGGTATTATCGATGGCCGAAACAGTTGGAAAACAGTCGGAAATCGGTTTTACCGATCGTTTTCAGACGAAACGAGCGTCGCTAAAAACCCGGTCTTAAAATTACCGACGGTTTTTTCTGACGACTTTTACCGACTGTTTTCCGATTGTTTTATTTACCGACGGCTTTCCGACGACTTTTACCGATGGTGTTCGGACTGTTTCATTTAGTGGCCACTTTTCGACCCGTGGGTTACCGACGACTTTCCGACAGTTTTTGACAGTTTTCCGACGACTTATTAAAAAAAAAACAGTCGGTAAATTATAGGAAAGCAGTCGGAAATTTCCGACTGTTTTTAGCACTCGTTAATGGCCGTCGGTAATACATAAGTTTTTAGTAGTGATTACTTTTAATTAATTATGTTTTCTTTCAAAATTGTACATACATTATGCTTTGTGTTTATTAAGATTGCCCACTCCGATGCAAATGTGCAAAGTGTCGCCATCATTTTCTATATTGAAAATGTTGTATGTAACCATGAGAATAATAAATACTTTGAAAAAGATTATTATTTAAAAATAATTATGGTTTAATTAAAACTACTAGTATTCGGTGAATATTTTTAAAACTACAATGATTTGGTAAATACTTTTTTAAAATACAGTGGTTTGGTTAAAAACTCCATTATATATACTACATATTTTGTTTTTATATATGTGTGTGTGTGTGTGTGTGTGTGTGTGTGTGTGTTCATTGTTCTATTTGTTTCTTAGGGGGCGTTTACTTGGTCTAATCGGGTAAGTACTGGCCCGGGTAAGTGTTGTCCCGAGTAAGTATCGTACAGATAAGAGTGTTTACCAAATGTTTTTGGTAAGTGCTTACCAACAAAAAGAAAGACTATTGTACCATTTTTTATAGTTGGATGTTAAAAGAAAGAGAGGAGAAAAAGAAGGGGCAAACATAGAATAATCAAATCTGACTCGGGTAAGCATCATTTTTTTGTTGGCTCAGTCAGAGCTCACTCAGATCCTTGGTCAAATTTCGGTCATAGCTCGACCAGACCTCAAACCTAGTCAGATATCGATGAGATCTTGATTAGCAATGTTATCTTAATCAAACCCAAGTAAATAGCTCCTTAATCTTCATCTTGATCATACATCTTATAATCACATAGATTATTGGCTAACGGATATATATGGCATAAGTGTCTATTTTTTGAAGAAAAATTAAGGTTGAAAAAGAATCTAGAGTTTATATACGTCCCCAAAAACTGAATATTATTTTAAATTAATCAAGTATATAACAATCGATGAAAGGCCATTTTCTGATTTGTATCTATTGCGTTTAACGTTGTCAAAATTTGTCTTTACTATATTATTTATACACGGATATATATTGTTTTAATTTTTAATAAGAAAAAACCTTTGTATCATGAAGGTTACAAATGGAACTAACATTTATGTTGTAGTTTAGTCAATATAATAGTCATGTTAATTAGTTATGTAAATTATATGTTTCATGATATTTGCCATTATCAATAAAAAATAAAGAAAGTATAAGATTAAAATTAAATTTAATAACCAATTATATGGGTATTAAATGTACCTTATAAATAAGGTTCCAAATAACGTGAGGCGTGGCGTGGCGGCAAGGCCAAGCCTCAAGCCTTGAAAGCCACGGCGAGGATATGGCGTTTTCCAAGGCGTGACTTATGCCGGCAAATCTCTATATCCTATATAATATTATACGCATAAACATATGTTTTACTACTATTACTCAATGAATCAAATATAATAAACCATTTAAATGAAGTTATATAATAAAAACTAGGGATAAGTTCACGAAAGTGTATTCAACTTGTCACCAAAAGCTATTGTATGTACTGAACTTCAATTTTTATCTTTTGATATATCAAACTTTAAGAAAAACTCTATTGTATGTATCCGGTTACCTGTTAAGCAGGTAACCTGTAACTTTATAATTTTTATTTTAAAAAAATGCCATATGAACAATTATTTCCAGATTATTGAATATTCATTAACATCCTCATCCTTGTTACCAAGAACCCTAAAATGGTTTCACAAGAACCCTAAAATCAAACTGAAATTCTTTACCAAAAACCATAAAATCAATACCTGGAATTGTTTACCAAAAGCCCTAAAACCAAAATCAAAATATAGAATTATTTACCAAAATCAAAACTTAAAATTTTTCACCAAGAACCCTCAAATCAAAACCCAAATATCAAAATCCCAAATGCTTCAATGATGTAAATCAGATGGTGCAAAATCTGTAACATCATGAACAAATTATTGGGGTAAAATCAGTAAAAATGATGCAAATTAAGGGCAAGAACCTGAGGGTGGATCGGTGAACAGAATGAACAAAGATGGTGGAGATCGGGGAAAAAGGAGAAGAGAGAGTGGATCGGTGGTTTAGGGTTTAGATTGAAGGTGGTAGTATTGGCGGCCGATGGTGGTGACGGCCGGTGAGACGGCGAACGAACGGTGTCGACGGTGCCGACGGTAACGACGGTGCCGACGGTAACGACGGTGCCTGGTGGCGACGCCGAACGGTGGCGACGGCGAACGGTGGCGACGTGGACCGGCGACGATGGTTTCTTCTGATGTGTTGCGTTTTTAATCTGGTTTGTGTTTGCCTGAGATAACATGAACCCTAATTGGGTTTTTAATTTAATTTTGATGTATTTGCAATTATTTTAAAATAGGAAATAAACAAGTTAGCATACAGTCATCTTCCACGTCATCAAAACCGGTGCCACATCAGCAGATAACCTGCTATAACAGGTTGGATACATACAATAGAGTTTTTTTTAAAGTTTGATACGTTAAAAGGTAAAAATTGAAGTTCAGTACATACAATAGCTTTTGGTGACAAGTTGGATACACTTTCGTGAACTTATCCCTAAAAACTATCAAATAAGACATTAAAAAAACAAGTTAAATCAGATATTAGGTTTCAAAAACCGGCGCATTACTTTATGGCGTGCCTCAGGCATGACGTGACGTGAGACGCAAGCCTTCAGCCACGGCGCGCCATGGCGGCTGTCGCGGCGAGCTTTTTCGAACATTGCTTATAAAGTAGAAAATGGAATTTGAATAGATACTAGTTAATGATATAAAGCGTAAAGTCATAATGTAATAAAATCTAAACAAATTAAATTATATCTATTGTCGACACGATTATAATGATGTAATTTATTGAAAAGAAAAACAAAATTTTAATACATTTTAGTTATATATATTTATTATGTTAATATGATACGGATGTAAAGTGAAAAATTAAAAACTAAGCGATAAAAAGTAATTTAATCAAGTAATTAATATAATTATATAAAAATTGAAGTTAATAAGTTAATGAGAAATTGACATAAATAAATTTTGAAAGATATTTTTTTTTTCATATATGTTAAAGCATTTCCAAGAGATTCCCCAAAATCTTTTTTCCAAAATGAGGAAAGTTGGAGATATAAGGTGAAAATCTCCAAATTTGGTATCTTAAAAATGATTGTCATCTTCAATAAGTAACACTATTTTTTACACTAAATATCAAAACTAGTGTAAGAAATAGTGTAAGATTTAGTGTTACTAGTAAATCTTCTCCAATGGGTAACACTATTTTTTACACCAATTCATTTTTACATTGAAAATTAGTAGTGTTAAAAATAGTGTTACACGAAATATAGTGTGATACTATTCATCACACTAAACTTAGTGTGAAAAATAGTGACTCCATTAGAGATGTGAATAGTAACATTTTGTTAGGACCAAATTGTGCTAATTAGAGAAAGATTTATAAAGTAAGCTTTGGGCTTAACTGTAATATTTAGCTTATATTTATTGGGCTTAATGGGCTTGGGCTTGACATGTATTGGACACCTATATAAATGAGGTCTAGGGTTTGAGGGATGAGAGGGCAGCCAAAAATCACATGAGAGTCGATTAGAGTTTAGTGTGTGTTTTCTTGTAATGAGAGATCTCTCCAATAAATTCAAGAACATCTTATTTTGCTATCGAATCTTGTTGATTTTTTCTTCTCTACCTCTGAATCTTGTTGAATAGGACTCATACATTTACACCAATTTAATGTTTAATTTAAGATTTGATGAGCTCATTGGAGATGGTGTTAGGAGAGAATGTATTTTTTTTTATATTCAATCTATCAATAAAATTGTTTTACATTGAATATTTAGGATAGAGAAATGGTACTTTATTAGTTGAATTGATTATTTTAATTATATAATTGATGGCATACTCTTCAATAGAGGTGATTTTTTTTATAGAGATTTTCACTTTTTATTTCTTCAAAATGGAAAAGCTGTTGGATATGCTCTTAGGGCTGTTTGGTATTGAGAGTTGAAAGCAGAGAAATGGAAATGGATGTGAATTTCTTGTTTGGGAGAATTGACATTATTTTTGGGTGGTGAAATAGAATTCTTTGGGAAATCATTGTAATATAAAAGTCGAGAAATGCAATTCTCTCCATTTTGAGGAGAAATGGAGAGAGTTGGTGTATAATGTTGTTCAATTTCAAACCCGACGACCACCTACAATTGCGACGACCGCCAACGACCATCTCCGACAACCACCGACGTCGGTCACGACCGCCGTAACCATCTCCGACGACCGCCAACGACCATCTCCGACAACCACCGACGTCGGTCACGACCGCCGTAACCATCTCCGACGACCACCATTAACGTCGGTAACGATCGCCGACGACCACCGCCGTCGGCGATGACCGCCTACGACTACCTCCGACGACCCCCTCCTATGACCTCTGACGACCTCTGGCGTTGGCGACCACCGACATCGGTGACAACCTCCGACGACAACCACTAGCGACCTTTGGCGTTGGCGATCACCACCGGCGACGACCTTCGACTACCACCAGCGTTGACGATGACGGCCGACGACCTCTGCATCTCCGACAACGAGATTAGCCGTTGAGAGTTGCCGCCCGATGTTGCCTTCCGACGACATAACCATCATTTCTCTATTTCATTTCTTTGATGATACCAAACAAGAGAATAACTCCACCCCATTTCCATTTCTCCTCATTTCCATTTCCAATTCTCTCCAATTCTTTTCTACATACCAAAGACAACTTTAGTTCCAAATATGGTATTTATATTGTATTAATAGGGTATTAAGAAATAAATAAAAATAAGATATATATGATGACATCATCAAATTATGTATTTTTTTAATTGACAAATGAAATGTCCCAATATTAGTATTGCTGATGTCAGCAAACAACTCCATATCCTAATGTTTATAGTTTTGTAAAATCTCAACTCAAATCAAACAAAATTACAACCAAATTAATCCAAACTTAGTGGGTTGGGTTGGTTAGGTTAAAACTTCGTAATAAAATGGTTTGAACTTTGAACCGAAGAGAACATATCAAACAACAACAATTGTTTCGGATGTCTCAACTTGAGGTTTTCTTTGCAATAAATTTAGTCATTTTTTCTTCAATAAAGCATAAGTACCTCAACCACTAGATAGACCAGATTCGAAGTCCAACATATTCATAGTGTTATTCTCTTTTCAATAACGATGCATATGATATTTTCATTTATAGATTTGTTAATTAATTTTTGTTATTAAGTCAAGTTTTAACTGGGTATCCATGGTTTTCTTTGCTTTTCACATATGAGTATTCAAAGCTTTTGTTAGAATTAAACCCTGCTTCTTTTAATAATTTTTTTTATTAACTTCCAAGCTTTTGTTAAAACCCTGCTTCTTTTAATTGGGCATTGATTCATTTATGCTTTTCTTCTCCAAAATTTTGATAAGCAAGAAACTATAAAGTTGATCTTAGGTAGTCTTTTTATGCCTAAGCCAAACTACTACAAGAAACAAATTTATGAATGTTAACCTCTATGTCAGTAAACTATATAAAATTTAGGATGCATTAAGTATAGTAATTGCTTTTATTATAGATTTCCCTCTTATATTGCTTGGAATTTCTTTTGTTTGATTCTATTATGTAGGTGCTAGCACAAGTAAAATAACATTGAGCAATGGATATTGTTACTGCCATTGTTACTCCTGTTGTTGAGTCTCTCATGGTTCCAATTAAGAAACACCTAGGCTATCTCATTTCCTACACAAAATACATGAGAGATATGGGTACAAAAAGAAGACTACTAGAGGCTAAGATACTCGGTGTTGAGAACCATGTGAAATGGAACAAAAGCAACAATCTTGAGGTTCCAACTGAAGTAGAGAGTTGGTTGGAAGAAGTAGCAAAGATCGATGCACAAGTGAAGAGCATTCCTAGTGATGTTGGTAGTTGTTTTAATATCAAGCTTAGGCATAAGCTTGGACGGAAAGCCTTCAAGATCATTGAAGAGATCAACCGTGTCATAGAAGAGAATTCTACGATCAACTGGACTGATCATCCTATTCCTCTAGGAAAAGTTGATTCCATGAAGGCCTCCACCTCTACACCACCATGTGATCACAACGACTTCAAATCAAGAGAGAGGACTTTTATGGAAGCACTTAAAGCACTCCAACCAGACCACAAATCCCAAATGATAGCTTTATGCGGGATGGGTGGAGTGGGGAAGACCACCATGATGGAAAAGCTTAAGAAGGCTACAGAAGAAAGAAAATTATTTAATATAATTGTTAAGGTGGTCATAGGGGAAAAAGCAAACACCATTGCAATTCAAGATGCTGTAGCAGATTACCTTGGTATATCATTAACCGAAAAAAGTGAATCAGCAAGATCTGATCGCCTTCGTAAAAGCTTTGAGAATCATTCTGAAGGAGGAAAAAAGAAGATTTTAGTAATCTTCGATGATGTATGGCAGTCCGTTCATCTAAATCATATAGGCTTAAGTCCTTTGCCAAATCAAGGTGTTGGTTTCAAGTTCTTGTTGACATCACGAGACCAAAGTTTTTGCACTATGATCACGGAAGTTGAAGTTAGTTCAACTTTCAAGGTGGATGTCATAGATGAACCAGAAGCAAGGAGTTTTTTCCAACGATTTGTAGAACTTTCAAATGATGATCATGAGCTCCAAAAGATAGGAGATGATATTGTAAGGAGGTGTTATGGTTTACCCATTGCCCTTAAAACCATTGCCATTACTCTTAAAGATAAAAACAAGAATGCATGGAGAGATGCCCTTTCTTGTTTAGAGCACCATGACATTGACCAAGTTGTGCATGAAGTATTTGGAATGAGCTACAAAAATCTCCAAGACGAGGAGATTAAATCATTTTTCTTGCTTTGTGGCTTATTCCCAGAAGACTTCGATATTCCTATAGAGGAGTTGATGAGGTATGGATGGGGACTAGAGTTGTTTAACAAAGTGTATGGAATAGCACATGCCAGAGATAGGTTGAACACCAGCATTGAGCGCCTCCTACATGCAAATTTGTTGATTTCAAGCCAAAGAGTTGGGTGTGTCAAGATGCACGATTTGGTACGTGATTTTACTTTAGATTTGTGTTCTAAAGGCGAGCACATGTCAATAGTTGGTAATATGTCAAATTGGCCTGCAAAACTTAAGACCGACTCCTGCAAGAGAATTTCACTAACATGCACAAGTATGTCTAAGCTTCCTGGAAACTTCAAGTTTCCTAACCTTTTACTTTTGAAACTTATGCATGGGGATGATTCGTTTAAGTTTCCTAAGGACTTTTACGAAGACATGAAAAATATTCAAGTTATAGCATATGATAAAATGAAGTATCCGTTGTTTTGTAGATCACTTCAATGCTCTACCAACCTTCGAACACTTTGTCTCCATGAATGTTGCATGTTTGATTTCTCTTCTGTTGGACATCTTTTGAATTTGGAAGTGCTTAGCTTTGCTCATTGTAGGATAAAAAAGTTACCATCCACAATCGGAAAGTTGAAGGAGCTAAAGTTATTGGATGTGACCGGTTGTGATAATCTTTGTATCGATGATGGTGTATTGAGAAATTTAATCAAGCTTGAAGAGCTTTATATGAGAACATATAAAGTCCCTAGAAGCACTAACGAGGGAATTAGGTTCACACATGCCAATCGTGACGAATTGGTACACTGTTCAAAAAACCTTACTTCATTAGAAATTGAGTTTTTTGAAAACAGTGACCTGCCGAACAATATTTCGTTGAAGAAACTTGAAAGATTCAAGATTTCTTTAGGATGCCATTTAGAAGAAAGTGATGGTGTGAACATGCATTCTTTCATAAATACGTTGATGTTGGTCACTGAAAAGGGTAAATTGTTGGATTCTAAGATGAATGAGTTGTTTGAAAAAACAGAGGTGCTTCATTTACAAGTGAATGATATGAATGATCTTGGAGAAGTTTTAGTGGAGTCTTTGCATCATCATCATTCCTCATTTCACAATTTAAGAGTCCTTCATATTTGTGAGTGTGTAAACTTGACATCTCTCTTCACAGTCGATATGGCAAATGGTCTCATCAAGCTTGAGTACCTCAAAATTACCAACTGTCATTTTCTAAAGACACTGGTAGACAGTGAGAATGGTGGAGTTGAGGCAATTAAATTTCAAGCATTAAAGTTTTTAATTTTAGGTCATCTACCAAATCTAATGAGTTTGTGCAACGATGTTAATGAAATTGAGTTACCACGACTGGAGGAATTGATACTAGAGAGGCTACCAAGTTTCACTAGCATTTATGCTAACAGTAAATCGGGTGATGTTTCTACGGTGCAACCTTTGTTGAACAAAGAGGTACACAAACATTTTTTATTTATTTAATAAATTGAAGAAATAGAGTTGTATATGGATTCAACAAGGTTGCATTATTATTATTATTATTATGCAGGTTAGGGTTTCTCAGTTGAAGAAATTGGAGATACGTCATATGGAGAAGTTGATAGAGATATGGCCGAGTGATACCGAAGAGGTTTGGATTTCAGAACTGAGAGTGATTACGGTAGAAAGATGTGATAGTGTTGTGAATTTGTTTCCGAGAAATCCGATGTCATTGTTGCGTCATCTAGAAGAACTTCAAGTTCGGTGTTGCCCTTCAATTGATATGATATTTAACATTGACTTGGGAAGTGTTGGTGAAATTGATAAAACTGGTATTTGCTTGAGAAAAATTCATCTGCAAAAATTACAGAAGCTGAAGACAGTATGGAAGATAAAAGGTGCAAATAAGTCTGGGCTCCTTATCTGTTGTGGCCTTCAAGTTGTTGAACACTTAGAGATAAAAGACTGCGTGTTGTTTAAAAATAGATTCACCATTACTGTAAGTGATGGTGGAGAAAGTGGGAGAAATAATGAATTAATTAGGAGTTCCCAAGAGCAAGAGGTATATATGCATGACTTTCAATTTATATTATATTATATTGATCAATTTCTGTTATATTAATTATATTTTTGTTGTTGTAATACATATGCAGATTAGTGTTATATCTAATGAGGACATAACTCAAGTTGGTGATACTGTAGCTCCATCGCATCTCATCTGTGATCTTCATCACCCTGATACAATTTCTATAAATAATTGTAAGCAAGTGAATGTGGCTTTTGAGATGGATACTACAGGTAGCGGAGAGTTTGGAATAAGTTACTCTGCTATGAAACAAATGATTATGGGTATGCATCCAAGTGACATGGAGTGTACGAGTCACGTGTGGAAGTGTAATTGGAGTAAATTCTTAATTTCTCAAAAACAACAACCACGACCATCCTCCTCATTCCACAACCTTGCAACCATATCCCTTAAGTCATGCAACAACATAAAGTACTTGTTTTCACCTCTCATGGCAAAACTTCTCTCCAACCTAAATTATATTTCTATATCGTTTTGTGATGTTATTGAAGAAGTAGTTTCAAACCGAGATGATGAAGATGTAGAATTGGTTGCATCCACATCGTCTACCAACACAAGTACCTGTTTATTCCCTTATTTGGATGAGCTCTATCTCGACTACCTGCCAAATCTCAAGCGTATTGGTGGTCGTGGCGGTGGCAACCAAGTATCTTTGAGTAATACCAATACATCTACCTCCAGTCATGATCAATTTCAGGTATGTTTATTTGATTACTTTTGTAGTATCCATTTTATTCTTTGCTTGTTAATAACATATGATATTTGCATGGCTAAACTGAAAAAGAAAAAAAAGAAAAAAAAGAGAGTTGTTGATCTTTTTATTTCTTCGTTAATTCCATACTTGAACATAAAAAATGATTACATTATTATATAGACAAGTATATATATTAAATTAGATCATCAAACCTTAATAACTATGGGTTTCAATAGTTGTCTAGCTTGTACGGTGTGTGTGTGTCTGTGTGTGTTATATGTTGGTGCAGAGGGAGGATGATAGATAGGGTTCACTGGTGCATGATACCGGTGGTGATAGAGATTGTCAATTATGGGAGGTCCGTGGTCAGGAGTCTTGTTGGGGGGTAGAGTTTAGTGTTGCGTATGAGTTTGTATGTGATTTGGGCCCTCTGATGCCGTACTGACAGATTTAGTTGCTGGGAAGAAGCAAGGACCAACCCAGAACATTTTTCAGACGGTGCTTGTCTTGTATCATGTGTGTGTTATGTCATATGTGTTAGTGTAGAGGGAGGATGGTAGAGGGGGGCAGTCATGAGTCTCATTTTTTATTTCTCCTTTTGGGAGGGGTGGGGACGTGTATCAGTTTTGTGGGGTCTGTCGGTGGTTGGTCTGGTGTTGTGCCTATGGATTTAGCCGTTGGAAAGAAGAAATTAGGTAACCACAAGGCTATGGCGTACTGGTTAAGTCCTGTGAGGTAGGTGGCTAATTAACCCTTCTACCCCAGGTCGAATCCAGGCGCTTCTAGATTGTGGCCACCGGGGATTAATTCAGGGCATCATGCTTTAGCTGTCGGTGAACCTTACCGGGATTAGTCGGGGCAAAGCCTCGGATCCCTTCCAAGAAAAAAAAATTAGGGATGGGAGGTTCAGAAAGACAAAACTAAAAATACTTAATAAAATGATATATAACACTAATCTACTATTATAGAAAAAAGTATATACATATATATGTTTTTTAGAATGAAAAGACAAAAAAAAAAGATCAAAAATACCCTTCAATTACAAATCTACTGTATCATCCAGTTAACCATATACCTTATCAAATTCACATTTTACCTGATCCTCAAGTTTCTAGCCCTAAACTCATAATGGCGCATAAGTCAATGATCATCCAAGTAACATTAGATTTTAATTACTATATGTAATTGTTAGCATTTTTATGGTATTGTTTGAGTTGTTATGCATATTTATGGTTTTTAATAAATTAAGAAGATATATGAATAATTGGTTGAAAGAGTTAATTAATTGTTTAAAGGCTAGCTGTATAAGAATATTAGATGAATCCAATTTGAACCAATAGATAAACCGACACTGACACTCAATGATGAGAACCAATCCGATCCAATCATCCATTGAATTGGATTTATCTATGCCTAATTTCAACAACCGATAAGATAGAGGAATGGAAAACGTAGGTGCTTTAAAAAGTGCTTTTTGAACGTTGAAGAATTGAAGGATGTAATGTTGACATATTATCTCTTTAATAGATCACATTAGTTAAAATAGTTATTTTATGGTTTCCTCAGGTGGATGTTCTGCGCTGGTGCTTATGCCAATACTTTAGGGTAATAAGGATATCGAAGTGTGATGCATTGTCAAGTGTGATTCCATGTTATGCAGTAGGACAGATGCAAAAGCTTGAAAGCCTTGATATAAGTAGTTGCAGATCGCTGGTGGAGGTATTTGAATCTAAGGGTGCTTGTTGTAGTACTAACATTGATGAAGGAAGTAGTACTACACTTGCAATTCCAAGACTACAATATACCGATGTGCCTCAACTATCCAACCTAAAGACATTGCGGATCAGTTATTGTGATCGTTTGGAATACGTATTCACATTTTCCACACTTGAAAGCCTCATGCAACTTGAACAGTTATATGTAACAAACTGCAGTGTGATGAAAGTGATAGTGAAGGAAGAACATGGAGATGAAGCAACAATGACATCAGCAGCAGCTAAGGTTGTGGTATTTCCTCGTTTACAGTCCATTGTACTATGGAAACTACCAAACCTTGCGGGTTTCATCTTGGGGAAGAATGAGTTCCGCTGTCCATCGTTGGACCATGTTAGAATTACAAGTTGCCCACAAATGAAGGTATTCACATCTGGTCACTTGATTGCTCCCAAGCTCAAGTACATAGAGACAAGCATTGGAAAATATAGCATTGAATGTGGCTTCAACAACTTTCTCATTCAGGTATGTTTGTTTTTTATTTTTTTAAATCATCCCAATTAAAGGTACTAAACACGTTGATACTAGATACTACGTTGTATAGAAGTTTAGGTCGTCTATTTTAACCTTTAGATAACACCTTAGAATCAACATTTTCTCATTTTTAAAGGTAAATAAAACACAGCTTTGCATATATTTAACTTACTTTACGAGGTTAAAGAATCTTTTATTTTGAACCGCATCAAAAAGCTAGTCACATTAAGAAAGGAGCTTCGGCATAGCCATCACCCCAACTCAGCGAACCGAAATCTTAACCCAACAAAATCTTTTAATTGGAGTAACTTGTGATCACTAATTAATAACCATAATCTTTATATATTTATTATTACTCTTCAATTCTCATCAAAATCAATTACTCCACAATTAATTAATGTATTTTTATCGTTGTTGAAATATTTTATATTAAATATGGAAATGTTTCATAGAATTTTATATGATTTCATATGGTTGCACGGGTATCACGTTAGAAATGAGTTGCAAATGATTAATTATCAATATATATATATATATTAAACAACCCCACAGGATTTTTCATTGATTTACGTATGCATAGTACATAAAGCTATCATTCAGACTGAATAAAGCTTTATGCAGTATATATGCATAAAGCTTAGTCACACTCTAACGCAGACGACTTCGTGCGCGGGTTTGCTTTATTCAAGCTTTATTCAGTTTGCATAATAACTTTATGCAGTATGAATAAAGCTTGAATGAAACTAACCCACGGGCTTTATGTAGACTGAATAAAGCTAACCCGCGGAAGTCAGATTGCCATGTGGGGCGCTCTTGGTTGTCCTTACGTTCACAATGAAAAAGTGGTTCACATTTGAACCCACACCTATATACACACATATAAACATTTGTGTTCGGCTTTCTCTCTTTCTCATTTTAACCTCTCTCTCTCTCTCTCTCTCTCTCTCTCTCTCTCTCTCTCTCTCTCTCTCTTTCTCTCTCTCCATACACACACACATATACGAAAGTTCGGTTGCAAACTCAAATTTCATTGTGAATGTGAGGACAACGGAGTGCGCGCCACGTGGCATATTCACTTTGAATAAACATGTATTATTCGGAGTGTATAACAAACATTAAGTGTTATTCAAAGTGAATAATGTTGAATAATATAGAAAGTTGTATTATTCGCTTCGAGTAACATTGAACTCTGTGTTATCCACTCGGAATAATACAGGATTCAGGAGGTACGGGGGCTTCGACCCCGGGCTGCATACTTTAGCAGTCGGGCTTCGGCCCAAAAATTGCCGAGGATTTGTCTGGGCCCAATGTGGTCTGGGATACCTTTTCCAAAAAAAAAATAATAATACAGGATTCAGGTGAAAATGCCATGTGGCGCTCTCTTGGGTGTCCTCACGTTCGCAATGAAATTTGAGTTTTCATTTGAACCCGACCCTATATATATATATATATAGAGGGGTGGGTTCAAATACAAACCACTTTTTGGTTGTGAACGTGAGGACAACCGAGAGCGCGCCACGTGTCACTCTGAATTTTCGCGACTTAGTGTTATTCATACTGAATAACGCTTTATTCAGACTGAATAAAGCGTTATTCAGTATGAATAACACTAAGTCGCCGAAAATTCAGTGACACGCGCGACTTGTAACCAAAAAGCCCGCGACTTAGTGTTATTCAGTCTGAATAACACTGTTATTCAGACTGAATAACATTAAGTCGCGGAAAAAGTCGCGTGTGTCAGAAATTTTGTTGTCACGTGTCGCATTCTAGGTTGTCCTCACGTTCACAATCAAAAAGTGGTTTGTATTTGAACTTTCACATATATATATATATAATAGATCATAAAAGTTATTTTTTTTTAATGTATTCTTGAGAGTTGAGATCAAACTAAATGGATATATTTAAACAGGAAGTGTTTGTTGGATCAATTGAAATGAATATATATATATATATATATATATATATATATGTCTTAATTGTGTTCATTTGTCTTTTTTGGCCTTGCAGAACCCCTTCTCATGTTTAGACGATTCAAGCTCATGCCCGGCTACATCGGAAGGATGCGCTTGCTCTTTTTATAATATTATCACACTGGAGGGCATGAGTGATGGTGTTAAAAGGACTTTTCCACCCAACAAGTTGCTGCAACTGCAAAAGCTGAAAAAGATTCATGTATACTGGTCTGATTTGATAGAGGAGATATTTGAAGCACCAGAAAGGCCAGATTGTGAGTTACAATCTGTCATTGTGAAGTTTCCAAACCTAGGACTGCTGTTTTTAAATGAGCTAAGAAATCTCAAGTATATATGGAAGAACAACCCATGGATAGTCCTCGAGTTTCCAAACCTAACAAAGTTGCATATCAGTAGATGCTCGAGTATGGAACATGTATTTAATAGTTCAATGGTTGGTAGTCTATTGCAGCTTCAAGAGCTACATATAGACGATTGCAAATGTATGGAAGTAATTGTTAAGGAAGCAAAGGTTGTCGTAGAAGAAGCATGTGATGGGAAATTGAATGAGATTATTACGCTGCCTCGTCTAAAGTCCTTAAAACTTAAGAAGCTTCCAAGTCTAAAGGGATTTTGCTTAGGAAAGGAAGCTTTTTCATGGCCATCGTTGGAGAAGCTGGAAATCGTTGAATGCCCTGCAATAAGAATTTTCACAATGGGATATTCGACTACTCCAGAACTGGAAGTAATAGATACAAGACTTGGGAAGTGTTATCTAGGGGAGGACCTCAACTCCTTTGTAAAGACAGCACAAGAAGAGAGGTAGGTTTAATTAACTTTCTGCTAATCTTTTTGTAATACATTTGTTGAAAACCCCAACCACTGTATAAATTTTCAACATATTTTCTGCAGGAACTATTTGGATTAGAAGAATACTTTCTGGAGGGACTATTTGAAGAAGAAGTTGACACTTAACTCCAAAATGAAAAAGGTGAATTCTCGCTCTAGATTAACTAAGATTTGTAAATTGTGTTCTAAAAAATCAAAATTAAAGAACCTAGACTAAAATAAAATAGAAGAATAATTGTAACATTTATAACGTCGCATAGACCTAATTAATGGCTCCAAAAGGGGTGCATACCAATTGATAAAAGTTCCCAATCGGTTTTCAGTTTATAATGTTAGTCACTTAATTATGGATTTTGATCTGCTATTAGTTAAGATAAATGAAAATACATGCAAGATGCAAGAATGAATTAGAAGGACATGAATACAATGAAAAGAAAGCAATAGAGTTATATATATATATATATATATATATATATATATATATAAATATATATTATAAGGGTGGGTTTAAATGTGAACCACTTTTTGGTTGTGAATGTGAGGACAACCGAGAGCGCGACACGTGGCGGATGACTAGTCGCCACGTCAGATTCACGGCGGATGACTAGGCGCGATTCATGGAAGGGCATTGAATTAAACAGGGGGACCACACTCAAAGGCGCCACGTGTCGCGCTCTCGGTTGTCCTCACGTTCGCAACCAAAAAGTTGTTCACCTTTGAACTTTCCTCATTATATATATATATATATATATATATGGGGTGGGTTCAATTGCAAACCACTATTTCGTTGTGAACCTGAGGACAAACGAGAGCGCGCCACGTGTCACTCTGAATTTTGGCGACTTAGTGTTATTTAGTCTGAATAACGCTATATTCAGACTGAATAAAGCGTTATTCAGTATGAATAACACTAAAGTCGCCGAAATTTCAAAGGACACGCGCGACTTCAACCAAAAAGCGCGCGACCTTAGTGTTATTCATACTGAATAACACTGAATAACAGTGTTATTCAGTATGAATAACACTAAGGTCGCGGGGAAGGTCGCGCGTCTCAGAATCTTTTTTTGCCACGTGTCGCGCTCTCGTTTGTCCTCACGTTCACAATGAAAAAGTGGTTTGCAATTGAACTTTCACCTATATATATATATATATATATATAGGGGAAGGTTCAAACGAGAAGCATGACCATTTAAGAAAAAATGAGGAGCAATCTCAACCACTCATCTCGCCGTTACGGTGGATGTGATCATGGAGGATTGACGCGATTCATGGGAGGGTAGAGATTATTAAAGGGGGGACCGGTCAAAGCCGCCTTTGTTGACCGAAATGAGGGGTTGAGATTGCTCCTTGCGTTTTCTTAAAAAGTTATATTTTTTTGTATGAACCTCCCTCTCTATAGAGAAACGTTCAAATGAGAATGATAACTTTTTATGAAAACACGAGGACAATTCTTAACCACTCGTCCGGTCAATAAAGGCGGCTTAGACCGGGTCACCCTCCTTTAATCATCTCCACCCTCCATGAATCGCGTCAATCCTCCTTGATCACGTCCACCGTAACCGAAAATGTGTGGCTGAGAATCGTTCTCGCGTTTTCTTAAATTGAATTCGTTGTCGTATGAACCTACCTCTCTCTCTCTCTCTCTATATATATATATATATATATATATATATAGGGGTGGGTTCAAATGTGAACCACTTTTTGGTTGTGAACATGAGGACAACCGAGAGCGCGACACGTGGCGGATGACTAGACGCCACGTCAAGTCCACGGCGGATGACTAGGCGCGATTCATGGGAGAACATTGAATTAAAGAGGGGGACCACACTTAAAGCCGCCACGTGTCGCGCTCTCGGTTGTCCTCACGTTCACAACCAAAAAGTGGTTCGCATTTGAACTTTCCTCTATATATATATATATTTGGTTGTGAACATGAGGACAACCGAGAACGCGACACGTGGCGTCTTTGAGTGTGGTCCCCCTCTTTAATTCAATGTCCTCCCATGAATCGCGCCTAGTCATCCGCCGTGGATCTGACGTGGCGCCTAGTCATCCGCCACGTGTCGCACTCTCGGTTGTCCTCACGTTCATAACCAAAAAGTGGTTTACATTTGAACCCACCCCTATATATATATATATATATATATATATATATATATGGGAAAAGGGAGTGTGTGGCTGTCATGTACCTAAGCTTAGGTACAATACCAATCAAAACTACGTAGTTTTGATTAAAACCTAACAAAAAATTAACATTTAGATCTCCCCCAAAATAACTCCAATCGACAGTCTTCTTCCAAAATGGATTTTCAGCCAAATTGATTTCTTTAATCCAGCCTTTGATTTCCATCCAAAATGGATTTTCACCCCAAATTGATTTTTTTAATCCAGTCTTCTCCCAACTCGGTGTCCTCTGTAATAATAATAAAGATATATCAGTTTTCAGTCTTCCCAAAACCCATGCTTCAGCCTTCAATTCAGCCGTCTTAATTCCTCTTCAACCTCACAAATCCACAAGTATCTATCTTCTTTTTCAATTTGTGCATGTTTTTCGTAAATGATGGATATATATATATAATATATATATATATATCTTTTTTTATTCTATATAATATAATTCTATCGCCTCCTTTATTAATTAGCTTCACATAATCAATATGTTGTTATTTATCAAAGATGGAGGAGTTTAAGCATTAAGCAAGCCTACATGTTGTTTGAAAGGTATAATGAAGTTATTCGATTGAAATGTAAACAACAACAATATTATTATTCATTTGATTAATTTGGTTGGAAGTCGATTGAAATATAAACAGCAACAATATAACCTTCTTTAATTTGGCTGGAAATCGATTTGGCTGGAAATCAAAATTTTGGATGGCAATGGATGGAAATCGATTTTGGATTGGAGATTTAATTTTTGTAGGTTTTAATCAAAACTACGTAGTTTTGATTGGTATTGTACCTAAGCTTAGGTACATATATATATATATATATATATATATATAAAATTCGTTGTCGTATGAACCCATATTTCCATAATCATCGACTTACCATAAATTTCACATTTCCATACTTTCAATGAATTCATATCCTCCTTTGATTTTTTTGATCAAGGGCCACGATGGGTTCACAAAGTTTACAAGATATTTGAGGTTTTCAAATGAACCTCCCTCTCTATATATATATTGAAAATTGTTGAAGGTCATCGTTGAAGGAGGTTTTGAGCAAAATACAAGCAATGGTTCTGTTAGGAGGATGCTAACATGGAATTGCCGCTCACTTTTAATTACGTTTGAAAGGCCTTTGAGTAGGAGCTTTGCACAAGAATCTACAAAAATTAAGGGGTATATAAAATTAAAATGTGCAAAATTTCTATTTCATATGTGGATTCTTATGATCATTGTTGTTGGCAAAGTGAATCGATCTTTTTGACATTTGTGTTCATGTAACATTAGAAAGAACAAGAATGGAATATGTCAAAGAAATTAAGGGGAAGTACTTGTCGAACTTGGCATCTTAATGGAAGATGAATTTAGCTAGCAACAACTTCAGTGTTTAAGTGTGTAAGGAAATCCAAATTTATCTAATTACCTTCTGCAAACTTTGGATAATACTTGATTTATTATTTGAACTCAAAAGGTCCTTAATTTCGTATTTGCAGAAGATATGTGGATTTGAAAAGAAGGTAGAGATATGGGTTGAAAACATTCTTAACCTTCGTTTTTTGGTAAGTTCTCAGATATATTTTTCTATGATTTATGTGGTTCCATTACCATTATGGTTCAAAAGACTAGTGGTGTTTATAGTGTTTGTCAGGATCTTAATCTCTGACACAAATCACACAACTCAGAATGCTAAGAATTACTTGTAGAAACGTAAACCTTAACAATGAAAGAAACACAATGGAATAAACAAACACAAATTTGTATATATCAATATTGATTACAAACCAAAAGCCTCAATCTGATGATTAATCAAGAATCACCAGACATGCAAAACTTCTCTAATGCAAGGATTAAAAACCTTGAGGCTCCGAATTCTATACAAAGATGATTATCAAAAGTGTTACTTCTAATGACGATTCAACTCAAGCTATATACACCTAGATATTACAGATAAGAATCAAATCAAAACAAACTAACTTCAAACTTCAAGTTTATCTGCAACATCTTCAATCATTATCGTTTGCTTGAGTACCTTTATCTTCACTTCAGTCATTATCCAACCAAAAACACTTTATCTTCTTTACCAGCACTTTGAGTTATAAGCAGTAGAGTCAGTTACCTAGTAGTAGTTTCACCAACCTACTGCTAGTATTGAATCAGCAGTAGTTTCACTCTGCTGCTTAAACCCAACAATCTCCCCCTAACTTAACTTCTTTGAAGGAGTTAAGTTTTGGAGTTGATTAAGTACCTTTCTCACCAAATCAGCTCCCATTTCTGAACTTCTGCTGCAGCTTAGTCCCTTCTCTATCATCTTTTGCAGCTTCACCAAACTGTGATTATAATCTCCATCCACCAAGTAATATTCACACTTTGATCCATCACAGATCAAACTGTAAACACCACAACTTTCATACAGCACCCATTGGTTTATTGTTTCAACATCTTGAACAAACAAATGCTGCACTCTGACCACATCAAACAACATACATAGCCACTCAAGTGCTTTCTTGATCTTGTCAACCATGGCATCCTCCACCTCCTCTTCATTCAAAATTTCCCCATACACAGACATCCCAAACTCAAAAATTTCCTTCAAATTCTCTCTAGAGCAATGTTCCACAACATCAGAAAAACTTTTCCAGTAATCCTTGTATCCCCCATTCCTATCCAGCTTGTAGTACAATTGATTACTTTGGCTGATCACATTCCACTTTTCCACCTTTCCAAAAGGATTGTAAGCTTCCTCTTCCTGAATTGCTTCTCCAGTTAACCTTCTCTTCATCTCCTTTACTCTTGCCACATACTGCTTTTCCAATTCATTCAACTTCAGATATTTGTTGCATTTCTTCAAAATCCCTTCTATTTTCAAGAGAGTCAAATTGTACTCCCTTTCAAATAAATGAAATTCATCACTCCCATCTGCAAGCCTAAGCATTACTACCTTAGATTTTGGATACACTTTCCAAAGAATCACTCCCAAAGACTTGTGATTCATGAAAGATGGAGAGTAGGTAAGATCCAGGCTCTCCATTATCATTTTGATTGTTGTGTTCAGTCTTTGTAAGCTTCTTCCAAAGAAATCTGCTCCATATAGTTCAAGTCCAACCTTATTGAAATCATCCAAATCCTTCCTTGTGCACACAGAGATGAACTTATCCAAGTTGAAGTACACCTCTTCCTTTCCATTTCTCCTGACAACCTTTAGATCATCCTTCTGACCTGCCTTAATGGTTGTCCAGTGAATGATGGTATCATCAGCTTCTTCCTCTGTCTTTCTTTTATTTGCCGGTGGCTTTCTGGCAATAGACTTCTTCCTCTTCATGGAAGACAGCTTTTCATTCAACTCAGCATCCTCAATTTCTTCTTGATCCAATATCTCTTGGATCTTGGCTGCAGATAACTGACTTTCAATGTCTTCAGGAATTCTTGATGCTGTTTTCTCCACTGGTTCTTCAACCATCTTACCCTTTCCCTTTGGATCTGATGCACTCTGCTGCTGAGGTTGAGAACTTTGTGCTGCTGAGCTTCCCACCTTTCTTGCATCAGCCATGAATCCTCTATTGGGTAGGTCAACTAGCAGTACTTCCACAACATCTTTCTCTTTTTCTCTTCTTCTTTCAGACTCCTCTTGGTCAATCTGTTGCTCAATCTCATCTTTGGCAATCTGCTGCTCAATCACATTCTCAATTTGAAATTCTGTCTGTTGTGCACTCTGCTGTTGTGTAGGTTGAGAACTCTCCCCCTTGGCCTGAGAACCTCCCCCTTTGAGAAAGCTGAGTGAGCAGCCTGAAAAGGATGTTTTTTCTTCTGAGCAATGAAGGAATAAAGCATTCTTCGAAGGGTAGAAATCTGCATATTCTGAGACATAATCTTTGAAGACTGAATGGCCAATCTATTATCATGCTCCTGCAGTAGATTATCTCCAGCCTGCATCAATCTCTGCTGCACCTTTACAACTTTTTGCAGATCAGCAATCATTGTGGCTTGAGATTTAGCAAGACTCAATGCCTCAGAACAGTCTGCTGCTAGTTTGCCCATGGTCACCATCAATTCATCATAGGTATAGCTATCCTTACCATGTTCAGGGGTGTTACCCGCCCTAGATGGATCATTGGAAGAATTAGTAGTGGTCCTTTGCCTTGCAGAGGCACCAGCTACCCCCGTAGTTTCTTGGCACTTGGGTCCTCGAGATGATTGCTCATCTTGAGTTGCCGTGGAGAAGGTCTTAGAGATGTTCAACCTGTCCTACCCTGCACTTTGTACAAAAGTAGTAGGTTGAGCCTTGCTATCCACATGCCCATCCTGCACCTGAGAGGGCACCTTCAATGAGTGGGGAGACACTCTAGGGGATTCCCTTTGTGTAAAGTCCATTGGAGAGTGCTCCAATGAAGGGCTTAAAGGCTTAGGGATTGTGGCCATTGAGGAGGAAGGAACTCCTGAATGCCTTTTTGAACTTTCTGCAAGTGAAGGTGTTGGGGTTGATGAAATAGGGATCAGAGGGATCTTTGATGTGGAAGATGTGGGTAGGAACTCAGAGGGTGTGCTTGATTGATTTGGCTGCAAGCCTGAGTCCTCATCTTGAGAGTGGGTTACCCTCCTCATTGTAGAGAATAAGGGGGTAACAGATCCAGAAAAGTCTTTGTTTGTTTTTCTCAGAAAAGCAAACATCTTAGGGGATGGATCATTCCCCTTATAGATGTCCAAAGGTATGGCCAACCCTGGTAGTTCAGCATTGATAAAAGCCTGAATAAACCGAGGGTACAAAAACAGTTTCTTTGAAGTTTTGGGAAGAGGGGCCTTGATATGAGAAACAATATCATCAAAAATCATTTTCGAAAAGTTGAACCGTTGGTTGTTGGCCAAGCAGATCAAAGCATAAGCAATGGTGCTGCTAAACTCATTCCAACTTGTAGACTTCATTGAGGAGAAAATTTAGATTTTTCCAACTTCAAATCTCCAATGGAGCCTTCATACCCCATCATCTTGAGGTTTTCAAAAACATCAGAGATGGAAAAAGAGGTAATACCATTCAGATCATCCAACTTAAGATGAGCCCTAATCTTGGCTTCAGTGATGGAAAATCGACGCCCTCCAACTTTGCTTGAAATGGTAGGAACTCCATTGATCTCTTCAGTGGTGGCATTTGTCCAAAACTGCTGCATATGACCCTTGTAAATCGTAGGGTTAATGGTGATAGCAGTAGCAATGTGAGATGATTTCAGAAAATCGATGATTTTATGAAAATCCTCATTATGTTCGTCTTTCTTGAGATACGCCACTCGATTGTGCTCTTCTACAAAGTAAAAAGTTGCCATGAATAGTCAGATTGAGTGAAAACTTGAGCAACAAATTAATTAGTTAGGGTTTGAGAGCACAGAGAAGAAGAAGAATATTGAAAGGCCGTTGAATGAAATGGCGGTTCATCTGGTCCTTTTATACAACGGTTAGAAGCAGTAGGTTCCAGGCGTGTCCATCAGTAGAGACAGGTGCAGCAGTAGAGTTACCAAGAAGCAATATTCTCTATGCTATGAGCAGCAGAGTCAATCTTCTTTAAACAAAGTAGTAGGTTAATGAAAGACAAATACAAAAACAAATACAAAACATTACATATGAGGCATCATAAAGTAACAAGAGGCATTATTCAGGATTAATCATTCCCACATTGGTGATAAGGAAGAGAAATCTTCCTATATCAAATGATTTTGTAAACAAATCTGCAAGCTGATAATCTGTGTGAACTTTTAATACCTGAATTAATTTCTTCTCATTACAATCTCTAATGAAATGAAACCTGATCTCAATATGTTTTGTTTTTGAATGCTTGACTGGGTTATTCACAATACTTATTGCACTACTATTATCAATGTAAATAGGAGTGTTAAGAAAGGTCAAACCATAGTCCAGCATTTGATTCTGTATCCACAAAACCTGTGAGCATCAGCTAGCAGCAGCAATATACTCTGCTTCAACCGTAGAGGTAGAAACAGAAGTTTGTTTCTTACACTGCCAAGACACCAATCTTGATCCTAAAAACTGACATCCTCCAGTTGTGGATTTTCTATCCATGTTGGCACCTCCATAATCACTATCTGTATAAGCAATCAAATCAAAAGGTGAGTCGTGAGGGTACCACAACCCAAACTTAGAATGTCCCTTTAAGTATCTAAAGATCCTTTTCACAGCCTGTAAGTGAGAATCCTTAGGCTGCACTTGAAACCTGGCACATACACAAACAGCAAACATTATATCAGGTCTAGAGGCAGTTAGATACATTAAAGAACCAATCATAGACCTATAATGATGCACATCAACTTCCTGTCCCTCTGGATCCACAGTAAGATGTTTATGTGTCTCCATGGGTGTACTTGCTGGTTTTACATCAGAGAATCCAAATTTGTGCAAAATATCCTTCACATATTTGGATTGATGTATGAAGATGCCATTCTCCTTTTGTGCAACCTGTAGTCCAAGAAAGAAGGTTAGTTCTCCCATAGCACTCATCTTGAACTTTTTATGCATTAGATCTTCAAATTCTGTGCATATGCTAGACTTAGTAGATCCAAAAATGATATCATCTACATAAATCTGAACCAGTAATATCTCCTGCTTCTCTCCCTTGATAAACAGAGTTTTGTCAATCACTCCTCTGGTAAACTCATTCTCCAACAGGTATGTTGACAAAGTGTCATACCATGCCCTTGGAGCCTGATGTAAGCCATACAGTGCCTTGTTGAGTTTATAAACTCTGTCAGGATATCTTGGGTCTTCAAATCCTGGTGGTTGGCATACATAAACTTCTTCCTCTATTTTCCCATATAAAAAAGCACTTTTGACATCCATTTGATACACCTTGAAGTTTTTGAATGAGGCATAGGCTAGAAATAGCCTGATTGCTTCAATTCTAGCTACAGGAGCAAAGACTTCATCATAATCAATGCCTTCCTCTTGTGTATAGCCTTGTGCCACTAATCTGGCTTTGTTTTTGATGACTATCCCTCTTTCATCCTTCTTATTTCTAAAGATCCATTTGGTTCTAATTGCCCTGTGACCACTAGGCAAATCCACCAAATCCCATACATGTTGTAGAACAAATTGTAGCGACTCTTCTTGCATGGCCTCTATCCAACTTGGATCCTTCATAGCATCATGAGCTTTCTTGGGTTCTACCTGAGATAGAAAACATGAAATTAGACTTAAGTGTGGATTTGAAACTCCAGCTTGCTTACTCTTATGTCTTGTAAGCATGGGAGACTCCATATCTCCAATCACCAGAGTAGAGGGATGATTCTTTTGAGTTCTGGTTTGATAAGCTGCTTCTTCTTGTAATGAATCACTCAAGTTTGTATCTACCTGCTCACGAGTGGATTCATTACTTTGTGGAGACTGAGGCTGAGACAATGTCTCAACTGTCTGATCACCTGCCTGGTGTGTGATGTCACCTTCTTCTTCAGCATCATATGTGCAAAACTCAGCAGGATCAATTGTTGGGATGGGAAACATCACAAATTGAGGTTGTACCTCTGACACCTGTTTTGTACTAGGTCCTGTGAAATCCTGCTCACTAGATTTGAAAGAATTAGTGAAAGAATCAATATCAAACAACCAATCTAGACCAGTACCTTGTGCATTTGGTGTGTGTTCATTGCACTTAACATTATCACTCTCTTCAATGATTCTGGTTACAGAATTGAATACCCTGTAGCCCTTACACTGAGTGGCATAACCAACTAGAAATCCTTCTTCAGATTTGCTTTCAAAGTTACCCAAATGAGATTTGGTATTGAGAATAGTACAAGGGCATCCAAAAGGTTTGAAGAATCCAATAAATGGTTTCTTCTTTTTGAAAATTTCATAAGGTGTTTTCCCTTGAGATTTGACTACCAGAATTCTGTTTTGCACATAACAAGCTGTATTCACTACTTCAGCCCAAAAGGTAATTGGTAATTTGGAATCAGCTAATAAAGATCTGGCAGCCTCAATAAGAGTCATATTCCTCCTTTCAGCAACACCATTGTGTTGAGGAGTTCTAGGAGCACTATATTGCTTCTCAATTCCTTTCTCATCACAAAAAGAGTTGATATCAGAATTCTTGAATTCTGTACCATTATCAGATCTGATGACTTTGACTTTCAGATTAGTCTGGTTTTCTATTCTAGTGACAAAAGATTTGATCAGTCCACTTGTCTCATCTTTTGTTTTTAGAAAGTAAACCCAGGTAAATCTGGAAAAGTCATCAACAATAACAAGACAGTAGGATTTCTTTCCAATGCTCATCACATTGGTTGGTCCAAAAAGGTCCATATGAATCAATTGAAGAGGTGATGAAATGCTATTTACTTCCTTGGACTTATGAGAAGATTTATGTTGTTTTCCTTTAAGGCAAGCAACACAATTGTCATTACAGAAAAATTCCTTTCTAGGTAAACCTCTGACAAGATTATTTTTGACCAGTTTGTTCATGTTTTTAAAATTCATATGACACATCCTTCTGTGCCATAAGTTTGATTCATCATGAGAAGCTTTTGAGAACAAACAGTTCAGAGATTGATTAGAAGGGATTCTCTCCAAGTCTAAGCAGTAAACATTGTCTTTTCTAGGTGTTCTCAACAAAACTTGATTTTCATCAATTTTAAATCCTGGAGCTAGAATAAGACATTCTGAATCAGTAAAGAACACACTAAACTTCTTATCACATACCTGGGAGACACTCAACAAGTTGTATCTCAGCTGCTCAACATAAAACACATCCTCAAAGGACATTTTATCCTTTGAAATCTTACCTTTACCCTTAATTTTACCTCCTTTGGGATTATCTCCAAATGCAACATGCCCACCTTCAAAATGTTTAAAGTTCTGAAGAATGAACTTGTTGCCAGTCATGTGCCTAGAACAACCACTGTCTATATGCCATATGCTTTTTCCAATCTGTTGGTTGTCCTGCACATGAGGTAAAAAGATTAGTTTCTGGATGGAACCCAAGCCAAAATGGTCTTGGGTTCTCCTTTATCATTGATGTAATTGACTTCTGTAAGTCTGTTGAGTTTCAAGAGATAATCAGTACTAGGAATTTCATGACTTGAGTACTTAGTTTTCAAAATAGGTGTGTATGCATATCTTTTCAAAATGGCTTTCAAAGCAGGTGAGTGGTTTGAGTTACTAGTTGTATCCTTGCTAGTTTTTATTGTTGAAGTACTGTTATCAGTAGAAGAGCTGCTAGCAGTACCTTTCTTTGACTCTACTGCTTTAGGAACCCACACCTTTTTGACAGTAGAATTAGATTTTGGCATTCTTGAGAAAGATGTTTTAGATTTTGCCAATCTAACTACTTTGGGGTTTTCCACTTTTAAGTACTTGTCATGACCAGATTTATCAGAAGAGTTTTTCTTTGATGAATTTTGTTTCTTGTTTCTGAAAGATCCAACAAACTTGTTTTGAGTAAAAGCTCTTTGATTTACTGGATTGAAGTAGCAATGTTTGGCCAAATGATTTGACTTACAACATATAAAACAAGGTTTTGGTTTATTGATTTTATTCAAATCAATACCTTGCTTTTGTGCCCACTGCTGATTCCAGTTTCTTTGATTACCTCTCTTAACTTCTTTTTCTTTCTTCTTTAAAACACTACCTTGAGATCTAACATTGGGTTTTGTGTGGCAGTCTTTTTGAAGATCCTGTGCAAGTTTAGTATCAGACTTATGAGGGTTATCCTTTTTGAATTCAGGGTCATTCAACAAAGGATCTACTTCAAGAGCAGCTTTGGGAAGATCAGATTTATCTAATCTGTCTAGGATATCAGTGGTTGGTGGAATATAGTTGTTGTTATATGGAGGTGGTGTGTTGTGATATCCTATTCCCTTTTTAAGATCATCATGAACTCACTTCAAGAGTTCATCTAAGGCTTTTGAGGACTTAGAGTATTTTTCCAAATTTTCATTAGCCTTTTTCAGATCCTCTTTAGTCTTGTCCAATTCTGATGAGATTTTGGAAATTTTTAGTTCAAGCTCTTTCTTTTCCCAATTCCAGTAGTTTAAGTCATAACCATACTGGACCTCATTTGCCTGATAGGATTTGATTTGATCTTCTAAATTAGCTATAACTAAGGAGGACTCTCTCCTAGTTAGTTCTAGCTTTTTGATACTATCACACATAACCTGGTTATGATCTCTATACTTCCTGACAGTTTCAAGACAAGATGAAGAACAGAGTTTGGATTTTACCTCTTTTGGGATCTCAGAGATTGGTTCTTCTGAGATTTCAGCCATAAGTGCTTGATTCTGTACTTGGTCTTCAGCTTGATCACTCCAATCAAATCCAGCTCCTTCTTGTGATACAATGGCTTGTGAGGATCCCAAATTAGGATTTCTGTTGTTGTTACTTGCCCTGTATGAGCTGGAGTGATTCTGCTGCTGATTGTGCTGATGCACATTCTGATTCTGCTGCTGTTGATTAAACTGCTGCTGCTGCATATTCTG
The DNA here is from genome assembly GCA_030169165.1 of Centaurea solstitialis. Taxonomy (NCBI): domain Eukaryota; kingdom Viridiplantae; phylum Streptophyta; class Magnoliopsida; order Asterales; family Asteraceae; genus Centaurea; species Centaurea solstitialis. The sequence goes on along the minus strand of CM058046.1, from coordinate 47,040,715 downwards.
ATGCTGCATATTCTGATGTTGATTCTGCCGCTGGTGCTGCTGCTGGTTCTGCTGCTGGTTCTGCTGCTGGTTCTGCTGCTGGTTGTGCTGCTGGTTCTGCTGTTGGTTGTGCTGCTGGTTCTGCTGCTGGTTGTTATAGCTTCCTCTGCATTCACGAGCAAAGTGTCCCAGTCCATGACACTTATAACATTCTACTTTGGACTTATCAAATCCAAGCTTGTGATCTTTCCTCATCCCAAAGTTTCTTCTTCCTGTTCTTCTCATGAACCTGTTTACCCTTACTGTTATCATGGCCACCTGCCATTTGAGATCCATCTCCTCTAGATCATCTGCATGGATCTGATCTAAATCTTCATTGACCAGTGGTACACCAACATGACTGGAGAAGAGAGCTTCCATCACAGAGTCTCCTTCAGTCTCTGGTCTTGAGTTTGGTGTACTAGAACTAGATTCTCCATTAGAGACAGGTTCTCCACTTGAGAAAAGTGCTGTGTTATGAGAATAGCCAATAGGTTTCTTCTTGGCTTCAACTTCTGCTTCAAAAACTCTCAGATCATTGTACAGATCATCAAGCTCTTTGTCTTCTAGATTATCATTCTGTCTAAATGGAACAGTATAGATAATCCATTCTTCTCCAAGTGATCTCAAAAACTTTCTGTTAAGATCATCATTATCCATCTTTACTCCTACAGTTGCCAGCTCTCCTATGAGTTTATTAAATCTGTCAAAGGTTTGAGTCATAGACTCATTCTTTGAAGACATAAAGTTCTCATATTGTTGCTTAAGAACTGCCTTCTAGTTCCTCTTTGAACTCTTTGATCCAGCAAACCTCTTTTCTAGGGCTTCCTATAGAACATTGGCATTCTCACAGGTAGCAAACTGATGTTAATATTCATTGGGAATAGCCAACAGGAGAGTGCTCAGAGCTTTCATCTCTGATTGCCTTGTCTTTCTTTCTGCATCTGTTCTTGGTGGGGGCACAACTCCACCTTCTCCTGCTTCTCTTCGAATTGGACCATTCTCAACAATGTCCCACATGGAATAATCAGTGAGCATCATATACTGTTTGATTCTTAGTTTCCACATGTCAAACTCAGTAGGTTTGAGCATGGGAACCTTTGAAACCATCATACTCTCCATTCCTTCCATTGTGATTTCAGATCTGAGTTTCTAGCTCTGATACCACTTGTCAGGATCTTAATCATTCACACAAATCACACAACTCAGAATGCTAAGAATTACTTGTAGAAACGTAAACCTTAACAATGAAAGAAACACAATGGAATAAACAAACACAGATTTGTATATATCAATATTGATTACAAACCAAAAGCCTCAATCTGATGATTAATCAAGAATCACCAGACATGCAAAACTTCTCTAATGCAAGGATTAAAAACCTTGAGGCTCTGAATTCTATACAAAGATGATTATCAAAAGTGTTACTTCTAATGACGATTCAACTCAAGCTATATACACCTAGATATTACAGATAAGAATCAAATCAAAACAAACTAACTTCAAAGTTCAAGTTTATCTGCAACATCTTCAATCATTATCGTTTGCTTGAGTACCTTTATCTTCACTTCAGTCATTATCCAACCAAAAACACTTTATCTTCTTTAGCAGTACTTTGAGTTATAAGCAGTAGAGTCAGTTACCTAGCGGTAGTTTCACCAACCTACTGCTAGTATTGAATCAGCAGTAGTTTCACTTTGCTGCTTAAACCCAACAGTGTTATCTTGGGTAATTTTGACTTTTTGTGTCATTTATGGTTATTGTTACTTGTAGGCCTTCAAAGCTTGTAGATATTATGAGGGTGTGATTCACTTAGCCTGACAGGGTATAGTAATCTTTGATGAACCAAAAGAGCTAGAGTGCAACACTTTGTCTTTTACCGAAACTGTGGAGCAATTCCAAAACTAAATTTAGTGAGGTGGTCGCCTTCCCCTATCTTTAATCCTTACAACTTTAGTTATTTGAGGAGTTTAAAGGGATTTTATTTGGCATGTGATTTAAGGTTTTTTAATGGCCACTATTGCATAATCTCATCACATCAGATTGTCGAGAAATGACGTTTTGATCACTAGTGGACGCTCTACTAGTCCAAAGCTATAGGTAATAAAAACAAGTTTTGGGTTGTGTGATGCAAAAGGTAATTTTTTGTTTCAAGTTATAGTAATACATTTGGGAAATTAATAAAGTTGTTTTAGTATGAAAATTCTTGTGATACATGTTTTATTAATTACAGGGATACAAATTCTACCGAAAGATTCATCGAGGCATGCTACCGTACGCACTTAATTCGGAGGAGATTGATGCAACTAATGTTATCCATCAGTAAGTATTTTTAAATCCATTAATTTTTCAAGATCATATATATATATATATATATATATATAAGATGTATTATACTTGTTTGATTATTTCGAATTGCACTTACAATCACCCAACTATTTTCGGTCTTTAGACATTGTAATCAAATACAAACTAGCATAATGGTATTTCGTGAACAGAAACTTTTAGATCTTAATTTTACCCTCTTACTATATTTCTCTTAGGGGTGAGCATTGGACCCGAAAAAACCGGCCCAAACCGGAACCGAACCGGGACCGGAACCGGTATTACCTATGCGGTCCGGTTCTCGGTTCTAAAAATCGGCCATTTCCGGTTCCGGTTCCAAACCGGGTTCGGTTCCAAATATGCGGGTAAAAAACCGGGACCGGACCGGATTTTTATGAGACGCTTAATATACTTATTGAAATTTAGAAAAATCTAATTCTAATTATATTATTCAATAAATCCGACAAAAAACATGCACTTAAAGAAACCTTGGCTATTAAAAACCATCGACCATCACAATACTAACTATATAAATAGTTATTATTCTCGTCTAAATCTCTCATATATATAGGGGTTGTATCCATAAAGAAACGGCGATCAAAAAGCCATTGACTATCACGATACTAACTATATATATAAATAATTATTGTTCTTGTATAAATCTCTCATATATATATATATCCATAAAAAACGGTGATAAAACACCATCGACCATCACAATACTAACTATATAAATAGTTATTGTTCTTGTATAAAACTCTCATATATATATATATATATATATAGAGAGAGAGAGAGAGAGAGAGAGAAAAGTTCAAATGTGAACCACTTTTTTTGTTGTGAACGTGAAGACAGCCCAGAGCGCGCCACGTGCAATCTGAAAAATTTTCGACTTAGTGTTATTCATACTGAATAACGCTATCATTCAGACTGAATAAAGCGTTATTCAGTATGAAAAAGGCTTAGTTGCACTTTGGCGCACTCTAACACGGGCGGGTTACCCGCGGGTTAACCGGGTCAAGACTTATTCAGTCTGAATAACGCTTTATTCAGTATGAATAATACTAACCCGCAGATTTATTCAGACTGAATAAGCCTTGACCTGCGGATGTCAGATTGCCACGTGTCGCGCTCTGGGTTGTCCTCACGTTCACAACCAAAAAGTGGTTCACATTTGAACCCACCCATATATATATATATATATATATATATATATGTTTTATATTTCGTTATTGTTGACTAGTTGTATATTTAAATAAGTAAAATAATAATATGAAATAATAAAATATGTTTTTGATCGAAGAAGAAATTATCACACTATATATTTTATTTACACGGTTCCAACCGGGTTTTTGACCGGAAAACCGGGACCGGAACCGGAACCGGTATTACTTATACGGTCCGGTTTTCGGTCCTAAGAATCGGCCGTTTCCAGTTCCGGTTCCAAACCGGGTTCGGGCCCGTTCGGTCCGGTTCGGGCCCAATGCTCACCCCTAATTTCTCTTACGGTACTAGCTAGCTTGGTTAAGAAGCACCATTAATTTCTACATAATTGGGGTTAATAAATTTGCATATCTCACACATAATTTCTCCAGAGTTAGGAGATATTTCAATCCCTTCTTGCTCTATTTCACTCTAACCGCCACCTGTTTCCAGGGAAGAATTTTGCACCGGTTTGAGGCTTTTTTCGGCAGAATTCTAATGCAACAGTGTGGCGGGCTACTCTTTGCTAATATGGTGTTGTTTCAATCTTTTCGGGGAAGTCTTTGGATGGTTTTATGGTGTCTAAGTAGAGGTAATTGTGATAGTTTTTGGCATTAAATTATTGTAGTTGCATAACAAACTCTACAATTGTTGAGTTTCTTTTGTGTAAGTAAGTTAGTGACCCATGTTGCGTTTTATGTAAATCAAACCTGAAGTTACTTAGCCCAACTGACAGAGCAGGTTGCAGCAGTTTGTCTTTTACCAAAAGCAGCAAACGTTCGGCCAAGCAAGCAAGCGGGTAGAATAACGACAAAGCCCGCGTGTGGGAAAAAGCTGAAGTGCATCTGTTAGCGGACAACGTAGAAGATGAAGACATAAGTAGTAGCGAGGTGCGGCCCCACTACTCAGTCAACTGATGCGACCACTTGGTCGGGAGATACGATAAGGACCAAAGGGTTATAGATAGGAGATATACAAGTTCTACACTTTCTGTTTTGTAACTTATGAAGCACTTTAATTGAAACTTGCATCTTTTTTTTAATAACTATTGTCTTTGTTTTTACACTTAATAGGCGATATTGCTTAGTCGGCTATCTATGTATGTCTGGGTGTTTGTGGCTTGCTTATTATGATTCAACTACCGTGGACCTGCAGCTTAATCAATTCATCCAAACCCTCCCTTAAATACCCTTGGTTGATCACTTTGAAGGAGAACAAAGTAATAATTTTCATTTGGATTCAAATGAAATTCAAGGTACGAATCATCTTCATCACTAAAATAACTTGATGAATAATGCTTACATCATTATCTTCTGCATATATATGGCAACTATTATTCTCACTGAAGCCAAATTCACAACAGATTTGCTGGTCAAAAGATTTAGCCAAAAAGCCCTAAAATAAGTTTAGAGTTATATGGTTATGTGGACTTTGGTTTAGTTGTAGAATTCGGTTTGGAGTTCAATTAGTTTAAAATCGGGATTGAAAAATTTTCATTAATGGAGGTCGGTCAACCTAAATTGGTATTTGGGTTCGGGTTTGGTAACCCGTTGGGTAAGAAAGATGAAATTGGTTTGATGAAGTGGTTTATTTTCATCTTTGACTTTTCAACCAAAGTCTTTGAAATTTTTTTGGGTACTATAACAATTTTCTTTCTTTTTTTTTTTTGGGGGGGGGGGGGGGGGACTCAATAGATGTAACAAAGTTTTAATTATATCTTTGTTTTGTACCTATTTTTATTTGGACTTGGTACTATGCTAGTTGTGTAACGTTTTATGGCCTGTATACCACTTTATGGTAGGTTTATAAAATGTTTATGATAGTCGATAAACTTGACATTTGGATTGTCACATGTTACGCTAAACAAGAATATTTTGAAACTTTCTTATAATTATTGAAAAAAAAAAACAGTCCAAGTGTTCATGGAAACAACTGTTTACTTTTTTGGGATAAAGATCAGCGTGATCAGGTCTACATACTTTACCGCTCTTCTAAGTGAGACTTACTGTTCCGTTCATGATGAATTTCAAGTATTGTTTCTATTAGTACATCATTTACTTTATTTCTCTTCTAAATAACATTACTCTGTCACTCATTTGATAACACACTCTCAGTAGTTGATGATATTTCATTGTAGTCTCTGTTTTCTCCTCTTAACTTCAAAAGTTTCCATGGATTTACTGCATAACCCTTCATCTCAATTCTTCAAGAAAGTTGGAAGTTGCAATTTTTAGCCCAAAATTGATAAACGTCTTGTGGTGGGCAATTTTATTTGTTTATTTATAGAAATTTATTAGATGGAGCAAAGAGAGATAGGTCATGAGGTCATCCACTGTCGACCCACTGCAACCCAATGGTTTCAGCTGCCACATTAGCGCCACATCAGCTTTCCACAAAACTACCCAAAACTACCCATTTCATCCACTGTCGACCCACTGCAACCCACTTCATCAAAATTCATTTTAATTTAAAACAATTCTAATATTATATAAAAATTAAAAATTACATTATAAAATTTTAATAAAAATAATTCTAATATTAGAAATAAAATAAAAAATTACATTATAAAAATTAAAAAATTAATTTTGGGATGCCCAATAGTGTTCCGTTAAATCGGCTCAAAGTTGGAGGTGTTTATCACTATTTTTGACTTCGTTGACGTTTTGCGCTCGTTCTTCTTCGGATATATCTACTTCGATATCATCAGTTGTAACCCAACTTTCATCAAAAGGATAATTTGCAAAACCTTCGTCTTCACGAATCATGTTGTGTAAAATTATGCACGTGTACATTGTATACCTTAATTTTTTCTTTGTCCACGCCCGTGCCGGATACTTAACAATGTGCCATTTTGATTTAAGTATCGCGAATGCACGTTCGATATCCTTCCTAGCCGATTCTTGACGCTCCGTAAACGCTATCCGTTCGGGTTCCGTTGGATATCTATACGCTTTGACAAAAGTCGTCCACTTTGGATAAATCCCGTCCGCGAGATAGTCTCCATGTTTGTATTGTCTGCCATTCACTGAAAACGAGCTATCGGGTGCTTTGCCTTCGAACAAATCGTTGAATACCGGTGATTGGTTTACAACGACTATGTCGTTTACGGCACCCGGGGTTCCGTAATATGCGTGCCAAATCCAACCATCGTACGATGCTACCGCCTCTAAAACAGTTGTCGGTCCTTGATGATCACCTCTATGGTATTGACCCCTCCATGCTACGGGACAATTTTTCCAATCCCAATGCATACAATCTATGCTACCAAGCATGCCGGGGAGGCCGTGTTGTTGCTCATGCAATGCGAACAACAACTGAACATCATTTGCGGTAGGCTTCCGTAAATATCTTCGCATATAAAGATGTATAATACCTTCACAAAAATTAGTAAAACATTCCCTTGATGTCGTTTCGGACATTTGCAAGTACTCGTCCGTGGCATCAGCAGCAGTACCGTACGCCAATTGTCGGATAGCAGACGTACATTTTTGAAGCGGAGAGAACCCCTTAACTCCTCTTGCATCATGAGTCCACCTAAAAAATTCGTACTCCCTCTCAAGATCCTCAACTATTTTAAGGAATAGTAAATTAAATTGAAAAAGAAAAAGAAAAGAAAAAAAATTGAAAAATAGCCGTTGGGAGTGGGGGGGGGGTGGGTGGGTGGTAACGGTCACATTTGTCTCGGTTTGGAGAAACCGGTTGAATGAACCCGATGGGGGGGGGGGGGCGGCGGTGTTTCGGTATTTAGCCGACGGCTTCATCCAAACCGAAGCCCTACCCGATGGTTTAACCGTCCCACAGTGGATGGCCTGAGCTACCTGGAGATACTTTTTCTTTGACTTTGCCTTTTAACGTGGCTAGACGCCATGGATGGGAACTTCCTGGTCATACTTTTAAGGTACATATTTTCCCCTCAGTTAGTTCTCCTCTATGTATGTGTCTTCTTATGCGTAATTTTAGCATTTTGAATTATTTTACTTGTTTCTGGAAATCCAAAATTTTGGTACAAATTCAAGAAAAACCATTACATACAGTTGGCATAAAAATAGCTAAGAAGAAGATAGTGATGGGAAGAATGCTCTGTTTGATTTTGGTGGCAGTTGATGGCTACTATCGTCACCGGCGGGTGTAAGGCCGTCACCGAACCATCACCGAATCGTCGGTTAGGCGATGGTAATGCTTGTCGGATGCCGACGATCACCCGAAACCACCGATAGTGATGGTGATCGACGGCGATAACTGGCGGTGTTGGTTGTCTGTCGAGACCGCCCAACGGTGATGGTGGCCGATTGTTGCCATCGTCGTGAAGGCGGTGGTAGTTTGATTTGTTCGCCGGTCTCGACGATTGTGGTGGCGTTTTGCCGCTGCTGTCGTCAATTGGCCACAGATCACGACAACAGGAATTCGATAGTGAACAGTGATCGATGGTCTAGCGGTGGTGACGATGGCTGCACTTTGGTGTTGCCAATCATTGCCGGGTTTGCGGTAACCAAGCCCAAAACTTGTCGTTTTCAATAATCGGCTTAAACCATGGGCTTTTGGACCAAGTTTATGGTCCAATAGGTTTATCGGGTGTTTAGTGTAAGTGCAAGAAACAATGGATCAAACAATCAAATCTTCATTTCATGAATGAATCTTTACAATATGAACTTTCTCTCTCTAGATTCTCTCTCTAGATCTCACTAATGAATATTACAAATAAGCTCCTCTCTAATTACTCATTAACTCCTTCTATTTATACCAAAGACTAATTAGTCAAACACTCTAATTACAAGACTTTGACTCCTCTAATTAAACCTTTGACTTTGACAATAAAGCTTCTTTCTTTGACTTTGATGCTTGACTTTCTTCTTTGACTTTCATCCTTTGACTTTGTTTGACTTCATTATTATTTCCTCATCTTGTGATCTCGGATACAATAATATTTGCACTAACAATCCCCCCCTTTGTATTCGTGATCACTCTTCAAAATGAACTTTAGCTTTAACGATCTTCTGTCTTCAAGTCAAACAAACTTTGACGGTTACAAAAACCATACAGCTAACAATCTCCCCATTTATGCAAGCATCATCTTTAGAGCAAAGTCTTTGAATCTTGAAATCATCTCTAGAAAAACATAATTCTTTTTCTTGAATCAAAACATTGTAGATCTCTTGAATCAACCCACTATACTGTCAAGCTTCTCAACCAACTTTGGTATCCTTGATCAATCCAACATTCTTCATCAATGTTCACAACTTGATATCAATCTTTAAATCCAAGGCTTTTCAACCTCAGATTCAAAAGATTCAAATTTATAATTCTCTTTGGCTCCCCTTAACCCTTGCTTTCTCCTTCTTTACTGAAATATTTTACACTCGCTTTAAAGATCATTTCTTCACAAACCCAAAACAAGTTTTACTTTCAACTAAAACCATCTTCAAATTTCATTACTATCAGCATCAATACTTGAATTCATCAATATTGATACTTGATTTACCCTATCATCTTGAAATCTTCAATCAACCATACTTGATATCTTGAACTCTTCAAACGAATCTTGAATTCTTCAAACGAATCTTGAACTCTTCAAACGAATCTTGAACTCTTCAACATATATCATCATGAACTCTTGCACATAGTTCCCATATCTTCATCGTGTCTTTGCATACGTCTTTGATTAAACTTCTCCCCCTCATGATGATTAGGAGAATCCTGAGCATCATGAACAATCACAGACATCATCCTCAAATAATTGTATTCATAGGAACTATTCCCCCTCAAAATTTGGTGTACCATTCAAAGAACCATATGTCCCCTTAATCAACTATCTCATCCATATCAATTTGCTCCCCCTCAAATAATGGGTAACCGACTAACATAGAAGCACATTTAGCAACTATTGACACAACAACTCATAGAATTGTGTGGCCTATTTTCAGTGTTGGCAATGGGGTAGCACTGATAGGACTTCCAGTCATCACTGAATCAAAGTTATAAAACTAAGTTCTCAAACTGTTCCGGCAATATCACAAAGATATGCAATTGGAATCACAAAGACTCGTGCAAGTGTCAAAGAAATATCATCATAAACATTAGGCTCAAATATTGATTCAATCTGGGACGCAAATTGATAATCAATAGACTCTAGTGCGTAGAATATGAAGTTCAGAGACCGGAGAGGATGTCTTCCTTGTTTCAATATCTAAATCTTCCGAGTGAAGATTAGATAGATGATGTGCTAATTCTCCGTGAGAATTGAAACAAACATCTTTTAAGAGATATTTGAGTAGCTTGGTGGGGTGACACGAGTTATCGACACTGGGTCCATGTCTTGTTTCAATATTCATCTCCAAAGAACGAGAATGAATAGATGATGTGGTTACCCGGATAAGTGTATCGGTTTGGGAAGGATCTTCTTTTATTCTTTTTGATCCTGTCTCACACTCACCATTTTCTTTTAACTCCCCCTACACTCAAGCTCTCGGACATTTAACCTTATTCACACCCTCACAAACTAGGTCTAACCTAGGGATGTGTTTCTTGAGTAGATCCTCCGGCTCTGGATTGATCATAGAAACTTCTATATCCTATCACACATAAGATGATAACATGAAATGATATCCTTTGAAACTTATAGTATTTTCATACCAGAACGTGATATGATGGTGATCCAAATGCAATTCAAGATGTATGTGGGGAACATACGAAGAAGGAACGTGGAACATATGTTAATGAGATCATATGTTGATGAGAAACATTCAATAGCTCAAACAACTAATGATGAGATATCAAAACTGTTGATGTGAATTCCAATGAACAAAAATTCAAGCGCAACTTAGAATGACTCGGTAAGCACAATGTATACAAGAAATGAATCAATGATTAGAAAGTTTAATTGTGAAGAACAAGTCACAATTAATAATCTGAATAAGAATTGAATCATTGAAATGAAATAACGTGCATTGAAATCAAATTCGAATTCAAGCGAGTGTATTTCCACCGAATAATTTCAACGAATATATGAGATGTGGAAATAACGATGTCAAGGATTTTATAACACGTGGTGATTCTTGAAACGATTCAGAATCGGAAAAAAACTAACACAAGTAAGTTCCTTATGATGAACACCACGGTTAAACACAATTAATCGCAAGTTATATACTAAGGGTTTAGAAGGATACTTACATTCAAGCTCAGACATTGAAGACCGGGTCCTGAACTAAATTATTCAGGAGCCACCAATCTGCAAAATCAAGATAAAACAGATTTTGGTATCCACTTGGATGTGGATCCTTTTTTGTTAGACAAAGATGATTTGTAAGAAGAAATTTTGTAAATTCCAAATCTATCATCTATATAATCATCACAAACACAATCATTTCTTTTAAAGTAAGAACCATATGATGATCTTTTGGAAAAAAACTAAGAAGTTTATTTCTAGAATAAACTAACTGAGACTTACCAAAAGATGTATCTTGAAAAAATTTGTTCTTTTGAACTTTAGGTTTTGAAGCAAAGGACTTTGTATGATCTCCCTTTGTACTAGATCCCTTAACTTGCCAAACAAACCTGCCTTTCAAATAATAATGATTACCTGAACGATCAACATGATGATCATAGAACAGATTAGAAGGACGAATATGACCACTGGAACTGATGTTACTCTGTGTAGCAACATCCGCATGACAAGAATCATGAGCTTTGAAAATTATCTCCTCAAGTTCCTTCACTTTAGAAGATAGCTTGGTCCTCTCGTCACGAAGATCATCAAGCTTCTTCTATTGATCAGATCGCATCCGTTGCTCATTCATGATATCCGCTGATAATCTAGATAACTTGCTCGTAAGCTTCTTTATTTCATTCACAAATATTTCCCTTTGATTCTCAAAATCTTTTTCCACAAGACTTGGCTTCTTTGGTTTAGCAATTATTTGTTCCAAAACATTCTTCTCATGTTGAAGAACTTTTTCTTTTCTTTAGAATTGACTTCTTTCATCAGATAACTGATTTTGTAAGTTTACAATCTGCTTTTGAAGCTCAATAGATTGCTTTTCATCAAATTTCCTCTCTGACTGAACAACTTGGATGTCTTCTTCAAAGTCATGCACCATATTCTGGTACTTCCCAACACGAAGAGTCGGTTTCTTTAAAGATTTCTTCTTACTCTCAATATCATTCATCTTTCTCTCAAACTCCTTTCTTTCAGTTACAATCTTTCTTTCTAAGTCAGATACCTTCTTTGAGAAGTTATCACTTTTTAATTCAAAAGATTTTCTCTCATTTACAAAAATGTTTTTCTCTTCTTCAAAAACCTTTCTTTCTTTCTCAAAGTTACTTCTCTCAATGATCACAATTTGTTCAAAATCAGTTACTTGCTTTGAAAGTTCCATCACACTTGATTGAGAAGATAAGCTTGTTTTCGAAAACCTTCCTGTTGTTCCAGATTCAAGTTCTAATCAACATGCACACAATCGGAGAATGAATTGAAAGAGTAATCTATTGAATTCTTGAATGAAATTTACACACACTCAATACACCAAGAACACACACACTTAAGAACCAAACTCTCTCAATTCACTCTCTTTCACAATGATACGTACATGCATGTTCTCACTTGAAAATGACTTCACTATGGGTATTTATACCCCAACACTAACAACCCTTACACTATAGAAGAATTACACTTTCTACCCTAACAATACAAAACTATTACAAACAACATATAAAGGAAGTAAACAATAGAAGTAAACTTTCACTTTATTAACTACTTTGACTTTGCCTTTGTCTTCACTTTGAGCACCAACTTGTGATCTCGGATACAATCCGATTTTGCACCCAACAGTTGGTTTTATTAGCAAGTAAGTTTTAGAACAGTCAGTTTTTAAAACAGAGTATGTGTTTTTTAAACAGTGAGATTTTTAAACATCAGTTGTTTCTTAAAACAGTTAGTTTTAGAACAACAAATGCCTTTAAAAACAATCATCTTTTAATAGCGATTTTAAAATACTGGAAATTTGAAGTTTTTACAAAAACTTAGTAATAAAACCCTAGAAAAATCATAGATCAGTAGTGCAACCCACTCGGGGACACCTAAGGCGTAAGGTACGTTGGGACTCGAAGAGAGCAAACCTTGGGTACCCACGTTCAAACCCCAAGCCGAAGGGGGTGAAAAGACTCTGCGATAATCGGGTGGTACCGGCCAGAGTACATCCTGTCCCGAGTGGTGAGATCTGTTTTGGTTCTGATAAGTTCACCGGGTGGCACCGGGCCAAAAAGCACTTAGAGGGACTAAAACATGTACCATTTTATCCGATGTCCCGAAAAGATCTAGGAGTCATGTCAGTTAGATATGATTGGTGAAAGTCCTTACCTACCGAAATAGTACGGGCCTGGTGGGGCGTGAGCAAACCGCGCATCAGGACGTATGAAATAAGGATCCTAGTCCGATATTTATCATTTTAGGGTTTATTGATATTTATTCGGAACCGTTTATTCAAAGGTACTAAAACCAAGTTTTAAATGTGTAGATGGCAAACACATTTACTAACACCAATAACCTTTCTCTTCGCTCCATCCTAGAAAAGGACAAACTCACCGGTTCGAATTTTCTCGACTGGGAGCGCAATCTCCAGATTGTGCTCAGGCACGAGAGAAAGTGGTATGTCCTAGAAGAGCCTCTAGGTGAGGCCCCACCAGCAAATGCCAGTGCGGCAATTAGGAATGCTTATCAAAAGCGTTCAGATGATTTGCTGGATGTTGGTTGCCTGATGCTTGCGACCATGAGCCCAGAACTCCAAACAGGGCTCATGAACACTAATGCTTACGACATGATCCGTCAGCTGAGGGACATGTTCCAAACACAAGCTCGCACAAAGCGTTATGATGCCGCGAGGGCTCTAAACGCGTGCAAAATGGCCAAGGGGACCTCTGTTAGTGCCCACGTCATGAAAATGAAGAGGCATATCGACCACCTAGAGAGGCTCGGTCACCTAGTTCCGTTGCAGTTGGCAACGGATACGATACTCAACTCGTTGTCTGATGATTACAAGCAGTTTGTAATTAATTACAATATGAATAACATGGAAAAGACCATTGCTGAACTCCACTCCATGTTGAAAACTGCTGAGTTGAGTATGGGGACCAAAACCAAAGAAGTTTTGATGGTCAAGGAAGGAGGAGTGAAGAAGAAGCGCGGGCATAGGAACACCAGCAAGGGTAAGGACCAGGTTCAGGTCAGCTAGAGTGTACCAAAGGCCGTTGACAATAGCAAGGGCAAGGGCAAAAAGGTTAAAGTCAACAAAGCAAAGACCGAGAATCGATGCTTTAGGTGTCATGAGGTCGGACATTGGAGACACAATTGCCCGAAGCATCATGAAACAGGTATAAACACCTTGGATGTTTTATGACTGCTTCAGTTTATCATTACTACTTGTTAGTTTACAAGTTAACTGACACCTAGAGCAAATAAATAATTGCAGGTGGTCAAGAGAAATGAAGTGCCCAGATTGCAAGGATCAAACAAGCTTTATTTTAGATATTATAAAGACATTTTAAGCTTATTTTAAAACATTTTATTTTGATGTTTTTGAAACATTGTTTGGTTTTAAAATTATGGATTTTTAGGTATTTTAAATTTAAAATAATTGTCCTGATATCTATATCGTTTTGAATCTGATTAAGTCTAGATAGACTTGATTCAATTTATTGATCCTAGATATTGTCTGCCACACTAACAAATATACTTCAAAATTTTGTAATATGAAGTGATATATGAAAACTGTCAAAAACACACGAAGTACTATTTATAGGAATGTGTTTTTGGAATAAAACATTTATAAGTAATATGATTATAAAAGGTATATTATAGTCAGGTTCAAATTACTCATGTTTTAAAAGGGAATTTAGGATATTATCACAGACGACGTTGATAATATCAGTATTTATAAAACTAGTTAATTCCACATTTTGGAATTAGGGATCTAATAAGATCCAGTTAAGTTTTATGAATAGCAAAATTCAAGTTTAAGGAATTAAACTTATTACTTAAAATATAATTGGCTAAATAGTCAAGTTTTGACTAAGTCAATGAGATATTAAATTTAAGTAATAGCCAGTTTTCATATAGGTTAGTGGGAGCCCGATTTATTCTCTATCTAAAGCTCCTGATTAAGAATGAAGATTATATTATTGATTTGTATTTCTAGGAATTCATAATCCAGAGAGGATAAGAATTCATGAGAAATGTGATCTATTCTTTTAAGTTATAAAAGTAAGATCAAAGTTTTGAAACAATATAAAGTCAAGTTTTGACTTTAAGAAAATCAATAATTGTATGTGTTGAGATTTTGTAATATCTTTAGACCATCAAGTGTCGTAGAACACTAGGATAAATTTCCTAGAATTTACCGGTTTGGTAAATGGAAATTTTGTCAGATTTCAGGTAGAAATCTTTATCTACACAGCAGCTAAGGAAAGTTGCGGATTTGACTTTACATATTCAAGAAACTTGAAGTTATTCCAGTATCTCCAAGATTTATGGAATATGGTAAAGTAAAGTCTAGATTTTGTTTAAAGTGTTTGCAAAACAAAAAAACTAGCAGGATCAAGTTAAAAGTATTATTTAACTTACCTTGTTTTTGGTTGTTTTCTTTGATTAGGATGGCAAACACTAATTGAAGGGTTTAAATTGAAGGAAGGTGATACTTCATTTAAACCAGTATAAGTACATATTGAATAGACACCATAAAAGTAACTTATAAATGCTATTAATTTTGTTATTATTACAGAGTGGAATATGGACTATACAAAGTTAGTTTCTTTGTTTCTTTTACACTTAGCATGTTTTTGATCCGGGAATAAAACTAGTCTAAGTTTTATTTGAAATTTATCCGTGACAACTTATCTAGGTGGGAACCTGATACAGTTTTAAAGTCATCGTGAGTTTTTGGGTAGTTATAATCAGAGTGTTGAATAACAGCTACAAGCGATGTAGACCAAAAACTGCACGGATATTTGATAGAGTAGCGAATATCGGATGTGATCCGCCGGTTGAGATTACTCCATGGATTTAGTCATGAGTAAAACTCCTAGAGGTTGTCCTTAGCACCTGAGGTATTTAGTTTGGCATTACGAGGACCGTTGGATACTTAGTACGTTCTAACATCACGCCGTAACAGGGTGGTCATACGGGGCGTAACTAGATTCAGCGGAAGCCGTGGTGTCAAACGCAGATATGCAAGATGGGATTTGCACCTCTTCTTCGAAGAGAGATATTTCCGGGCCCCTTGACTGACTGAGAAGACTGATGAAGCGCACGACCGTGCCCAAACGAACTGATTTGTTCTTTGTCGTTTACCAATCAATAGAGGTCGGATAGTCATGAACATAATCTTGAGTATTCAGAGTTGACTGTATCCATGCTCATACTCAAAATTGAAATATCGTGATGCAAAAGGAAAAGCCTAGTTATACCCGATTTATGAACAGTGTGTTTCATAAATGTTGTTCTCTTTAGGGGACGTTTTATCACCTACTTGTGTATAAGAGTGCTTATAACCTGGTTAGCCTAAGTGCCTGTCTAAGGGCCTCCTTAGGTCCGTGTGGTCAAGCCGGTATTGCCAACTTGCACACGTGGGAGTCTGTTAGTAATTATGTGCAGAAGTTGACAAACCAGATTACACATCCAATGTTATAAGACACTTGTGAGGATCTGTAAAACGAACAAGTAAAATAACTCCAGTATAGAGAGATTAGATTTGTAATAGTCAATTATAAATCTATTGGGTGTTTTCTGTAAGAAACTCCAAAGTTGAAGGTTTCTATTATTAATTAAAAGGGATTATATATTTATTAGTTAAATAAATATATAACTGATTTAATTAATTAATATATATATATATTTATTAGTTAAATATATATATATATATGGTAATTATCCTGACTAATATATTGGTTAATATATATGGAAATAATCTTTCTTGGTGGAGAAGAAAGATTTATTTATGGATAATTATTGGAAAAAAGGAAACTGAATATGATACAGATACTGTTTGTATCAATATAAATATTCAGTTAAGGCAAACCCTTTTTCATTCATTCATTCATTCAACAATACACAACCATAGAAACCTAGAAATTCTCTCTCTCTCTTCCTTCTTGCGTCGACCTCACACGAAGCGTAAACCAGTTCGGTTCTTCGTTCGGGTTTTGTTCGGGTGTTCGGGAATTCGGAGTTTTGACCGGCTAGAAGGTCCGTTCGTAGGATCGATCACGGGTGGATCAAGCTCAAGCAATTCAGGTAAGCTTTCTAAACATCCTATTAGATGTGTAATTTAGATAAATAATAAACGATCATGTGCTTTCGGGTTTTTACACGTTTTTGCTTCCGCTGATCAAACCAGTTTGGTTTGACAATTCGGATTAACAGTTTGTTTTTCTGAACCGTGACTCGAACCAGTTTGGTCCGAGATCGCACCGAAAAACTCATCAATTTTAAGTGTGGGGAGGGGGTTAAGTAGACTTAACTGTTTAATTGTTGGGTTAAATTATGCTTTTGATTTGTCGTTTTTCAAATTTTTTAAAGCTTTGAAATTTAACCCCATTTTTTTCAAAATTTGAGATTGTTTTGGATACTTAGATGCTTACTGATAACTCCAAAATTATATATGTTTTACTCGCGCTAGTTCCCCACTTTTGTATTGAATTTGAGAGTATTTTTGATACAGTTTGACTTAAAAAGGCTTGAATCTGAATTTTGCAGGTTTTGGAGGCACTTTTGTGAAAAAGTATTAAAAGAGGATAAAAAGCGTCAGAAATGGATACTTTGTGAAGAAATGGAAAAATCCTTTATGTAAGTGCAATAACAATGGATCAAATCAATCAAATCTTCATTCCATGATGTAAATCTTTACAATATGAACTTTCTCTCTCTAGATTCTCTCTCTAGAACTCACTAATGAATATTACAATAAAGCTCCTTCTATCAAGTCTACTCCTAACACTCCTTATCACTTACTATTTATACCTTTGACCTCACTAACAATTACATTGACATTTCTAATTAAGACTTTGACTAATCTAATTAATACTTTGACTTTTGACTTTCTTCATGACTTTTCCATCTTTGACTTCCTTGTTTGACTTTGTTTGACTTCAATATTGTTTCCTCATCTTATGATCTCGGATACAATAATATTTGCTCTAACAATCTCCCCCTTTGTATTCGAGATCACTCTTCAAAATGAGCTTCAGCTTTACCGAACTTCTGTCTTCATGTCAAACACACGTTTCCGGTTACAAAAGTCATACAAACAACAATCTCCCCATTTATGCAAGCATCATCTTCATAGCAACGTCTTTCATCTTGAAATCATCTTCAGAAAAAACATAATTCTTCTCTTAAATCAATAACATTGTAGATCACTTGAATCAATCCACTATACTTTCAATCTTCTCAACCAACTTTGGTATCTTTGACCAATCCAACATTCTTCATCAATCTTCACAACACAAGTTCAATCTTTAAATCCAAAGGCTTTTCAACCTTAGAATCAAAAGATTCAAATTCAGAATTTTCTTTAGCTCCCCCTTAACTTCTGCTTGCTCCCCCTTAACTGATACTTTCTTCATACTCGCTTCAAATATCACTTTTTCTTCTCAAACCAAAACAGATTTTACTTTCAACTGAGTACATCTTCAAATTTCATCACTATTAACATCAACTTTTGCTTCAACTATTTACCTCTTCGAATCTTGATACTTTCATCATTTCTTTCACAATATCATCTCTTGTATTGGAAACACCATCATTATTAACTTCTTCACAACCAACACCTTGAAATCTTCAAACAACGATACTTGATGTCTTGAATTCTTCAACACATATCATCCTGAACTTTTGCACATAGTTCCCATATCTTCATCAAGTTTTTGCAAATGTCTTTGATAGAACTTCTCCCCCTCATGATGATTAGGAGAATCCTGAGCATCATGAACAACCAAAGACATCATCATCAACTAGCTCATTCACAGGAACTACTCCCCTCAAAAGTTGGTTTACCATTCAAAGAAATATAAGTCCACGTCAATCAAATATCTCATCCATATCAGAGTGCTCCCCCTCAAATCCAACTCAAGTTGCTCCCCCTCAAAAGATGGGTAATCGGCTAACATAGAAGCACATTTAGCAACTATTGACACAACAACTCATAGAATTGTGTGGCCTATTTTCAGTGTTGGCAACAGGGTAGCACTGATAGGACTTCCAGTCATCACTGAATCAAAGTTATAAAACTAAGTTCACAAAGATATGCAATTGGAATCACAAAGACTCGTGCAAGTGTCAAAGAAATATCATCATATCAATTAGGCTCAAATATTGATTCAACCTGGGACGCAGATTGAAAATCAATGACTCTTGTGCATAGAATATGAAGTTCGGAGACTGGAGAGGATGTCTTCCTTGTTTCAATATCTAAATCTTCCAAGTGAAGATTAGGTAGATGATGTGCTAATTCTCCGTGAGAAATTGAAACAAACATCTTTTAAGAGATATTTGAGTAGCTTGGTGGGGTGACACGAGTTATCGACACTGGGTCCATGTCTTGTTTCAATATTCATCTCCAAAGAATCGAGAATGAATAGATGATGTGGTTACCCGGATAACTATATAGGTTTGGGAAGGATCTTCTTTTATTCTTTTTGATCCTGTCTCACACTCACCATTTTCTTTTAGCTCCCCCTACACTCAAGCTCTCAGACATTTTACCTCATTCACACCCTCACACACTAGGTCTAACCTAGGGTTGTGTTTCTTGGGTAGATCATCCGGCTCTGGATTGATCATAGAAACTTCTATATCCTATCACACATAAGATGATAACATGAAATGATATCCTTTGAAACTTAGAATATTTTCATACCAGAACGTGATATGATGGTGATCCAAATGCAACTACAGATGTATGTAGGGAACATATGGGGAACATATGTTGAATAAATCATATGTTGAAGAAATTCATTCAATTGCTCAAACATTTGATGATTGATTAAAGAAATCATAATTCATGATCATGAATTCCAAAGAACAAAATTCAAACGCGAAACAGATAGACTCAGTACGCACAGTGTATTCAAGAAATGAATCAATGATTAGAAAGTTTAATTGTGAAGAACAATTCAAAATTAATAATCTGAATAAGAATAGAATCATTGAAATGAAATAACGTGCATTGAAATCAAATTGGAATTCAAGCGAGTGTATTTCCACCGAATAATTTCAACGAATATATGAGATGTGGAAATAACAATGTGAAGAAAATTATAACACGTGGTAATTCGTGAAACGATTTAGAATCGGAAAGAAACCAACACAAGTAAGTTCCTTATGATGAATCCCACGGTTAAAGACAGTTAAGGTCAAGTTCTAAACTAAGGGTTTAGAGGGATACTTACATTGAAGCGCATTAATGAAGTACGGGTCCTAAACTGAATGTTTAGAAGGCACTAATCATTGAAGATCGGGTCCTGAACTGAATTATTCAGGAGCCACTTACCTGCAAAATCAAACAGATTTTGGTATCCACTTGGATGTGGATCCTCTTTTGTTAGAGAAATTTGGGTTATAAGATGAAATCTTGTAAATCCCAAATCGTTCATCTATATAATCGTCACTTACAAAATCATTTCTTTGAAAGTAAGAACCAGAAGATTTTCTTTTGGATAGACTAAGAAGTTTATTTGTAGAATAAACTAACTGAGACTTACCAAAAGAAGTGTCATGGAAAAATTTGTTCTTTTGAACTTTCGGTTCCGAAGCAAATGATTTTGTATGAGCTACCTTTGTACTAGATCCCTTAACTTGCCAAATGAACTTACTAGTTGAAAAACGATGTTTACCTGAACGATCAACATGACAATCATAGAAGAGATTTGAAGTACGAATCTGATCACTTGATTTGATATTACTCCGTAAAGGACTATCCACATTGCTTGAATCATGAGCTTTGAAAATTGTCTTCTCAAGTTCCTTCACTTTGGAGGAAAGCTTGTTTCTCTCTTCAAGAAGACCATTAAACTTCTTCTGTTGATCAGATCGCATTCGTTGCTCATTCATGATATCAGTCGATAATCCAGATAACTTGCTTGTAAGCTTCCTTATTTCAGCCTTAAACGCTTCCTTTTGAGCCTCAAAATCTGTTTCCACAAGAGTTGGCTTTTTAGGTTCAGCGATTATCTGTTCTAAAACAGTCTTTTCATGTCGAAGAACCTTCTCTTTTTGTTTAAATTGATGTCTTACATCAGATAACTGATTCTGTAAGTCAACAATCTGCTTTTGAAGCTCAATACTTTTCTTGTCATCAACTTTCCTCTCTGAGTGAACAACTTGGATCTCTTCTTCAAATTCGTGCATCATATTCTGATATTTCCCGGCACGAAGACTCGGTTTCTTCAAAGAGTTCTTCAACTGCCTCTCAAACTGCTTCCTCTCTAGGGCAATCTTCATTTCTAACTCAGATATTTTTTTTGAAAGCGTTTCACTTTTCAAATCAAATACCTTTCTTTCGTCTGTTAAAATATGTTGAAGATCGGAAACAGTCTTCGTAAGCTTCTCAATTTCAGTTTCAAACATGTGTCTTTCTTTCACAAAATCTAATTCCACATTTTGCTTCTCCTGTCCACCTTTGTCGTCTAACAATTTCTGAAGATCAGCCACTGTCCTTTGAAGCTCTAAAATCTCTTTAACATATTCTTCTCTGTCTTTTGTAAACCTGTTTCTTTCATTAACCAGATCATGCTCACTTTCATGCACAACTTGTTGTAGAGACTGGATTTGCTCAAGAAGCATCTCTCTTTCAGCATTGTGCTCAGTCTTTTCTTTGAATTTGAGAGATTCATACTCAGATTGAGTAGTCTTGAGAAGATTTTCAAGATCCACAATTTTCTCTTCTAAAACCAATGTAGGAACATAAGGTTTAGCTTCGATATCTGATTCTTGAGATAAAGTAATATCAGGATAAACAAGAAAATCAGAAGAATTAGACGAATCTTTTGATTTGATTCTCAGAGTGTCTGAATTATATACAAACTTGACCCTATGATATTTAGGATCATAATATAAAGGATCATGTTTTTTCATCTCTTGCATCTCTGAGAATTCTTCCTTCATTTCAAAACCTTTTAAAGAAGGAAATCTGGTGCTCATTAACATACTTGAAAGATCATAAAATGCAGATTTCTCCTGAAAAGCCTTTTTCAACAAATTTGGATTCTCATATCCTAAACCCCATTTAACCTCATAAACATCTCTGAGTGCATTTGGTTTGTTTAGAAAAATTGTCCGTTCAGATACACCAATTTTGTGAAGCTTCTCATCTAAGAATTGAATTATCTTGCTTGACTCCTTAATCTGCTTTTTACATTGAAGCTTTGTCTCTGCAATCTGTTTTTCAAAATCAAGCTCTTTCTCTTTGATCTGATTTTTCATTTGAAGCTCTTTCTCTTTAATTTGATTTTTCATTTGAAGCTCTTGTTCTTTGATATGATTTTTCATATGAAGCTCTTTTTCTTTAAATTGAGCAACTGCTTTTGCAAGCTGTGTTGTAAGACTAGCCTTCTCACGTTCAAGTCTCTTTGTTTTATCCCAATCTCTTTCGTACTGTTTTTCATCATCAGAATCCATTGTTATCTGCAAAGAGGATAATAAGGATCGTCAACAGAAACTTCGATTAGAAGTGTGAATAGTGCACAAACGAATTATGTCGAACAAATCAAAATTCTGAAGAAAATGGGTAAAAAAAATAAATTTGAAGTACTAAAAATGACAAAACAAGAAATATAAACGACACAACAACTTGAAAACACTAGTACACGGACTAAAAGTGAAAGAAATTTGAAAAATTTCAAGTTCAAGGACTAAAGGTGAAACGAACAATAAAACACAAGACAACTATTGAATAAACGAAAAAGAAATAAAGAAAAGAAAAACAATAAAACTTGCAAGTACACTAGCTCAAAAATAGCTCAAACACATTTAAAAACACTCAAAACAAGCACAAGACTCGAGATACACCACATGGCTCGAGATAGTGAAGAAAATGGCTCGAAATACGAAAAAAATGGCTCGAAATACAAGCTTCACGCGCCACACACGCGCTCAAACGCGCCACACACGCGCCTATACGCGCCTCACGCGCTCTTCACGCGCCTGGAACTCGAGCGGTGACGTCAGCGTGACGTCAGCAAGCGGTCAGAGGCGCTGACCGAGCGCTGACCGGGCTCTGACTGGCTGCTGACTGCTGACTGAAGCGTCTGACCGAGATTCTGACCTCTGACCGAGCACTTACTCGAGCTCTGACTGAGAATTCTTCATCTGACCGAGCTCTTACCAACTAATTCGAGTGCTGACTGCTGATTGAAGATGCTGACCAAGGAATTTTGTGCGCTGACTCGAGTTTCTGACCTCTATCTCGAGTCTGACCCACTTTTTCACTTACCAAAGCCTTGAAAAACACCAAACATAGACTCGAGACATTCTAACTTGACCCACAAACAACTTTTTGCAAAAAATTCTTAAAATTTTGGATCAAACACCCAAAAATTTCACCTTCTTCCCCAAGAAAAACTCAAGAACATGAAGAACACTTTCAACTAAAAAATTTTAAAAACACACAATTAACCTCTAAAACCAAAAACAAAAGGTAGATTTATGTCCAAAAACACTTTTTAGAAACAAATCCACTCAAAAACGAATCAAAAACACACTAAATCTCACAATCACTCATGACCTCCATTGATGAACTTTGAAGATCTTCAAAAATCAAAACTCAAATTTTGAAGCAAATTTGATCTAGAATGATTAGAGATGATTAAAAAACACACTAGAAACACAAAAACACAAACAAAACTACAAGATCTACAAGAAAAATCTACAAATCTACACAAAAATCTATAAAACCCATTTCTTCAAAATTTCTTCAATTTTCTTCAAATTTCTTCAAATCTTCATCAAATTGTGCACAAATCTTCTGCCATAGCTCTGATACCAATTGTAAGTGCAATAACAATGGATCAAATCAATCAAATCTTCATTCCATGATGTAAATCTTTACAATATGAACTTTCTATCTCTAGATTCTCTCTCTAGAACTCACTAATGAATATTACAATAAAGCTCCTTCTATCAAGTCTACTCCTAACACTCCTTATCACTTACTATTTATACCTTTGACCTAACTAACAATTACATTGACATTTCTAATTAAGACTTTGACTAATCTAATTAATACTTTGACTTTTGACTTTCTTCATGACTTTTCCATCTTTGACTTCCTTGTTTGACTTTCTTTGACTTCAATATTGTTTCCTCATCTTATGATCTCGGATACAATAATATTTGCTCTAACACTTTATTTGGTTTCCGTTTATGTGCTTTTCTTCCCTTCCAAAGATAGCTGCTTCCTCCCAAAGTAAGAATCTGATCAGATATCAGTTCCGAATTATTCTAGAATGTTCCAATTCAGTTGTCTTCCTCCCAAAGAAAATATCCCAGCTGATAAGGAAGGAATATCAGACAGAATAATCCAGAGTATTCCATCAGATTGACTTCGCGCCGCTAAAGGAAAGTTTCACGATCGCTAAAGGAAATATTGATCATTGGATTATTCTGGAAGCTCAAATAAAAGGAAAGGATCATCAAAGAGAAGATTCAGGAAAGATCCGGTTGCTCGTTTCGCGCCGCAAAAGAAATCTTGCACCGTTTAGCGCAGCAAAGCTGCCGTTTCGCGAACGCTAAACGGGTCTGCCGGATTTTGTTATAAATAGAGGCCTTGGGTCATTCAGTTTCAATTGTCAAAAAATGTTAGTTTTCAGTAATTCTCTCTCAAATAATTAGTTAGTTTAGGTTAAAATGGGAACCACTTAGGGTTTCCATCCCAAGAAGCCGGAGGCTCGATATGGCAATTACGGAGGAGATGATTCAAGGGAGTGCTACAACAAATCTACCGGTCTAGAGTTGGTTTGTTTATGCATTTGTGATTAGTATGTCTATGTACTAATTTCCTTTTGTGTTTTCATTATGGTTTGAATACTTTGGATATTTATTTAACTAATAGATTTATGGTTTGTTGAATATTTATCTATGACTTCTAATTAATGTTTTAACTGTGGCTACTTGAACTTGTTGGTTGGGTGTATCTGTTTTTCTGACAATAGGTTAATCAACCTCCCTTACTTTTCACTCTGGTGACGCGGAGAGACGTGGTAAGTAGTTCGCTCGGACCGACAGTAGACTAAACAATAGGGTCCCACGACTTAAAATTAATTAGGACGACTTTTACTAGACTGCTTGACAACCAATCCATGTAATTGGGCCGGGAGACCAACCTGGTTGATAGTCTTAGATATTTATGTTAGGGTGCTATATGCTTAAATTCCTACAACAATCATTAATCTATATCCCATGAAAAGTGAAACATAATGAATACAATTATCTCTGATGTATGTTTGTTTATTAGTTATCCACTCCTTGGTTAGGTTTAGTTATTTTTTGTTTTAATCTTTTCTAAATAAAAATCCTTCTCAAAAAGCAAACCCCTTTTCTAGATTAATTAAATAATACTTTAGTAGACTTCTAGCTTAACCGTTCCTAGTAGTAAGAACGATACCTGCTACTTTCTTACACTATATTACTCACGATCGGGTACGCTTGCCTGTGAATGTGGTAATACTAGTTAGGCAATTTAAGGGTTAAACTTGGTTCTGTTTTTATATATATTATTTACCGCATCATGTTTTTGGCACCGTTGCCGGGGAACGGTTGCTTAGTTGGATACTACAGTTTAGTTGGTTAATCGATCATTGATTGGGAATTTTTTCTCAATTAAGTTATTTGCTTTCTTGGTTAATTTTTAGTTTTTGTTATCTTTTATATTTTTGTGCTACTCCGGGTATTGGTTTTGTCTGTGTTGCAGATATGAGTTTTCCTAGATGTTCCCCAAGCGAAGATGGCGATATACCGATGTACCAATTATTAACACGAAAGAAAACATCACCCCAACAAATTGTAATAGAATCATTAAGGAAAGGATTAAGCGAGAGTGGTAATATTATTGACGCACTTGAAGCAGAAAAGGACGCACTACGGGAGAAGGTTGAAAAGTTAAGGACGACCTTGTCGAAGCCTAGAAGATTAATGCCCTCCTAAAGGAACGTCTTGAATCTAGTGTTTCTGATAATAAATCTAATAATAATAAACCTTTATCTTTTCAGGATGGGATGGATACAGAATTAGATGATGGATTTTGGGACGACCTTGGGCTCTTTTTGCAAGAAGACGCCCACTCCAAAAATCAAAAGGAAGAACAACCGATTGATGGGCCGACGACAGAAAAAATAGACTCAATGGGCCAATCGGTTATTCAGCCAAAGGTAAGTCTTCCATTAATTGATAGTAACGAGTCTAACACCGAACCTTTGTCTTCACAGGATTACTCACGCGCGGTTCGGTGTGAAGAAATATTGGCCCGAGATCCTTTTTAGGAGGCAATTGTCAAAAGTAGTTGGTTGATCCAACACTCTTAACGACCCATTTAAAGGATCTAAGGCCAAACTCACGCAAATCTGACATTCAGTCTGCAAATCAACAAGGAAAGAAACGGAGCGGTAAGTGGTATGCTACTTTACCTGGTAAACAACCCAAAGGTAAGTCATCGAGCTCAGGTATGTACCACTATTATCACCCTAGCTTAGATGCAAGTGAAGGGTGTGTTGATTCAAACAAAAGCATTTAAATCCAGAGTCAGGCTCAAGACTCATGACAAAAACAAGCGTTTCTCGGGAGGCAACCCGTGAGTTTTTAAGTTTTTAAGTTTTTCATGTTTTAGTATGTCTGGTAATGTCTAGGATTGATACCCAAATCATTTTAGTCAAAAAAATTTCGAAAAAGTGGAAAGAATTGTTTCGCTATCGCGAAATTACGATTTGCGTCGCGAAACCAGGTGCCGGTAAAAGAAAATCTTTGCGTCGCGAAGCTTAATTCTCGTGAACGCGGAGGGCTTTCTGTCCGGAAAATTTTATTTATATATTTTATTTTGTTTTCTCAAAGCCCAACTAACCCTAAAAACTCTTTTTCTCTCACCAAAAGTTGAATCTCATTGTTTTTAGCTTCAAATCTTTTCAACTCTAAGTGTGGGAAAACTCTTTCTCAATAGGTTTCCAATTTTGTGCAAAGCCCAATAGTCCAAGCCCAATGTTTCAAAAAGGAGAGTTGAGATTTTATTTTTAAAAGAGATTTTGACTAATGGTGATCAGGATTTGGATTTCACGTGTTGATTAAGGTGTTCAATAAAGTTTTTAAAATAAACATTCTGTCCACATTGTTTTGTAACGCGGTTTGATTTGACTTGATTTTGGGTGTATCGTCCTATCTATCTTAGTTTTGTTTTACATTTTTCTTTTTAGTGTGTTGTGTTTGTAGGTTTTGGTGTGGATGACTCTCGGAATCTCTTATACTTCATGAGCCGATCTTCAGCTTCAAAGTCTTTTAACCCGGGGAGTTTCTGTTTCCCTTTCACCTCTCTACTTGCTTTTTTAACTGTTGTTGCATTGAGGACAATGCAAGTTTTAAGTGTGGAGAGGGGTTAAGTAGACTTAACTTGTTTTGATTTCTTAACCCTTGGATTAATTGTTTATTATCTTATAGCTTTCCACATGTGCTTTAATTGTTGTTGCATTGGGGACATTGCAAATTTTAAGTGTGGGAAGGGGGGTTAAGTAAACTTTTGCTTGTTTGTCCTTTGTGAATTATCTGGAATTATTTGAATTATATGGCATAAATTTTTTCGAAATTCATGATCTTTTAAAATTTTTTTGGGAAGTTAAAAGAGTCATTCATTTAGGAGGACACATTTTTGTAGTTTTTGTGAGTTTTAAAAAGTCATGTGTATGCTAATTACCGAGTGATCCCTACCCTGTTTCCATGAGAGATTGAGCCTATATTATTTATATCTTATTTCTTTCGTGAGGATGCTGACTTTGACCCAAGTAGAACTTGTCACTTTGAATGCTTGTCAATACCACATAAGGAAAGTATTTATCACCATTGCACTGATAGAGGCCTTCGTTTCAACACACTTAGCCTTCGTCAGATAATCTCATTATAAGGTTATCTGATTTGCCCTAGCCTTTGATTGAAAGTACTCATCTTTAGTACTTTACCCCTTGAGAGATACACATTATCAAAAGTGAGGGTAAGAGGTTGAGCATGACTTTGATAACTTGTGAGGCTTTGATTTGTGTCTGAATTGTGTTTGATTTCTTGAGACTATCCTTGTTCTTTCAAAGCATGATCATAGATGGAGGATAATTTTGTCGTTATTGTTCTTATTTTATCAGATATTTACTTGAAGACAAGCAAATCTTAAGTGTGGGAATTTGATAACTTGTAACACCCCGCTAAAGCGGAAACGCGAGGCGCGACTCGAACCAGTTTGGTCCGAGATCGCACCGAAAAAACCCAACAATTTTAAGTGTGGGGAGGGGGTTAAGTAGACTTAACTGTTTAATTGTTGGGTTAACTTATGCTTTTGATTTGTCGTTTTTTAAATTTTTTAAAGCTTTGAAATTTAACCCCATTTTTTCAAAATTTGAGATTGTTTTGGATATTTAGATGCTTACCGATAACTCCAAAATTATACATGTTTTACTCGCGCTAGTTCCCCACTTTTGTATTTAATTTGAGAGTATTTTTGATACAGTTTGACTTAAAAAGGCTTGAATCTGAATTTTGCAGGTTTTGGAGGCACTTTTGTGAAAAAGTATTAAAAGAGGATAAACAACGTCAGAAATGGATACTTTGTGAAGAAACGGAAAAATCCATTATTTGGTTTCCGTTTATGTGCTTTTCTTCCCTTCCAAAGATAGCTGCTTCCTCCCAAAGTAAGAATCTGATCAGATATCAGTTCCGGATTATTCTAGAATGTTCCAATTCAGTTGTCTTCCTCCCAAAGAAAATATCCCAGCTGATAAGGAAGGAATATCAGACAGAATAATCCAGAATATTCCATCAGATTGACTTCGCGCCGCTAAAGGAAAGTTTCGCGCCGCTAAAGGAAAGTTTCACGATCGCTAAAGCGGAAACGCGAGGCGTGATAGCTAATATTTCATCGCGATAGGAGATAAATAACATCAACCATTTAATTTAAAAGTTCATCGCTTACAATACCACAAATTACATAACCAACGATAGTTAAGTTTTCAAACAACCAAAATAACAATACAAAAAAAAACACTGGATGTTGATGTCACTTGCAACAACAGGCATTTTCAACTACCTTCTATTTTCCTGAAAAGCATGTTAAAAACAATTGTCAACTACAAGAGTTGGTGAGTTCACAGGTTTCATATGCACAAAACAGTTTCATATGCAGAAATCATTACTGTAAATCCATTGTTCAAAAATTTATCGTTAAAAGATACAGTTATGCACATGATATAATATCAAGCCACTACTAAACCTAACACCTTGCCCCAACGGTCTACCTCAGAGGTGGTAGCGAACCACATAGATAGAGCGTTCTCACGAACTACCTCAGCGGTGGGACTAGAACCCCACATGTGTAGAACGCCGAACTACCTTAGCGGTGGGACTAAATCCCACATGTGTAGAACGTACATATGACTAAGTGCACCCTATACTCGTCAGTAAAAAGAGGGCAGGTCCACTTTACTCAAATAGCGCTATCCACTCAAATCATTGGCTCTCAACGAGTTAATAGTAGTGTATTCAACGGGGGACTTTTATTCAATATATCATCATTTGCATAATTATTTGCTCGCAAGCAAAATTCATAAAACAATTTATCAAAAAACATGCTTTTCACCCCAACACATAAAAATGGTAAAATAGGGGCCGTGAATACTCACCTCGATAGGCTTAGCGGTTCGAACAATAATTTGGATTCCCGATCCCAAGTCTATGAGTGCTCTACACAAATCATAATTGATGTAAGTCCTATATCATCGGCTCAACATCCTAGTTAAGTCCTTATCGATATCTTATATAATGCCCTTATTCAACTTTATTTAGCCAAACTTAGTATAAAATAAGTTTTAATATAATCTTAATAATATGCAATTGGTAGAGAAGCCTTGAAAATTCAAAAATCGAGTTTTTGGAAAATTCAAATGCTGACAGATTTAACCTTCTTATAAAAATGTCAATTTTTAGCTTTAATCCAAAAAGTCAAAATTCCCAAATTTTTATCCACTGGAGATGGATGGGTTAACAACATATACACAAAATTTCACCAATTTTTGAAGTGTTTAACATGCATAATTAAATTTTACAAAAAGGGTGCGCACAGCATCAATTCAGAATTACATGCTTGCAATGTTTGGTTCATAGGGGGTTCATTACATCCCCAAATCTTGAATTTCCAAAGGGGTTTTGAAGTTAACATAAAATTCTAAGTAAGGAACTAAAAAGCACTTAAAATGGATGTGTTTTGAGAGAGATATGCTTATTCCAACTCACATGAATGAATATGTCCTTTTCGGACAGATTGCATCATGATTTTGTTTTCACTAGTAGCATGCTCAAAAATCCACCAAATTTAGTGTTTCCAGGTTCTATGGAAAGCTAACACTTTAAACTTGAGTTTAGACTCAAAAATCATACATTTTTGTCAATTTTTCTAGGAGATATGCATGCAACAAGTTGACCCTAATAATCTGACTCGTAGCTGTTGAGCAATAAAAAGTTTTGAAAGGGTTAAGGGCTTTAAACTTCGTATTTTAGAGTGATTCTAGTTGGGTTTGAACCCCAACTCACAAAATATTAACCCATTAAAAATTTAGACAAAAACATTTCCATTTAATCCCATTTTGGGTCGTCCCAAGTTGAGACACACAATCTGTCAGCTTCTATTTTCATTTCAACCTCAAGATTTTCACTTCCAAAACATATAAATCTTTAAAAAATGGGGATTTCTTTGATACTAAACTACAATCCCACATCATATAACATGTAATAAGGAAGAAAATACTCAAATATCATAATGATACATGCATGCAAATACCCGACATTTTTCAGATTCACATATGAATATTATCATAAAATCATAAGGTTTTTCACCCTTTTCAAGTGTTCATGATGAAGGCTCATAGATTTCTACCTTTGTATGGATATTTTTCATATACTTGGTGTTCAATCTCACCCCTAGAATATCAAGAACATATCAATCACTTGCAATGCCAACAATTGCAAGGATTTAATCAAAAAATGGCACTAAAAGTGCTAAAATGCAAGAAATTAACTAAGAAATGAAGCTACCCTTATGAGGGTTTCAAGCAAATCATCCTTACCTTCACTTGTGTGCTTCAAGATAAAGTTTTAATGGCTGAACTTTTCTGATTTTTGATGATGGATATGAAGGTGGGAGAGAGAGGAGAAGGTGGATGGTTTTTCTCTAAGTTTGAAAATGAAAAAATGAAGTGTATAAAGGAAGAAAAGGTTTTTATATGGAGAAAGGAGGAGAGAGGGGAGGGGGCTGGCCATACGGCCCATCCCAAGCCCACATTCTTCTTCTTTTTTTAAAAACAAGCCCAATTCAGATAAAAATCGCAGCAGTTTTTCGGTTCGCGAAGATTTTCCGGTAAAAACGACTTTTTTCAAGAAATAAAATAGATTAAATGGAATGTTTTATTCTAGTTAGTTAAAATATAACTCTCTCAACTCATTCTCACTTTTCCAATAAAGCACGTACATGATTCATACATTACAAATGAACTCACTTTGGGTATTTATACCCAAACACTTACAACCCTCACACTTTACAACAATTACACAATCTACCCTAAGTATACAAAACTATTACAAAGTAATATAAAAGCAACTAAACAAACAACTAACTTTGACTTTATTAACAATTTTGACTTTGCCTTTGTCTTCACTTTGAGCACCAACTTGTGATCTCGGATACAATCCGATTTTGCACCCAACAATCTCCCCCTTTGGATTCAAGATCACAAAAAGAATTAGGCAAACGTCTTCAAGCAAGCATCAACACTTTGAGCACCAACAATAAGCTTCGATAATAATCTTCAAGAATCATCCAAATCTTAATGAAGCTTTAACAGACTTTGAACAAGAATCTTTAACGAACGAATCATCTCTCGTCATAT
Organism: Centaurea solstitialis; assembly: GCA_030169165.1. Classification (NCBI taxonomy): domain Eukaryota; kingdom Viridiplantae; phylum Streptophyta; class Magnoliopsida; order Asterales; family Asteraceae; genus Centaurea; species Centaurea solstitialis. Next base: position 47,009,008 of record CM058046.1, on the reverse strand, counting down.
CTTGTAATCTTCTCCTTGACTTGACATTTCGGAACCATCTCCCCAAAATATCTTCAAAAAACATTTCTAAACCATCTCCCCCTTTTTGATGAAATATGAAATAATCATCAAAACTCTAGAAATGTATGATCAGATAAATCGTCTCGTAAAGATACAAACATGTGAACAAACCACCAAGGAAATCAAAAACCATCTCACGAAACTATCTCCTCCTAGTTACTCCAGAATTCCCCTTTTTACTCCAAAGAAAAACCATCAATTCCATAAAGTAATCCGAATCTTTTCAAATTCAGATTTAATGGGGAAAATCCTGAAACAACTAATGAATCAGTTGGAATGCCTGTGAGAAGCACAAAGCAACTCAATAAAATAAATGCACTATATAAAGAGCTTTAGTGATGATCACTCCCCAGGGCTTCCATTCAATCATCGCAAATACTATAAGTATTACTATGAACGTTCCGACAAAGAAACAGATTCCTTGTGTGTATTTGTGATGAAAGAAAATAGCATCAAGTGCTTTCATAAGGCTCAAAATGTGAAAACATTTCACGACTCGATGTGTAGAAATGAAGTTCGAAGGCAGGGCAGATTCCTTCTGTTTCAATATCGATTTTCCAAATGAAAACCTGATAGATTATGTGCTGCATCCCCGTGATGAAATGGAACATCTCCTGGTTAAGAAGGAAATGAGTAGCTAGTGGGGTAAAAACGAGAGTCGGCATTGGGCTTTGCCTTATTTCAATATCGGTTACCAAAGAGCGTGAACCAATAGATTATGTGGTTGCCCGGCTTAGAAAAGGTTGGTGCAAAGTTTTATTTTTCTTTTAACTCTATTCTCACACCCTCCAATTCTTTTAAGCATCCTCACATCTAACCAAGCTCGCATATAACATTTTTCCGCTCAATCACTATGAGAATAACTCGACCACCTGAGTTATCTCCCCCACTCTTTGATGGAGACCCCTCACTCATTTCTCAAGGATAACTTCTTGGGTAGGATTGCCGGTTCTGGTAATCCATAGAAGTTCTGTTAAGCTGTCACACCCCGCTAAAGCGGAAACACGGAATGTAACAGCGCAAAGTAGCACAACACAAAGTATAGACAATAAACGCCATAGCATATCAAAAATAATTAAGTTTTACCATATTACATCGTATTAAAGTCTTAAAATTATTACAATGAAAACTAAACTACAACGGAAAGGAAATTTAGTCTTGATATGCATGAAGGCGTAACACACGTGCATTCTATTCTTGTTACTTTAGCTCGCCTGAAAAGCATGAAAGTTAAAAAGGTCAACTATCGTCATAGTTGGTGAGTTCACGGGTTTAACAACACACATACATATAGTTCGCGTTAAAAATAATACCGGAGATATATAATAAGTTCAAGCATGAAAACTTGATGGTTGGATTTTGCGCGGGTTTCGCAATCATGCGCGTGTCTCGCAAAATCCCGGCATATGGTACTTATCATGCAATAGTTACACACAAGATTAACGAGCCACTATTAATCTCCTAGAAGCATAGTTTTTGCCCCGCAATGCCATGCTTATCGCAACATGACACAACAATCGTTCCACAACAAAGTAATTAAACACCAATCGTTATCGTTCCAGCCCCGTTGCAAGCGGGGGACGAAAGGTGGGGTTGCCAACCCGATAGCGCTACCATTGATTACTCGGTCCACCGCAGTGAATTAGACTTAGTAGTGTGTACGAGGACTTGCGATAAGAAAAACACCCAATTAATCTAGATAAGTATGCATACCATAGCCACAAAATCGTTCCACAATAAATCGTTCTAAAGAATCTTTTCAAAAATAGTTTCAAAAGTTTAATCAACCGGTAGTTTGTCATGCTTTTCACCCCAAAAATGTAAAAACGTAAAAAGGGGCCGTGAATAACTCACCGAGTTATTAGCTCAAGAGTCCCGAGTTAGCGAGGTTCCACCGAATTCCGACCTAGTGATATAAAATGTTTTAATAAGTTCCTTGACCCATTTAAGTTCCTTAAGTTAACGTAAAAACATACGCGCGAACGAAACTTTAGTTTTTATAACGATTGTCGAAAAATACGTACTTTGGTGATTATAACCGAAGTGTGAAAGTTGGTATATGGTCATGCATGTGTGTTTTACAAGGGCGAATTTAGGCTTATGCTAGGTAGGTCCCGGGACCTACCTAAATATTGTTTTTCTGTTAGAAGTTATATAGAAAAAAATTTGGGACCTACCTAATTTTTTTTTGAGGAACTACCTTAAATAATTTTTAAACAGCTTATGGCAAATGAAATTAATGGTGGTGTGGTGGATAACATTCCTTGTTGTGTGTGGTAGGTCTCAAGTACAAATCTCTTAGAACTCCAAAAGATATATCTTTTTTAAACTTTTTAAGTTAGGCCCAACAGTTTTTCTGGCCCATATACCTAAAAGAAAAACATTGCCTAATTTTGGACCGACATTGACTTCGACCAAAAACCCTACGACCACATCTTCATCGAATTCAACTTCAACCAATCGACCTCCAATCTCCAATCTATACAAATCGACCAATTGGATTTCGCAATTTGTTTTCAATTCGCAATTTGCAATCCGATTTTCAGTTATAGTTACAGCCAGGTTTGTTCACAAATCAAAATATAAATTTAAATTTTCTTTTGTATTTGCAAATTCATATAATTATACATCTCAATTGTTTATTAGGAATTAGGAGTTAATATTATAGTCGAATGTAAAATACAAAATATCCGATTAGATATAATTATTACTACCTCCGTCCCAAAATTATTGTCCAGTTTTGACTTTTAAAAGTCTTTTTTTGTCGACTTTGACCTTAAGTATTTTTGTTTGTGTTTTATAATACCCGATGAAAATTATACCAATTAAAATGCATTAAAAATACAACTCATTCATATATTTTGAATTAAGTATTATATAACACAAACAAAAATATTTAAGGTCAAAGTCGAGAAAGACAAACTTTTAAAAGTCAAAACTAGACAATAATTTTGGGACGGAGGTAGTAATAATTATATCTAATCGGATATTTTGTATTTTACATTCGACTATAATATTAACTCCTAATTCCTAATAAACAATTGAGATGTATAATTATATGAATTTGCAAATACAAAAGAAGATTTAAATTTGTATTTTAATGTATACAAAATGGGTGATCAGTTTTTGAGTGATTATTTAGTTTCGTATATTGAAAAAGTTATTTTAGAAGGAATTAGTAACGATACGATTATGCAAATATTTCAAGATATAAAACCTCGTCGATTACAATTGTAAGAACTTTAAAATATCACTATTAGGTAAATGTTTGATTTTTAATTTTAATGACCCGACCCGACAAAAGTATAGTTGACACTTTCATTTTTCTTCCGGCTAAACTTAGTAGGGAACCACGTGGATTTTTGTTCTAGATTCACCACTGGTGTTTTATGTTGATTCTACCCCATTTATCCTTCCAACAACCTTCTAATGTCCAAGGATTACTTTTTATGAAAGTGTTTTAGAAGAAAATAGGATTTTACATAAAATAACATTTTTCAGTTTTTCCCATTCTTGACAGATTCGGAGGCTGTTTTGGGACATGCATTTGGGTATGATGCATAACTCTAAAAATTACGAAATTTTAATATGTTTTAGCCATATGAGGTTACTAATTACTGACCAAATTTCATAATTTTTGGAAAAGGTTACGGTTCTCAAACAGAAGGTTTATTAAAGTAGTGACAGCAACTAGAGCTGTTGTGCAACCTTTTTGTACGGACTGTTTGAGGGTCCGAAACTTGGAATTTTTGCAAACGGCCAGTGGGGTTTGAAAGATAACTCAATGAACTTGAATTAAAAAAAAGAATCATGTCATTTGGACATTTTATGAAGGATTTATGGCCTCTCGAAGTTGGGTCCGAATCTGTCCAGAATCTGTTGGACGAATTTTAGACTAGTTGTTGAATAACAAAATGTTTCTTTTGTTTAGTAAATTTTATGATGATTTCTCTTTACCAAAGTTCAAGACCAGATGTGTTTGAAGGAATATCACTTCATAAAACACATTTCACACATGCATTCACATATTTACCAAATTAAACAACAAGAAGGTGTTCATAGGCCATCAACTCACTTATTGCTTGAATCTTTAGAGGATCCAAGCAAAGAAAGGGTATTTGGCTATATGAATTCATCTAAACCACATGCAAGATGGTAGATGATCATGAGAAAACAAAAATAAGAATATGATTAATGAAGCAATGTGGGTTTATAACCTCACTTATTGCTTTATTCACAATGAATATATGCATAAACTAACAACATGCAATGAGGGATTTACCACTCTAATTGCATTTATACGAAATAATAAGAAGAACATAAAAGAAATACTTGAAATGTAAACCTCTTACAACAATGTATGAACAAGAGTTGATGTTATGAAACAAGAATTATGAAGATCATCCATGCATCCCAACTTTTGATTGATCCTAGATGATTTCCTTTGCATAAAGATGCAAGTACTTTCATCTCACAACATTGAGATGATGATGATATAGTGAAGAAAAGAAGAAGATGATCTTGATTCTACCTTTGGTGCGTTCTTGAAGATCACTTGAATCTTCAAGAACTTGAAGATGTGTATGGAAGAAGCTAGAGAGTGTTGAGAGAATTTCTTAGAGAGAGAGTTTAGAGAGAGAAGTAGTTGTTGCAAATGAATGAAATGTAAGGAGGTAGTGCCTTTTTATAGCAAGTGAAAGAGAGGGAGGAGGGTAAGGAGTGGTGGTGGTGGACGGTTTGGAGAGAAAGGGGAGGGAGAGAGATAGTGAGGTGAGGTTGATGAGAAGTAAAGAGTGTGTAAGTGAGAAAATGTTGTATTGGTTTAAATAAGATTCTTGTCTCTTGAATTATTTAAAACCATGTGCACCCAAGTTGGTTTTCTTTTGAAATCAAAATGGCTGGACTTTTAATAAAGATAATTTAGTTTTGTTGAATTTTTTTGTAGTATTGGGTGTAAAAAGCTGCTAAAATTGGAAACCGTTACCGAAAACGCGCGTTTTTGCGATTTTTGCGTAACGAAAGCAGTTTTTCGGATTTTTAATAAGGAACTTATTAGAAATTAATTTTTTTAATATTTTGGGTCATTTAAAAACTTATTCGACAGTGTAGTGGTCGGAATCGGGACCTGCTGTTAACAGTCAGTCGGTTTTGTGTACCGATTATAGTGGCGACTCAATAATTGTCAAAGGCACTTAACTAGCCTTTTCGCAATAAGTGTTGTCATATAATATAGTTATTGACAAAATGACAGTACAAAATACTATTCTACTCCGGTAATTCAGTTAAAGTCTTACTGACCTGAGGTGGGAAGTGGAGGGTTGTCACAGTCTCCCCCGGTTAAAAGAATTTCGTCCCGAAATTCATTTGTGGTTACTTCCACACCTAATCAAGTAAAGAGTTGAGGGTACTTGTTCCTCATGAAGCCCTCACGTTCTCACGTGTATTCTGGTCCACGTCTGGACCTCCAATGTACCTTAACAATCGGTATCTCGCTCATTTTGAGCTTCTTGACCTCCTTGTCAAGAATTTCTATAGGTTCCTCAACGAAGCAGAGGGTCTTGTCCAAAGACTTCCTCTAGAGGGATAACTTGAGATTCATCGGTTATACACTTCTTGAGATTCGACATGTGAGAAGTGTTATGAATCTCATTCATTTCCTCAGGTAGCCTAAGCTAGTAAGCAATTGGGCCGACTCTTTCGGAAATTTTCAAAGGTCCAACGTACCTAGGGCTTAACTTGCCTCTTTTGCCGAATTGTACTAGACCTTTCCAATGGGAAACCTTTAAAAGTACTTTATCTCCCACTTGGAATTCCAACGGTTTTCTACGGTTGTCAGCATAACTTTTCTGACGATCCCTAGCGGCCTTAAATTTGTCTCTAATCAAGTCAATTTTCGGCAGTTGTTTCCTGGATTAACTCGGGTCCCGTCAGCTGGCTATCTCCAATTTCTACCCAGCTGAGTGGAGACCGACACTTTCGGCCATACAAGGCTTCATAGGGAGCACACTGTATGCTAGTGTGGTAACTATTGTTGTAAGAAAATTCTACCAATGGTAGGTGATCATCCAGTTCCCTCTAAAGTCTGCGACACATGTGCGCAACATATCTTCCAAGGTTTGGATGGTCCTCTCACTTGACTATCGGTCTGCGGATGATATGCCGTACTCTAGTCCAGTTGGGAACCTAAAGCTTTTTGCAGCGATTGCCAAATCGCGACGTAAAATGGCTATCTTAGTTGGAAATAATGGAGATTGGCATTTCGTGACACTAAGTCCTTGAGGTAAATTCGCATAAGCCTTTCCATCTTATAGTCTTATCGGATAGGGAGAAAATGAGCTGACTTTGTCAGACGGTTAATTATTACCCAAATTGTATCGTGCCCCTTAACAGTTTTGCGTAACTTGGTGACTAAGTCCCTAGAAATTTGCTCCTACTTCCATTGAGGTATTTCTGGTTGTTGCAGTAAACCTGACGGTTTCTGATTCTCAGCCTTGACTTTGGAACAAGTCAAACATCGTCCCACATAGAATGCTATATCTTCTTCATTCCTGGCCACCAATAATACTCCTTTAAGTCCTTGTACATCTTAACTGCCCCTGGATGAATGGAATACCGTGACTCGTGTGCTTCTTTTAGGATTAATCCTCTCAGGTTGCCAGTCTTGGGTACCCAAACTCTCCCATTAAAGTACCGTACGCCGTCGGCCTTAAGGTCAAACCTTCCTTCCAGGTTATGGAGAGTTTCATCCTTTAGTCTATCCACTCGTAAAGCCTCTTCTTGAGCCTTTAGGATATCTTCTTTCAAGCTGGTATGTACAAGCATTTCCAAGGCTTGTATTCGTAAGGGGTTCATCCTTTCCTTACGACTCAAGGCATCGGCTGCTACATTAGCTTTGCCCGGGTGATACTTGATCTCACAGTCGTAATTACTAAGTAATTCTATCCATCTTTGTTGCCTTATGTTCAACATCTTTTGGTCTAAGATGTGTTGTAGACTCTTAAGGTCTATGAACACTGTGCACTTGATTCCATACAGATAGAGTCTCCAAATCTTAAGTGCAAGACTACCACTCCTAGTTCTTAGTCACGAGTAGCGTAGTTCCGCTCATGGTTCTTAAGTTGTCTAAATGCGTAGGCTATGACCTTATCCCTTTGCATCAGTACACATTCTAGTCCCTGGCGTGAAGCGTCACAATATACAACGAAGTCTTCTGTCCTTTGAGGTAAGGTCAGAACTGGTGCATTGCACATCTTTTGCTTCAGGAGTTGAAAGGCGTCCTCTTGCCGTTTTGGGTCAGCATAGTCAGAGGTTGTGCGATTTTTGAGAAGCCTTTATTGAATCCCTATAATATCCATCCAGTCCTAAGGATTGGCAGATTTTCCGTTGGGGTCTTCGGGGTCTCTCACCTTGCAATTGCCTTAATCTTTGCCGAGTCCACATGGATTCCTATCTCTCCAACTACATGACCAAGAAAACGTATCTTTCGAATCAAAATTCTCACTTGGAAAATTTGGCGTACAATTTCTGGTTCCTAAGCAACTCTAAAACCACTTTCAAATGATGCTCGTGCTCTTCTTTACATTGGGAGTAGACAAGTATGTCATCGATAAATACGATTACAAACTTATCTAAATATGGTCTGCATATCCTATTCACCAGATCCATAAGCACGGCTGGTGCATTTGTGAGTCCGAAAGGCATTACCATAAACTTATAATGTCCGTAGCGTGTCCTGAACACTCTCTTATGAACATCTTCCTAATGGACTCTTAAATGATGATACCCTGATCAATCTTAGAGAAGAAACTAGCGCCTTGAAGTTGATTGATCAGATCATCTATCCTAGGGAGAGGATAATGATTCTTAATTGTCAACCTATTCAGCTCCTTAGTCTATGCACATTCAAAGAGATCCATCCTTCTTCTTGATGAACAACACAAGGGCTTCCCAGGGTGAAGAGCTTAGCTAAATAAATCCTTTATCCAGTAAGTCTTGTATTTGACTTGACAGTTCCTCCATTTCAGCCGGTGCTAAGCGATAGGGCGCCTTAGCGATTGGGGCTGCTCCAGGAATTAAGTCGATTCGAAATTCGACTTGTTTAGTCGGAGGTAATCCGGGTAACTCGTCCGGAAACACTTCAGGATAGTTCCGTATTACCGGAATATCCTCGAGTTTCTTCGTTTTTGGTTTCTTTTCTATCACTTGTACCAGTAACGCCACATACTTCTTCCTTAAATAACTATGGGCCTTCATACGAGATACTATTCCTAAGCTCCTTTCAGGTCTTTCTCATTCAATTACCAGAGTCCTGCCATCAGGAAGAAAAATTCTCACGACCTTCTCGTAACACCCTATCGTTGCTCTATTTCGTGCTATCCAGTCCATGCCTATAACTACATCGGAACTTCATAGTTCTATAGATACTAGGTCTATACTAAACAGTTCACCAGCTAGACTTAAAGTGCAATCAAGAATTACATCTTCCGCCTCTAACTTTCTTCCGTCAGCAAGTTCTATCGAGTAAACTCTATCTACTTTCTTAGAGGTTAAATGGATTAGTGGCCTAACTCCTAGGGATATAAAGCTTCTATCGGCACCGGAGTCAGAAATCACCATTGCATAATGGTCATTTAAGGGAAACGTACCTGTTAACTTATGGGGATCCTGACGTGCCTCTTCCGTTCCCATCACAGAAGCTCCTTCTTGAGCTTTGCACCCTTGGTATTCTCGGGTGACCCTCTTCTTTTTGTTTCTTTTACTGGTACTGATCGACCCTTTATTTAGCCTAGGGTACCTATCCCTGAAGTGGCCTACGTTTCCACACTTAAAGCATTTCTTCCTATCATCATTCTTACAGTATCGTGCAGTATGTCTTAGTTGATTACACCTCGCGCACTAAAAACAAACTCCGAAATGATGTCGGTTACAATTGTTGCATTTTGGAAGGGAACCAAGGTACCGCCTCGAGTTCTGGGCCTTTACCCCAGCATTCCTGCCTACCTCGTGGCTCCTACTTGAATTGTTCCTAGTCAATTCCTCTTGCTGGTGCTCTACCTTCCTTGTCTTACCATCCTTCCATTTGATGGATACAATAACTTCACCATTCTTTCTTCGTGCAATGAGGTTGGAAACTACTTGGGTGACTATGTTAGGGATGGCAGCTTGGACTTGTCGAGCTACGAGTTGGGCTATGTCCGGGGTTTGATCGTCTGGAGTTGTTCTTGTGCTTCGGGTGTTTCGAGTTGACATAGTTCTATAATGTTTAAAAGAAAAGGATTTAATTAGGGATGTAATTGAAAAATCATAGAGTTTCCCCTTTCGTTGAATCGGTTACAGTAAACAAGTCAAGAGAATATGTAAATTTTAAAATACTAGATTCCATTTCATAAACCAAAAGTCGACGTTACTACGTCGTTACAGATACATCTTCGAGACGAAAGGGAAATGGAAATACATAATAGGAACTTCTAAGGTCCGAGAAGAACAAGAATCACAAGCCCAACAATCACTACAGAGATGGTCACTGCCTGACATCGTAGCTCCGTCCTCCTAACCATCCGCCCGACCGTCACGGCTCTTTCTACAGCTCTCGAAGTAGCTTGCTCCAGCATATGAGTCAACTCAGTCAGCGCACGTATGACTTGCGCTTGTTTATCTATCCTAGTCTGGAACCTCTGAATCCTATTCTCAAGGATACTAATCCTATGAGTATCTTCCATCGGTAGTTCCACGCATCTCAGAGTGGGTACTCCCGGAGGGGCACGGGAGGGTCCAGCAAAGGGGTCACGAGGAATAGTGATTCCACTAGCAATGGGAGGAAGAACTCTCTTCCTAGCGGTCTCTCTAGTGCGAGGCCTAGGGAGGTTTGGTTCAGGTGCGGGGTTACCCGGCGGGGGTTGAGGTACGACAGCTACAGGGGGAATTGGGCGTGAGTCATCGGAGGCTTCATCACTCGACACTTCGATATCCGATCCTGAGTTTTCGGAAGGGTCCTCTTCCTCTTCGGAGATCCATCCAGCGTTTGACGACATAGTGACTGAAGCGTTTATATATCTTAATAAGTAAGTTCGATAGTGGCTTCCTATTACTAATGCATTAGTGTCTCATAGTGTCATTTTAACTAGTCAATGCATTATGATCGCACACAATATGCCATGCAAGAAAAACTTTATAGTTTTTATACTCCCATCGCAACTTTCCCTAGTTTCGTGTTATTTCCTCTTGACTAAACATAGTTGATCAGGCTATGTTTAATTAAGACCCAATAAACGACTCTCGGGTTAATCACTTTAGAAGTATAGGAAAAATATTTTTAGAAAAGTTCATCTTTCCGTTGTTATATTTTGATGGCTATAGTATTTGATTTTCTCGTCAGAAAATCGTTATTCTCTATAGCCTTGGCTCTGATACCAAGTCTGTCACACCCCGCTAAAGCGGAAACACGAAATGTAACAGCGCAAAGTAGCACAACACAAAGTATAGACAATAAACGCCATAGCATATAAAAAATAATTAAGTTTTACCATATTACATCGTATTAAAGTCTTAAAATTATTACAATGAAAACTAAACTACAACGGAAAGGAAATTTAGTCTTGATATGCATGAAGGCGTAACACACGTGCATTCTATTCTTGTTACTTTAGCTCGCCTGAAAAACATGAAAGTTAAAAAGGTCAACTATCGTCATAGTTGGTGAGTTCACGGGTTTAACAACACACATACATATAGTTCGCGTTAAAAATAATACCGGAGATATATAATAAGTTCAAGCATGAAAACTTGATGGTTGGATTTTGCGCGGGTTTCGCAATCATGCGCGTGTCTCGCAAAATCCCGGCATATGGTACTTATCATGCAATACTTACACACAAGATTAACGAGCCACTATTAATCTCCTAGAAGCATAGTTTTTGCCCCGCAATGCCATGCTTATCGCAACATGACACAACAATCATTCCACAACAAAGTAATTAAACACCAATCGTTATCGTTCCAGCCCCGTTGCAAGCGGGGGACGAAAGGTGGGGTTGCCAACCCGATAGCGCTACCATTGATTACTCGGTCCACCGCAGTGAATTAGACTTAGTAGTGTGTACGAGGACTTGCCATATGAGTTTACTAATTACTGACCAAATTTCATAATTTTTGGAAAAGGTTACGGTCCTCAAACAGAAGGTTTATTAAAGTAGTGACAGCAACTAGAGCTGTTGCGCAACCTTTTTGTACGGACTGTTTGAGGGTCCGAAACTTGGAATTTTTGCAAACGGCCAGTGGGGTTTGAAAGATAACTCAATGAACTTGAATTTAAAAAAAAGAATCATGTCATTTGGACATTTTATGAAGGATTTATGGCCTCTCGAAGTTGGGTCCGAATCTGTCCAGAATCTGTTGGACGAATTTTAGACTAGTTGTTGAATAACAAAATGTTTCTTTTGTTTAGTAAATTTTATGATGATTTCTCTTTACCAAAGTTCAAGACCAGATGTGTTTGAAGGAATATCACTTCATAAAACACAGTTCACACATGCATTCACATATTTACCAAATTAAACAACAAGAAGGTGTTCATAGGCCATCAACTCACTTATTGCTTGAATCTTTAGAGGATCCAATCAAAGAAAGGGTATTTGGCTATATGAATTCATCTAAACCACATGCAAGATGGTAGATGATCATGAGAAAACAAAAATAAGAATATGATTAATGAAGAAATGTGGGTTTATAAGCTCATTTATTGCTTTATTCACAATGAATATATGCATAAACTAACAACATGCAATGAGGGATTTACCACTCTTATTGCATTTATACGAAATAATAAGAAGAACATAAAAGAAATACTTGAAATGTAAACCTCTTACAACAATGTATGAACAAGAGTTGATGTTATGAAACAAGAATTATGAAGATCATCCATGCATCCCAACTTTTGATTGATCCTAGATGATTTCCTTTGCATAAAGATGCAAGTACTTTCATCTCACAACATTGAGATGATGATGATATAGTGAAGAAAAGAAGAAGATGATCTTGATTCTACCTTTGGTGCGTTCTTGAAGATCACTTGAATCTTCAAGAACTTGAAGATGTGTATGGAAGAAGCTAGAGAGTGTTGAGAGAATTTCTTAGAGAGAGAGTTTAGAGAGAGAAGTAGTTGTTGCAAATGAATGAAATGTAAGGAGGTAGTGCCTTTTTATAGCAAGTGAAAGAGAGGGAGGAGGGTAAGGAGTGGTGGTGGTGGACGGTTTGGAGAGAAAGGGGAGGGAGAGAGATAGTGAGGTGAGGTTGATGAGAAGTAAAGAGTGTGTAAGTGAGAAAATGTTGTATTGGTTTAAATAAGATTCTTGTCTCTTGAATTATTTAAAACCATGTGCACCCAAGTTGGTTTTCTTTTGAAATCAAAATGGCTGGACTTTTAATAAAGATAATTTAGTTTTGTTGAATTTTTTGTAGTATTGGGTGTAAAAAGCTGCTAAAATTGGAAACCGTTACCGAAAACGCGCGTTTTTGCGATTTTTGCGTAACGAAAGCAGTTTTTCGGATTTTTAATAAGGAAGTTATTAGAAATTAATAATTTTAATATTTTGGGTCATTTAAATATTTATTCGACAGTGTAGTGGTCGGAATCGGGACCTGGTGTTAACAGTCAGTCGGTTTTGCGTACCGACTATAGTGGCGACTCAATAATTGTCAAAGGCACTTAACTAGCCTTTTCGCAATAAGTGTTGTCATATAATATAGTTATTGACAAAATGACAGTACAAAATACTGTTCTGCTCCGGTAATTCAGTTAAAGTCTTACTGACCTGAGGTGGGAAGTGGAGGGTTGTCACATAAGCTCACACATCCCATGAAATAAGTTTCCTAAACATGAAAGTACAATGATTCATCGGGTGAATCAATGAGTCAATATGAAGCATGCTCGAACAAATATATATGTGAACAATATAGGAGCATAAGAATTTTTTCAAACAAGTATATGAAATGAATAACATGAATGATGTAAACTTGTTTGAGAAAACTGATTCATCATATGATGTGAGATATATTCTTGAAAAACTGTGGTTCACAACAAAATGGATATTATCTATACGAACAAGATATAGATATAACATTGAAGAACGTATCTGATCAAATAAACGATCAAGTACAAATTGGAAATATCAAGCGAGTGTATTACCACCAAAAAGTGTGGTCATATAGAGACGTGGTAATAACGAAGACAAAAGAAGCTAAACCGGTGTGAATGAATACTTGTAAAGTATGAGAAAAGATAATACGCATGGTTAGAAAATATCCGTCAACTCATCATGATATGAAAACATGGAAAATCACACTTCTAATTCGAAAAATCATTTGAGAATCGAGAAGTGAGTTTGAACATTTAAAAACATTTTTCATACCTGAAAGTTGTTCATCTTTCAAATATGTAAGCATTAAAGCTTATTTGAACACTCCCCCTAAAAAATGATATCTCTTTGAAGTACTCCCCCTAAAATGGATAATCTGCAAAACAAAGTAGAAATTGGTATTCATTGAAAATGAATCCTTAGATGTTAGTCAGATAGTATCCAATCCAGAATAACTAAGCAACTCCCCCTTAAATTAAGATGCGAAACAGATTTAAGTTGAACTAAGCATGCCAAGCTTGCTAACCAAAAAGTTAGAACGCTTTTCATCTAAAGGTTTAGTGAAAAGGTCAGCAAGTTGGTAACCTGTTTGGACAAAGAACATCTCGATATTACCTTTCTCCACATTATCTTTGATAAAATGATAACGGATGTCGATGTGTTTGGTCTTGGAATGCTGAACCGAATTTGACGTTATCGCAATGGCGCTTTCCTAATCACAGTAGATCCACTATCTTCAACTTGTAGCCATAGTCTAGTAGTTGTGTCTTCATCCAAAGCACTTGCGAACAACAACTTGCGGCGGCCACATATTCTGCTTCGTCCGTAGAAGTGGAGATGCAATTTTGCTTTTTGGAAGTCCAACTAACAAGTTTATCACCTAAAAACTGACGCGATCTAGAAGTGCTTTTCCTATCCAGTTTACAACCACCATAATCTGAATCTGTAAAAGATATGAGCTCAAAACTAGAATCTTTTGGATACCAAAGACCCATCTCTGGAGTGCCTTTGAGATACCGTAAGATCCTTTTGACTGCCGCAAGGTGTGACTCTTTAGGATTAGCTTGAAACCTAGCACAAAAACATGTGGCGAACATAATGTCCGGTCTAGTCGCAGTGAGGTACAAAAGAGAACCAATCATGATTCTGTAAATATTTTGATCAACAGATTTACCAGCTAAATCAGGACCCAAAAGATTCCCAGTTGGCATTGGTGTTTTAATTGGATAACAATCAGTCATTTTAAACTTTTTCAACATATCTTTAATATATCTTGAATTATTTATAAAGATTCCATCAGGGTTTTGTTTGACTTGAATTCCTAGAAAGAAATTCAATTCACCCATCATGCTCATTTCAAATTCGGTCTCCATGATTTGAGAAAATTTTGTACACAACTCTGGATTAGTAGAACCGAAAATAATGTCGTCAACATAAATTTGAACTAAAAGCAAGTCATCACCTTCTTTCTTCAGAAAAAGAGTTGTATCAGTCGTACCTCGTTTGAATCCTTTGGATAAGAGATGCTCAGTCAGAGTTTCATACCATGCTCTTGGAGCTTGTTTTAAACCATACAATGCTTTGTCCAAGATGCATACATGATCAAGAAAATCTAGATCGACGAACCCTTCAGGTTGCTCTATATAGACCTCTTCATGCAAGACTCCATTCAGAAACGCAGATTTAACATCCATTTGAAATACCTTGATGTTCTTATGAGCTGCATAGGCCAGAAAGATTCGAATTGCCTCGATCCGTGCTACCGGTGCAAAAGTCTCATCGTAGTCAGTGCCTTCTTGTTGAGAGTAACCTTTAGCAACCAATCGCTCCTTGGTTTTAATGATTGATTTATCTTGCGGTCTCGGAACCAAGCAATACACTTTGTTTCTTTTGAATTGTAGAAGCTCTTCTTGCATTGCTAATAGCCAATCAGAATCTTCTAATGCTTGAGAGACATTCTTTGGTTCAATTACGCTCAAGAAACTTTTGTATAAGCAGTAATTTGCAGATGCAGATCGCATTTTAACACCATCATTGACATCACCAATCACATTGTAGAGTGGATGTGCTCTTGTCCATTTCAACTGAGCAAGAAGAATTGCAAGATCATCTAGATTGTTCTGACTATCATTTTCATCAATGATTGCAGGAATCTCTGATTGATCATCGGGGGTTAACTCTGATTGCTCAACACTTGGAACTGGTATAGCCTGATCAGAGTTAGAAGTAGAACAAATATTCTCCGATGGTCCGGAATCATTTACGCTTGAAGGTTCTGGGACATCGTGAATATCAACTCTTGGAGTCTGGAAAGAATGAGATCTTCATTATCTGCACAAATATCCAGAAAAGCATCCATAAACAGTAAATCGAGTTCTGAACTATTGGATCAGAAATAGAATCAGAAGTCTTAGTAGAAGCTTGACTAGTAATTCCGAGTTCTGAACTGCTATGTTCAGAAGTCATCGACACGGTTTCATCAAAGGTCACATAAACGGTTTCCATAACCATCTTGGTTCTTTTGTTGTAGATCCGGAAAGTCTTCAACGTTAGCGAATAACCAAGAAAGTATCCCTCGTCGGCTTTCTTGTCAAACTTACCAAGATTGTCACGGGTATTGAGAATGTAGCACCTACAACCAAAAACATGAAAAATTTTGACATTAGGAATTCTACGGTTGATTATATGATAAGGAGTTTTCTTGAAGCGCTTAGTGATGATGGTTCGATTCTGAGTAAAACAAGCTGTTGAAACAGTTTCAGCCCAAAAGGTAAGAGGTAATCCGGAGTAAGCTAGCATCGTTCGTGCCGCTTCCACTAAGGTTCGGTTTCGTCTTTCTACAACTCCATTTTGTTGTGGAGTATAAGCACCTGAAAAATTATGAGAAATACCAACAGATGTTAGATAAGCATCTAAATAGCATTTTTAAGTTCAGTGCCATTGTCACTCCTAATCTTTCAAACTGGAAGTTGCAAAAGAACTTGGATCCTCTTGATAAAGTTTATGATCAACTCGGGAGCTTCAGATTTCATTCTCAGAAATTCTAGCCACGTGTACCGTGAGTATTCATCAACCATAACTAGAATGTACTTCTTTCCACTAATTGATTGAATTCTCATCGGTCCACATAAGTCCATGTGGATCATTTCGAGTGGTGATTGACATGAAGATTCTGTCTTTGACTTGTGAGAACTTCTCTTCATCTTTCCCATTTGACAAGCCGAACATAAAGAATTTCTGTCAAATGTCAACTTTGGAAGACCTTTCACCAATCCACCATTAGCTAGTTTGCTAATATCTGAGAAATTTTGATGAGAAAATCTTCTATGCCATAGCCAACTTTCGCCTTTTGTTGCCTTTGAAAACAAACAAACTGGTTTCGAAGAATCTATCATCGGAAAGTCAACCACATAAAGATTGTAAAATCTTCTCCCTTCAAAAATCTCAACACCATCACTATTAATGATAAGACAGTTAATGATGGAAAATAGAACAATGTTATAACCATCACAAAACTGACTTGCACTAAAAAGATTATGACTTAACCCCTCAACATAAAGTACCTTCTTTATGGATACCTTACCATTTGTAAGAATGCCGTAACCTTTGATGACCCCTGTCATCTTATTCCCAAAACTAACTGTTCCTCCTAGTCGTTCCACAAAATTGTGCAACAACTCCTTGTAGCCAGTCATATGTCTTGAACAACCGGAATCAACATACCACATATGCCTGGCCTGTAGAAACATGTTAGTTCATCTTGGGAACCCATATCCAAATGGGCCCTTTCTTGTTAGTCTCATACATTTTTAACAAATCAGAAGATGAACCTAAAATCTTACAATTTATACCAGACTTTGAAATTTTTGCATTCAATAAATCTTTAGGAATCCATTTGCACACAAATTTCACATCAACTGATTTATCTTTTGCTTTTGAAAGATTTTTCTTGTTAGCACTAAACACTTTAGCTTGATGATCAAACGAGTAAGCATGAGATTTATCATGAGAAACACCACTAGATCTCTTCTTTTTAACATATCTGGAGTTCAAAGAAAAAGAATTATCACCACAATGAGTACAATGCAAACGTTGCATAGTAAATAACATCAAGGGAGACTCAAATGAGTTTTGACACTTATTAAATCTAACATTCAGATTACATTTATTTGCGTTGTCAAAGGACGCTTTTTTAACAAAACTCTCATTTGTAGCAAAACGCTTTTTCTTCTTTGAATCTTTCTTCTTCCACCCTATGCCATGTCGTTTAAAACTTTTTAAATCTGTAGAATCAGAAGAACTTAGTTAATAGGTGTCTTAGGAACTGAACATACATCAGATGAATCTTTAGAAGATGTTTCAAGTGTAGCACACGAAGTACTTCCTACCTCAAAAGTACTTGCATCAAAATTAATTGAACAAGTTTTAGACTTTGACAAAGTACACGAGGATTTCTCATCTTTGGAAATTCCACTATCACTTGAAACATTGACAACATTTGGTTTATCTTGTGTACTCGATTTTGATTTTTCAAAAACAAGACCAAATTCCACATCTGGTAGTTTGAGTTCTGATTTAAGGATATCACCTTCAACCATACTATCTAAACTTTTGTACACAAGATAACCACCATCTTTGTCAATAACAGCATATGTGATTAAATCAGTCACTTCAGGCTTAATACCCTGATTAAAACAAGGTGGAGTATCTTGAGACTCAAACATGGGGTTAGAAATAAAATTTATCTTTTCTTCCTCAACACCCGCTTCGATGTCATCATCATTATTAGAATCAAAACATGGTTTGGTCTCATCAGAATCAGATTCAGACTCATAATTAGAAGCACTTTTATTAGAAGCACTTTTATTTTCTGAAAAACTATTAACTTGTATAAACTCAGAAAGATTTTCACAATCGTTTTCCTTTTCTAGTTCACTTGTCTTGTCATCAGATTTAGGAGCAGATTCAGTAGTCTTTGACTCACCCTCTATTTCTTTAGGAAAGTCGTCAGATTCATTAGAATACAAAGAAACACACTGAGTATGTTGTGACAACCGACAAAATTCGGCTCTCAGGGTAGCGGCCCGATAATCACTCATTAGTATAATTCTTAGTGAAATCTCAATCCTATATCTATTTAGGAAGAATTAAGGTTGAAAGTGCGAAAATTTTTAGAGATAACCTAGAATTCCCGAAAATTTGCCCGAAAAAGCCCGTACCGGCCCAGAGTCACCCGAAAACCTTATAATGCCAAATTTAAAGTCAACTTGCGTAGAATATAATATCTTATTAAAAATTAAAAGTGGACTGTTCTAAATAAGTTGAAATCACCTTTGAAAAAGTCAATTTTTACCGAAAAATACAGAAACCCGACACTGCGTTTAAATTAAGCAGTGTAAGGCTTTGTTAAAAAAAAAGGAAGAAATGACAAAGGGTGGGGTGGGCCCCACCATGGCCGGCCACCACCCCCCTCCCCCTATCATCTCTCTTTCTTTTTTTCTTCCCAATACATAATCATCACCACCTCTTCCCAATCTCATTATCATTTTCAATTTCAAAACCTTTCTCCCATTTTCTCTCTTCTTCCCTCTTCATTCTCTCTCAATTTTCCAGCCTCAAACACATCTAAAATCTGGAGATATTGAAGATTTAAATAAGATTTTGAAGCTCTTATAGTTGTATTATCAAAGGTAAGGTTAGATTGTGTGTTTTAGATTCGATTTCTAGCAATTTTAAAGCTTTTTCTTGTATTTGTTGAGGATTAAACCCTCTTTTATTGGATGAATGTTGTTCTTGATGTTTGAGGACGAGAATGAACCTTAGAAATGTGTAAGAACATTCAAAAAAGGTGAAATTCTATGACTTCTCCTTAAAAACACAAGTTGGGGTGAAAATCTTACATTTTTGGGTCTTCTTGATGCTCCTAAGGGGCTGGATATTATTGTTATTTTATGCATGTGTTTCGATGATATTCAAGTTTATTTCTTCTATTCATTTGATATAAGTTAGGGTTTTTTAGTTTATCATCAATCAAACCCCCAAATTTTCAAAGATTATAAGTGTTCTTGGTTGAAATATTGAGTTTTGATTCTGGAGTAAAGTTGACAGATTATTGCATGGTGTTTGGACGACCCAAAAAGGGTGTTTATGGATTCCTTTTTCTCTAAAATTTTTATGGTTCAATATTTTATGTGTTAGGGTTCAAACCCCACTGGAATTATTCAAAAATTCCAAGTTTTGAACCCTCAACCATGTCAAAACGTTTTAATGTTCATCAGCTTCTGGTCAGAATTTTATATCAACTTCATGCATGCATATCTCCTTGATAACTTAAATAAAATGCATGATTCTTGATTCTAAGTTCAGGTTCAGTGAGTTAGCTTTCCAAAGAATCTGATATCACATGATTTGGTCGATTTTTGAGTGCTTAATCAATGAAAAGAAATTCGTGGTGCAATCTGTCCAAGGATGGTAGGTTCACATGCATGGATTCAAGAGGCCATATCTCATTCAAAAATCATCAAAATCGTGTGAAACTTGTTTCATTAGTTAGATATTTATTTTATCTTGAATATCCCTTTTGAAATTTGAATTTTGGTGTAGAAATGAATTCTCTATGGTACAAACATCACTGACTTGTAGTTCCAAGAATGATTTATGCACACTGATTTTACAAGAATTTCTAAAATATGTTAAACATCTTCAAAAATCATGAAATTTGGTGGGAATGTTGTTAACACCCCCCAATATCAGTAGGTAAAATTTTGATAACTTATCTTCTTGTGGACCGAAGCTTAAAGGCAACATTTTTGCATTATAGTGAATCTGCCAGAATCTGATTTCTCCAAAAAGATTGTTTTGCAAACTTCAAGAAATCCCATATGTTTGGACATTGTATAAAGTAACTAAAAGCTATTTTATACTAAGCTTAACTTAATAAAAGTTAGTGAAGGCATTATATTAGGATATCGGTAATGACTTGACTAGATACGGACCGTTGAATTAAGACTTACGTCAATTACGTATGTTTTAGGGCATAAGTAGACCTGGAGTCGGGATTATTCACGCACTATCGTTTGTCGTAAACGCAAAGTTACTCAAGGTGAGTATTCACAGCCCCTCTTTTACCGTTTTTACATATTTGGGGTGAAAAGCATGTTCAATGAAATGAATTATTGATTTATTTTGTAATATAAATCTTGATATGAGTAAATTTTGCAATGTTATGAGACATGATATAGTGAGTTTAAATGTTTAAGTCCCCGGTATCTACTATTAACTCATAACAATGGGCCTATAATACATGTGGATAGCGCTATTTGGTTGACATACCCACCTTAAACTGACGAGGAATAGGTGCACTGTATTGAATAAAAGTTCTACACATGTGGGATTTAGTCCCACCGCTGAGGTAGAACAGGGGCGTAGCATGTCGTATTTTCAAGCTTAGTAGTGACTCAAAGAATAAATATCATGTGATTAACGTTAACCCGGGAATT
This sequence comes from Centaurea solstitialis, assembly GCA_030169165.1. NCBI lineage: Eukaryota > Viridiplantae > Streptophyta > Magnoliopsida > Asterales > Asteraceae > Centaurea > Centaurea solstitialis. Next base: position 46,988,316 of record CM058046.1, on the reverse strand, counting down.
TTCTCATATTTGTTACAAAGCTTTGAAATGGAGTGAGCAAAAACGTTCACTAAAGATAAGCCTTGTGATGGTAGTGGGCAAAAAGGTTCACTACAAAATGTTTTGTTACTAAGCTTTGAAATGGAGTGAGCAAAAATGTTCACTAATGATAAGACTAGTAACGGTAGTGGACAAAAAGGTTCACTATAAATTGTTTACAAAATGTTTATAATAAATTGTGTGAGCAAAAAGGTTCACTGTAAAAGTTTTTGAAAAATGTGAGTGAATAAAAGATTCACCAAAAAGGTTATCGCATTTAAAATGTTTTGTGCATATGAAAACCTATGAACTCACCAACTCTCGTAGTTGACGCTTGTTTTAACATGCTTTTCAGGAAATCAGAAGGTAAATTAAAAGGCTTAATTTGCGCGTTTGTTGGCATCATTCAAGACATTATTTATTTTGTCCTGTCTGTAATTTCAAACTTCCGTTGGTTGTAATACAACTTATTTTTAAATTTTGAATATTTTGGTATGAATGAATGATGTTATTTATCTCCTATCGCATTGAAATCTTAGCTGTCACACCTCGTGTTTCCGCTTTAGCGGGGTGTTACAGATTTGGTATCAGAGCCATAGGTTATAGAGAACATCGGTTTTTCATAAAAACCAAGTACTATAACCAACCTTTTTCTAAGACAAGTTAAAACTTTTAATTATGGATTTCGAGTATAGGAGAATTTAAATACTAGTATGATTAGGATAGGTGCTATTCTGATATATCATAGATAGGCGGAGCCTGATCACCTACGCCTAGCCATGATATAAGTTGGATAAGACTTATGAACCAATCATACGGCTAGAGAATAAAAGTTGGAACCTTCGAAAATTTTCCTGAAAAACATAAACCGTGTGAGTTCACATAAGCATATTATGATGTTGATATTTACTATAGCACTTACGCGTTTAAGTAAAGTAACGCCACTGTTGAACACTCCTGCGTTAGCGCTAGGATGTCACTAGTATTTTGAATGCGTGTTAATAAGTTTTGCGGACACTACAATCACTATGTCGAACACTATTACTTAGACTTCGGAGAAGGACCCGTCTAAGCATTATGATTCCAACACTAGAGTAACAAGTAAAGATATTTAAGCGATCCACCTCCGATTACCCCCAACAACTATCTTACCTCAACCTACTCTAGTTTTTCCTACGCCTAACCCGAACCTCCCAGCACCTCATATGAGAGAACTTAGAAGACAGTTGCGGCAACCTTTCGGAGTGGACTGGCAATAACTCATTGGGGTAATGCAAGATCATTTCGTATCCTTTCGGGGATATTGATCGCTCATAATATTAGTATGGCACAAGGAGAGGCTTGAACTATGCGAACACTCGCCGACGGACTGCAAAATAGTCGAAGCAGGGCATCAAGATAGAATCGAGCCATAATTAAGTTGACAAAAATTGGTGCATCTCTTGGAGGAATGTACCACCATAGTTGTAGAAAATGCTATGACGGCAAAAAGGACGACTATGAGAGTTGACTTGGGCTGACAAGTTGTGGTAATACTGTTGGCAAGGTTGATCCTTTCGTTTGTAACTCTCGTGAATTTGAAAGAATTTCAAAGTGTACTTTTGGTTATCCCATTTAAACCTTAGCTTGGGTGAGTAAAATATTTTAAGGATGCATTAGCATCAAATTTTGACCCTTTCAGATATATATTAAGTTTTTATGAAACTAATCTTTGTTTAACCACAAAGACGTTTTTATCGATTTTATTGTAAAGAAATTCTCATAAATAAAATACAAATATTTTCGAACGTTTATTAAAGACAACTTTTAATCAAACATACATTTTACAAATGATTTAGAACCGCATTTCCAGAAGAAACACACGTAGCTAGAAAGTGAACCGTGAGAATTAATCGATCAACATTGCTCAACTGATAGCCCAACAAGTCCGGGAGTCGTACCTACCATAGTGTAGAACCCAAGTGTTGAGAAGAGTCAGAATCAACTATCTTTTAAATGCTTTCTAGTTTAGTTTCCTTGTTTCGTAAACAATCTTATTTTGTGTAAGCCCTTGTTTGAGGTTTGGAACCTCAAGGGCCTTTGTTGACAACTTTTGTAACTTCCTTTCTCCTATAAAAGGAAAAGGATGTTTAGGGTTTTGTGTTGGAATCCATAATATACTAAATTGGGCAAAGTTCACCATTGTTGAGTTTTATTAAAGCTTACATTGATTTCATCTTATTCTTAGAGGATTTCCATCCATTTCTATTGCATTTCATTGTTTTTAGGGACAACAATTGGTATCAGAGCCAATCTTGTTGATTCCTTGGTTTTTGGGTTGATTTTAAAAAGGTTTTTAAGGTTTTTCAAGTTTTGAGTTTTTCAAAACTTTTGGATTTTCAATCCAAAAGGTGTTTTAAAAGGGCTTAAAATAAGTGTTAAGTGATTCCCCATAGTTTTCTAAGCATTTTCATACATTTTGGGGGTCTAAACACTGATTTTTAAGAGGTTTTTAAGTGTTTTGAGAAATTTTTCGAGCTTTCTGTGCAGGTTTTCCGAATCGGAAAACGAGAGCTGAAATATCAGCTCAAATTTTCCGAGTCGGAAATTGCTCATTCTCCGAATCGGAGAACTCTCCTTTTCCGAATCGGAAAACATCTGTTTTCCGAATCGGAAAACGAGTCTCTGACTCGGGGTCTTGCTCTTGAGAAACTTCTCTCTTTTCCGAGTCCCTTTTCCGCACCCACCTTTTCCGATTCGGAAAAGTTCATTTTCCGAGTCGGAAAAGTTGCTTTTCCGAATCCTGTTGTTTGAGCCAAATCCGAATCGGAAAACATCTGTTTCCAAGTCGGATTTCGCCTCTTTGAGCCGAAACTCTTGCCATTTTGTTTCTCAAATTCGACACTAAGCTTGCTTTCAAAACCTTTTACTTTCACCAAGCTTTCTGTGTCCCGAGGCGCTCGAAACATCAGCTTTTTCAAAACCTTTCTGTGTTCAAGCCAAGTGAATCTTACAAGGAGGTCTCTTTCTTTTCTCAGAAATGTCGAAGGAAATCCTGGGGATTGGTTCCGAAACTCGCCCTCCTGTCCTTGTGATGGGCGAGTACCAGCAATGGAAGCGCCGGATGATACACTTCCTAGACATGCTTGACGGTAATCTCATGAAGTCAATCCGCGAAGGCCCAATCCGACCAACTGTCACGGTTGCTGCTGTTCCCAAAACAGATACGTGTCCTGAACTTCCGTCGTATGTCGTCGAGAAGCCAGTTGAGATGTTCAATCCAGAACAAAGAGCCCGGCACCTCGTTGATAAGCGTGCACTGACCCTTCTGATCATGGCTCTTCCCAATGATATGTATGCAAGAGTGGATAGTCTGACAAACGCACGAGACGTTTGGTTAGAAATAGAGCAACAGATGCAGGGAGGTGACACCGCCCTCGAGAGTCAAAAGGAAAGTGCCTTAAACGCTTACGAAGGCTTCAAAGCCAGGGAAACCGAATCCCTCACCGAGTCTTATCAAAGACTGAACGCCTTCGTGAATGACCTACGAAGACTCGGGATAGAAAAGTCAAAGTACGAGGTGAATGTTAAGTTCCTGAAGAACCTGACATCGGCATGGCAGAATCTGGCGATCAACTTACAGCTAAGCCGAAATCTGGGGATTATGGGTCTGCATGACCTTTTTAGCATGATGGTTCAGCATGAGGAATTCATCACTGGCGGCAAGTTCAAAAATGCTGTTGATCCTCTGGCACTCGCGGCAGTACCATGTGGAGGATCAAACTCAGCTCCCTTCCAGCACCAACAGTACGGCAACTCATCTCCTCAGCAATTCAACCACTCACCACCTCAGCACTATCAGGAGAACTACAATCAGGAGTTCAACGGGAACTATGGTTCAAACTACCAAGAGTTCAACTCGAACTATGGTCCAGGCTATCAACATCCAGATGATCCGCTGATCATCTCAATCTCTGATGATGAACTCTTTCATGTGAATGAGTCTCTTGCCCTCATCTCTAACAGCGTACAGAAGCTGAATTCCAAACGTGGATACAGCAGACCCAGGGGATCTGGATATCCCAGTGGAGGAAGGATGGGGCAAGGCCGAGGTGGACACTACCAGCAAGAACGAGTTCAGTTTGGAAATCAAGGAAGAGGAGGATACCAGCAAGGGGACAGATATCAGAATCAGCATCCAGGAAGGTACCGTGGTGATCAAGGACAGTATAGGGAAGCTCGAGGAAACTACAGAGATAACACCTACCTGGACTATCAGGGAGGCCCTGGAGACCAGGGAGATTGGAGAGGACAGGTTTCTCATATCAACTATCGCCAAAACCAGAGAAACTACACTCCAGAATCGGGATACATTGATCGTCAAGGATACAGTAGCGGGTATGAAGGTGGTCAAGATGGAAGACGTGAAGATGACAGATATGGAGGATTCGTAGGTGGTCAAAGTGGTCCGGGATATGGTCAAGAACAGGAGAGGAACTACAGGGAATTTGATGGTCAATCAGCTCATGGTAACAGAAACTACCAAGACGGGAACCATCAGAGTGGTTCTTCTAGGCAAGCTCCGAGAGAAGGACATCATCAAGGTCCTGTTGAGATTGGTGATCAAAGGTTGAATGCTCCTCCAGCTCCGGTGAATAGTGGTGCTCCTACCCCAGCTCCTCAAAAGACCGCTAGTGCCACTACATCATGCTTCAAATGTGGCAAGCTGGGTCACTATGCGAACAACTGCCCTGTCAGATACAAGGATGCTGCATACTTTGAGAAGAAGGCAGCATTAATGAGGAAGAAAGAGAAGGGAGTCGCTCTGCTAGTCGATGAGGAAAACTGGGTGTGCGAGGAAGAAAGCTCAGACGAGGAAGATCATCTTGTTGGGGGTCCGTGTTTGATGGCAGACTTCGAAGGACCTGAAGCTGTTGGCCCCAGCACATATCGAGACCTCGACGCTTCTGAGGTATCCACTATTCCTGACTTAACTGATGATGTGACAATGTTAGAATCTAGAATTTGTGAACTTGAGAGATGTCTCCAATCGGAACGATCTCTCGTCACGAAATTTAGAATCGACAGTGCCATATACAAAAGTTCTCTTGAGGACTTGACTATAGTGTACAATCGTGAGACTCTTGAGTCTAGCATCAGAGAGTCCAATTTGTCCAACAAACTCAGTTGTCTTCAGAAAACCCATGAGGAACTTAACAGTGACCATGGTGAGCTCCAACTAAAATTTCAGTTGCTTTCAGAAGAAAGAACTAGACTGTTTTCCAAAATTCAAGAGCTTGAAGATAACAACTTTAAGAGAGGACAATCTGAGCAGACCCTGAGCATTCTTACGCAGCATGCCAACAAAAATCCTTTCTATAAAGCCAGACCCGGACTTGGACTGTCTGAAAACCATGTTTTAGAAAAGGCACCTTCTAATCTGTACAATTTTGAGGACATGGCCGCCTCCAAACCCAAACCTGCCCTAGTAGGAGGACATGTGACCGAGGAATTCGTTAGGCAGACTGTCACATATACCGAAGTTATAAATGGTGAGACCATAACCACGACCGTCAGTCCAACGAACAGCACCTCTAGCAGTCCACCCACTAGCCCTGCTCCCAACAAACCTATATTTGTCCCAGCCAGTGATCCAACAAACACTAAGTCCACATGGGAAGGCATCAAGGCTAGGACCCCTAGGGTAGCTATGCCTCCCATCAACTATTCAGACCTTAACACTAGTTATGACACTAGGGAGATGGATTTTTCAGAAGAGACCTTAGTTATCCCACCAGAGGATGTTTCCGCAACTAAGAGTCCCGACCTAGTCGAACTAGAGAAGGAAATGTTTGGACTTAGACTAAAAGCCATGGATCTGGACGCATGTCAACATCAGATACTGAATCTGAAAGTGCTGATTTCTGAAAAAGACAACTTGGTTCACACTTTGAAGAAAGACTTGATCGAGGCAAATGCCGAGAGAATTAGAATGTCTTCAGAATGTGAGACCGCAGCCTCAACCTTTACTGATTTTCAACTCAAGGTTGCGGATCTTAAGGCACGATATGTTCTCCTAAATATTCACTCAGAAATTACAAGAGAACTTGATCATGATGAAAAGATCAACTATCGTGTGGCCTTAACAACCAACGTGTGTCAAATTCCATTTTGAAAAGAAAAGTCATGTACTTTAAAAACCTTTCAGACTCAGTTAATGATAGGACTACTCCACTCCTAAACCATCCGATAGTCAACTCCCAAACCAAATCTGTTATTGATCCAGAGGACTATTACACCTTACTGTCAGATGATGATGAACCTCTCAACTCACACCATAGGATAACCGAACCAAAGACTATCCATGATCCTAACATTGAATACGATCTGAAGGTGTTCTTAGATGAAGGTGATGATCCTTCAGGCTTTATCCCAAAAGAGCCAAAATCTGTTTTTGTAAAACCTGAGAAGTCTGTTGAGTCACGAGCTCCTGTTTCTGAGAACAGTAACCCTAAAGGTGAAAAATGTGTTGGTACTGACAAGGGAAAGTTAGTTAAGCCTCACGCACCCAAAGGACTCCAGAAAAGACATTCAAAGTCTAACGATGCTCGTAACTCAGCTAAACCCATTAAAAGTCTTGACCTTAATTCAAGCAGCTTTGAAGTGGGTGAGACCTCTCAGTTAAAACCAAAGCAACCTTTCTCTTCCACAAAACCTAAATTTTCAAAAACATCTTCTGGAAAGGGTGGCAACTCTTCTCCTATTAAACCGTCATCTAACTCACACCATGCTCTTAATGCAGATGGGAGGAAGAAGGATGGTGGACGGGAAGTGAAGCCACCGAGGAAGGATCACCGAGGAAGACCCAACTCTTTTCAAGCTTTCCCTAAGCAGCATAGTCCTAACCGTGCGGGTCTTGGCTATGCTCCACCTAGTGTAGGAATTAATTCAAACATGTCTGTAAAACGTAATCGACATTTAACTCATGCTTTTGATTCTTTGCGTAATGACATGTGCTTTATGTTTGACAATTTTCTGCGCTATGGTGTTTATGATTCCTTTAATGCTGATGTGCCTAAAATCAAATCTCGAAAGAGAAGAGGGAGAAAAAGAGGAAAGGGGAAACCTTCCTCGTCAGTGCAGTCCCCTAAGCCTAAGGAGAAATCCGAAAAGGAGACTGCATCGACCAATTCAATTGTTTCTGACCCTAAGGAACCCATTTGGCAATGGGTCCCTAAACAAGCCTAATTGTTTTGCAGATCAGTCATGTGTGGTACTTTGACTCGGGGGCTCACACACACATGACTGGGCAGCGGTCCTTCATCTTCGACTACGTTGAGAAGTTTGAGGGATACATAAAGACTGCCGACAGAACGCCGTTGCCGATATTAGGGTCGGGAAAAATCACCAATGGAAAGTACATCATCAAGGGTGTACGTTATGTGGAGGGATTGGGGTACAACATGTTTAGCTCCAGCCAGTTCTGTGATAACGGATACTGGGTGAAGACCTTTCAGTACGGAAGTGACGTGAACGATGAAGACAACAATGCTATTCTCTCCGCCAGGCGAAATGGCAATCTCTACACAACCGTCTTCCGTTCAATCCCTCAAACACACCCCCAGTTTGAAGCTAACCCGAAGAATGCAATCTGTCTGCTCTCAAAAGCATCAAAAGGGGACAGTTGGTTATGGCACCGCAGACTATGCCATCAGAACTTCAAAGATATGAACAAGCTGGTTTCTAAGGGATTAGTCAGGGGACTACCTGAGCTTCGCCTTTCCAAGGACACTCTCTGTCCTGCGTGCGAACAAGGAAAGATGACCAGAAGCTCTCATCCACCGAGAATGGATACAAATTGCCAAAGTCCCCTCGACTTGATACACATGGATCTTTGTGGACCTATGAGAGTAGAAAGTCTCGCCAGAAAGAAGTATATGCTGGTTCTCGTAGATGAATTCTCCAGGTTCACTTGGATTGAATTTCTTCGAGACAAATCAGAAGCTGCTGAACGAATCATAGCCTTCATCAAACGCACACAAGTTCTCTTGGGTCGTCGGGTGAGGAAAATACGTAGTGACAACGGTACTGAGTTCCGCAACGCAAAGCTGCAATCCTTTCTCGAAGAAGTGGGGATCACTCACAACTTCTCAGCAGTTCGCACACCTCAACAGAATGGGGTCGTTGAAAGGAAGAACCGTACGTTAGTCGAAGCAGCAAGATCCATGATGGCTCACTCTGGAGTTCCTCAACAGTTTTGGGCTGAAGCCGTCTCCACAGCATGCTACACGCAAAACCGGACTCTGATCGTAAGGCGGACTGGTAAAACCGCTTACGAGATGGTCGAACAGCATAAGCCAAACATTGACTTCTTTAGAGTTTTTGGTTGTAAATGCTATGTTCTTAATGACCGGGATAATTTGGGTAAGTTTGACCCTAAGTCTGATGAGTCTATATTCATCGGATACTCACATAACTCTAAGGCTTACCGGGTCTTCAACAAACGGACCCGAACTATCCTGGAAAGCTCAAATGTTGATTTCTCTGAATCTGAAACCTATCTGAATGCTAGTTCTAGTAGCGTGTCTGCATCTTTCCCTGAATTGTTCCCTTCACCACCGAGCACAGATCCATCTTCTAACTTTTCTGCTTTAGACTTTTTAGATCTCGCGGAATACGATCTGCACACTCTAACGAGTCCAATCGTAGTTCCCGCTCCAACAGGTTCGACCACAACCACAGTGACATCTGATGCCTTCGTCACGGAGCCCTCCTCCAGCACTTCAACTCACTCCGTGACACCTGAGTCCGCGGCTCCCCCATCTGAAGTTTCCTCCGCAGCTTCACCGACATCTGATCAAGAACAGACTCCGCACCCTGTTCTTACTCCAATTCCAGAAGAAGCTCCACTACCTTCCCCGAGCACGGCCCAACGATCATATGCTCAGGTAGTTAGAGAGCCCCGGTTAGAGGCTGCACCGCGGGTTAACCAGGCTGAAGGCACATCAAGTGGGAACCTAGAAGAGGTCTTTGCTGTGCAAGATGAGAACGACGCCACCAACAACCGACAGGCTTATGTCACTCATCCTCACACTAGAAGGTGGACAAAAGATCATCCCCCCTCCCAGATCATCGGGAGTCCCTCACAACCTGTAAACACTAGATCTGCAAAGCACACTGAAAATCTGATCCTTTTCGGTGGATTCTTGAGCGACTTTGAACCATCTGATGTTTGGCAAGCTCTCACCGATCCCGACTGGGTGATCGCCATGCAAGATGAGCTGGCCGAATTCGAGAGAAACAAGGTTTGGCGCTTGGTAGAACGACCATGGGGAAAGACAATCATTGGCCTCAAGTGGATACTCCGGAACAAAACCGACGAGAATAATCTCATCATCCGGAACAAAGCTCGCCTGGTCGCCAAGGGTTATCGCCAACAAGAGGGTATCGACTATGATGAGACGTACGCGCCCGTAGCCCGAATCGAAGCAATCCGAATCTTCCTTGCGTATACTGCACACAAAAACATGACAGTCTATCAGATGGACGTCAAGTGTGCCTTCCTGAATGGAGTCCTTCAAGAAGAAGTGTACGTTGAGCAACCGGAAGGGTTCGTCGATTCTCGATTCCCCAATCACGTCTATGTTTTGGACAAGGCGCTGTATGGTCTCAAGCAAGCTCCGAGGGCATGGTATGAAACTCTCACTGACTACTTAATCGGAGTAGGCTACAAGAAAGGTACTATTGATCCCACTTTGTTTCTCAGGAAGTCAGGTACAGATTTAATTATTGTTCAGATATACGTGGATGACATTATCTTTGCGTCTACGAAGCCTGAGATGTGCCAAGAATTTGAGACCACCATGAAATCACAATTCAAAATGAGCATGATGGGCGAGTTGACGTTCTTTTTAGGACTTCAAGTTCGACAACGCCCTGATGGCATTTTTATAAATCAAGCCAAATATGTTCAAGACCTTTTAAAACGTTTTGATTTCGGTGGTTCAAACTCTGCGGCCACACCAATGCCCAAAAATTTTCAACTCTCTGCTGATACTTCTGGTAAACCGGTTGACCAGAAAACATATCGGGCAATCATTGGTTCCCTCTTATATCTCACGTCTAGTAGACCCGATATCGTCTTTTCCACGGGTGTCTGCGCTCGTTTTCAGTGTGACCCACGGGAATCACATCTGTCTGCAGTCAAGAGAATCCTTAGGTATCTGAAGGGCACACCGGATTTTGGCCTTTGGTACCCAAAGGATTCTGGCTTTGAACTAATTGCATATACAGACTCAGACCATGCAGGTTGCAAGCTTAACAGGAAAAGCACTTCTGGTGCTTGTCAATTTCTCGGGGACAAGTTGGTCAGCTGGTCATCCCGGAAGCAGACTTGCGTCTCTTTATCCACCGCGGAGGCAGAATATGTAGCCGCCGCCTGCTGCTGCTCGCAAGTTCTGTGGATGAAAACCCAACTAGCTGACTTTGGATACACCATGCATCGAATTCCCATCTACTGCGACTCCAAAAGTGCAATACAGATCACGGCAAATCCAGTTCAACATTCTCGGACGAAGCATATCGACATTCGATATCATTTCATCAAAGATCACGTCGAGAAAGGTAATATTGAACTATACTTTGTTGAGAGTGACTATCAGCTTGCTGATTTGTTCACCAAGCCGTTTGACGAGAAGCGTCACTTTTTCCTCCTAAGCAAGTTAGGAATGCTAGACCTCCCTGCCTGAGGTCTAGGGGGAGTCGGGAGTTCTTACTTTATATGCATGTGTGTAGGGGGAGTCTGTAGGAACTTTATAGATGTTGCATGAATCGAGGGGGAGTCCTAGGTCCTGTATTTATTCTTTGGGGTGCTCTCTAACGTTCTCGGATCCACATCACTTTGGATACCACTTTTATATTTTATCTTGTAGGTGTGGACCCTCACAACGACTTCTGGTTACTTCAGACCAGGACTCGCTCTAAACCCAGTGAGACGTACCAGGTAAGTCTCCTTTCTCGGAAGTCGAGGGCTGAACTTGTAACTTTTTGTGAACTTGAAAGTTCAGGGGGCGGTAGAGTACATGTCTTGAACTTACAAGTTCGGGGACTAACTTTGCCACTTTCTGCTTCTTAAAGTTCAGGGACTCGTTTTGCAATTTTTGTGCAACTTGTAGTCCAGGGTCTGTTTTGAAACTTCTCTGAAAATACAAGTTCAGGGACTTGTTTGTAAGTTTACTCAAACTTCAAGTCCAGGGGTGGTTTTTGCCAAATGGTGAAAGTCGGGTTAAGAGAGCCAAAAGGAGAGCCAAACACAGTGTTTTTGACCCAAACACAGTGTAATTCGGTAAAAATATAAATACCGGTTTTCAAGAATTACTTTTCACAAAATTCAAATTTTCATCTTTTTTCTCTCTGAATTCTCACCCGAACCCACTTCGCGCTCGATTCCGGTTTTCGTTCGTTGTTGCTCCGATCGTCGATATCTTTACATATTCGGATTCCTGGTAAGTAAACGATCAACCCTTATATAGTTTTAACATCTAAATCATGTGTTTTAATACCTGGATCGAAGCCTAAAAGTTTTAAAACTTACCCGAAACCCAAACTTCTTGGAATGGGATTTCGGGACGTTAAAACGATCCTTTGTTGCTTATAATGTTGTTATAAACTGATTTAGGATGAATGTTGATAGTTTAGGGCCTTAGATCGACGATTTTTGAGCGGTTTCTAAGTGGAAAATACGAACAGTCGCGGTTTTCCGACTCGGAAAACTTGAACATTCAAGTTTTCCGAATCGGAAAACTTGAATGTTCAAGTTTTCCGCATCGGAAAACGATAAGTATTCTTGTATGTTTTCCGATTCGGAAAACGTGGTTTTCCGAATCGAACTTGGTCTCGGTTTTCAAATGCTTCTTTTCCGACTCGGAAAACGTGGAACTACCCTTATGGGTTTCCAAGGTTTTCCGACTCGTTCGAGAGACCAAGTCTTGCCAAAATTTTCCAAGTGTTGACATTTTCCGAATCGGAAAACCATGTTTTCCGACTCGGAAAACCTACATGTTTTCTCTCTAAGTGTGGGAGTTTCCCGACTCGGAAAATACCCTTTTCCGAATCGGAAAACTTGTCTGTTTTATCAAAATGCTATTTTACCAAGTGTTGAGTTATCCGACTCGGAAAACACTCTTTTCCGAATCGGAAAACTCCCCTCGTGTACTTTGCTCGTTTTCCGACTCGGAAAACACGAAAAACTCATTATTGGGTTTTCGAGTTTTTCCGACTCGCGCTTAGTCGAGGGTATAGTCTTTTCACGTTATAATATTTCTAACACTTGAGGTATTACAGAAATGGCTGATCAACAACCGATTGCTCCCACTTCACCAGTCGCCAACGCTGCTGATCTCGCACTGATCAACCCGGCAGACATTGTTGAGATCCACCAGAACAACCAGTTCGTTGACTTGGCGAACTTCACAGTCCAAGATGACGTTGTTCTCGAGATTCTCCGAGCTCACCCCCTTGCATACGCGATGCAAGCCACTGCTGATGTCCCGATGATTTATATGCAGCAGTTCTGGCACACTTCCCGTGTTGAGAACCGGGACAGAGTTCAGACCATCGTCGGCCGAGTGGACCAGACTGATCTGGTCCTCACTATGGAGGATCTTCGCAGAATCCTTCGTCTGCCAGCTGCTACTTCAGAGGCACCATTTGACCCTCTCGTATCTGGATCTGAGCTGTTCAGCGAAGTGCTCGCTGTCGGAGTCCACTACACTGAGAACAACAGGCCAAGAGGAATCTCCCAGATCTCTCAGGGAATGCTGCCCCCAATCTGGTACTCATTCTTCAACATTCTCAACCGTACTATCTCTTCGAAGACCCATGGCGTGGACAAGGCATCCACCCAGTTCTGGCATATCTTTCATGCGGTCGCCTACGGAAGGCGAATCGACTTTGCTCAGCAAATCTGGGCGGACATCATCGGTGATGTCAGAGCGGGGCCAGGACGCACAAAGCACACATCCATCCCGTGGATGCGCTTCTTCAGTCTGGTCATTCGAGATCACATGAACCAGAACCGAGCTGTCCGACGCAGAGCAAACCATCTCCGCTTTGAAAGCCAGCAGATTGGACGAGCCAACAAGAAGAATCTGAAGTCTGGACAGGTAGAGATGCCCATACCGAACAACGTGCTGAACTTGGCAGACCGTAGGTCAATGAGCGTTAGGATGTACCGAATTTCCGTAGGTTTAGAAGACACATCTACGGACTCCTCAGAACCGGGGAGCCCTGCCCAAGATGTGCAACCCGTCCTTACTAGAAGCCGTACCTCAGGTACGGCGGGCCAGAGCTCCAGTGGGGGAGCTTCTGGCTCGGGAGTGATGAGAGTCGACGTAAGGGGAGGAGCGGGTAGAATAGTCGGTACGTCTGCCACTCCGCACACTTCTAGAGCCGGTGCATACCAGACCATGATCCAAAACCGTGCCACTCGTGCTCGCACTCCTACAGTTGTAGAGGAGTCTACTGATGCCGTCCGCTTGCGCGAGTACACGAGTCACTTCAGGGTAAAGCAGTATATGGGCACCCTTCAGCAGTCACCTATCCACTCGTCATCGGAAGAACGCCGATCGCCGACGCCGCCGCAACAATCTACTGGGGAGGACGTGGAAGCTTCCCCACAAGAACAAGCACATGTTCCTCCACCACCTCACTCGGCGGCCGTCACCACTCAGGCAGCAGAACCGTCTGGCGATCCTTCTGGCGACAACTCCGACGGTCACGACTCTTCCGAGCACACTCCTACGGATCGTCGTGAGCCCGATGACGAGGCATCAGAGTCAGAACAAGTTGATTACGGATCCGACTCCGAGTTTCAACTGTCAGATCCACCAAAGGGCGGGAAGGCCCAGGTGATAGATTTAGATGAAGCCACCTCCTCCTTCAACGACGACCGGATTTCTGGTGATCCCACTCTTATTGCGGATCTGGCGTCGGATGACCGAACTGTCGGTCAGGAGGAAGAAGGTGAGGCCGAAGTTGCTACCGGCTGGGGTCGAGAAGACAGCGAAGAAGAAGAAGAGAGAGAGAGGGGAGAAAAGGAGAGAGAGAGCAGAGAAAAAGAGACCGCAGACGTAGAGGTCCAGTTGAGCGAGCCTTGGGCTCAGTTAGAGGAGGCGGATGTAGAAGAAGAGCCGCATAGGTTAGATTTGGATATCCCTTCAACCCAGAGTCCAACCCCCACAGAGGCAACCCTCATTCAGACCGGTCACCTAGTGACGTCGGGTCAAGACGCTGGCAGCCAACCAGCGCATTTGCACACCCAAACCAGCCACTCGGCCATCTCTCAACAGATGGTCGTTTCACATTCTCACGGGGAATTAGCTCAACTTCCACCGGCCACTCAATCGGAGTCTGCCGGTGTTGAAATGAGAGAGGCTCTGCCCACCTCTCGACGTCTTTCAGAGCACCAGTAGTCCTAGAGCCACTCATAGACACCTTCAGGGTTGTTCATTTGTCTAGGACACTTGTGGATGCTTCATCTGCCCGCCCAAGTGGCGAGGCCGGAACGGGGAGAGTTGGTGCGTTTTTGGACGCCCTTCGAGGATCCACCGGAAGCCCCGACACCGTCAGCATTATACCAGCGGTGACATCGGGCCGAGAGAGTACCTCTTTAGGACTCTACTCGTCAACTGGAGCCCAAGTGGCACCGGGTTTAGTCTTTCCGGGACCGGGTCCGACAGACTCGAGCAAAGTCTATAAAGATGCTCACGCAACACCGGGGCTTTTGAGCCTGACGGATTCGGGCGGAATCCCTAAAACCGCCCCTGCAACACCGGGACTTATAGGTCCGACGGATTCGGACGACATCCTTAAAGTCGTCCAAAGCAGGTTATTAGCCGTGGAGCAAGCCAATCAGGCTCGGGACGCGCGGGTCGAGGCACTCGAGAGAGCCTTGGCCGAGACGGAGAGGAAGAGACAAGCCGATCTTGAGGCGTCGCGCAAGCTTCAAGAAGACCGGGATGCGGAGCTATACGAGCTCAAGAGGAGGATCAAGGGCAAGCATTCTGAGGCTGCCCCATCTACTGAAGCTCCCATTCCTAGGCCATCTGAAGACGTCCTCAGGCTCGCTCCTCCGACTTCGGGCGACCTTCCACCGATCCCAGGCTACGTCACTGAGGTGGAGCACTTGATGATGGTCACTTCATACACCACTCAGAATGACCGCCTGTCAGCCCAAGTCCGAGACCAAGCTGCCCAGATCGAGCTGCTACAACAAAGGATAAGAGAACTGGAGGCCGTGTGTCGGTCCCAGGCTCAGCCTTCGAAAAGGAGGCATGATGACCCTGATGACTCCGCACCAGGTCCTCATGAGGGGGAGGTACAAGCTGCAAAACGGCTTCGCACCAACCTCCAACCTGGCTCCGGCTCCGGTTCATCAGCTCCAGCTCCAGGTTCCTCAGCCGCTCCCTCGAGCGCCCCCACAGACTTAGATGCCGCCGAAGCTCCCTATGTCAACTCCGATACAGAAGACATTCCGGACATGGGGAGTTGGAGATACGAGAGGATTCCGGAAGGGGAGAAAGTTCAGTTTCCTCAGATGACGGACACGGCCCAGATTGATCCCGTTCTCCCAGAAGCAGCACCGACTGATCCTTCAGAGTTCCAGATTCCGGAAGCAGCCCGGAAGATCTTGCGGTCGCTCGCTCAGAGTCTAAGGGTCTATCAGAAGGGAGACGACCTCGTCAAGGATCCTGACTACGCCAACCTCCTCTCAGCGCTCAAGTTCCCAACTCCAGAAGCCCCACGGACAGTCCACTCTACCGATCCAGAAACCGATGCTCCTACTGTCATCCAGCTCAACTGGAACCACTCCATCATCTTCCGTCCGTTCCTAGAAGAAACGTTCACCCGCATCTATCAGCAAGAAAAGCTGCACGCCTGGTCCCGAAAAGTCTACTTCGGGATCTCTCACATCAGCAACAAGAGACGAAGGACTGCGTACGTGCATCAGCGAATGTGCAACTGGGCCACTCATGGACGCCAGAGGATCAGACGTCGCTTTACCAAGGTAACTGCTATGCGCCCCTACAAACATGGCCATCAGTTGTTCCTGGAGTTTGATGTCCGCATGTACGGCACCGGTGTCCCTCGAGGTGAACTGCAGAACTGGACCTTCACAGAAGCTGACTTAGATCGGGTGCATCTAGAAGACCTTCTCACGATCATCAAGTACCTCCAAGGCCCGATCCTCCGACCAGAGCACTACAGAGATGGCACGGAAATACTGAAGAAATACGTCCGTCACGCAATTTCTCTCGCGAGAGTGACGGACTACCAGCTTGCCATAGAAAGCCGCCAGCCGAAGGTCAACCTGCTGAGACCAAACCTGCTCGTTCCTGGTATCGATGCCTACATTCCGTACATGCCAACCAGGATACCTGAGCATGGAGTCCTGTACCTGACTCGGAAGAAGAAGGAGCGCAGGTTCATGAGGTTTGGGGAGCTCTCCAGGTTCTGCGACGGGACCCTCCTTTATGTCTACAACGGCATGCAGAGCAGACTGCTGGCGGATCAGATACCAAGTCGGAAGATCATAGATGGCAAAGGAAAGCTGCTGGAAGCAATGAGGTTGATCGAGAAGAAGCTAAAGGAGCGGATGATGTACAGACGAGCTGAGGCTGCGATGCAGATGAGAGCACGGATCATAGGCGAGTGGGAAGAGTATCTGCAGATGTCCAAGTGGGAGCCTGCACTGGAGTTACCTCCACCATTCTGACTGCTTCTCAAAGGGGGAGATTGTAGAACCCAAGTGTTGAGAAGAGTCAGAATCAACTATCTTTTAAATGCTTTCTAGTTTAGTTTCCTTGTTTCATAAACAATCTTATTTTGTGTAAGCCCTTGTTTGAGGTTTGGAACCTCAAGGGCCTTTGTTGACAACTTTTGTAACTTCCTTTCTCCTATAAAAGGAAAAGGATGTTTAGGGTTTTGTGTTGGAATCCATAATATACTAAATTGGGCAAAGTTCACCATTGTTGAGTTTTATTAAAGCTTACATTGATTTCATCTTATTCTTAGAGGATTTCCATCCATTTCTATTGCATTTCATTGTTTTTAGGGACAACACATAGTCACTCAAGTTACTACCGACCTTGTCGCAAATAGAAGAAATAAGGGAGTTGTAGTGTCCATCGAATGGAAAGATGGTAATAAAAGAAAGTAGAGCATCAGTCAGAAGAGACAACTCAAGATCATTCAGATAAAAGTCGAAAAGTAGTCAAGAAATGCACACTGAGCTTAGCAAGAAAGGACCTTAGTATAGATTTAATCCCGATCAAGATAGGGAGTTTGATATAATCATTGGTATGGACTGGATGTCTAACCACCGAGCAACAATATTTTGTGCCAAGAAGATTGTCATGATAGCACTACCCGATGGAAGTGTACTCGAAGTACACGGGAGAAGCTAAAAAGGGATATTAAGATAATGTCCTACATGAAAATGTGAAGCCATTTGCGAAAGGATTGCGGGCATTTATGGCGCATGTTGTAGATAAAGAGGGAAAGGAGAAGGAAATTCAGAACTTTCCAGTTGTACGAGATTATCCAGAAGTGTTCCCGGAGGAGTTACCCGGACTACCCCCGCATAGGCAGGTAGAGTTCCATATTGATCTAGTTCAAGGAGCAGCTCCTGTAGCAAAGTCACCGTATCGTCTGGCGCCATCAAAGTAGTAGGAGTTGTCGAATCATCTTCAAAAATTGCTTGATAAGGGACTCATCCGACCCAGCTCTTCACCCTAGGGAGTCCCGGTCTTGTTCATCAAAAGAAGGACGGATCCTTTCGAATGTGCATAGACTTTAGGGAGCTGAACAAGATCACTATCAAAATCGATGTCCTCTACCGCGCATAGACGGCCTGTTTGACCAGTTGCAATGACCTACCTACTTTTCCAAAATCGACCTTCGGTCAGGTTACCATCAGATGAGAGTGCAAGAAGAAGATATCGTCAAGACAGCGTTCAGAACTCGGTATGGTCATTACGAGTTCTTGGTCATGCCATTTGGTTTGACAAACGCTCCAGCAGTGTTCATGGATTTAATGAACAGGATATCTCGACCGTACTTGGATAAATTGGTGATTGTCTTCATAGATAACATTCTGATCTACTCGCGAA
Source organism: Centaurea solstitialis (assembly GCA_030169165.1). Classification (NCBI taxonomy): domain Eukaryota; kingdom Viridiplantae; phylum Streptophyta; class Magnoliopsida; order Asterales; family Asteraceae; genus Centaurea; species Centaurea solstitialis. The sequence continues at coordinate 46,970,149 of CM058046.1, read as the reverse complement.
GCAAGGAGGAGCATGAGCAGCATTTAAGATTGATACTGGAGTTGCTCAAAACCGAGGAACTTTACGCAAAATTCTATAAGTGTGAATTTTGGATCCGTGAAGTGCACTTTTTGGGTCATGTAGTGAACAAGGAAGGAATCCATGTCGATCCAGCGTAGATTAAGGCCATAAAGAAAAGGGAAGCACCGAAGACGCCAACAGAAATTTGACAATTTCTTGGTTTGGCAGGCTATTATCGGCGATTTATTGCAAATTTTTCCAAGATTGCGCAGCCGCTGACAACTTTAACGCAAAAAGACAAGAAGTTTATTTGGGGAGAGAAACAAGAAGAAGCGTTTTAGTTACTCAAGCATAAGTTGTGGAATGCACCCATTCTGGCACTACCGAAGGAACGGATAACTTCGTGGTGTATTGCGATGCTTCGCATCAAGGCTTGGGATGTGTTTTGATGCAAATCGAGAAAGTCATCGCTTACACATCCAGACAGCTGAAGATCCACGAGAAGAATTACACCACTCATGATTTGGTGCTCGGAGTAGTGGTGTTTGCCCTCAAGATTTGGAGACATTATCTTTACGACACCAAATGCACCATCTTCACAGATCAAAAGAGCCTTCAACACATTCTCGACCAGAAAATGCTAAACATGAGACAAAGAAGATGGGTTGAACTGCTCAGTGACTATGACTGTGAGATAAAGTATCACTCAGGGAAGGCGAATGTTGTAGTTGATGCGCTGAGCAAGAAGGAAAGAGTGAAGCCTACAAGGACGCGAGCCATAGGAGTATTAGTACGAACCAGTTTGAAAAGTCAAATACTCGAAGCCTAGAGGGAAGCTTTGAAGGCAGACAACCTGAAGAAAGAAACTCTTCACCAGATAGAAATGGAGTTTGAGGTGAAAGCTGATGGAGTACGTTATTTTAAGGATAGGGTATGGATACCAAAGGTCGATCAGTTGAGAACAACGATCAGGGACGAAGCTCTCCAATCAAAGTACTCGATACACCCAGGATCTGACAAGATGTATAAAGGATTGAAATAACACTATTGGTGGCCTGGAATGAAAAAGGATATAGCCACTTATGTGAGCAAATGCTTGACCTGTGCCACGATCAAGGCAGAACACCAGAAGCCATCCGGACTCCTGCAACAGCCGGAAATTCCAGAATGAAAGTAGGAGCAGATATCAATGGAGTTTGTGATCAAATTACCCAAAACCCAGAAGGGTCATGAGTCAATATGGGTAACTAGGGATCGCCTTACGAAATCAACGCTCTTTTTACCAATTCGAGAAGACTTCAGTATAGACAGACTTGCGCAACTCCATGTGAATAAATCGTTATGCGCCATGGATTACCTGTTTCAATTATTTCCGACAAAGATAGACGCTTTATTTCACGCTTCTGGCAATCATTAAACAAAGCGATGGGCACAAGGTTAGATCTAAGCACCTTATATCATCCTCAAATGGATGGACAGGCAGAGGGAACCATACAAACGCTGGAGGACATGTTGTGTGCCTGCGTGATGGAATTCGGAGGAAGTTGGGACAATCATCTACCATTGACTGAATTCTCCTACAATAACAATTACCATACCAGCATTCAGTGCGCTCCATACGAAGCTCTTATTGGACGCAAATGCAGATCACCACTTAGTTTGTTAGAGATTGGAGAACGACAACTAACTAGGCCGATATCGTTCAAGAAACGATGGACAAAATTTAAAACAATGCAGCAAAGGCTGAAAAGCAGCCAGGGATCGTTATAAGAGTTATGCTGATACTCGCAGGAAGCCTTTGGAATTTCAAGTTGCTGACAAGGTACTTTTGAAAGTATAACCATGGAAAGGATTACTAGGGTTTGGAAAGAAAGGAAAACTGAGTCCTAGATTCATTGGACCATGTGAGTTACAAGAGCGAGTCGGACTAGTTGCATACAAATTTTATTTACCTTTGGAACTCAGTGCCCGCCATGATACCTTCCATGTTTCGAATCTGAAGAAAAGTTTGTCCATGGAAACAGTGATTCTACCATTAGAGGAAGTTCAAATCAATGAGTAGCTACGCATTACGGAGGAACCAATTGAAATTCTTGACCAAGAAGTCAAGCAGTTAAGGCGTAGTAAGATACCAATGGTCAAGGTCCGTTGGAACTCAAAGCATGGACCGGAGTTTACCCGCGAACGAGAAGTCTTTATGAGAACAAGTACCCTCACCTGTTTTCGAAAGAGCCTCCTGGATATGGCAAATAGTAAATTTCGGGACGAAATTTCTTTCAACAGGGGGTAAATGTGACAACCGACAAAATTCGGCTCTCAGGGTAGCGGCCCGATAATCACTCATTAGTATAATTCTTAGTGAAATCTTAATCGTATATCTATTTAGGAATAATTAAGGTTGAAAGTGCGAAAAATTTTAGAGATAACCTAGAATTCCCGAAAATTTGCCCGAAAAAGCCCGTACCGGCCCAGAGTCACCCGAAAACCATATAATGCCAAATTTAAAGTCAACTTGCGTAGAATATAATATCTTATTAAAAATTAAAAGTAGACTGTTCTAAATAATTTGAAATCACCTTTGAAAAAGTCAATTTTTACCGAAAAATACCGAAACCCGACACTGCGTTTAAATTAAGCAGTGTAAGGCTTTGTTAAAAAAAAGGAAGAAATGACAAAGGGTGGGGTGGGCCCCACCATGGCCGGCCACACCACCCCCTCCCCCTATCATCTCTCTTTCTTTTTTTCTTCCCAATACATAATCATCACCACCTCTTCCCAATCTCATTATCATTTTCAATTTCAAAACCTTTCTCCCATTTTCTCTCTTCTTCCCTCTTCATTCTCTCTCAATTTTCCAGCCTCAAACACATCTAAAATCTGAAGATATTGAAGATTTCAATAAGATTTTGAAGCTCTTATAGTTGTATTATCAAAGGTAAGGTTAGATTGTGTGTTTTAGATTCGATTTCCAGCAATTTTAAAGCTTTTTCTTGTATTTCTTGAGGATTAAACCCTCTTTTATTGGATGAATGTTGTTCTTGATGTTTGAGGACGAGAATGAACCTTAGAAATGTGTAAGAACATTCAAAGATGGTGAAATTCTATGACTTCTCCTTAAAAACACAAGTTGGGGTGAAAATCTTACATTTTTGGGTCTTCTTGATGCTCCTAAGGGGCTGGATATTATTGTTATTTTATGCATGTGTTTGGATGATATTCAAGTTTATTATTGTTAGGGGTTTTTAGTTTATCATCAATCAAACCCCCAAATTTTCAAAGATTATAAGTGTTCTTGGTTGAAATATTGAGTTTTGATTCTGGAGTAAAGCTGACAGATTATTGCATGGTGTTTGGACGACCCAAAAAGGGTGTTTATGGATTCCTTTTTCTCTAAAATTTTTATGGTTCAATATTTTATGTGTTAGAGTTCAAACCCCACTGGAATTATTCAAAAATTCCAAGTTTTGAACCCTCAACCATGTCAAAACGTTTTAGTGTTCATCAGCTTCTGGTCAGAATTTTATATCAACTTCATGCATGCATATCTCCTTGATAACTTAACTAAAATGCATGATTCTTGATTCTAAGTTCAGGTTCAGTGAGTTAGCTTTCCAAAGAATCTGATATCACATGATTTGGTCGATTTTTGAGTGCTTAATCAATGAAAAGAAATTCGTGGTGCAATCTGTCCAAGGATGGCAGGTTCACATGCATGGATTCAAGAGGCCATATCTCATTCAAAAATCATCAAAATCGTGTGAAACTTGTTTCATTAGTTAGATATTTGTTTTATATTGAATATCCCTTTTGAAATTTGAATTTTGGTGTAGAAATGAATTCTCTATGGTACAAACATCACTGACTTGTAGTTCCAAGAATGATTTATTCACACTGATTTTACAAGAATTTCTAAAATATGTTAAACATCTTCAAAAATCATGAAATTTGGTGGGAATGTTGTTAACACCCCCAATATCAGTAGGTAAAATTTTGATAACTTATCTCCCTGTGGACCGAAGCTTAAAGGCAACATTTTTGCATTATAGTGAATCTGCCAGAATCTGATTTCTCCAAAAAGATTGTTTTGCAAACTTCAAGAAATCCCATATGTTTGGACATTGTATAAAGTAACTAAAAGCTATTTTATACTAAGCTGAACTTAATAAAATTTAGTGAAGGCATTATATTAGGATATCGGTAATGACTTGACTAGATACGGACCGTTGAATTAAGACTTACGTCAATTACGTATGTTTTAGGGCATAAGTAGACCTGGAGTCGGGATTATTCACGCACTACCGTTTGTCGTAAACGCAAAGTTACTCAAGGTGAGTATTCACAGCCCCTCTTTTACCGTTTTTACATATTTGGGGTGAAAAGCATGTTCAATGAAATGAATTGTTGATTTATTTTGTAATATAAATCTTGATATGAGTAAAATTTGCAATGTTATGAGACATGATATAGTGAGTTTAAATGTTTAAGTCCCCGGTATCTACTATTAACTCATAACAATTGGCCTATAATACATGTGGATAGCGCTATTTGGTTGACATACCCACCTTAAACTGACGAGGAATAGGTGCACTGTATTGAATAAAAGTTCTACACATGTGGGATTTAGTCCCACCGCTGAGGTAGAACAGGGGCGTAGCATGTCGTATTTTCAGGCTTAGTAGTAACTCGAAGAATAAATATCACGTGATTAACGTTAACCCGGGAATTTTCTCATATTTGTTACAAAGCTTTGAAATGGAGTAAGCAAAAACGTTCACTAAAAATAAGCCTTGTGATGGTAGTGGGCAAAAAGGTTCACTACAAAATGTTTTGTTACTAAGCTTTGAAATGGAGTGAGCAAAAATGTTCACTAATGATAAGACTAGTAACGGTAGTGGACAAAAAGGTTCACTATAAATTGTTTACAAAATGTTTATGATAAATTGTGTGAGCAAAAAGGTTCACTGTAAATGTTTTTAAAAAATGTGAGTGAATAAAAGATTCACCAAAAAGGTTATCGCATTTAAAATGTTTTGTGCATATGAAAACCTGTGAACTCACCAACTCTCGTAGTTGACGTTTGTTTTAACATGCTTTTCAGGAAATCAGAAGGTAAATGAAAAGGCTTAATTTGCGCGTTTGTTGGCATCATTCAAGACATTATTTATTTTGTCCTGTCTGTAATTTCAAACTTCCATTGGTTGTAATACAACTTATTTTTAAATTTTGAAAATTTTGGTATGAATGAATGATGTTATTTATCTCCTATCGCATTGAAATCTTAGCTGTCACACCTCGTGTTTCCGCTTTAGCGGGGTGTTACATATGTGAATACACAGGTTTTCGTGTTTGATAACTTTGATTCAAATCATCATATTGGAAATCACATGTGTAATCAAAGTTATTCTTTCTTGTTTTTATTGAATCTGAAGAAGTAGCACTTGAGTCATCAACTACTTTCTATTTACCTTTATCCGAAAAATCAGACAATGAACTACCAGATTTCACAAAAGTCTCATTTAATTTTGGAAAATTCAATGTATCAAACTGATAGAGACCTTTAGGGGCTTACTTTAAAACATCAATTAGAGGTAAACCTAGCCCCATTTTTGGATTGTAAAATCTAGTATCTTTTTGATTATTTGTCAAAAGCTTAAGTGTCTGTTGAGTCTGACCTCTTTTATAATTAAGATCCTCCAATTGTTTTATCTTGGCATAAGCCTCAGATCTATCTTGAAAACAAACTTCATATTTGATCATATATTCCGCTTTTTCAGACTCCAAATTTACTAGAGCACTCTTCATCTCAGAAATTTGAGATTCTAGTTTGGCTTTCTCCTTCCTAATCTTAGCCTTTTCAAGCTCACGATCATCAGCTAAACATTTATATAACTCACATTCATTACTGAATTCAATGACTCGAGCTCTTTCGAACTTAATCTTTTCCTTCAAGTCATCAAATTCAGTTTTTAAAATTAAAAGCTGTTCTTCTAAAGAGCATTCATCATTATCAGACAGATCCGAGTCAGAAGGAGTTTGACTTACCTCATTTGCTACTTCGGTCTCTTTGTGAAGGTTGATGGTTTCTTCCACACTCGCCATGAGATTGTAGTGAACTTGTGTGAAATGAGCAGAGTCCTCATCATCAGAAGTATCATCATACCAACAATACTCTTCAGCCATCAAGACTTTACCTTCACTCTTGCGTTTAGCAAGTTGAGCCTTCTTAGAGTAGTAGTCAAAATCCCAGACTTTCGGCGCTTTACACTCTTTGACAAAATGGCCTGGTTTGCCACAATTGAAACATACATTTCCTTTCTCATCTGTCATGCCTTTTTAATAAGTCTTCCTCTCCGACCATTTCTCATATTCCTTTGGCTTGTACTTGTCTCTTTTGTAGTTCTCGAACTTGGGTTTAGAATAGAACTTCTTCTTCCCATACCTTTTGTGAATGGAACTAGATAAAAGAGCAAGGTTATCAGCAAATCGCTTCAAATCAACATCAGATTCAGAACTATCATTCTCAACGGTTTCCGAATCAGAATCAGACAACTCGGTGACTAAGGCCTTTGAATGACTTTTCTTCTTTGAACTAGCAATAGAGAGCACACTCTTTTTCTTTTCAGTTAGAAGAGCCAAAGAATCAGTAATACTCTTCTGCTTTGTCACAATGTCTTTGACCTTCAGTTCATGTTGACTAAGAATGGAATATAGATCATGTAAGTCTTCTTCCACCAAGTTCTTGTTCATCTGAAGATTAACCGAGTAGTGATCCCATTCTGGATTGAGATTTTTCAAGAACTTGAAGTTTATCTCGGAAGTAGACTTTTGCATTCCATTTCTTCTCAGATCATTCTAATGATGTTGAATCGACTGTAAGAATCAACAAGTGTTTCTCCCTCTAAAGCCTGAAAGCCTTCATAAGCACCAATTGCTTGGTTTAGCTTAGCTTGGATTGATCTTTCTGTCCCTTGAAACTGTTTTTCCAACTCATCCCATTTTGCCGTATTTCTACTATCAACACAATTAAACAAATCGTTTGGAATCGCCATCGTAAGGAAAGTAAGAGCTTTTTCATCAAGTGCAGCTCTAATCTTTTCAAGCTCATTGTAATGCCGAAAAAGTTTGAACACACGTCTTGGTTCAATTGCGGGAGTAGTGGCAGTCTCGGGTGTACCCGGAATATCAATGTACGGCTTAATCGGACCTTCTTGGATGCTCACCATGAGTGTCTTATCAATGTTGTTGAGAAACTAAATCATCCTCACAGGCCATTGAGGATACTCGCCAATCTGAAGAACCGGAGGCTTTGACTTCGAACCCATACTCAATAGATCTCTAGACATCTTCGTAGAACTTGAAAATGATCGAAAATTCACTGAAAACTGATAGATTTCTTCTGAACTTTTGGAGGTATGCAAATCTGAGGATCTGTAACTAATCTGAACACTTCTTTTGATCAAAGAAAAGGTTAGGGACAAAAGTCAAAAAGTCAACCGAAAAGTCAACCGATGAATAGTGAAATCCCGAGAAAAAATATTTTTCAAAAATTTGAAAGTTGATTTTGACTGCGAAATTGAAATCTTAGTCCAAAAATGCAACCTCTGGAAAATCACCAAAATCTCGAAAAAAACAGCATTTTTCGGGAAAAAATGACTTACATTTTCCACCGTAAAATCAGATAAGAAGTCTAAGAAAGTTTACGTGAAAAAACGCCTGACTCGGAAAAGTCTTAAATTAACCCGATTCGGAAAACACTATATTCCGAATCGGATTTTTTTTTCAATTTTCCGAATCGGAAAATGAAGTTTTCCGAATCGGAGGAAAAAATTTTGACAGAGTTCCGAGATAAATTTCGAGTTGGTATTTGGTCAAATTCCGAATCGGGAAATGAAGTTTTCCGAATCGGAATTTGATTAATACCAAGTCGGAAAATGAGTAAGATCAGATCCAAACAACAATTTCGAGTCCAAAAATTTCCCGAATCGGAAAACTTTAAAAGTTCCGATTTGGAATTTTTCACAAATTCCAATTCGGATTTTATGAATATTCCGAATCGGATTTTATGAATACCAATTCGGAAAACTGAGCAAAAACCGAGCAGAAGGTAAAAAAACTCAAAAAATTACTGCTCAAAACACCAAATTTTGACTCAAAATCACTCACAAACATAGTAAAAACATCATTTTAACCATATACTATCAAATTCACATGCAAACAATGATCAAAAGAAGAACATCAATACCTCAAAACCTCATTTTCGAAAAAACATAAAAAACTCAAGAAATCATACCGAATTTCAGCGAATTTCCAGCTCTGATACCACTTGTAGTTCCAGATTCAAGTTCTAATTATGATACAAACAAGTAGAGATGAATTGGAAAGCCATATGTCATAGATCTTGATGAAAATGTTTACACATAGTAGTTACACCAATAACACACACACACACTTAAGCACTAACTCTCTCAGCTCATTCTCACTTTTCCAATAAAGCACGTACATGATTCATACATTACAAATGAACTCACTTTGGGTATTTATACCCAAACACTTACAACCGTCACACTTTACAACAATTACACAATCTACCCTAAGTATACAAAACTATTACAAAGTAATATAAAAGCAACTAAACAAACAACTAACTTTGACTTTATTAACAACTTTGACTTTGCCTTTGTCTTCACTTTGAGCACCAACTTGTGATCTCGGATACAATCCGATTTTGCACCCAACAGGTTGTCACATAATTCCAAAACTATACATGTTTTACTCGCGCTAGTTCCCTACTTTTGTATTTAATTTGAGAGTATTTTTGATACAGTTTGACTAAAAAAGGCTTGAATCTGAATTTTGTAGGTTTTGGAGGCACTTTTGTGAAAAAGTAGAAAAAGAGGGTAAAAAGCGTCAGAAATGTATACTTTGTGAAGAAATGGAAAAATCCTTTAATTGGTTTCCATTTATGTGTTTTTCTTCCCTTCCAAAGATAGTTGCTTCCTCCCAAAGTAAGAATCTGATCAGATATCAGTTCCAGATTATTCTAGAATGTTCCAATTCAGTTGCCTTCCTCCCAAAGAAAATATCCCAGCTGATAAGGAAGGAATATCAGACAGAATAATCCAGAATATTCCATCAGATTGACTTCGCGCCGCTAAAGGAAAGTTTCATGATTGCTAAAGGAAAGATTGATCATTGGATTATTCTTGAAGCTCAAATAAAAGGAAAGGATCATCAAAGAGAAGATTCTGGAAGATCTGGTTGCTCGTTTCGCGCCGCAAAAGAAATCTTGCAAGGTTTAGCGCTGCGAAGCTGCCGTTTCACGAACGCTAAACTGGTCTGCCGAATTTTGTTATAAATAGAGGCCTTTGGTCATTCAGTTTCAATCATCCAAAAATCTTAGTTTTCAGTAATTCTCTCTCAAATAATTAGTTAGTTTAGGTTAGAATGGGAACCACTTGGGGTTTCCAACCAAAGAAGCCGAAGGCTCGATATGGCAACTACGGAGGAGATGATTCGAGGGAGTGCTACAACAAATCTACCGGTCTATAGTTGGTTTATTTTTGCATTTATGATTAGTATGTCTATGTACTAATTTCCTTTTGTGTTTTCATTATGATTTGAATACTTTGGATATTTATATAATTAATAGATTTATGGTTTGTTGAAAATTTATCTTTGACTCCTAATTAATGTTTTAACTGTGGCTACTTGAACTTGTTGGTTGGGTGTATCTGTTTTTCTGACAATAAAATGGATAGACTCCGTTAGGTTAATCAACCTCCCTTACCTTTCATCTGGTGACACGGAGAGACGTGGTAAGTAGTTCGCTTGGACCGAGAGTAGACTAAACAGTAGGGTCCCATGACTTAGCATTAATTAGGACGAGTTTTACTAGACTACTTGACAACCAGTCCCTATAATTAGCCTGGGAGACCAACCTGGTTGATAGTCTTAGATATTTATGTTAGGGTGCTATATGCTTAGATTCCTACAACAATCATTAATCTATATCTCATGAAAAGTGAACCATAATGAATACAGTTATCTCTGATGTATGTTTGTTTATCAGTTATCCACTTCTTGGTTAGGTTTAGTTATTTGTTGTTTTAATCTTTTCTAAATAAAAATCATTTTCAAAAAGGAAACCCCTTTTCTAGATTAATTAATTAATACTTTAGTAGACTTCTAGCTTAACCTTTCCCAGTGGTAAGAACGATACCTAGTACTTTCCTACACTATATTACTCACGATCGGTACGCTTGCCTGTGAATGTGGTAATACTAGTTGGGCAATTTAAGGGTTAAACTTTGTTCTGTTTTTATATATATAATTTACCGCATAACATACATAGGATAACACTAAATAAGGTTAGATAAGTAGAGTAATGTCTTGGAATGCCGATTACCATGAGTGCCTGATAACTCCAAAATTATACATATTTTACTCGCATCAATTCCTCACTTTTGTGCTTATTTTGAGAGTATTTTCGGTACTGTTTGACTTAAAAAGGTGTAAATCTTAATTTTGTAGGTTTTGGAGGTGCTTGTGCGTAAAAGTATAAAAAGAGGGTAAAAAGCGTCAAAAAGGAGACTTTTGTGCAGACTTTGCAAATTTGGATTTTTCTTGGCTCCTAAGACTGCTTTCTTGCTCCCGAAGACGGATAGCTTCCTCCAAAAGTCAGATCTTCAGCAGATAAGGCAATAGAATATTCTGGAAAATAAAAGAAAAAGATCTGGAAGCTGGATACATCACACTCGCGCCGCAAAGGGCATTGCTCGCGCCGCGAAGGAGGAGCTCGCGCCGCGAAGATCGATTTTTTCTCACCCGGAAGCTTCCAGAAGATTAGGGTTTGTTCGTTGCTTGTTTCGTTCCACGAAGGTTCCGTTTCGCAAACGCGAAACCAGGTCTGACGGGGTTTTTATAAATAAGAGCCTTGGGTCTTCAGTTTTATTAAGCTTAGTTTTAGAAAATCTCTCTCAGATAATTAGTTTAGTTAGTATGGGAGCCGCTTAGGGTTTCCAACCCGAGAAGATGGAGGCTCGATGTGACGACTACTGAGGAGATTCGAGGGAATGCTGCGACAAACGTACCGGTCTTTAGTCGGTTTGTTTATGCATTTATGATTAGTGTGTCAATGTTTTAGTCCCTTTCCTGTTTTCATTATGGTTTGAATACTTTGGATATTTTATTTAATAGATACATGGTTTGTTGAATGTTATCTTTGATTCCGGTTTGATTCGTATTGTATGGATATTTGAATTCGTTGGTTGGGCGTATCTGTTTGACTTAGATAGATAGACTCCGATAGGTTAATCAACCTTTCTTGACCTTCCCTTCGGAAACCCGGAGAGTTGTGTTAGGTGGTTAGCTCAGACCGAGAGCAACCAGATAGTAGAATTCCGTGCAATAGTGATAGAATTGGGTGACTGGTACTGGACTGCCTAACAATCAGTCTATGTATTAGGACTAGGAAGAACATCCTGGTTGATAATCTTAGATATACATGCTTGGGTGCTATGTGCTTAAATTCTGACAACAATCATTAATCTATATCTTATGAAAAGTAAACCATAATGAATTCAGTTATCTCCAATGTGTGTCTGTTCATCAGTTTTCCACTTCTTGGTTAGGTTTGTTTATTCATTGTCTTTTATCTTTCAAAATACTTTTCCAAAAGCAAAACCCCGTTTTCTAGATTAATTAATTATAGCTTTAGTTGACATCTAGCTTAATCGTTCCTAGTGGTAGATACGATACCTGGACTTTCCTACACTATATTACTCACGATCAGGTACGCTTGCCTGTGAATGTGGTAACAGAGGCTAGGCTTTAGAGGTTAAAACTTGTTTCGTTTTTTATATACGATAATTACCGCATCAAGTTTTTGGCGCCGTTGCCGGGGAATGGTTGCTTAGTTGGATAATGAAGTTTAGTTAGTTAATCGATCCTTGATTGGGAATTTATTCCCGATTAAGTTATCTGCTTTCTAGTTAGTTTTTATTTTAGTTATTTTTTATATTTTCGTATTACGCCGGGTGTTTGTTTTGTCACTTTTGCAGATATGAAGAAGAAAAGAGCTTTAAAGGAGACAGTCACGGAACCTTCCGTCCTTCAGTTAACTCCTCTGTCTATAAAAGATTTAGAAAATTTCATGGGGACTCAGAATAGGCTCAATAGCTGAAAGCACGATGTGATCAAAATGCAGCCATGGGGAAATTCGAGCCAAAGCAAAATCAACTCGTGAAATTTTTGGCAGAACAAATGAGGAGATCCGAAGAAGAGCAGGACGTTATCGCCAACTCACTCGCAAAAGCTGTAGGACCTCTTGTTGTGAAGAGTCAGAATTCACTATCTTTAATAGCTTTCTAGCTTAATTTCCTTAGTTTGTAAACATTGTGTTTTGTTTGTGCCCCTGTTTGAGGTTTGGAACCTCGGGGGCCTTTGATGACATTTCTTGTAACTTCCTTCTACCTATATAAGGTAAAGGATGTTTAGGGTTTTGGCATTGATTTCATATTTACCATATTGGGCAATATACTCCATTGTTGCACCTTGTTCAATCTATGATGAATTCAATCTTGATTTCCATCCATTTCTTTATCTTCTTTATGTTTTATGGGACAACAATTGGTATCAGAGCCATACCTTGTTGATTCCTTGGCTTTCTTTGTGATTTAAAAAGGTTTTAAAGGTTTTCAAAATTTTGTTTCTTCAAAACTTTTTGGGTTTTCAATCCAAAAAGTGGTTTTAAAAGGGTGATATTAAGTGTTAAGTGATTCCCTAGTGTTTTAAAAGCTTTTTCCTACAAATTGGGGCACTTAACACTTGTTTTTTAAGAGTTTTTAAGTGTTTTTGAGTGAATTTTCGGAGCTTCTGTGCAGGTTTTCCGAATCGGAATACGAGAGCTGAAATTTCAGCTCAAATTTTCCGAATCGGAAATTGTACTTTCTCCGAATCGGAGAACCCTCCTTTTCCGAATCGGAAAACCTTGTTTTCCGAATCGGAAAACGAGCCTCTGATTTGGGGTCTCGCTTCTGAGAAGTCACTTTTCCGAATTGAGCTATTTTCCGAACCCAACTTTTCCGAATCGGAAAATTGCATTTTCCGAATCGGAAAAGGCTGTTTTCCGCATTCAAGTTTTTGAGCCAAATCCGATTCGGAAAACCACTGTTTCCAGATCGGATTTCGCATCTTTGAGCCGAAACTTTTGAAAATTTATTTCTCAAATCCGACACTAAGCTTGCTTTCAAAACCTTTCAAATCTCAAAGCCTTTTGTGTCCCGAGGCGCTCAAAATTTCCGTTTTTCGAAAACCTGTTTTTCTTTAAGCCAAGTGAGTCTTTCAAGGAGGTCTGTTGTTTTTTTTTTTTAAAGAAATGTCGAAGGAAATCCTCGGAATCGGATCCGAGACTCGTCCTCCCGTCTTGGTGATGGGCGAGTACCAACAATGGAGACGCAGGATGATTCACTTCCTTGACCTGCTGGATGAAAACCTGATGAAGTCCATCCGAGAAGGACCTATCCGACCGACAGTCACCGTTGCCGCCGTACCTAAAACTGACACTTGTCCCGAACTTCCGGCATACGTGGTCGAGAAGCCTGTTGAGATGTTCACCCCTGAACAAAGAGCCCGACATCTCATCGACAAGCGTGCACTGACCCTCCTGATTATGGCCCTCCCAAACGATATGTACGCGAGAGTGGACAGTCTGACCAACGCACGAGACGTCTGGTTGGAAATTGAACAACAGATGCAGGGAGGAGACACTGCTGTGGAGAGTCAGAAGGAAAGTGCGCTCAATGCCTACGAAGGCTTCAAAGCTAGGGAAAACGAACCCCTCATTGAGTCTTATCAAAGACTGAATGCTTTCGTCAACGACTTGAGACGGCTCGGGGTTGAGAAATCAAAGTATGAAGTGAACGTGAAGTTCTTGAAGAATCTCAATCAGGAATGGCAAAACATGGCCATCAACATTCAGCTTAGCCGGAATCTGGGAACTTTGGGTCTGCATGACTTGTTCAGTATGATGGTTCAACACGAAGATTTCATCACCGGCGGACGCTCCAAGAGAGCAGTTGATCCTCTGGCATTGTCGGCCGTGCCCTTTGGAGGACCAAACACTGCTCCCGTCCAACCAATGCCATACAACAGCGTCTCTCCCCAGTACTATCCAGAAGAATACAGTCAAGAGTTCAACCCGAACTATGGCTCAAGCGTACAACATCCCGACGAACCGGTGATCATTTCCATCTCTGATGATGAACTCTTCCATGTGAACGAGTCCCTTGCCCTCATCTCACATAGTGTACAACGATTGAACGCAAATCGTGGATACAACCGTGGACGAGGATCCGGTTTTCCCAGTGGAGGAAGAATGGGGCAAGGTAGAGGAGGTCACTATCAGCCAGAAAGAGGTCAGTACGGACATCAAGGGAGAGGAAGCTATCAGCAAGGGGGTATGCAGGTTTATGATCAAGGAGGTTATAGGAACAACCAGGGACGGTTCAGAGAAGATCAAGGCAGATACAGAGATCAGCCGAGAAGAGACAACACTTATCTTGACTATCAAGGAGGTCAAGGTAGTCAAGGAGATTGGAGAGGACAAGTCTCAGACATCAACTACCGGAACAGCTTGAGGCAATACACTCCGGAATCTGGGTATATTGAACGTCAGGAATATGAGATTGGATATGGAGGAAGATATGAGAGTGGAAGGCTAGATCAAGGGCCAGGATACGGGTATGAGCAGAATAGAGGTGATCAAAGGCAAGATGAGAGAGTGAATCACGGGAAAGGCATCTACCACGGAGGCGATTCCAGGGGAAACAGTTCCAAGAATGTTCAAAGGGAAGATCAACCGATTCACGATGATCAAGGAATTCAACGGGCAAATCTTCCTCAGGGTCCCATAACCCAGAACCCCACTCCTCAACAAACCGCAAGTCCCACTACCACTTGTTACAAGGATGCCGCGTACTTTGAGCGGAAGGCCTCATTGATGAGGAAGAAAGAAAAAGGGGTGGCTTTGATGGTAGATGAAGAGAACTGGGTATGTGAAGAGGAGAGTTCAGACGAGGAAGATCACTTGGTGCAAGGTCCCTGCTTGATGGCTGACTTCGAGGGATCGGAAGCCGTTGGACCAAGCACTAATCAGGACATAGATCCGTCTGAGGTATCCTCTATCCCAGATATAACTGACACTGTGGCAATGTTAGAATCTAAAATTTGTGAATTGGAGAGATGTCTCCAATCAGAGAGGACTCTTGTCACGAAATTTAGAATCGACAGTGCAATTTACAAAGACTCTCTTGAGGAGTTGACCATAGTTTATAACCGTGAAACACTTGAGTCTGGCATTAGAGAGTCCAATTTGTCAAACAAACTTAATTGTCTTCAAAAAGCCCATGAGGAACTTAACAATAACCATGGGGAGCTCAACATTAAATTCCAGTTGCTTTCGGAAGAAAGAACTCGGTTGTTTTCAAAAATACAAGAGCTTGAGGACAACAATTTTAAAAGAGGACAATCTGAACAGACTTTAAGTATCCTCACTCAGCATGCCAAAAAGAATCCCTTTTACAAAGCTAAACCCGGCCTAGGTCTGTCTGAAAACCATGTTTTAGATAAAGCACCTTCTCATCTGTACAACTTTGAGGATATGGCAGCCTCCAAACCCAAACCTGCCATAGTAGGAGGACATGTGACCGAGGAGTTTGTTAGACAGACTGTCACATACTCAGAAGTTATAAATGGTGAGACCATAACCACGACCATCAGTCCAACGAACAGCTCCTCTAGCAGTCCACCCACTAGCCCTACTCCCAATAGACCTATCTTTGTTCCGGCTAGTGATCCAACCAACTCTGAACCCACTTGGGAAGGCATCAAGGCCCGAACCACTAGAGTAGCAATGCCTCCCATCAACTACACAGACCTTAACTCAAGCTATGATACTAGGGAAATGGAACTTTCAGAGGAGACCTTAGTTATCCCACCCGAGGATACTTCCGCAACTAAGTGTCCCGACCTAGTCAGGCTAGAAAAGGAGGTGTTTACTCTTAGGTTAAAAGCCATGGATTTGGATGCATGTCAACATCAGATCCTGAATCTAAAGGTCATTTTGTCGGAGAAAGATTCCTTGGTTCGCAATCTGGAGAAAGACTTACTTGAGGCACATGCCGAAAGAATTAGGCTCTCTTCAGAATGTGAGACCGCAACCTCAGCTTTCACTAATTTTCAAATCAAGGTTGCGGATCTTCAGGCTCGATACGTTATCCTAGATATCCACTTTGAACTCTTAAAAGAACTTGATCATGATGAAAGGATAATGTATCGCCAATCTTTAACCAACCAACGGATATCCAACTCCATTTTAAAAGGGAAGGTAATGAATCTGGAAAATCTCTGCCCTTCAGACTCAGTTGATGATAAGACTGCTCCAATCATCAACCATCAAATAGTCACTCACCAACCAAAACCTGTCTTAGACACTGAGGACTATTACTCCATAATATCAGATGATCATGAACCCCTTAACTCACACCATAGGATAGCCGAACCCAAGACTGTCCAAGATCCAAATGTTGAATATGATATGAAGGTGTTTTTTAGATGGGGATGATGATCCTTCAGGCTTTATTCCAAAGAAGCCAAAATCTGTTGTTGTCAAATCTGAGAAATCTACTGAGTCACGAGCTCCTATTTCTGAGAAAAGTATCCCGGAGGGTGAAAAATGTGTAGGTACTGACAAGGGTAAGTCAGTTAAGCCACACGCACCCAAAGGACTCCAGAAAAAGCATTCAAAGTCTAACGATGCTCGTAACTCAGTCAAACCCATTAAAAGTCTTGACTTTCATTGCAGTTCCTTTGAAGTGGGTGAGACATCTCAGTTACAACCAAATCAACCTTTCAGTTCCACAAAACCTAAATTTTCTAAAAAGTCATCTGGAAAAGGTGGTAACTCCATTCCCACAAAACCGTCATCTAACTCACACCATGCTTATCATGCAGATGCGAGGAGGAAAGATGGTGGACCGAATGTGAAGCCACCAAGAAAGGATCATCATGGGAGGAACAACTCTTTTTCTGCTTTCCCTAAGAAACATAGTCCTAGCCGTGCGGGTTTAGGCTATGTTCCACCTAGTGTAGGAAAGAATTTGAACATGTCTGTTAATTCTAATCGCAACTTGAACGATGCTTTTAATACTTTTCGTAATGACATGTGCTTTATGTTTGATAATTTCCTGCGTTATGGTGTGCCTAACTCTTTCTATGCTCCCAATCCTAATATCAAATCCCGAAAGAGAAGGGGTAGAAAAAGAGGAAAAGCAAAATCCTCATCGTCAGTGAAGTCTCCTCAGCCTAAGGAGAAATCCGAAAAGGGGATTTCACCGACCAATTTATCTGTATCTAACCCACAGGAACCCATTTGGCAATGGGTCCCTAAACAAGCTTAATTGTCTTGCAGGTCAGTCATGTGTGGTACTTCGACTCCGGCGCATATAGACACATGACTGGTCAGAGATCCTTCCTTTTCGACTATGTTGAAAGGTTCGAGGGATATGTCAAAACAGCCGACAAGACGCTTAGGCCCATGGTGGGTTATGGGAAAATTACGGATGGGAAATATATCATTAAAGATGTAAGGTATGTCGAGGGGTTGGGTTTCAACATGTTTAGCTCCAGTCAATTCTGTGACAACGGCTACTGGGTGAAGCAGTTTCAATACGGAAGCAACGTGAATGATGAAGATAACAACGTCATCCTTAGTGCACGAAGGAATGGCAATCTTTACTCCACCGTCTTCCGTTCAATCCCTCAGACACATCCACAGTTTGAAGCAATATCCAATCCAAGGAATGCAATCTGTCTGCTCGCAAAGGCTTCAAAGGAGGACAGTTGGTTATGGCATCGAAGGCTCTGCCATCAGAATTTTAAAGACATGAACAAGCTAGTTTCGAAAAATCTCGTCAAGGGACTGCCAGAGACTCGCCTTTCCAAGGATACACTGTGTCCAGCTTGCGAACAAGGAAAGATGACGAGAAGCTCTCATCCACCGAGGATGGATACAAGTAGCAAGAGTCCCCTTGACATGATTCACATGGATCTTTGTGGACCCACCAGAACCGAGAGCCTAGCCCGAAAGAAATACATGTTGGTTCTCGTGGATGAGTTCTCTAGGTTCACATGGATTGAATTCCTGCGAGCCAAGTCTGACGCTGCCGATCGAATCATTGCCTTCATCAAGCGGATTCAAGTTCTCTTGGGTCGCCGAGTGAAGAAGTTGAGAAGTGACAACGGAACCGAGTTTCGCAATGCAAAGTTGCAATCCTTTCTTGAAGACGTGGGAATCTCTCACAACTTCTCAGCCGTGCGCACACCTCAACAAAATGGGGTAGTAGAAAGGAAGAACCGGACGTTGGTCGAAGCAGCGAGATCCATGATGGCTCATTCTGGAGTTCCTCAATCATTTTGGGCTGAAGCAGTATCAACAGCATGCTACACGCAGAATCGGACTCTGATCGTCAAGCGGACCGGTAAAACCGCCTAGGAGATGGTCGAACAGCATAAGCCTAACATCGATTACTTTCGAGTCTTTGGATGTAAATGCTATGTTTGAAACGACCGGGATGATTTTGGAAAGTTTGAACCCAAGTCTGATGAGTCTATCTTCATCGGATACTCACATAACTCTAAGGCTTATCGGGTTTTCAACAAACGAACCCGAACCATCCTGGAAAGCTCAAATGTTGATTTTTCAGAAACCGAAACCTATTCTGTGGCAAGTTCAAGTAATATAAATGCATCATTTTCTGAATTGTTCACCGCACCACCGAGCACAGACTCTTCCACTAACTTTTCTGCTCTAGACTTCTTAGACCTCGCAGATTATGATCTACCCACACTCACGGGTCCGATTGTAGTTCCTGCTCATGCTGGTTCAACTTCTACTTCCGTGACGTCCGATGCATTCATCACTTAGCCTTCTTCAAGTACATCTACAAACTCCGTGTCACCAGAATCAACTGCGGTCTTCCCCCCTGAAATCTCATCATCAGCCTCACCGGAACCTGTCCAAGAACAGAACCCACAACCTGTTCTTGCACCTATCCCAGAAGAAGCTCCACTACCTTCACCCAGTTCAGCCCAACGAACTTATGCTCAGGTAGTACGTGAGCCCCGGTTAGAGGCTTCACCGCAAAATAATCTGGCAGCCGGGTCGTCAAGTAGAAACCAGCAAGAGGTCTTTGCCGTGCAAGATGAGAACGACGCCTCCAACAACCGACAAGCTTATGTCACTCACCCTCACACTCGCAGGTGGACAAAAGATCATCCCCCCTCCCAGATCATCGGGAGTCCCTCACAACCTGTAACTACTCGATCTGCAAAGCACACTGAAAATCTGATCCTATTCGGTGGGTTCTTAAGCGAATTTGAACCATCGGATGTTTGGCAAGCTCTCACCGATCCCGACTGGGTGATTGCCATGCAAGATGAGCTGGCTGAATTCGAGAGAAACAAAGTTTGGCGCTTGGTAGAACGACCATGGGGAAAGACTATCATCGGCCTCAAGTGGATACTCCGGAACAAAACCGACGAGAATAATCTCATCATCCGGAACAAAGCTCGCCTGGTCGCCAAGGGTTATCGCCAACAAGAGGGTATCGACTATGATGAGACGTACGCGCCAGTAGCCCGAATTGAAGCAATCCGAATCTTCCTAGCGTATGCTGCACACAAAAACATGACAGTCTATCAGATGGACGTCAAATGTGCCTTCTTGAATGGAGTTCTTCAAGAAGAAGTGTACGTAGAACAACCGGAAGGGTTCGTCGATTCTCGATTCCCGAATCACGTCTACATTTTAGACAAGGCGCTTTACGGTCTCAAGCAAGCTCCGAGGGCATGGTACGAAACTCTCACTGACTACTTGCTAGGAGTTGGCTACAAGAAAGGTACGATCGATCCCACTCTGTTTCTCAAGAGGTCAGGTAAAGATTTAATTATCGTTCAGATATACGTGGATGACATTATCTTTGCGTCTACAAAGCCTGAGATGTGCCAAGAGTTTGAGAACACCATGAAACCCCAATTCAAAATGAGCATGATGGGCGAGTTGACGTTCTTTTTAGGACTTCAAGTTCGACAACGCCCTGACGGCATTTTCATAAATCAAGCCAAATATGTTCAAGATCTTTTAAAACTATTTGATTTCGGTGGTTCCAACTCTGCGGCCACACCAATGCCCAGAAATTTTCAATTAACTGCAGATACTTCTGGTAAACCGGTTGACCAGAAAACGTATCGGGCAATCATTGGTTCTCTTTTATATCTCACGGCCAGTCGACCAGACATTGTCTTCTCCACGGGTGTCTGCGCTCGTTTTCAGTGTGACCCACGGGATTCACATCTGTCTGCAGTCAAGAGAATCCTTAGGTATCTGAAGGGCACACCGGATTTTGGCCTTTGGTACCCAAAGGATTCTGGTTTTGAACTAATTGCATATACAGACTCAGACCATGCAGGTTGTAAGCTAAACAGGAAAAGCACTTCTGGTGCCTGTCAATTTCTCGGGGACAAGTTGGTAAGTTGGTCATCCCGGAAGCAGAATTGCGTCTCCCTATCCACCGCGGAGGCAGAATATGTAGCCGCCGCCTGCTGCTGCTCGCAAGTTCTGTGGATGAAAACCCAACTAGCTGACTTCGGCTACACCATGCATCGGATTCCCATTTACTGCGACTCCAAAAGTGCAATTCAGATCACGGCAAATCCGGTTCAACATTCTCGGACGAAGCATATCGACATTAGATATCATTTCATCAAAGACCACGTCGAGAAAAGTAATATAGAACTATACTTTGTTGAGAGTGACTATCAGCTTGCTGATCTGTTCACCAAGCCGTTTGACGAGAAGCGTCACTTTTTCCTCCTAAGCAAGTTAGGAATGCTAGACCTCCCTGCCTGAGGTCTAGGGGGAGTCGGGAGTTCTTATAGTGAATGCATGAGTGTAGGGGGAGTCGTTAATAATCCTTGAGCGACTGCATGAATCAAGGGGGAGTCCAAAGTCTTGTTATCAATGTTTGGTGTGTTTACTGACGTTCTCGGATCCACAACACCTTGGATACCATTCTTATATTTTATTTTGTAGGTGTGGATCCTCATTACGACTTCTGGTTACTTCAGATCAGAACTCGCACAAAACCCTGTCGAGACGAACCAGGTAAGTCTCTTTTCTCGGGAGTCGAGCGCTGAACTTGTAACTTTTTTTGTGAACTTGAAAGTTCAGGGGGTGGTAGAGTACATATCTTGAACTTACAAGTTCGGGGACTAACTTTGCTATTTTCTGATTCCTAAATGTTCAGGGACTCGTTTTGCACCTTTGTGAAACTTGTAGTCCAGGGTCTGTTTTGAAAACTTTCTGAAAATACAAGTTCAGGGACTTGTTTGTAAGTTTCTTGAAACTTCTAGTCCAGGGGTGGTTTTTGCCAATAGGCGAAAGTCGGGTTAAGAGAGTCATCAGGAGAGCCAAACACAGTGTTTTTGACCCAAACACAGTGTAATTCGGTAAAAATATAAATACCGGTTTCAAAGATTTACTTTTCACAAAAATTCAAATTTTCACTTTTTTCTCTTGAACTCTCACCCGGTAACCGCTCTCGCGCTCGATTCGCTTTCGTTCGTTTTTGCTCCGTTCGTCGATCAGATTACGTTTTCGGATTCCTGGTAAGATTACGATCAATCCTTATATAGTTATAACGTTTTAATCTGTTGTTTTAAGGTCCGGATCGAAGCCTAAACTTTTCAAAACTTACCCGAAACCCAAACTTCTTGGAATGGGATTTCGGGGCTTTAAATCGATCCTCTGTTGATTAGAAACTTATTATGAACTGATTTAGGATGCATGTTGATAGTTTAGGGCCTTAGATCGACGTTTGGTGAACGGTTTTTAGTTTAGAAGTCGAACAGTTCTCATTTTCCGAATCGGAAAACTTGAACATTCAAGTTTTCCGAATCGGAAAACTTGAATGTTCAATTTTTCCGCATTCATCAAGGATGAGTATTCATGTTCGTTTTCCGATTCGGAAAACCAGATAAATCCGAATCGGATTATCAGGTTTTCCGAATCCGACTTGTGTCTCGGTTTTCAAGCTAAGTTTTTCCGATTCGGAAAACATGGAATTACCCTTACGGGTCTCCGAGGTTTTCCGAATCACATATGAGACCAAGTCTTTCAAAAAATTTCTATGTATTGCACATTTTCCGAATCGGAAAACCATGTTTTCCGAATCGGAAAACCTACTTGATCGTGTTGCTATATTTTTCTAAGTGTGGGAGTTTCCCGAATCGGAAAAGTGCCTTTTCCGAATCGGAAAACTTGTGTTTTATTGAACTCAAAAATTTTCTAAGTATTTGAAGTTTCCCGATTCGGAAAAGTACCTTTTCCGAATCGGAAAACATCCCCTCGTATGTTTGCTCGTTTTTCGACTCGGGAAATACGAAATACTCATTTATGAGTTTTCGAGGTTTTCCGACTCGCGTCTAGTCGAGGGTATAGTCTTTTCACGATGCATTCTTATTAACACTTAACTTCTCTTTTGTCGTGTCAGCAATGGCTGATCAACCGATTGCTCCTACTTCCCCTGTCAACGCTGCTGACCGAGCTCTCCTCGCACCATCTGACATCCGCCCCATCCACCAGAACAACGGATATGTTGATCTGTCCAACTTCACTGCTCAGGACGCGGTGGTACTAGAGATCCTTCGTGCGCATCCACTGGCGTACGCGATGCAAGCCACTGCTAGAGTCCCCATGATCTACCTTCAGCAGTTCTTTGCTTCATCTACTGTGGAGACACGTGATGGCGTGCAGACCATCGTCGGTCGTGTTGATCACACCGACCTCACTATTACTATGGAGGACCTGAGGCGCGTTCTCCATCTGCCTGCCGCCACTCCTGAGGCCCCGTTCGACCCTCTGGTTTCTGGACCCGAGCTCTTCAGCGAAGTACTCGCTCTCGGGGTCCACTACACTGCAAACAACCGACCGAAGGGAATCTCCCAAGTCACCCAGGGGATGCTGCCACCGATCTGGTTCTCATTCTTCAACATCCTCAATAGGACCTTGTCCTCGAAGACCCACGGAGTTGACAAGGCTTCGACTCAGTTCTGGCACGTCATACATGCGGTCGCCTACGGAAGGCGCATTGACTTCGCCCAACAAATTTGGGCTGACATGGTCACCGACGTTCGCCAAGGATCCGCAAGAACCCGTCATACATCCATTCCGTGGATGAGGTTCTTCAGTCTGCTTATTCACGAGCACATGCAACGAAATCAGGCCATCCGACGCAGATCCGGCCACCCTCGCTTCGAGAGCGTTCAGATCGGCAGGATGAACCGCCGAAGTCTTCGATCAGGTCAGATTGAAATGCCCATTCCTGGAAACGTACTTGGCTTGGCGGACCGTAGGTCTGAGGCTGTTAGGATGTACCGAATCTCTATAGGCTTAGAAGACACGTCTACGGACTCCTCAGAGCCGAGGAGCCCTGCCCAAGACGTGCAACCCGTCCTACCTAGAAGCCGTGCCTCTGGCACGGCGGGCCAGAGCTCCAGTGGGGGAGCTTCTGGCTCGGGAGTGATGAGAGTAGACGTGAGGGTTGAAGCGGGTAGAGTCGTTGGAACGTCCGCCACGCCATACATGTCTCAAGCTGACGCCTATCAGATGATGCTCCGGAATCGCACCCGTCGAGCTCGTACACCGACAGTTGTAGAAGAAACAACCGTAGCTGCCCGCGAACGTGAATACACTAGTCACTTCCGGGTGAAGCAGTACACTTGGATCCTTCAACAATCCCCCGTTCATTCATCATCAGAAGAACGCCGATCGCCGACACCGCCGCAACAACCTCAACCAACTGGGGAGGACGTGGAAGCTTCCCCACAAGAACAAGCACACGTTCCTTCACCACCACCCGCGGCGGCCGTTACTACTCAGGGTGGCGAACCCTCCGGCGAACCCTCAGGCGATGACTCCGACGGTCACGAGTCCCCCGAGCACACTCCTTCGGACCGTCGTGAGCCCGATGACGAGGCCACCGAATCAGAGCAGGTGGATTACGGATCAGACTCCGAGTTCCAGTTATCTGAACCAGCGAAGGGCGGAAAGGCCCAGGTGATCGATGTGGATGAAGCCACCTCTTCCTTCAACGACGACCGAATCTCCGGCGATCCAGTTCTTGCCGAGGACCTTGCATCGGACGACCGGACCGTCGGTCGTGAGGAAGAAGGTGTGGCCGAGGTTGCTACCGGCTGGGGGAGATATGACAGTGAAGAGGAAGAGAGAGAGAGAGCGAAGAGAAAAAAAGAGACCGCAGATGTTGAGGTCCAACTAGGAGAGCTTTGGGCTCAATTAGAGAATGCGGACGAAGAGGTAGAGCCGCACAGGTTAGAAACGGTAGTTCCTCATACCTTGAGTCCATCCACCACAGAGGCAATCCACACTGAGACTGGGCACCCTACGGTGTCTGGTCAAGACGCTAGCCGCCAACTAGCGCACTTGCACGCCCCAACTGACCACTCGACCATCTCTCAACAGATGGTCGTTTCATCTTCACACGGGGACTTAGCTCAACTTCCACCAACCACTCACTTGGAGTCTGTTGGTGTTGAAACGAGAGAGGAACCTCCCCGCCTCTCGACTTCTTTCCGTGCACCAGTCGTCCTAGAGCCAATCACCGAGACTTTTCAAGTCGTTCACTTGGATAGGACACTACTTGGAGCATCATCAGCCCGCCCAAGTGGCGAGGCCGGAACGGGGAGAGTCGGTGCGTCGAGTGACGCCCTTCGAGGATCCACCGGAAGCCCTGACACCGTCAACATCATTCCAGCGGTGACGTCAGGCCGAGAGAGCACCTCAATAGGACTCTTCTCGTCAACCGGAGCCCAAGTGGCACCGGGTGTTGTACTTCCGGGACAGGGTCCGACAGACTCGAGCAAAGTCTCTAAAGATGCTCACGCAACACCGGGGCTTCTAGGCCTGACGGATTCGGGTGGAATCCCTAAAACCACCCATGCACCAACGGGACTTTTAAGTCCGACGGATTCGGACGACATCCTAAAAGTCGTCCAAAGCAGGTTGCTCGCGGTGGAGGAAGCCAACCGGGCTCGAGATGCGCGGGTCGAGGCACTTGAGAAAGCCTTGGCCGAGACGGAGAGGAAACGACAGGCAGATCTTGAGGCGTCACGAAAGCTTCAAGAAGACCGGGATGCGGAGCTCTACGAGCTCAAAAGGCGAATCAAGGGCAAACACTCTGAGGCAGCCCCATCATCCGAGACTCCGATCCCCGTCAGACAGAAGACGTTCTCAGACTCGCCCCTCCGACTTCGGGCGAACTGCCTCCGATGCCGGGCTACGTTACTGAGACGGAACATGCGTACGTCATTTCATCATACACGGCTCAGAACGACCGCCTCTCCGCCCAAGTCAGAGATCAGGAAGCCCAGATCGAGATCCTACAGCAGCGAGTCCGGGAACTAGAGGCCATGTGTCGGTCTCAGGCTCAACCTTCCAAAAGGAGGCATGATGACCCTGATGACTCGGCACTAGGTCCTCATGAGGGGGAGGTGCAGGCTTCATCCAAAAGGCCTCGCACCGACCTCCATTCTGCCTCTGGTTCTGGTTCCACTCCAGCTCCAGCTTCCACAGCCGCCCCCTCAAGTGCTCCTACAGAGTCTGCAGCCGCCGATGCTCCCTATGTCGATTCAAACACGGAGGACATTCCTGACATGGGGAGTTGGCGATATGAGCGGATCCCGGAAGGGGAGCTAGTACAGTTTCCCCAGATGACGGACACGGCTCAGATTGAAGTCGTTCTCCCAGAAGCAGCACCGACGGATCCTTCAGAGTTCCAGATTCCGGAAGCAGCCCGGAAGATCTTGCGGTCGCTTGCTCAGAGTCTCAGGATATACCAAAAGGGGGACGATATTGTCCGGGATTCTGACTACTCCAACCTCACTTCAGCTTTTGTTTTTCGCACGCCAGACGCTCCACGGACTATTCATTCCACTGATCCAGAGACCGCCGCTCCAACCATCATCCAGCTCAACTGGAACCATTCAGTCATCTTCCGTCCATTCCTTGAGGAATCGTTCACCCGCATCTACCAACAAGAGAAGCTGCACGCCTGGTCCCGAAAGGTCTACTTCGGGATCTCTCACATCAAGACCAAGAGACGAAGGACAGCTTACGTACATCAGCGAATGTGCAACTGGGCCACTCATGGACGCCAAAGGATCCGACGTCGCTTTACCAAGGTAACTGCTATGCGCCCCTACAGAGATGGCCATCAGTTATTCCTTGAGTACGGCACCGGTGTTCCTCGAGGTGAATTGCAGAACTGGACCTTCACGGAAGCTGATTTGGATCGGGTGCATCTAGAAGACCTTCTCACGCATATCAAGTATCTCCAAGGCCCGATTCTCCGACCAGAGCACTACAGAGACGGCACAGAGATATTGAAGAAGTACGTCCGTCACGCAATCTCTCTCGCGCGTGTGACGGACTACCAGCTTGCAATTGAAAGCCGCCAGCCAAAAGTCAACCTGCTCAGGCCAAACATGCTCGTGCCTGGTATTGATGCTTACACTCCGTATATGCCAACCAGGATACCTGAGCATGGGGTTCTCTATATGACTCGGAAGAAGAAGGAGCGCAGGTTCATGAGATTTGGCGAGCTCTCCAAGTTCTGCGACGGGACCCTTCTTTATGTCTACAATGGCATGCAGAGTAGACTACTGGCTGATCAGATACCAGGGCGGAGGATCATAGATGGGAAGGGAAAACTGCTGGAAGCGATGAGATTGATCGAGAGGAAGCTCAAGGAACGGTTGATGTACAGACGGGTCGAGGCGGCGATGCAAATGAGAGCTAGGATCATCGGCGAATGGGAGGAATACTTGCAGATGTCCAAGTGGGAGCCGGCTCTGGAGCTTCCACCACCATTCTGACTTCTTCACAAAGGGGGAGATTGTAGGACCTCTTGTTGTGAAGAGTCAGAATTCACTATCTTTAATAGCTTTCTAGCTTAATTTCCTTAGTTTGTAAACATTGTGTTTTGTTTGTGCCCCTGTTTGAGGTTTGGAACCTCGGGGGCCTTTGATGACATTTCTTGTAACTTCCTTCTACCTATATAAGGTAAAGGATGTTTAGGGTTTTGGCATTGATTTCATATTTACCATATTGGGCAATATACTCCATTGTTGCACCTTGTTCAATCTATGATGAATTCAATCTTGATTTCCATCCATTTCTTTATCTTCTTTATGTTTTATGGGACAACAAAAGCACAAAAACAATATGACTCAGACATGAGAAAACTAAATTCTGAACTTGGAGTATTGAGCATGGCCCTTGTTGAAACCCAGAAACTTAATGTTCACCTATGGGAACGCCTTAAGTCTGGTGATTATGGTCCCAACAAGAGGGATACTTCTTTGGAAGATAGGGATGCTTGGCGAACGAGACAAGAACAGAAGGAGGACAACCGCAATTGCACAAAAATTGTGCAACTTGAGCCGAGGCTACAAATCGAGGTAATTGAAAAGCCGGTTGAAATCATTACGGTAAAAACCGGAAGATCAAATCCCCAATCATCAAGAGGTAAGTAAAATATCCATTAATCCTAATGAGACTGACATTAATTTACTTTTGCAGGATAAATCATGGATGGATACGGAATCGGATGATATATTTTGGGACGAACTTGAGCTATTTTTACAAGAAGATATCCAATCCGAAGCTCCAAAGGAAAAACAGCCGATTGATGAGCCGGCGACAGTAGGAATAAAATCAGTGGGCCAATTGGTTATTCAACCGGAGGTAAGTTGTCCAAGCTTGGGAGTAAACAATGATGCTAACGAAATGATTTTACTTGGACAGGATTCGCATCAAAAGATAGACTCGGAAGCCACTCGGTTCGAGAATGATGTTGAACCTCCTCCGCAAGAAGATGCCCAACTAATCGAGGAACCTTCGACAATGGATCAACCTGTTATCGAGTCGCTCTCAATGACTCGACACGAGGTAAGTCCACCATGGTCTGATTCTGAAAATTCTGACGATGAGTCTTCATTGCAGGTTAGAACAACGAAAGAACACCATGATGACGACGACCTAGCTGGGCTCGGAACACTAATGCAAGATGATCAATTCAAGGAATCCTCGCCGGAACAATGCTCTCCTAAACAAAAGGTAAGTCCTCCTATAATTGATAGTAGCAAGTCTAACACCGAATCTTTGTTTTCACAGGTCATTCCACGCGCGGTTCGGTGTGAGGAAATTTTGGCCCAAGATCCTTTTTGGGAGGCCAATTGTCAAAAGCAATTGGTTGACCCAACGCTCTTAGCGACACATTTAAGGGATCTAAGGCCAAACTCGTGCAAATCTGACACTCATTCTGCAAAGAAACAGGACACAAACCGGAGCGGTGAGTGGTATGCTACTCTACCTGGGAAATCTCCCAAAGGTAAGTCGTCGAGTCAAGGTATGTACCACCACCATCACCCTAACTTCAATGCAAGTGAAGGGTGTGTTGATTTAGGTAATAGTAATTAAACCCGGAGTCAGGCTCGAGACTCATGACAAAAACAAGCGCTTCTTGGGAGGCAACCCGTGTTTTGTCGTTTTTCAGTTTTTCTTTCAGTTTTAGTTAAGTTTGAGTTAGTAGAGTCAAGTGGAGTCAACCAAATCGATTTTTGAACGGAAATTTTTTCGAACCTCGAACAGAAGACTTTTCGCGAACGCGAAGTTTTGAGTTTCGCGCCGCGAGATAGTGTAGGGACCAAAGCTGAAAATTTTGAAAAACAGGCTTCGCGTCGCGAGCGAGATGACTCGCGCCATGAGCCTCGATAAAACCGACCCATGCCCTAATTTAACCCCTCGCGCCGCAAGCAGTGCAGCAGACCCAGTTTTAAAACGCGATTTTTAGGGTTTCTTCTCACTTTCTCTTGCTCTTAGCGCCGCGAAGTTCCTCTCTAGCCCTTCTTTTTCAATTTCCTTGCTCTCTTAGGTTTGATTTCTTGCAATTCCATGGCTTCGAAGGTACAATCTTCTCTTCTCCTTCTCCAATTTCGTTCTTGAGGTTGCTTCCATGGTGGTTTTCCCCCAAATTGAAGTTTTGTGAGAATTGTGTGATGGGTGGGGGAAACCGAATTGTGTGTGCTTAATTGATGCATGTTTTAGTTTGTTTAACTTACTAGCATGTTATTTTTGATGATTTTCCATGGATTATTGTGTTGGTGATGAACTCCTTTGTTGAATGCTCTCTTGGTTTTTCCCCAATCTTGTTTTACAAAGTGTTGATGATAATTGTTGGGGAAAACCATCTCTTGTTGGTTGTATCTGTTTGACTTAGATAGATAGACTCCTTCTGCCTGACTGTTTCCTCCTTGACTTCTTTTGTCGGGTGTGATGGTAATTTGACCTCCGGCTCGACAACCTGCAATATAGGAATTTGGTCAGTTTTGGGCATAAGTGGTCCTACAACTACTTTACCTCCTCTCGTGGTGGTAAACACTTCAACCTGTTCGTCTATTTACACATGGGGAAATGCTCCCTTGACATCTCGGAGGAACTTGTCTGTGCTCTTATGTATTCCTGCAACAAAGTTTACGAACGCTTGGATTTGTTGTTCGACGTCCGTGCTCATCTTTCCTTGTTCTGGTGAAAACTGACGAAACAGTTGTTTGATTATTCCGCTACTTAGCTCAGGTCGCGAAAGAGGGGAGGTTGGCTCCCAAGTGCAGTGTTCCGTTGGATGCCCGCATTCTGTACATTTGATTGGCGGCTCATCGGATGATGAAATCTCATTTAGCTGCGTCGATTTGCTCTCCTCCTGTGTGTCTTCCTCATCGGTGGACCAATCTAGATAGTGTGCTTCCAAATCGTCCAAGAGTTTACGTGCTTTTTTAGCTGACTTGTAAGGAAAAATACCTCCACTAGATGAGTCTAACCTTAATTGAGAATCATTAGTCAACCCTCTTGGGTTTTTCTGTGATCCCCGAATCAAACTGATCCGAAGAACACTAAACTGAGCGGAAGCGGTTATGGATAAAAAAAACCCGAAACCACGATCTTTCCGTTCTAAGTTTTTAGATAATAAAATACGTGTTTACCTGGATTGCTTCAGTAATAATCCACCGGTGATCGATCCTACGAGCGTTCCTCTAGCAGAACTCAAAAACCCGAGCAACCGGAAAAACCGAACTGGTTTTGGAGGTATGTGGCCGGCGATCAAAGGGAGAGAGGGAGAGGAATTTCTGGAAACTTTATTTTTAGGAATTCAATGAATAAAACCATAAACCCCTAAGGCTTATTTATATCTTATCAGATGGTAAAAATCCTTATCTGATTCAGTTTCCTTAATTATCTAATCTTTTCTTTTTCTTTAAGAAAAGATCTTCTAGATAATTATCAAATTATCTATTACATATTTATTTCACTAATAAATATATAATTATCTTAATTAATTAGATTATCTATTATATATTTATTTTACTAATAAATATATAATTATCTTAATTAATTAATCAACCCTCTAACTTTGGGATTCCTGACTGAAATTACCCAACTGATTTACAATTGACTATTATAAATACAAACTCTCCATTTCTGGGTTTTATTTATCTTACTCGATTTATAGATCCTCAGAGGTGTGACCCTCAAGTATCTTGTAACATTGGATGTGTGATTACTGGTTTGTCAACTTCTGCACATAATTACTAACACTCCCACTTGTGCAAGTTGGCAATACCGCCTTGTTCACACTGACCTAAGGAGGCCCCTAGACAGGCACTTAGGCTAACCAGGCTACAAGAACTCTTATACCCAGACAGGTGATTTAATCTTTTCCGTAAGGAAATAATATTTACGAAACAACTGTTCATAAATTGGGTATAACTTGGCTTTTCCCTTTGCATAACGATATTCCATCTATGAGTATGAGCCTGGATTAAGTCAACTCTTAATACTCATGATTCTGTTACTTGACTATCCGACCTCTACTGAAAGGTAAACGACAAAGAACTAATCAGTTCGTTTGGGCATGGCCATGCACTTCATCAGTCTATTCAGTCAGTCAAGGGGCCCAGAAATATCTCTCTTCAGAGAAGAGATGCAAATCCCATCTTGCATATCTGCATTTAACACCACGGCTTCCGTTGAATCTAGTTACGCCCTTTATAGCCACCCTGTTACGGCGTAGCGGTTGAACGCACTAAGTATACAGCAGTCCTCATGACATCAAACCAGATACCTCAGATAATGGGGACAACCACTGTGAGATTTACTTATGACAAAATCCAAGAAGTAATTCCCAACCGCGGATCACGTCCGATATTTGCTACTTTATCAAATATCTGTGCAACTTCTGGTCTACAACACTTGTAGCTGTTATTCAACCACTGATCATAACTACCCAGAAGCTCAGAATGACTTTAATACCCTATTGGGTTCCCACCACAATAAGTTGTCACGAACAATTTTGAATAAAACTTATAAAACTAGTTTTATTCCTGGATGCTAAAACATTCAAAATAAAAGGTAATAAAGAAACTGATTTTGTATAGTCCATATTACACTCTGTAATAATAACAAAATTAATAGCATTTCTTTTAATTACTCTTCCTGTGTCTATTCAACATTTGTTAAATACCGGTTTAAATAAAGCATCACCCAACTTTAATTTAAACCCTTTGATTAATGTTTACCGTCTTAATCAAAGTGATAACCAAAATGTTACAAGCCTAATATCCACTGATATTTTATACTTGTTACGGCTAATTTTTGTTTTGCCAACACTATAAAACAAATTTAGACTTCTTTTCCCATATTCCCTGTACTTGGAGATCTGGACAAACTCCGAATTACCCTGAATATGTAAAAGCTATACTGCAACTTTTCTTAGCTGCTGTGTAGATGAACGATTTCTACCTGAAATCGGATAAAAATTTCCATTTACCTAGCTGGCAAATTGCAGGAAATTTAATTTGGCCTTTTATAATACTTTATAGTTAAAGTATAGCTTAGTACCTTTTTACTAAGTTATTTCAACACACTTGATTATTGATTCTCTTTTAAAGTCAATTATGGCTTTATCTAATTTCAAAGTTTTAAATTACTGATCCACCCTTTGGACTAAAGGAGCAGATTCTATATCTGGTGAATTTGTATCCTATCTGGATTATAATTCCTAGATATTCTGAATCAATAATCACGTTTTCTATTCTATATCTCAAACTAGATAGATAATAAACTGGGCTCCCACTAACCTATATGAAAACTGACTTTTACTCAAAATTTACTATTGACTTAGTCAATTCTATTTTAAGTAATGGTCACTTTAGAATTTCATTATTTATAAAACTGGACTTTGCTCAAATCCTAATTCCAAAACTTGGAACTTTCTAGTTTCATAAATACTGATATTATCAACAACTGAGATAATATCCTAAATTCTATAAAACACATGAGTAATTTAATCTTTGATTACAAGTTACTTTATATAATCTATTACTCATAATTTGTATTACTCCAAAAACACATTTCTTGAACTTTTAGTACATAGTGTGTTTTTGATAGTTTTCATATATAAGACTTTGTTAGTGTAAACATCAATATCTAGGATCTAAACTTGAATCAAGTCAAAACTTGACTTCATTCATAATAAGCACAACAGATATTTCAAGACAATAATTTTTAAAATTTCAAAACTTTAAAACCATTTAAAATATTCCAAAATAAAATGTAACCATAAAGAGTGCATAATTGTTTTAAAATAAATTTAAAAATAGATGTCTTGATAATTATCCTAAAGAGATTTGTGCTTTTGATCTTCTGCAATTCCCGGGCACTCACTTCTGACCACCTGCAATATTCATTTGCACTAGGCATCAGTATAAGTGATAAACTAAAGCAATCATAAATACCTGAGGTTTTATATACCTGCTTCATGACGCTTTGGGCAGTTTTGCCTCCAATGACCGACTTCATTGCATGTGAAGCAACGATTTTCAGTTCTTGCTTTGTTAGGCTTAACTTTCTTGCCCTTGCCCTTGCCTCTGACGTTCTCACAAACCTTGGGTGCACTCTGGATGGCTGGTGCTGGACCCTTCCCTTTGTTGGTGCCTCCATGCCCATGTTTCTTCTTTACTCCTCCGTCCCTCACCATTAGTACGTCTTTGGTCTTGTTCTTGGCTCCCATATTCAACTCGGTAGTCTTAAGCATGGAGTGCAATTCGGCTATTGATTTCTCCATGTTATTCATGTTATAGTTGATTACAAAAGGCTTGTAATCTTCTGACAACGAGTTGAGTATAGTATCCGTTGCTAGCTGCAACTGGGTGCCCTAGCCTTTCCAGATGATCCATGTGTCTTTTCATCTTCATCACATGGTCACTCACTGAGGTCCCTCTGATCATCTTGCACTCGTTAAATGCCTTCGTGGCATCATAACGTTCTGTGCGAGCTTGCGTTTGGAACATGTCCCTCAACTGGCGGATCATGTCATAGGCATTAGTGTTCATGAGCCCTGTTTGAAGATCTGGGCTCATGGTCGCAAGCATAAGACAACCGACATCCAGCAAGTCATCTGAATGCTTCTTATGAGCATTCCTAGTAGCAGCTGGTGCGTTTGCTGGAGGGGCCTTTGGCAAAGGTTCTTCAAGGACGTACCATTTTCTTTCATGCCTAGAGCGCAATCATAAGATTGCGCTCCCAGTCTAGGAAATTCGGACCGGTGAGTTTATCCTTTTCTAGGATGGATCGGAGAGAAAGATTGTTTGTGTTGGTAACAGTGTTAGCCATCTACACATAAAATTGGTTTTAACAACTGTAAATAGACTAATTCCAATAAATATCAATAAACCCTTAAATGATCAATTTATTGGACTAGGATCCTTCATTTCATACGCCCTGATGTGCGTAATGTTCTTGCTCCACCAGGTCGTATTATTTCGGTAGGTAAGGACTTTTACCAATCATATCTATCTGACATGACTCCTAGATCTTTTCGGGACAACTATCTGTACATGTTTCAGTCCCTCTAACTGCATTTTGGCCCGGTACCACCCGGTAAACTTAACAGAACCAAAATAGATCTCACCATTTTGTGACTTGGACACTTTACTCTGGCCGGTACCACCCGGAGATAATTCGCAGAGTCATGTAATCCCCTCTAGCTTGGGGTTTGAACGCGGATGCTTAAGGTGTGTTCTCCTTAGAACACCCGCGTACCTTACGCCGGAGGTGCCCCAAAGTGGGTTGCACTACTGATCTATGATTTTTCGGGGTTTTGATTTAATTTTTGAAAAACCTTTTGAAATCCAGTGTTTTGAAAAACTATGATTGTTTTGAAAGGTAACTTGTGTTTTTAAACTAACTGTTTTGAACACACACTTCTTTTAAAACTAACTGTTTTAAGATCACTTGCTAATTCAAAACTAACTGTTTTGATAGCACACTAGTTGATTAAAACTAACTGTTTTTATCAACTTAAGAAAACAATCATTTTATATATAAGGTTTTTAAATAAAATATACCGTTTTAAAAGGTTTTGAAAAATGGTAATTTTAA
The DNA here is from genome assembly GCA_030169165.1 of Centaurea solstitialis. NCBI lineage: Eukaryota > Viridiplantae > Streptophyta > Magnoliopsida > Asterales > Asteraceae > Centaurea > Centaurea solstitialis. The sequence continues at coordinate 46,935,522 of CM058046.1, read as the reverse complement.
ATCAAAAACCTATTTAACATCGTGATTTTAATCTAGTTTTAAAACTTTCCTTTATCTTAAAACATCTTGATTAATTAACTATCACGAATAAAATAACCACGTAGTTCAATGATTAAAAACACGCAAATAATAACAACCACGCAGTTATAACTAATTATAGGTTTTGCCAACTTTTATTCCTACGGACCAATAATGACCTATAATTTTTAAAAATTAAAAATACGTAGCTCCCACTGGCTTTAGCACGTTCGTCAGGATTAAAGAAATTTTTCTTGTGTAGCTCCCACTGGCCTCGGCTTCCTTGGTGAAACTCCAAAATTAAAATTTCTATCCTAAGGTCATTATTACAAAAGAAGGGGTTGTAAATGGCACGCATGCCTCCCCAGAAAATATTCAAAGGACCTAAGTTGGCAAGCCCTATAATAGACATTGTATACACGCATATAGGTATATAACTAAAAACAACAACGCAATTCATATATCAAGCAATAGCAATAAATATAGAGAGCGTAAAATTAATCCTAGATCCGTTAAATAATATCTCGTTCTGTTTATCGCAAAGCTTGGTTTTAACTGATTTATAAAACAAACAGTTTTATAAACCTAATCAATATTTTAATCTGAAATTAGTTTTACCTGATTTATAAAATCATCTAGACTTATAAACTATAAATCTTATTTTAAAAAATCAAAAACCAATTCTCTAAAATATCTACAATTTATCCAAAAGTATATCAAACCTGATATTTCGAACTAACTAGTCGAAACATCAACCACTGGTCCACAAACTGTGTTGTGGTTTGACAGACTGGTCAAACATGACACCGGACCTATCTGATCAACCGGATCAAATAACTGGTTTGATAATCACGATTTTGTTTAGGGATAATTATCAATCAAAATCCCAATAAAATTGATTTTATAAGATATTCTAATTATTTTAAAAGAAATATCCTATAACTAATTTGGATAAAATTAAAACCAACAAAAACCTTTTGGGCCTCAAACCGGGTCCAAAAATCTGGGCTTTTGGGCTCGTTATTATTTAGGCCCAATTATACGGAAAACCCTAGATGGGTTGCTTAGCAGCCCTACTCGCGCTGCGAAGGCACGGCTTGCGCCACGAAGGGAGAGACTGGCTCGCGCCGCGAAAGATCTCATCTAGGACCTACTTGTAACGCCCCAAAACCCATAACGATAATAACACGCATATAATATAAATCCCAGTGATCTAAATCGCAATCTCATAATATTTAGTTCCAAGTAAATAGTTAAAGAGTGCATGCGGAACATCCCTCCACAACTGAGATTCTAAATCTAGGATTAACTACTAAACTTCTACCGGTAGAGCTACTCTAGAGGTCTACCTTCTCGTTGCCTCTCACCACACGATCTTTCCCTGAAAAGGTTTGAGATTTTGAAAACGAGGGTTAGACCGAAAGGTCTAGTGAATTCCCTCAAAAAAAAAAAACAGTTTAAAACACAGTTCCGGCCCGCTGGCCGTAAAATCAGATATCTCAAATAAACAGGAAAGCATCATGAGTAATAAAATCACAATACAGCAAACCGGATGGCCGGATCCCCCGGATACACAATTTAAGGAGTGACGGACAAAGTCCGTGCCTCGCACCATCCCACAATCAACCCTACGTGGCCGGATCTCCCCGATTCTCATTTAAGGAGTGACGGACGTAGTCCGTGCCTCACACCACTAAACTTCCCAGGGATGTACGGTCCCATGGTACTCATTACTCACGATGCAATCCCGAAATGTTAAAATAGCATGTATATGATGATCATCAATATAGCATTCACAACATTTATAATTTTACAAATTCACATTAATATCAACATCAAACGTCTGCAAATCGAATGGATATGTTTAAAAGCAGTAAAAGCAATCCATTCATTTTCAGGCAAGGGAACTCACCTGAGCTTAACTCGCTGCTTACTCTAACTCCCGGTATCTGTATAAATTCCTAAGGCATTAGTGATTCGCACTTAGAAAAACCCACAACTAACTCTACAGACGCAGGCCTCAAAAACCAACTTACAAAACCCGACTCACAAATCCCGATCCCGAAGCCACTTTCCCGATTCGGGAATCCGCAAAACCCGATTCGGGTATCATGCTCCAATTCCCAATTCGGGGGTTTCATTATCCCGATTCGGGAATCAGCAAAACCCGATTCGACGAACCTTGAGTTCAAAATGACGGCCAAGCTAGCCCAATTCCCGAATTCGGAAACATGAGTTTTCCAATCCGGGAAAGGCATAGTGGCAAAGTTAAGTGCTCTGAAGGGTTCCCGATTCGGGACACCATATGCCCGATCCGGGAAAGTACTTCCCAATGCGGGAAAGCACCTCCCCGATTCGGGAATTATGAATCCCGATCCGGGTAACGCAACCAGTTTCCAGAAAAAGGCTAAAATCAGCCAAAAATCGATTTTAGCTTGATCTAAACGCTTCCTCAAACAATCCAAGGTAATCCTACATCAATTATCAACATTTCCTTAGCTAAAAGGGCATCGAAACTAACCTTGGTGATGAAATCTCGACCTTGAAGATGAGTGTAGCACTAACTTGACCTCCAAGAAACACACACTAAACACACACACTAAAAGTTCCCCAAAAAAGGTAAAACCCTAGATTAGCCTATAAATAGTATGAGCTAAAGGGCTAAGCCCATACCATTTATGGTATAAGTCCAACTTCCAAACATTAAATAAAAATGACAGTTTTCACCCCTAACTCCCAAAATCTTTTCAAAAAGAGTCATTTTTAACGAGGGACTAACTTTGAGGCTCTGGTCATTACATCACTCCCCCCCTTAAAGGAATTCCGTCCCGGAATTCAATCGCTAAAAAGGAAGGGGTACTTCGCTCGCATCTCGGATTCAACTTCCCACGTGGCCTCTTGCCCCTTATGAAACTTCCACTGTACCTGTACCAAGACGATCTCCTTGTTCCTAAGCTTACGGATCTTTCGGTCTAGAACGGCGACTGGTTTCTCCACGAAGTTTAACTTCTGATCCACTTCTATATCCTCCAATGGTATTGTCAACTCCGGCTCCGCCAAACATTTCCTCAAGTTCGATACGTGAAATGTGTTGTCAACTACACTTAGTTTGACCGGTAGGTCTAACTTGTATGCCACGGCTCCAATCCGTTCAATTATCCTAAACGGCCCTATGTAACCAGGGATTAACTTCCCTTTCTTTCCAAAGCGAATTACTCCTTTCCAAGGAGACACTTTAAGCATAACCTGGTCCCCGACTTGAAGTTCAATATCCTTCCGGCGCTTATCCGCATAACTTTTCTGTCGATCTCTAGCCGTCTTCAATCGATCTCGAACTTGGTTGATCTTATCTGATGTAATTTGGACAACTTCCGGTCCGACAAGCTGCTTTTCTCCGACCTCATTCCAACACAATGGTGTCCTACACTTTCGCCCATAAAGTATCTCGTATGGTGCCGCCTCGATACTCGAGTGATAGTTGTTGTTGTAGGCGAACTCGATCAACGGTAGATGGTCTTCCCAAGAACCTCCGAAGTCTAAAACACATGCTCTCAACATGTCTTCCAAGGTTTGGATAGTCCGCTCACTTTGTCCGTCCGTCTGAGGGTGATACGCGGTACTCAAGTTGACCCGCGTTCCCATTTCCCGTTGGAAGCTCTGCCAAAACGTGGAGGTAAATCTGGCATCTCGGCCCGACACAATAGATGCGGGAGTCCCGTGTAGTCGTACAATCTCCGCTATATAAAGCCTTGCTAGTCTTTCCATTGAATACGTCTCCTTCATCGGTAGAAAATGAGCTGATTTCGACAGTCGGTCGACTATCACCCAAATGGTGTTATAACCCTTAGGCGTACGAGGTAGTTTCGTCACGAAGTCCATGGTAATATGTTCCCAAGTCCATTCTGGTATTGGCAACTGTTGCAATTTACCATACGGTCGCTGATGTTCGATCTTTACTTGTAGACAAGTCACACATCTTTCTACGAAGTAGGCGATATCTTTCTTCATTCCCGGCCACCAATAACTTTGCCTCAAATCATGGTACATCTTGTTCGTTCCAGGATGAAATGCATACTTTGATTTATGTGCCTCGGTCAAAATCTTCTTTCGTAGATCCCCAAGTTTTGGAACCCAGATCCGATTACCAAAACACTTCAAACCCTCGGTGTCCGATACCAATGAATCCAGAAATCCTACCATTCGCTCGCTTTTCAAGTTCTCCTCCGTCGATGCTTCCTCTTGCCATTCTTTGATCTCTGCCTTGAGGTCCGGTACAATACTGATTCGGTAAGCTACAATACCCATCCGGGAGTCCACAATGCCCGGCTTGACTTTACCTCCTTTTCGACTTAAGGCATATGCTACAACATTTCCCTTACCCGGGTGGTAAAGGATTTCGCAATCATAGTCACTAAGTAGTTCAATCCATCGTCGCTGCCTCATGTTGAGCTCTTTCTGACTAAGAAGATACTGAAGACTCTTGTGATCCGTGTAAATCTGACACTTCACGTCGTAAAGGTAGTGCCTCCAAATTTTCAAAGCAAAAACCACGGCGGCCAATTCCATGTCGTGGGTTGGATAGTTGAGTTCGTGCACCTTCAGTTTCCTCGACGCGTATGCAATCACCTTTCCATCTTGCATGAGAACACACCCCAAGCCCAACTTTGATGCGTCACAATAAACTACGAATCCATCCATTCCATTTGGTAGAGTGAGAATGGGTGCACTAGTCAATTTCCCTTTCAAATTGTTGAACGCGTCCTCACATGTCGATGTCCATTCGAACTTGACGTCCTTCTTTGTAAGTGCCGTGAGTGGTGTGGCGATTGCCGAGAAATGCTCGATGAATCTTCGGTAGTAACCCGCCAATCCTAGGAAACTCCGCACCTCCGAGGGAGATTTTGGCGACTCCCAATCCTTAATGGCCTCAATCTTAGCTGGATCCACTTTGATTCCTTCTTGCGTCACGATATGCCCCAAAAACTGAACTTCCTTTAGCCAAAACTCACATTTCGAAAACTTCGCGTAGAGCCGCTCTCGCTTTAGCATTTCCAATACTTTTCGTAGGTGATCGCCGTGCTCCTCGACCGTCTTTGAGTAGATCAGAATGTCGTCGATGAACACAATGACGAACTCATCCAAATACGGTTTGCACACCCTATTCATCAAGTCCATAAATGCTGCTGGCGCATTCGTAAGCCCAAAAGACATCACAAGAAACTCATAATGCCCGTAACGAGTCCGAAAAGCCGTATTTGGAATATCTTCTTCTCTAACCTTGAGTTGATGGTAACCCGATCGCAAATCAATCTTCGAGAAGAACTTAGCGCCTTGCAGTTGGTCGAACAAATCATCAATCCGCGGTAGGGGATACTTGTTCTTGACGGTGACTTTGTTGAGTTCTCGGTAGTCGATGCACATCCTCATGGTTCCGTCCTTCTTCTTCACGAACAATACCGGTGCTCCCCAAGGTGAAGTACTATGGCGAATAAATCCCTTCTCGAGAAGCTCTTGTAGTTGCGCCAACATTTCCTTCAATTCTGACGGCGCAAGTCGATACGGTGCTTTGGCGATAGGCGTCGCCCCAGGTACCAAATCAATCCGAAACTCGATCTCTCGATCTGGCGGTAGACTAACTAAATCCTCCGGGAAGACTTCCGGGTATTCACGAACAACGTCGACGTCCTTCACCTCTAACTTATCTTTGCCTGAATCTACCACGTGTGCCATAAACCAAATACATCCCTTCCTAATACAACGATTAGCCTTAATCACCGAAATCAGGCTAGTACTCCTATTTCTCTTAGTGCCATAAACTACAACTGTTCTCCCATCAGGCAACTTAATGCGGACCAACTTTTGCTCACAATCTATCTTCACTTTATTTCTAATCATCCAATCCATTCCTAAAACCACATCCAAACTTTCCATAGGTATAAGTCTTAACACTACAGGCACTGGACAACCTTCCAACTCTACGGTACAACCTTTCGCAAACTCTCTAACCCACACTCGCCCATTGGCGGTGTCCGCCTCATAAGGTTGGTCTAACGGTTCAAGGTTCACACAACATTGCCTAAGTAACTCAGGGGTAGCATATGAATAATCTGAACCCGTATCAAATAACACTTTCGCACGAATTGAAATAACCAGAAATGTACCTGTCACCACATTCGGCGCCTCTTCTGCCTCCTCAGCGGTCATCCTAAAAGCTCGACTCCTAGCTGGAGCCGGTGCTGTCTTCCGATCATCTCGGGCCTCAATCGCTCGTCCTCCATTTGTCGGCGCTCCTCCCCTCTTCAGCTGGGGACAGTCGGTCCTGATGTGGTCTGGAGAACCACACTGATAACATGATCTCCTCCCCGGACAATACTTCGACAAATGACCCGGCTTCCCACACTGGAAACAAGTGACTGGTCCTGACTGACAGTTTCCCCGATGAACACGGTGGCACTTGCCACAAGGTCTCTGACTCGAACTCTGATTCCCGCGATGCTCAAACCTCGGGGCCTTACCCCCTCTCAGATCACCAACTGGTCCAGACCACTTCCTTTTCTCTCCCATCTGTTCAGACATCTGACGATCCTTCTCTCTCTCGATCAACTCAGCCGCGTTGATAGCAGCCAAAAAGGTAGCCGGATCTTTCCCCATTACAAACTCCCGAATGCTTCCCTTCAAACCCCAGATATACCTTTCCACTCTTCGCTCCTCAGTCGGTACATATGTCTCAGCAAATCTCGATTTCTCGATGAAACGGGTAGTGTACTCTTGTACTGACAGTGATCCTTGCTTCAGCTGAAGAAACTCCTCTTCCATCTTCTTAGTCGCAGCCAAAGGGGAGAATTGCGACCTAAACTTCGCCACAAAGCTCTTCCAAGGCATAGATCTCACAACCTCAGTCCCTCTTCCCCCGGTCTTAACGTTCCACCAGTGTAAGGCATCCGCCTTCAGCATCGATCGCGCGAACACTACCTTGTCCTCGGCTGCACACTTGCACGTCTCAAATACCATCTCGATCTCCTCGATCCATCGTAAAGCCAAAACCGGATCCCGCTCTCCTTTGTAAGTAGGAGGCTTGCATGAAACGAAAGTCTTGTAGCTACACCCATGAGTCTCCTTGGGTAGCTCTTCATTCACAGGTGGTGTCTGTCGCGAACCTCCGCCGATCACAGTAGCCGGCGGGCTTGTCATTCCCGAATCCTCTCGACCACCATCAGATCTCGACTTCTCTTGCTGGTTCAGTAAAGTCTGTAGAGCGTCCTGAATCTTGCCCATCTCAGTCTGAAAGGCCTCATGAGTAACAAAAGCTGCCGGTTGGCTAGCAGAACTCTCTTGGTGAGACGGTTCTGGTTCGACGGGCGGTCTTTCGCTCTGCGCCCTGCGGTTACCTCTAGTCGGTCGCCGAGTTCCTTCAACTGCCGTTGCGGCCTTCCGAGGTCTTCCTCTACCACGAACCTTGCCCCGAGCCGCGGCCGCACGAGTGGGCGACGGTGGAGCCTCGGGGTCCGGTATCACTCTGCTGCGTAAGCTACGTCCAGCCATCGATTCTGTAATAGTAGTGTAAATTTTAGATAACCCCTAAGCGACTGGATTTACAGGCAGTGTGAGTGTTCATATGTATTCAAGGTCCCGTGACTACACTGGCCAGGTGTAAGCACGTTTCCATGATACATGCTAATCCTCGCACTTCCATACCCGACCACGACTCATAGGCAAAATCCTAATGTCCTAATATCTCAGCTGTGTCCCCAATCCTACAGTTTAAGACTAGGCCCAATCCTGGTCACCTAATTCACTTAAACTAGTGCTCTGATACCAATTTGTAACGCCCCAAAACCCATAACGATAATAACACGCATATAATATAAATCCCAGTGATCTAAATCGCAATCTCATAATATTTAGTTCCAAGTAAATAGTTAAAGAGTGCATGCGGAACATCCCTCCACAGCTGAGATTCTAAATCTAGGATAAACTACTAAACTTCTACCGGTAGAGCTACTCTAGAGGTCTACCTTCTCCTTGCCTCTCACCACACGATCTTTCCCTGAAAAGGTTTGAGATTTTGAAAACGAGGGTTAGACCGAAAGGTCTAGTGAATTCCCTAAAAAAAACAGTTTAAAACACAGTTCCGGCCCGCTGGCCGTAAAATCAGATATCTCAAATAAACAGGAAAGCATCATGAGTAATAAAATCACAATACAACAAACCGGATGGCCGGATCCCCCGGATACACAATTTAAGGAGTGACGGACAAAGTCCGTGCCTCGCACCATCCCACAATCAACCCTACGTGACCGGATCTCCCCGATTCTCATTTAAGGAGTGACGGACGTAGTCCGTGCCTCACACCACTAAACTTCCCAGGGATGTACGGTCCCATGGTACTCATTACTCACGATGCAATCCCGAAATGTTAAAATAGCATGTATATGATGATCATCAATATAGCATTCACAACATTTATAATTTTACAAATTCACATTAATATCAACATCAAACATCTGCAAATCGAATGGATATGTTTAAAAGCAGTAAAAGCAATCCATTCATTTTCAGGCAAGGGAACTCACCTGAGCTTAACTCGCTGCTTACTCTAACTCCCGGTATCTGTATAAATTCCTAAGGCAATAGTGATTCGCACTTAGAAAAACCCACAACTAACTCTACAGACGCATGCCTCAAAAACCAACTTACAAAACCCGACTCACAAATCCCGATCCCGAAGCCACTTTCCCGATTCGGGAATCCGCAAAACCCGATTCGGGTATCATGCTCCAATTCCCAATTCGGGGGTTTCATTATCCCGATTCGGGAAACAGCAAAACCCGATTCAACGAACCTTGAGTTCAAAATGACGGCCAAGCTAGCCCAATTCCCGAATTCGGAAACATGAGTTTTCCAATCCGGGAAAGGCATAGTGGCAAAGTTAAGTGCTCTGAAGGGTTCCCGATTCGGGACACCATATGCCCGATCCGGGAAAGTACTTCCCAATGCGGGAAAGCACATCCCCGATTCGGGAATTATGAATCCCGATCCGGGTAACGCAACCAGTTTCCGGAAAAAGGCTAAAATCAGCCAAAAATCGATTTTAGCTTGATCTAAACGCTTCCTCAAACAATCCAAGGTAATCCTACATCAATTATCAACATTTCCTTAGCTAAAAGGGCATCGAAACTAACCTTGGTGATGAAATCTCGACCTTGAAGATGAGTGTAGCACTAACTTGACCTCCAAGAAACACACACTAAACACACACACTAAAAGTTCCCCAAAAAAGGTAAAACCCTAGATTAGCCTATAAATAGTATGGGCTAAAGGGCTAAGCCCATACCATTTATGGTATAAGTCCAACTTCCAAACATTAAATAAAAATGACAGTTTTCACCCCTAACTCCCAAAATCTTTTCAAAAAGAGTCATTTTTAACGAGGGACTAACTTTGAGGCTCTGGTCATTACACTACTCGCGCCGCGAGGCCATCAATGATCATCATCATCACCATTTGGCGACGATGATCATGACGACAGCAATTGGCCGCCGCCGCCTGTCGCTGTTCTTGCCACCATCAACCAACGCCACCGACCACCCCGCCATCGGTTTACACCGGTGATCGCCACCGTAGCCAGTAACAGCAGCAGGGAGAATCGCCTCCCCGTCGCCGCCGCGGTTATCGCAAAACGCTGCCACCACCGTCGCCGCTCTCTTTCTTGATCAACAACAACGCAATCGCCGCCACCACCACAAACGGTGGTGTGGCGGTCGATTTGGAGTACGACGACAGCGGCAGCAGTTGCCACCACCACCGCCGCCTCTAGGGGTCTCAATCAACAAAAACGCCATCGCCGCCACCATCACGTGTGGTGTGGCTGCCGGCGAGGAGGAAATAGGCGAGGGGAAAGAAGGCCACCACCGATCTGGTGGTGTGGCGCCTTCGGTCGTCGGTGTTTCGCGTCCACCTTTCGCCGCTGCTGTCGTCGTTGATTGCCACCGATCTGGTGGTGATCAGGTGATGATTTACAGCCACCACCACCTTCCACCGCTACCACCGCACTGTGGTGCGGCCTGGTGGTCTGAGACGCGACAGTCGACGTCGCCACCACGAGCTGTGGTGCGGCCGACGTTCGTCGTTCGTGCGGCTAAGGTCTGCTACTGGTCGGCCTAGTGGTCCGATCAGCTACCTGCTGCCGTTCCACCGCCGGTCTCGGATTCAACCACCACCGAACCGGTGGTTTGGTTTGGTTTCCATTGACCACGACCACCACCGGAACTGGTGGTGCGGTCATACGGCCACCACCGAACTGGTGGTGTGCCTCCGGCGACGGTCGTCGTGGAAGGTTTTTCGTACGATAAACTATTTCTTGATAAAGATAAACAAAAATTTATCTAAACTGATAAAATAAAACTGATAAAATCTTAAACTGGTAAAATTTTAAAATTTATCTAAGGATCAAATTTTATGCTAAACTGATAAAGATTGATTTTTTACAAAAGCTTGATAAAACAAAATCTTTATCTACAAGAAATTTTTAACGGATCTTAATAAGCAATAAATTAAAACGGAAAAACCTGTGGCTCTAATACCACTGTTGGGTTTTTCTGTGATCCCCGAATCAAACTGATCCGAAGAACACTAAATTGAGCGGAAGCGGTTATGGATAAAAAAAAACCCGAAACTACGATCTTTCCGTTCTAAGTTTTTAGATAATAAAATACGTGTTTACCTGGATTGCTTGAGTAATAATCCATCGGTGATCGATCCTACGAGCGTTCCTCTAGCAGAACTCAAAAACCCGAGCAACCGGAAAAACCGAACTGGTTTTGGAGGTATGTGGCCGGCGATCAAAGGGAGAGAGGGAGAGGAATTTCTGGAAACTTTTTTTTTTAGGAATTCAATGAATAAAACCATAAACCCCTAAGGCTTATTTATATCTTATCAGATGGTAAAAATCCTTATCTGATTCAGTTTCCTTAATTATCTAATCTTTTCTTTTTCTTTAAGAAAAGATCTTCTAGATAATTATCGGATTATCTATTACATATTTATTTCACTAATAAATATATAATTATCTTAATTAATTAGATTATCTATTATATATTTATTTTACTAATAAATATATAATTATCTTAATTAACTAATCAACCCTCTAACTTTGGGATTCCTGACTGAAATTACCCAACTGATTTATAATTGACTATTATAAATACAAACTCTCCATTTCTGGGTTTTATTTATCTTCCTCGATTTATAGATCCTCACAAGTGTGACCCTCAAGTATCTTGTAACATTGGATGTGTGATTACTGGTTTGTCAACTTCTGCACATAATTACTAATAAACCCAGCGTAAAAAATCCTTATACCTTTCCCAAGCTTTCACGAGGTTGTCTTTTCCTTGTTTAAAGTTTCGAATTTCAGATTTTATTTTATTTACCTTGGAAATGGGAAAGTATCTTGACAAAAAGGCAGATTTTAAATCTTCCCAGGCCGTGATGGATCCTGGGGTTAATCTCTTAAACCAGTCTTTTGCCTTATTTGTCAGGGTAAAGGAAAATATTCGAAGTTTTACCTCGTCTCCCTTAGTGTTGAATAGATCACAGATGTCCTCGAATGCCTCAAGGTGTTGATACGGGTCTCCGCTAGGTTCTCCGTCAAATGATATAGTGTCGATCATTTTGATTAGTCCCTTGCTGATTTCTACCGCCTTATCATCTGTCTTTTTGATTGCGGATCTCGAGGTGAATTGCACTTTAGATCGCTTCCCCCACATACGTTGATCGTCTCCCATCCTGACAACTCAACAAACAATTAAAACGTACCTGTTCAAAATAACTTGCAAGGGATGGAATCCCTCACAAGGATCGATTAACAAAACTAATAAAGACTAAAAATCTAACAACTACCGTTCCCCGGCAACGGCGCCAAAAACTTGGTACGGTAAATATTATATATAAAAAGCGAAACAAGTTTTAACCTCTAATGCCTAACCACAATTACCACATTCACAGGCAAGCGTACCTGATCGCGAGTAATATAGTGTAGAAAAGTCCAGGTATCGTTCTTACCACTGGGAACGGTCAAGTTATGTAGACTAATAATTAGGGGTGTGCACAGTTCGGTTTGGTTTGGTTTTGGGGTAAAACCGAAACCAAACCGAAATTTTCGGTTTTTAAAATCCAAAACCAAAACCAATCGATTTTTCGGTTTTTGGTTTTCGGTTTTTAGTTCGGTTTTTGGTTCGGTTTTCGGTTTTTGATTCGGTTTTTGGTTTTTGATTTGGTTTTCGGTTTTTGGTTCCAAAAACCAAAATCCAAAATCCAAAATCCAAAATTCTTAAAAATGTGATTTGTAAGCTCCGATTGATCAGTCAACCTTAAATGACTACTAGTTTCCTCATCAAAAACATGATTGATAATTTGTTATATATCAAGAGATATATAACTAAATATTAACTTTCAAAAACTTCCGGTAATAACTCAATTTAGTTTTTTAACCCATATTTTGCCTACCAACATAATTTTGGGATAAAAGAATTCTTGCCATTTATATATCACCATTGATCACGATGAACCATCTGACCTTTTGTAATCTTTAGGGAGACATTTGTATATTAACATAGACATTAACCAGATTAATCTATATATATGTGTGTGTGTGAATGTGAATGGTGAATGTGGAGTTGGAGTTGGTGAATGTGAATGGTGGCTGCAGCATCTAGTCTAGAAGGAGGAAGAAGAGTGGTTACTTTGGTAAAAATCAAAAGATAGAAAAAAAGGGGCGCTTGGGGGTTGGCGGGATACTAGAAAAGTATAAATTAGAAAACTAGGGTTAAAAGTGGTTCGGTTCGGTTTTTTGTAATTGGTTTGGTTCAGTTTTTACATTCGGTTCGGTTCGGTTTATACGGTTCGGTTCCTAAGGTTAAAACCGAACCAAACCGAAATTTTCGGTTTTTGAAAATTCCAAAACCAAAACCAACGGTTTTTGTTCGGTTTGGTTTTTTCGGTTCAGTTTTTTCGGTTCGGTTTTTTCGGTTTTTTTTAGTTTTCGGTTCGGTTTTCGGTTTTTCCTGCTCACCCCTACTAATAATCCTAACTAGTTTAATTAATATAGAGTTATGGCGGGTTTTTTAGGAAAATGGTTTGATTAACTAAAAGACAACTATTTAAACAACTAATTAACTAAGAAGCAAAAAGAAGATTATTTAAACTTTATAAGAGAAAACAGTAGTACTTATCATGGTAATATCGACTCCCCAAGTGGATGATTCAAACTTTGCCAAAGGTATGGTTGTATTGATTATTGTAGGAATTTAAGTCTAGGACACCCTAACATGCGATGATTATGGTTGTCAACTAGGTTGGTCTTCCTAGTCCTAATACATAAAGTGATTGTCAGACAATCTAGTACCAGTCACCCAATTCTATCACTATTGTACGGAATTCTACTATCTAGCTGCTCTCAGTCTGAGCTAACCACCTAACACAACTCTCCGTGTTACCGAAGTGAAGGTCAAGAAAGGTTGATTAACCTAATGTAGTCTATCTATCTAGGTCAAACAGATACACCCAACCAACGAGTTCAAATAACCATACAATACGAATCAAACTGGAACCATAAAATCACACTCAATAAACCAATAACAAACCATTAATCAATTAATTCATAAAAACATCATCCACAAGGTTCATCTACCATAATAAGTACCACTAAATAAAACTACTCACTAAACATAACGAAAACAGCAAACATAGTAATAAAGACAGACATTATACCGACCGTACAGCAATAGATGATCGAGAACCGGAGAACAAACTCCGAATAGATCGTATCACTCGTATCGGCACAACTCTCTCTCTCTCACAAACTAAGATGATTGGTGACTGAGGATCAAGATCGAAGATTGCAAATGATTTTTGGACTGAAGGAGGAGGCTAGTATTTAAAAGGCAATCGGAGGCTCGTTTCGCGATCGTGAGGCGGCAGTCTCGCGGCGCGAAACACTTAATTAACCCTATTTTTCTTTTTTGGCAAGTTCTGGAATCTTCCGTCGAGGAAGGTCTTTGCCTACTTTGCGGCGCGAGAATCTTCAGAATCAACGCGAAGTCAGTGAAAAGCATGAAGATTCTAGAAATTGCTCACTTCGCGGCGCCAAGCTTAAAACTTCGCGGACGCGAAATGCTCTCTGAGTTGACTTTGTCCAATTTCCACGCTTTTCCGCCTTTTTCGTACTTTTCCGTTCCATGGCCTCCAAAACCTACAAAAGTGTGAATCAGCCCAAAACGTGAGTAATCAGATCAGAAATGGGTGAGAAACGGGGTAAATTCAAGCAATTAAGTACGACCAAAACATGTATAATTTTGGTGTTATCAAAATTCCCACACTTAAGCTTTGATTGTCCTCAATCAAAAGACTAAAAGATAAGAAAAATAACGCCAAAATTATCTCCACCCAAGATCATCCAAGAAACAAAGAATACTCACACAGTCGAACACAAAAACAAGATATACCAAGCAATCGGATACCAAGATCAACCTTTTACCCTCACAAAGTATGAATGATAATTTAAAGTGTATCTCTCGGGGGTAAAAGTGTATGTATAAAAAGTGATCACACCAATACTCGACTAATCCCCGCATGCATAAGCTTGTCACCAAATCTAATCTCCACCACTGAGAAGTTGTCAATCGTCATGAGGACTTAAGGGTTGTAATGTTAGGCTAAGGGTAAAGGGTAAGATAAATGATATATAAGTGACTTAGAATGCAACAAAAACTCGAGAAACTCAATCAGTAATGATCCAAACACTTTTAAGAAAAATCTGACTTTTGGATTTATGTACTTTTTCGGGATGAGCTTTATTTCTCTTTTTGAATCGGCCTAAGCATATTGCTTATTTGTGGCTCGAATTTTTTTCTTCTCTTTTGCTCATTTTCTTTTCTTTAACTTTCACTATTTTCTTTCTTTTGATATTTCTTTCTTTTCTTTTCTTTGAGTCATCACTTTTTTTTTCTTTTCTTTTTGCTCAAAATCAATCCCTCCTTATTTGTCAGATATGAAAAATATGGATCACAACATTTCAAGTTCTCAAATTTAAGTCACGGCCAAAAGATAGATAAAAAGATAGGCTAAAGGGATATATGGTGATGTGGTAAAGAAATGAAAGGCTAAGGCTCAAAATGGTTTCAAGGGTTAAAGTGTTAAAGTTGAACACTTTCAAAAATTTCGGCTAGGCAAATTAAATAACCTTAAGATGAGGTTATCTAACGAAGGCTAAAAGGGTTAGAAATGAAGGCCTCTGTCAGTGCAATGGTGATAAATACTTCTCTCATGTGGTCTCGACAAGCATTCAAAGCGACAAGTTCTACCTTGGGTCAAAGTCGGTATTCCTCACGAAATGAATAATCAACTAGGCTCAATCTCTCAATGGAACAGGGTGAGGCACTCATGGTAATTGGTATTCCAAGGTATCATTTTACTCAAATACTCTCATTAGTGTTCTCCTACATAAGCAACTAAGTTCCAAAAACAATCTCATATTTCGAAAAAAAATTGGGGTCAAGTCTCAAAGCTTTCAAAAATTTGAAAAACGACAATTCAAAAAGCAAAAAGTGAACCCATTTAAATAGATAACTCTACATAACCCCCTCCGCACACTTAAAATTTGCAGTGTCCTCAATGCAACAATTAAAACAGGTAAGGAGTAATTGGGAAAAAGAGAAACTTCCCAGGTTATGAGACTTGATCTGATATGAGAGAGAATATTCCGGAATCGTGCGCGGTGCAAGATCATAAATTGCTGTATCTATTACCTCTATGGTACAAAATGCACGATCTTTACAGATCACAAGAGCCTTCAGCACATTCTCAATCAGAAGATGTTGAACATGAGGCAAAGAAGGTGGGTCGAACTGCTCAATGACTATGATTGTGAGATAAAGTATCACCCAGGAAAGGCAAATGTGGTAGCTGGTGCATTGAGCAGAAAGGAAAGGGCGAAGCCTTCAAGAGCACGAGCCATGGGAATGTTAGTGCAAACGAGATTGAAACGTCAAATACTCGAAGCCCAAGAAGAAACATTAAAGGTAGAAAACCTGAAGGAGGAGACTCTGTATCAGATGGAAAAAGATTTTGTGGTAAGATCAGACGGAGTGCGTTATTTTAATAGAGTATGGGTACCAAAGGTCGACTAGTTAAGAGCAACGATCATGGAGGAAGCTCATCAGACGAAGTACTCTGTACATCCAGGAGTTGACAAGATGTACAAAGGGTTGAAGGAGCATTACTGGTGGCCTGGAATGAAAAAGGATATAGCTCTGTATGTGAGTAAGTGCTTGACTTGTGCCAGAATCAAGGCAGAACATCAAAAGCCATCTGGACTCCTGCAACAGCCAGAAGTTCCAGAATGGAAGTGGGAACAGATATCAATGGATTTTGTGACCAAATTACCCAAGACCAAGAAGGGTCACGACTCAATATGGGTAATTGTGGACCGACTTACGAAATCCGCGCACTTTTTGTCGATTCGAGAAAATTTCAGCATTGATAGACTTGCGCAACTATATGTAAATGAAATAGTTATGCGGCATGGGGTACTGATTTCGATCATCTCCGATAGAGATAGCCGATTCACTTCACGATTTTGGCAATCACTACATACGGCATTGGGTACCAGAATTGATTT
The DNA here is from genome assembly GCA_030169165.1 of Centaurea solstitialis. Lineage (NCBI taxonomy): Eukaryota > Viridiplantae > Streptophyta > Magnoliopsida > Asterales > Asteraceae > Centaurea > Centaurea solstitialis. Next base: position 46,918,826 of record CM058046.1, on the reverse strand, counting down.
GAGCACTGCTTACCATCCTCAAACTGACGGACAAACAGAGAGAACCATACAAACACTGGAGGATATGTTACGTGCTTTCGTGCTGGAATTTGGAGGTAGCTGGGATGATCACTTACCACTGGTCGAATTCTCCTACAACAACAGCTACAACACCAGCATCTAGTGTGCGCCTTACGAAGCCCTGTACGGACGTAAGTGCATATCACCGCTTAATTGGTTGGAAGTGGGAGAAAGACAATTTAGCAGACCGGACATTGTACAAGAGACAACTGATAAGATCAAGGTGATCCAAGAAAAGCTAAAAGCAGCCAGGGATCGTCAGAAAAGTTATGCTGATAATCGCAGAAAACCGCTAGAGTTTCAGGTAGGCGATAGAGTACTATTAAAAGTATCACCTTGGAAAGGGTTACTATGTTTCGGGAAAATGGGAAAACTAAGTCCCCGATTCATTGGACCATTCGAGATCCTAGAAAGGATTGGACCAGTCACCTACAGGTTAGATCTACCTCCAGAACTCATCGCTATTCATGACACATTTCATGTGTCCAATCTGAAGAAATGCCTATCTGAAGAGGCAGTGGTCCTACCTCTGAAGGAAGTTCAAGTTAACAAACAGCTACGCATCAAAGAGGAACCAATTGAAATTCTGGACCGAGAAACCAAGTGATAACACCAAAATTATACATGTTTTGGTTGAGCTTAATTATATGACTTTACCCCATTTATCACCCGTTTATGATCATTTCACTCACTAAATGAGCTTATTATTGTTTATGAAGGATTTGGAGGCCGTGGAACGGAAAAGTACGAAAAAAGGCGAGAAAACGTGAAAAGTGCACGAAGTCAACACAGTAGCAATCTGGCGTTCGCGAGTTTCCAGATCTGGCGCCGCCAGATTCGACAAAAATGAAGACCAGGTTTGACCTAAGTGTTTGGCGCCGCCAAACCAGCAGTCTGGCGATCGGCAGATGGCCCCTGGACGTTTTCTTTTAAATACCAGCCTCCTCCTTCAGTTCAGAGCATGCAATTCGAGCTGTTTTACACGAGATACGATACGGGGAAGATACGAAGCAGTAGAGTGAAAGTCAGAGTGGTGCCGATACGCTGCGGGGTTCGATCTTTGATCATCTATCGTTGTATTGTCGCTATCATGTCTACTATCATGTTTTCTGTTTTCGTTATGTTTCGTGAGTAGTCTTTTAATAGTGGTACTTATCATGGTCGATGAACCATTGTGGATGATGAATTGATACTTAATGTTTATTGGTTTGTTTTTGATTGATTGAATGTGTGTTATGGTTCCGTTCTGATTCTTGTTGTTTGGTTATTTGAACTCCTTTGGTTGGGTGTATCTGTTTGACTAAAGTAGATAGACTCCGATAGGATAATCAACCTACCTTAACCTACCCTTGACCAAGAGAGTTGTGTTAAGTGGTTACTTGGACCGAGAGTGACCTGGAGGTAGAAAACCATGCAATAGAGTTAGGATTGGATTTCCGGTACTAGGTTGCCTGACAAACGACCTAAGTATTGGACTAGGAGGACCAAAACCTAGTTAAAAACCATAATTACTACATGTTAGGGTGTCCCAGACTTAAATTCCTACAATAATCAAAACAACCAAACCTTTGGCCTATTTAAATCATCCACTTGGTGATTCACTATACCATGATAAGTGCTACTGTTTTTTCCTTCATATAGTTATTAATCAATCCTTTTATTGCTTTCTTAGTTGATAATTAAATTAGTTGTCTTTTTAGTATTAAAACATTTTTCATGAAAACCCCCCAAAAGCTTTAGGTTAATTAAACTGATCTAGACTTTAATCTACGATAACTTGACCGTTCCCAGTGGTAGATACGATACCTGGACTTTCCTACACTATATTACTCACGATCAGGTACGCTTGCCTGTATATGTGGTAAGACAGTGGCTAGGCATTAGAAGTTAAAACTTGTTACGCTTTTTATATATGATAATTACCGCATCAAGTTTTTGGCGCCGCTGCCGGGGAACGGTAGTTGTTAGATTTTAGTCTTATTAGTTTTGTTAATCGATCCTTGTGAGGGATTCCGTCCCTTGCAAGTTTTTCGCTTTCTAGTTTAATTAGTTAGTTTTATCTTTATTTTTATTTTATCTCTTTGTTTCCCGCAAGTTGCCCGTAATCGTTTGTTGAGTTGTCAGAATGGCAGCCGATCAACCCATGTGGGATAAGCGATCTGAAGTACAATTCACCCCGAGATCCGCAATCAAGAAGACAGATGGTAAAATGGTGGAAATCAACAAAGGACTCATCAAAATGATCAACACCATTTCATTTGACGGAGAACCAAGCGGAAATCCTTACCAACACATTGAAGCATTCGAGGACATCTGTGATTTAGTCAACACCAAGGAGGATGAGGTAAAACTTCAAGTATTTCCTTTCACTTTGACAAATAAGGCAAAAGACTGGTTTAAAAAACTACTCCCGGGATCCATCGTAACCTGGAACGATTTAAAATCTGCCTTTTTGTCAAGGTACTTTCCCACTTCCAGGGCTAACAAAATAAGAGCTGAAATTCGAAACTTTAAACAAGGAAAAGATAGCCTTGTGAAAGCTTGGGGAAGGTATAAGGATTTATTCTTAGTCTTTCCGAACCATGGTATTGATGATAGGGAAATGATAAATGTTTTTTATGCTGGATTGACTAATGATTCTCGGTTAAGGTTGGATTCATCTTGTGGAGGTATTTTTCCGTATAAGTCAGTGAAAGAAGCGCGAAAACTCTTGGACGACATGGAATTACACTATCTGGATTGGTCTACCGACGAGGAACAAGAGGAGACCCAACCAGCACATCTAAATGTAGTGTCATCATACGACGAGCACATCCATGCGACTGAGGACTCCACCGAGATGCCAAACCCTCTTTCAAAACCATATGGCGGGGTAATCGAACAATTGTTCCATCAATTCTCCCAAGAACAAGGAAAGATGGGTGCGGATGCCGAACAGAAAATGCAGGGGTTTGTAAATTTTATTGCAGGATTACATCGAGGCACAGATCAATTCCTCCGAGACGTCAAGGAAACATTTCCTCATATGGAGGCGGAAGCACAGGCTGAAGTGTTCACAACCACAAGAGGAGGTAAGGTAGTTGTAGGACCACCTATGCCTCAAACTAACCAAATTCCTAATATGCAGGTTGTTGAACCGGAGGTCGAATTACCATCACGACCAACAAAAGAGGTCAGGGAAGAAGCAGTCAGAACAAGGGAATCTGCAACACCACATGTGCCTACACGAGTGCCATACCCTGCACGACTGCGGAAAGAAAAGAAAGAGGCCCAGTATCGTAAGTTTATTGACTTGATTAAACGAGTGGATATTAATGTGCCTCTTGTGGACTTAATTACAGGTGTGCCAAGCTACGCGAGATTCTCAAGGAGTTGGTGGCTAATAATGCAAGGATGGGAACAGAAGAAATAGCCTTTCTAATTGCCGATACTCAGCTACACTTTCAGACACCCTCAAAAAGGGTGATCCAGGGAGTTTCATTATCCCTTGCTACTTTGGTAAAAGTGTTTCATGTAGAGCTCTACCAGACCTAGGAGCCAGTATAAACCTAATGCCATTATCCTTTTACCAAAAACTGGGACTAAAGGGTCTGAAAAGCACGCGAATGACCATCCAACTAGCTGATAGATCCATAAAATACCCTGTAGGAGTAGCTGAAAATGTCATAGTCCAGGTAGACAGGTTTGAATTCCCCGCCGACTTTGTGATCTTGGACATAAAGGACGAGGTTAAAGTGCCTCTAATCCTTGGTCGTCCGTTCCTCAACACGGCCAGTGCCATTATTCATGAAGCCAAGAGGGAACTTAGTCTAGGAATTGGTGAAGATCGAATCACACTCTCCATTGATGGGATTCCAGACTATAATGAATCTATAAATACTCTAGACAGTATAGATGACTTCACCAAACCATTTGAATCAGAGCCTAATGATTATCTTTTTGAATCAGGTGAATTGGAAGAGAGTCTCTCTATTGAGAAAAGATGGGATGAAACCGCGGAGGAATTCGAGGAGCTAAGGCAGGAAGATAAAGTTAGAGTGAAAACCTCTTTGGAGGAACCACCGGATTTGGAATTAAAGGACCTTCCCGAGCACCTCGAGTACCAATTTCTTGAAGGTAACAATTCCCTCCCGGTAATTATTTCTTCCTTGCTAACAGCCGATGAAAAAAATAGACTTATTGAGGTTTTGAAAAAACACAAAAAGGCTTTAGCTTGGAAAATTTCGGACATTCCCGGAATAAGCCCTTCATTTTGTACACACAAAATTTTAATCGAAGACAATTTTAAACCATGTGTGCAAAAACAAAGGAGGCTTAATCTGAAAATGCAAGACGTCGTGAAAAAGGAGGTTATCAAACTGCTGGATACCGGGATCATTTACCCCATTTCTGATAGTCCTTGGGTAAGCCCTGTTCAAGTAGTTCCCAAAAAGGGAGGACTCACAGTTGTCACAAATGATAACAATGAGTTAGTTCCCACCCGTACTGTCACCGGGTGGAGAGTTTGCATAGACTATAGGAATCTTAACGATGCCACTAGAAAAGACCATTTCCCCTTACCCTTCATTGATCAAATGCTTGAACGATTGGCAGGAAATGAGTACTATTGCTTCCTGGATGGATTTTCGGGATATTTCCAAATCCCCATTGATCCTGAGGACCAAGAGAAAACGACTTTTACCTGTCCCTTTGGGACATTCGCCTACAGGCGTATGCCTTTTGGGTTATGCAATGCACCCGCTACTTTTCAGCGATGCATGACGGCCATTTTTCAGGACATGATAGAGAATTGTATGGAGGTCTTTATGGATGATTTCTCTGTTTTCGGTAACTCTTTTGATGATTGTCTAAGCAGTCTAGACAGGGTGTTAGCTCGATGCGAGGAATCTCATTTGGTTCTCAACTGGGAAAAGTGCCACTTTATGGTAAGGGAAGGTATAGTTCTTGGGCGCAAAATCTCAAGAGATGGTTTGGAAGTAGATAAAGCTAAGATAGACACCATATCGAAGCTTCCTCCACCTACAAACATAAAAGGGGTCAGAAGTTTCTTAGGTCATGCCGGGTTTTATAGGAGATTTATACAGGATTTTTCGAAAATATCCCGACCTCTAACCAAACTGCTTGAAAAAGATGCACCTTTCATTTTTTATGAGAAGTGCATCTCTGCTTTTGAAACTTTGAAACGGCATTTGACTAATGCCCCTATTATGGTTCCACCTGATTGAGATCAACCTTTTGAGATTATGTGTGATGCGAGCGATTATGCCGTCGGTGCAGTTCTTGGGCAACGTAAAAACAATCATTTTCAACCAATTTGCTATGCAAGTCGAACTCTTAACGACGCCCAAGAAAACTACACCACGACTGAAAAAGAGCTTCTAGCGGTAGTTTTTGCCATTGAAAAGTTTAGGTCTTATCTTGTGTTGTCCAAAATCATAGTGTATACGGATCACTCTGCCCTTAAGTACCTCTTTGCTAAGCCTGATGCTAAGCCCAGACTCATACGATGGATACTTCTGTTGCAAGAGTTTGATATAGAGATAAGAGATAAGAGAGGTGCTGAAAATTTAGCTGCCGATATTTATCTCGCCTGGAAAATCCATACATGGATTCCGGGGGAATAGAAGTCATCAAGGATAAATTCCCTGATGAGGGCCTCAATATGATTAAGACCATAGGAGAAGACCCTATACCTTGGTATGCAGATTTTGCAAACTATCTGGCCGCTGGTGTTCTTGTCAAAGGTATGACTCATCAACAAAAAGGTAAGTTTTTCTCGGACCTAAAGTATTATTTCTGGTCTAAACCTTATCTGTTCAGAGTAGGACCTGATAGGATACACCGTCGATGTGTCTTTGGCCCCGCTGCTTGGGACATTCTTACTAACTGTCACAAAGGCCCCACGGGAGGCCATTTTGGAGCCAATCTTACTGCCAGAAAAGTCCTCGATTTTTAAGGATGCTCACACTTTAATTGGCCTACGATTTTTAAGGATGCTCACACTTTAATAAAATCTTGTGACGCTTGTCAAAGGGCAGGCAACATCACAAAGAAAGATGAGATGCCCCAACAGAGCATCTCCATTAGTGAAGTGTTTGATGTTTGGGGAATCGATTTCATGGGACCTTTTCCCGACTCCAGAGGCAACAAATACATCCTTGTGGCGGTTGATTATGTTTCCAAATGGGCCGAAGCTAAGGCTTCACCTACAAATGACGCTAAGGTAGTTGTTGACTTCGTGAAATCTCTTGTGTGTAGGTACGGATGTCCAAAGGCGATCATCAGCGATAGAGGAACTCATTTTGCAAACTATCTTTTGGAAAAGACCTTAAAAAGGTATGGAGTGCATCATCGATTCTCGACCGCCTACCATCCGCAAGCCAATGGACAAGCGGAAAACACCAACAGGGCGTTGAAACGAATCTTGGAAAAGACGGTCGATAACAACCCGAAGATATGGTCGCAAAAGCTTGAAGATGCACTATAGGCGTATCGTACAGCCTACAAAACGCCAATTGGGATCCCTCCTTATCGAATGCTTTATGGGAAAGCATGTCACCTTCCATTCAAGTTTGAGTACAAAGCACTGTGGGCACTAAAGAAAGTTCACTTGGATGACATCGCAAGTGGAAGAGAAAGACTGATAAGCTTGCATGAATTGGAGGAACTTAGATCTCTTGCTTATGAGAACTCGAAGATCTACAAGGAACAGCGAAAGAAATGGCATGATGCACATCTAAAGGAAGTGAAGGTGTTCAAGGAGGGGGACAAGGTATTAATGTATCAAACTCGCCTTAAATTTTCCCCCGGTAAGCTAAAGTCACGATGGATAGGTCCATATGTCGTCTTGAAAGCTTATCCCTCGGGATATGTGGACCTAATGACCGAAAGAGGATCATTTAAGGTAAATGGCTATAGACTGAAGCTTTACAATGAGAACGACCCTGTCAGAAATGGCGAGTTCTGTCATTTTTCTAAAGAGCCAATTACTTAGGTGATGCCCCGAGTCAGGCTCGCGACTCGTTACAAAAACAAGCGCTTTTTGGGAGGCAACCCGTGTTTTTACTAGTTATATTTGCTTTTGTATGTGTTCTAATCAATTTTGCAGCAGTAGTCAGAGGAAATCACAACCCGATCAAATTTCAAAAACAACCAAACAGTAGCCATTCGCGTTCGCGAAACTACAAGTTTCGCGCCGCGAAGTTAGTGTAAGGTAAGCTTCGCGAGGAGAAATTTGAAAATAGTGTGTCTGTTACAACTTCGCGACGCGAAGTCTCTAATTTGGCGACGCGAAGTTCGAAACGAGAGGGTTTAAATTGTTTTTTAAAACCCTATTTTCAGTATTTCTCCTCCTCCCTTTTGTTTTCCTCTGCAAATCTCTTCTTATTCTGTGAATCCATGGCGTCAAAGGTATGTATTTCTCCTCTATCTGCTCTAATTTGAAAGATCCCTACAAGCCCTAGTTGTTTAAACTTGTATGATCCTTAAAAAGGGGATTTCTTGGGTAGGAATGTCTTTAATGTTAGGAGGAGGGATGTTTATTGCTTTGATCTGCTTAGATGTACACACTTGAGTTTAGTTTTATAAATGTTGTGATATGTGTTCAACTCAAGTGTGGGGAAGAGAGGTTATGATTTTTGTGGTGATTAATATATATGATGTGTTTGTAGAGAGCTTCATCTTCTCGCAATGTACAAGACCACCCATGTTTGTCTTTTGATTCCGATAACATCTTGCGTAGCGAAAAGATGTCATTGATGATTGAGCTTGATCGCTTGAAAAAGCGGGAGGTTGAAATTGGTTCGATTGTTGATTTGCACTTTGTCGAGGAGATTGGATTTGGGGATAGACTTTCAAGCCTCTTGAGGAGAGAGTACCGCGATCACTTTGGTGTGTCTTCGTTTTGTTAGCAACGATTGGGAGAAGGCACTAAAAACCCACGAGCCAATCTACTATGAGCTTGTGTTGGAGTTTTTAGCTACATTTAGCTTTGATGTGGAGGCATACGAGGAAGATAGATTTGATGGCCCTTGTATTCGATTCTGTTTGCTTTGGAGAATGGTATGGGATTACACTACCTCGCTTTGGAGTGTTGCTCGGATTTTTTACGGCGGCCCAGTCGAGGTCCGAGTATTTTTCTCACTACTTATTGACCGGTGCTTGTGAGCCTAGTGCCGAGTTTGTGGGCACGGATTTTTGGGGTACCGTTGGATCGGGACCGTATCTACAGTCCGACACCAAGGAAAGTTCTATCATTCTACCCGAGCATCGACTTCTTCATCGGATGCTTGTTCACTCTTTTGCTTACCGGAGAGCTATCAAGGAAAAGGTGCCGGAAGGGGATCTTTGGCTTCTTTCGCGATTGGTTAATCGGAATACAATAACCAATCTTTCTTATGTGATGGCTAAGATGTTCCAAAACGCCGGAAAGGTACATGATAAGGCCGAAACGGGCCTTTGTGGGGGACATTTCATTACGGTTATAGCGGAGAAGTTGGGAACTCTTACACCGGACGTTTGTGAAACTCTCACCAAGTTGTCTCCTATGGGATTTCTCGATAAGGTTCTCTTTCGCTCTATGAAGTTTCTTGCACCGGGACCTCGGAGGGGTACTTTTGTTTGGATTGGGGATGCTACCCCCAATGAAGGGCCGATTGGCATGGCCACTTCACCACCTCAACCAACATTCCCGGGGCAGTCCAGCAACCCTCCACCGGCAAATCAACAAGGATCGGGATCCATTCATGAAGCTATTGAAGGACTATCGGAACAAATGGGAGTCGAGCATCACGAGATGATGGAGAGATTGGATCGGATTTCATATGACATGTATGGTGTTCGGCGGGAGTTGTCTTGGGTCGCAGCATCGATGAGCGAGTACTTCGAAAGCGTGGGACATGCTCCCTCAGCTCCTCTCGAACCTCATCCCGTGTGGCGTGATAGTGATGACGGTCCTGCTGGATACTCGACCTACGATGAATGGGCTTTTAAAAACCGTAACTAAGTGGTTTTATTTGATTCGATTGGGTTGTACTCTACTTTGAACTTTAGAACTTTAAACTGCGTGGTTGGTTTGGTTTGGTTTGGACAACTTTTTATTTTCGTTGGTTTGTTTAGGACTTTAAGTAGTTATTAATAGTTTGGTTTGGTTTATTTTTTGCTAGTTCGTTTTTACTTTTTCTTTTTGGTAGTAGATACAGCGATCTATGACCTTTGATCGAGCACGATACTTGGAACACTCTGAGATCAGAACAGATTTCGTCAAATAACCCGGGAAGTTTCTCTTTTTTCCCAATTACTCCATAACCTTTTTTGATTGTTGCATTGAGGACACTGCAAATTTTAAGTGTGGGGAGGGGGTTATGTAGACTTATCTGTTTAAATGGGTTCACTTTTTGCTTATGGATTGTAGTTTTTCAAATTTTTGAAAGCTTTGAGATTTGACCCCAATTTTTTTCGAAATCTGAGATTGTTTTTAAGACTGAGTTGCTTGCATAGGAGAACACTGAATAGGATTAGTTGAGTAAAAGGATGCCTTGGAATACTGATTACCATGAGTGCCTCACCCAATTCCTTTGAGAGTTTGAGCCTTAATTGTTATATCTATTTATTTCGTGAGGAATATCCACTTTGACCCAAGGTAGAACTTTTCATTTGAATGCTTGTCGAGACCACATAAGAGAAGTATTTATTTACCATTGCACTGATAGAGGCCTTCGTTTCTAACCCTTTTAGCCTTCGTCAGATGATCTCATTATAAGATTGTCTGATTTGCCTAACCTTTGATTGAAAAGTGTTCACCTTTTAACACTTTATCCCTTGAAACCATTTTGAGCCTTAGCCTTTTCATTTCTTTACCCACTATACACTTTATCCTTTAGCCTAATTTTTATCTGTCTTTTGGCCGTAACTTAAATTTGATTCTTGAGATGTTTTGATCCAGTGTTTCAAATCTGACAGTTTTTATGGGATTGAGATTTAAAAGAGCCCAAAAGCAACATAGTTGCTGCTCTGAAAAAAAAAAGAGAAAAATATTTGAGACTCAGAAAAGAAAAGAAAAATCAAAAGAGTCGAGAATGTTGGAAAAAGAAAAGAATGAGAGCTGAAAAGATTGAAAAAGAATTTGTGCCCCAAATAAGCCATAGGCTTAGGCCAATTCTAAAAGAAAAGGAGAGTAAATGCTCATCCCAAAAGTTCATTGTTTGTAAGTCAGATAGCTTCACAGTTTGGATCATTACTGATTGAGTTTTCATGTTTTTGTTGCAAAAACCCCTTAGTCACTTATATATCCTTTATCCTACCCTTAACCCTTAGCCTAATGTTACAACCCTAAAGTCCTCTTGACGGTTGACAACTTCTCAGTGGTGGAGACTAGATTTGGTGACAAGCTTATGCATGCGGGAATTAGTCGAGTATTTGTGTGATCACTTACATATACACTTTTACCCCCGAGAGATACACTTTACATGATTATTCATACTATGTGAGGGTGAAAAGTTGATCTTGGTATCCGATTGCTTAATGAGTCTTGTTTGTATGTTCGATTATATGAGTATACTTTGTTCTCTTTGATGATCTTGGGTGGAGATAATTTTGGAGTTATCTTTCTTATCTTTCAGTCTTTTGATTGAGGACAATCAAAGCTTAAGTGTGGGGATTTTGATAACACCAAAATTATACATGTTTTGGTTGAGCTTAATTATATGACTTTACCCCATTTCTCACCCGTTTATGATCATTTCACTCACTAAATGAGCTTATTATTGTTTATGAAGGATTTGGAGGCCGTGGAACGGAAAAGTACGAAAAAAGGCGAGAAAACGTGAAAAGTGCACGAAGTCAACACAGTAGCAATCTGGCGTTCGCGAGTTTCCAGATCTGGCGCCGCCAGATTCGACAAAAATGAAGACCAGGTTTGACCTAAGTGTTTGGCGCCGCCAAACCAGCAGTCTGGCGATCGCCAGATGGCCCCTGGACGTTTTCTTTTAAATACCAGCCTCCTCCTTCAGTTCAGAGCATGCAATTCGAGCTGTTTTACACGAGATACGATATGGGGAAGATACGAAGCAGTAGAGTGAAAGTCAGAGTGGTGCCGATACGCTGCGGGGTTCGATCTTTGATCATCTATCGTTGTATTGTCGGTATCATGTCTACTATCATGTTTTCTGTTTTCGTTATGTTTCGTGAGTAGTCTTTTAATAGTGGTACTTGTCATGGTCGATGAACCATTGTGGATGATGAATTGATACTTAATGTTTATTGGTTTGTTTTTGATTGATTGAATGTGTGTTATGGTTCCGTTCTGATTCTTGTTGTTTGGTTATTGGAACTCCTTTGGTTGGGTGTATCTGTTTGACTAAAGTAGATAGACTCCGATAGGATAATCAACCTACCTTAACCTACCCTTGACCAAGAGAGTTGTGTTAAGTGGTTACTTGGACCGAGAGTGACCTGGAGGTAGAAAACCATGCAATAGAGTTAGGATTGGATTTCCGGTGCTAGGTTGCCTGACAAACGACCTAAGTATTGGACTAGGAGGACCAAAACCTAGTTAAAAACCATAATTACTACATGTTAGGGTGTCCCAGACTTAAATTCCTACAATAATCAAAACAACCAAACCTTTGGCCTATTTAAATCATCCACTTGGTGATTCACTATACCATGATAAGTGCTACTGTTTTTTCCTTCATATAGTTATTAATCAATCTTTTTATTGCTTTCTTAGTTGATAATTAAATTAGTTGTCTTTTTAGTATTAAAACATTTTTCATGAAAACCCCCCAAAAGCTTTAGGTTAATTAAACTGATCTAGACTTTAATCTACGATAACTTGACCGTTCCCAGTGGTAGATACGATACCTGGACTTTCCTACACTATATTACTCACGATCAGGTACGCTTGCCTGTATATGTGGTAAGACAGTGGCTAGGCATTAGAGGTTAAAACTTGTTACGATTTTTATATATGATAATTACCGCATCACCAAGCAATTAAGGCGTAGCAAAATACCAATTGTCAAGGTTCGTTGGAACTCAAGACATGGACCGGAATACACCTGGGAACGAGAGGCCTTTATGAAGAGCAAGTACCCACACCTGTTTACAAAAGATTTCCCGACAAGTGGCAAATAGTAAATTTCGGGACGAAATTTCTTTCAATAGGGGGTAAATGTGACAACCGACCAAATTCGGCTCTCAAGTTAGCAACTCGCGAAGCACTCAGTAGTACAATTTTAGAGAAATCCTAGTCCTATAACTATTTAGGAAGAATTAGGTTTGATTATGCGAAAAATTTTGGAGATAGCTTAGAAAGTTCAGAAAATCACCCGGAAAAGCCTGTTTTAGTCCGTAGTCGTCCGAAAATCTTATACAATGCCGAATTGACTCAATTAAAGTATTTTATATATAAATTATTATATTTTTACTAACTAGAATAAAACATTCCATTTAATCTATTTTATTTCCTGAAAAGGGTCGTTTTTACCGGAAAAATCTTCGCGAACCGATGAACCGTTGCAATTTTATCTGATTGAGCTAACTTTGTAAAAAAAAAATGTGTGATATGGGTTGGGGGCCCATCAAAATGTCTGACCACCTCTCTCTCTATCCCTCTCCATATAAAAGCCAACTTCTTTCATTTGAGCTCATTTCAAACTCTTCAAAAGATCATCCATTTTCCTCTCCATCTCCTTCTCTTTTTGCATCACCTTAGCTCCATCCTCAAACCTCCACATTTCCAGAAAAGTACAGCCCTAAATCATCATCTCAAAGAAAGAAAACAAAGGTTTTTGAAGTGTTGATATCGTCTATCAAGAAGGTGAGGGTTGTTCTTGTATTGTAACCTCAAATTTAGCACTTTTATACTTCTTTTTGCAAAGATTTCTTGTTTATGTGTAGTTCAATGTTAAAAACATTTTGTTGATGTTTTAGAGGATACGATGAATGCTTTGGATGATTAAAACATCCATTAAATAAGCTAAATCCAATGACCCTTCAAAATAAACTCAAGATAATGGGTGAAAAACCCCAAAAATATGGTGTTTTGATGTTGTTATATGAATCTGAAGATAGATGAGTTGCATGCATAAATCCATTGGGATTTTGTTGTTATTTACTTATTTCTTATGGTTTTTGATAAAGGGTTATAACCCCATAGCTTTGAAACCTTCATTTTTGGGAGATTGTTGATTCAAAGGATTGAAAACCCTCATTTAAACAAACTCAGATTCTGCCAGATCTGTTACACTCACTTTAGACGACCCAAAAGTGGTCTCAATGAGTTTATTTTTGTCTAAAACTTTGATGGTTTAATATTTGGTGACTTGGGGTTTAAACCCAACTGGAATCACTCAAAAATTCGGAGTTTAGAACACTTAATCATCCCGAAACTTTTTATTGTACAATAGCTTCAAGTCAGATTATAGGGTCGACTTGTTGCATGCATATCTCCTTGAAAATTTGTCAAAAATGTATGCTTTTTGATTCTAAACTCAAGTTCATATTGTTATCTTTCCATATAATCTGGAAACACTTAATTTGGTGGATTATTGAGCATGCAACCGTTGAAAACAAAATCATGATGCAATCTGTCCAAAAAGGACAGATTCATACATGTGAGTTTGAATAAGCATATCTCCCTCCAAACTCATCCATTTTTGGTGATTCTTAGTTCCTTAGTTAGAGTTTTGGGGTATCTTCAAAACCCCTTTGGAAATTCCACATTTGGGGATATAATGAACCCTCTATGAATCAAACAATGCAAGCGTGTATTTCTGAAATGGTTCTGTGTGTTTCCTTTTTATAAAATTCATTCATGCATGTTAAACATCTCAAAAATTGTTGAATTTTGGTGTGGACATTTTTAAATCATAGAACTTCTGTATATAAAAGTTGGGGAATTTTTGTCCTTTTGGAATAAAGTTAAAAATGACATTTTTAAAGAGGAATTAAATCTGTCAGCATTTGCATTTTCTAAAAACTTAATTTTTGAGTTCTCTAGTCTTATCTTTCAATTATAGTGTAAGAAATGACACTAAAACTTATTGTTATACTAAGTTGGACTATAATGAGTAAAGGCATTATATATATAGATAACGATAAGGACTTAACTGGGATATTGAACCGACGATATAGAACTTACATCGCTTATGGATTGTTTAGGGCACTTTTAGGCTTCGAATTGAAGTTCGAACTATCCCTCATATCGCTAAGCTAATCGAGGTGAGTATTCACGGCCCCTATTTTATCGTTTTTATGCGTTTTGGGGTGAAAAGCATGTTGGTTGATAACTTATTTATGAATTTTTGCTTGCGAGCGATTGATTATGCAAATAATGATATATTGAGTAAAAGTCCCATGTTGAATACACTACTATTAACTCGTTTCGAGCCAATGATTATTGTGGATAGCGCTATTTGGTAGAGTGGACCCACCCTTTGTTTACTGACGAGTATAGGGTGCACGTAATCATATGTGGTACTACACATGTGGGATTTAGTCCCACCGCTGAGGTAGTTCGCGAAAACGCTCTACACATGTGGTTCGCTACCACCTCTAAGGTAGATCGTTGGGGCAATTTGGTTTTAGGTTTAGTAGTGGCTCGAGAATATATCTTGCATAAATGTTATGTTTAACAGTTGAGGTTGAACATTGGTTTTACGATAATGATTTCTGCATATGAAAATGTTTTGTGCATATAAAAACCGTGAACTCACCAACTCTTGTAGTTGACACTTGTTTTAACATGCTTTTCAGGAAAGTAGAAGGTAGTCAGATTAGCCTAACGTTGCAAAAGACATCAACTTTCAAGCTTTTATATTTTGTTTCGTTGAATTGGTTATGTAAAAACTTAACTTTTGTTGGTATTGTAATATATGGTGCTGTAAACGTTGATCTTTTAAATTTTAATGGTTGATGTTATCTATCTCCTATTGCAATGAAATCTTAACTGTCACACCTTGCGTTTCCGCTTTAGCGGGGTGTTACACTCACCCACGGACTATCAGAAATATGGTAGATGATCCCGGTATCAAGTAGCTTGATAACCTCTTTTTTTTACAACCTCTTGTATTTTCGGATTAAGCCTTCTTTGTTTTTGTACACACGGTTTAAAATTATCTTCCATTAAAATTTTGTGCATACAAAAAGAAGGGCTTATTCCGGAAATGTCCGAGATTTTTCAAGCTAAAGCCTTTTTGTGTTTTTTCAAAACCGCAATAAGCTTTTCTTTCTCATTGGCTGTTAGCAAGGCAGAAATGATTACGGGGAGAGAATTGTTACCTTCAAGAAATTGGTATTCGAGGTGCTCGGGAAGGTCTTTTAATTCCAATTTTGGCGGTTCCTCCAAAGAGGTTTTCACCCTAACTTTATCTTCTTGCTTTATCTCCTCGAATTCCTCTTCTTCTCCCCCCATGGCTTCATCCTTTCCTTTCTCGATGGAGAAGCTTTCTTCCGATTCACCTGGTTCAAAATGATGATCATTAAGCTTTATTTCAAAAGGTTCGGTGAAATCATCCACATTGTCTATGTTATTTATAGATTCGTCACAGTCTAGGGTCCCATCGATGGAGAAGGTGATTCGGTCTTTGCCAATTCCTAGACTGAGTTCCCTTTCAGCAACATGGATAACGACATAGGTGGTCCTACAACTACTTTACCTCCTCTCGTGGTGGTAAACACTTCAGCCTATTCGTCTATTTCCACATGGGGAAATGCTCCCTTGACATCTCGGAGGAACTTGTGTGTGCTCTTATGTATTCCTGCAACAAAGTTTACGAACGCTTGGATTTGTTGTTCGACGTCCGTGCTCATCTTTTCTTGTTCTAGTGAAAACTGACGAAACAGTTGTTCGATTATTCCGCTACTTGGCTCAGGTCGCGAAAGAGGGGAGGTTGGCTCCCAAGTGCAGTGTTCCGTTGGATGCCCGCATTCTGTACATTTGATTGGCGGCTCATCGGATGATGAAATCTCATTTAGCTGCGTCGGTTTGCTCTCCTCCTGTGTGTCTTCCTCATCGGTGGACCAATCTAGATAGTGTGCTTCCAAATCGTCCAAGAGTTTACGTGCTTCTTTAGCTGACTTGTAAGAAAAATACCTCCACAAGATGAGTCTAACCTTAATCGAGAATCATTAGTCAACCCAGCGTAAAAAATATTCATCATCTCATCGTCATCAATACCATGGTTTGGAAGTTTTAAGAATAAATCCTTATACATTTCCCAAGCTTTCACAAGGTTGTCTTTTCCTTGTTTAAAGTTTCGAATTTCATATTTTATTTTATTTACCTTGGAAATGGGAAAGTATCTTGACAAAAAGGCAGATTTTAAATCTTCCCACGCCGTGATGGATCCTGGGGTTAATCTCTTAAACCAGTCTTTTGCCTTATTTATCAGGATAAAGGAAAATATTCGAAGTTTTACCTCGTCTCCCTTAGTGTTGAATAGATCACAAATGTCCACGAATGCCTCAAGGTGTTGATACGGGTCTCCGCTAGGTTCTCCATCAAATGATATAGTGCCGATCATTTTGATTAGTCCCTTGCTGATTTCTACCGCCTTATCATCTGTCTTTTTGATTGCGGATCTCGAGGTGAATTGCACTTTAGATCGCTTCCCCCACATAAGTTGATCGTCTCCCATCCTGACAACTCAACAAACAATTAAAACGTACATGTTCAAAATAACTTGCAAGGTATGGAATCCCTCACAAGGATCGATTAACAAAACTAATAAAGACTAAAAATCTAACAACTACCGTTCCCCGGCAACGGCGCCAAAAACTTGGTGCGGTAAATATTATATATAAAAAGTGAAACAACTTTTAACCTCTAATGCCTAACCACAATTACCACATTCACAGGCAAGCGTACCTGATCGCGAGTAATATAGTGTAAGAAAGTCCAGGTATCGTTCTTACCACTGGGAACGGTCAAGTTATGTAGACTAATAATCCTAACTAGTTTAATTAATCTAGAGTTATGGGGGTTTTTAGGAAAATGGCTTGATTAACTAAAAGACAACTAATTAAACAACTAATTAACTAAGAAGCAAAAAGAAGATTATTTAAACTTTATAAGAGAAAACAGTAGTACTTATCATGGTAATATCGACTCCCCAAGTGGATGATTCAAACTTTGCCAAAGGTATGGTTGTATTGATTATTGTAGGAATTTAAGTCTAGGACACCCTAACATGCGATGATTATGGTTGTCAACTAGGTTGGTCTTCCTAGTCCTAATACATAAAGTGATTGTCAGACAATCTAGTACCAGTCACCCAATTCTATCACTATTGTACGTAATTCTACTATCTAGCTGCTCTCGGTCTGAGCTAACCACCTAACACAACTCTCCGTGTTACCGAAGTGAAGGTCAAGAAAGGTTGATTAACCTAATGGAGTCTATCTATCTAGGTCAAACAGATACACCCAACCAACGATTTCAAATAACCATACAATACGAATCAAACTGGAACCATAAAATCACACTCAATAAACCAATAACAAACCATTAATCAATTAATTCATAAAAACATCATCCACAAGGTTCATCTACCATAATAAGTACCACTAAATAAAACTACTCACTAAACATAACGAAAACAGCAAACATAGTAATAAAGACAGACATTATACCGACTGTACAACAATAGATGATCGAGAACCGGAGAACAAACTCCGAATAGATCGTATCACTCGTATCGGCACAACTCTCTCTCTCACAAACTAAGATGATTGGTGACTGAGGATCAAGATCGAAGATTGCAAATGATTTTTGGACTGAAGGAGGAGGCTAGTATTTAAAAGGCAATCAGAGGCTCGTTTCGCGATCGCGAGGCGGCAGTCTCGTGGCGCGAAACACTTAATTAACCCTATTTTTTCTTTTTTGGCAAGTTCTGGAATCTTCCGTCGAGGGTCTTTGCCTACTTCGCGGGTTGAGAATCTTCAAAATCAATGCGAAGTCAGTGAAAAGCATGAACATTCTAGAAATTGCCCACTTCGCGACGCCAAGCTTGAAACTTCGCGGACGCGAAATGCTCTCTGAGTTGACTTTGTCCAATTTCCACGCTTTTCTGCCTTTTTTCGTACTTTTCCGTTCCGTGGCCTCCAAAACCTACAAAAGTGTGAAGCAGCCCAAAACGTAAGTAATCAGATAAGAAATGGGTGAGAAACGGGGTAAATTCAAGCAATTAAGTACGAACAAAACATGTATAATTTTGGTGTTATCAGCACTGCTGTCGTCGCCGAAAACCACGAACCACCAGTTCGCACCGCGAACTGTCTCAGTTCGCGCCGCGAGCAGTGACTGGTGGCGGTGGCTGTTGTGTTTCCGGTCACCGACCAGTGTGGCGGCGACGACAGTTAGCTGTTGTCGTGCGTGGTTGGTGACAACAGATAGTGTTAATGGGCGACGTTTGTTTCCCGATAGGCTTCGATGTGTGAGGGTTTATTTTAAACCAGATAGGTTTAAAACCCTAGGGATAAAAATTAATTTTAATTTTTGTTAAATTATTTCTTTTTGATAATTAATTAAGATCTAGTTGAGATTTAATTATCTGTTTAATTAGACTTTCTGTGTCATAGCCAAACCCTTTGACCCGTGGTTGTGTTTTTAATTTCATTTATTTATTCGTTTTTGTGTACGGTAGGCATGTGTGCCATTTACAACCCGTTTTATTTTTGTAATAATTAACATCAAATGCCGAAGACGGAGATCAGTAGACAATCATGGATCATGGAGCCAGTGGGAGCGCCGAAAGTTCATGTCTTGTGTGTTGTTGTCACTTAGGAATGAGACTGTCGGCTTCGTGTTGGCTCACAAGACGACAATAGTTTTAAGGGTTAAGGCTATCATGTTGTTTATATTTAAAATTCTGTGGTTGATTATTGCGTGGTTGTGATTAAATATAAACAGTTAAAAATTGAATGATTTTAAAAATTAAAAGGATACAGATACAGTTAGTGTTTGGATCCAGTTTCTCAAATGTCTTTGAAAAGAAAACTCGCAATTTTAAAACCCTTTTTAAAAATCATAGATCAGTAGTACAACCCACTTGGGGACACCTTCGGTGTAAGGTACGTAGGGCGTTGTGAGTGAACACACATTGAGCGCCCGCGTTCAAACCGAAACTGGGAGGGGATGAAAAGACTCTGCGAATTATCTCCAGGTGGTACCGGCCAGAGTACGTCCAGGTCCCGGGTGGTGCGATCTGTTTTGGTAATTGTTTATTCACCGGGTGGTACCGGGCCAAAATGCACTAGAGGGACTAAATATGCACAGATTATATATCTGATGTCCCGACGTTCTAGAAGTCGTGTTTTTGTTTTAAAATGCGATTGGTATAAGTTTTACCTACCAGAAATAGCATGGGTCAGCTTGTGTGAACACACCACTTGCCGACACATGTGATATATGGGTTCTAGTCTAATAAATTTATTTTAAGGGTGATAATTTATTAGAAGTTTTATAATTCTTAAACTAAATCGGAATTTTATTTTTTATTGTAGATGTCAAATTCTTTCCGTTTTATACCCCTGAGGAGTCTCTCCGTCTCATCAATAGCAAATGGAAGCTTACAGGTCAAAATTTTCCAGTTTGGAAAATGCACCTTGACAATGTCTTGTGTGCACAGGGTAAGCTATATGTTTTAGAAAGACCTGTTTCACGATCTAAGAGTAATTATCCTGAAAAGGAATTCACTCAGTACTTTAAATATTTGGAGATTTAAGAGTTAAATCCTGCCACGAGATCGTGAAAGAATTAGAAAGCCAGTTAGGTTTCTATAAACACACAGGTAAGCTTCTAATCATGGAAGAGATACTTTCACTGAAGCTGAAAAAGGACCAATCAGTTAAAGACCATCTTATCGAAATGAGAAGGCTCATTAAATGTTTGTCGCGTTTGGGGTACAAGATGACTCAGGAAGAGTTAGTGTATCTGATGTGGTACTCACTCCCGAAGGATATTTGTGACACAGCTAGTGCCTACATGAAAGAACCAAAGATCGACGTGGCAAAAGTACATGAGGATGTTTTGACCAATCTAGAGCCGAAGCCAGCACCTGCTGAACTGATGAACAGTGATTGGATTGATGAGCTAGGAGATCTGAGTTGCCCAGATTGTGGTAGTCAGGATATTTGCGAGCACTCGATGAATATCGACCAGATAGAGATCGGTTTACCCGATGCTCCAGGTATCTTTATGATATATTGCTTAATCACTTCTTATGAATCATGGGTAATTGATACAGGGAGTGGTAACCACATTTGTAATCATTTACAGGGATTCACTAGAAGAAAGACTTTGAGGAAGGACCATTCGAACCTACGAGTTGGCGAAGGCACGACGTTTGTAGCTGAAGCTGTGGGATCTTATAGTCTTAGTTTACCCTCGGGTTTAGTTTTGGAACTAGAGAACTGTTATTATATTCCAAAAATGATTAATAATATTATGTCTTTTGATTTATTGGTAGACCAAAGTTTTTATTATAAATATGATTATAAATATTTTCTATTTTAAAGACACACCTGTGAATGGTCTATATACAGTAAATCTACAAGATGATAATAAGGAAATCTATCATATAAGTAAATGATCCAAAGACATTGAGGATCAAACTTACCTCTGGCATTGTCGTCTAGGCCACATAAACAAGAAACCCATTGAATCACTCCTGGAAGGAGGTTTTTTATGAACTTTCGATTTTAAACCTTTTGATAACTGCGAATCCTATTTATCTGCCAAGATGACAAAGCAACCTTTCAACAAGGATAATGAAAGGGCCACTGACTTGTTAGAAATTATTCACACAGATGTGTGTGGACCATTCAGTCATGAGGCAAGAGAAGGATACCGGTACTACATTACCTTTACTGACGATTTCAGTAGGTATGGTTATGTCTACCTAATGAGACATAAATCTAAGAGCTTTGAAAAATTCAGAGAATATCATAATGAAGTACAGAATCAACTTGACAGAAAGATCAAGTTTTTGCGGTCGGATCGCGGGGGCGAATATCTTAGTCAAGAGTTTGACAATCATCTGATGGAATGTGGGGTTGTATCACAACTCACACCTTCGTATACACCTCAAATGAATGGTGTGTCAGAAAGGAGGAATCGTACTTTGCTAGACATGGTACGATCGATGATGTGTCGCTCTACGCTACCAGTATCATTCTGGGGACACGCGCTCGAAACAGCAGCGCATATACTGAATAGAGCGCCAACTAAGTCGGTATGAAAGACCCCGTACGAGTTATGGAAGGGTAAGAAACCCAAAATGTTTTTTCTGAGAATTTGGGGTTGTGAGGCTTACGTCAAACGACCTACCTCAGAAAAACTCAAACCCAAGTCTGACAAGTGTATTTTCGTGGGGTATCCCAAGTCCACCGTTGGATATTACTTCTACAACCCTGACGAGAACAAAGTTTTTGTGGCTCGAGATGGAAAATTTCTGGAAGAAAAGTTTCTCAGTTTCGGGAACACCAGAAAGGATGTAGATCTACAAATAATAGACGAAAATGACACTACCCCGACTGTTGAGCCAGAAATTCAACATGAAAATGTTGAACCTCAATCAGAGCCGATTGAGGAAGTGCAAACACAGGACCTTCGGAGATCCAGTAGGATAAGGCAGGAACCAGATAGGTATCTTGGATTTGTTATCACCCAAAGAAATGGGGATTTGAATGAACCTACATCCTATGGAGAAACTGTTTCAGGCAGTGAGTCTGAACAATGGCAGGAAGCTATGAAGGCAGAGTTGCAATCCATGTACGACAACCTAGTTTGGGAGTTGGAAGATTTGCCTCAGCACTGTAAAGTTGTTGGGCATAAATGGGTTTTCAAGAAGAAAACCAACATGGATAGGAATGTACACACTTATAAAGCAAGGCTAGTCGCAAAAGGTTTGACGCAAACTCATGGTATGGACTATGATGAAACTTTTTCGCCAGTAGCCATGTTAAAGTCAATTAGGATTCTAATGGCCAACTCAGCGTACTTCAATTACGAGATCTGGAAAATGGACGTCAAGACAGCCTTTCTTAACGGAAAGTTAACAGAAGACGTCTATATGCAACAACCGGAAGGTTATGTAGATCCTAAGAATCCCAATAAAGTGTGTAAACTGCTAAAATCCATTTATGGGTTAAAGCAGGCATCTCGAAGCTGGAACTTACATTTTGATGAGCGTATCAAAGAATTTGGTTTCGCCAAAAGTGAGTTCGAGCCGTGTGTTTACACTAAGTTCAGTGGGAGCATAGTAACTATCTTGGTCTTATACGTAGACGATATTCTACTCATAGGAAACGATGTACCAACCTTATAGAGTGTGAAGGATTGGTTAATAAAATGTTTCCAGATGAAAGACCTTGGAGAAGCCGCTTACATACTTGGTATGAAGATCTACAGAAATAGATCTAAGCGGCTTATCGGACTTAGTCAAAGTACATACATTGACAAAATCCTGAAGAAATTCAAGATGGATGAATCCAAGAAAGGATTTATCCCAATGCAGCATGGCATAGCGTTAAGTAAAACACAGTGTCCTGTTTCTAGTCAAGATCAGAACAGAATGAAATCGATTCCATATGCTTCAGCAACTGGATCGATCATGTATGCCATGTTATGTACTAGGCCCGATGTTGCTTACTCAGTAAGTGTTACGACCAGATATAAACAGAACCCAGGTGAACCTCATTGGGTGGATGTCAAGAACATTCTTAAGTACCTAAGAAGGACGAAAGACATGTTCTTGGTCTTTGGAGGATTTGAGGATGAAATTAGTGTCACCGGATATTCTGATGCTAGTTTCCACACTAACAGAGATGATTTTAGATCACAGTCAGGGTACGTCTTTACCCTAAATGGAGGCGCGATCTCGTGGGAGAGCTCAAAGCAGGACACGATTGCTTGCATATTCAACTACAGAAAGAGAGTACATTGCAACATCTGATGCAGCAAAGGAAGCTGTCTGGCTGAGGAATTTTCTCTCGGATCTTAGAGTGGTTGCCAGTATCTGTAGACCGATTGATGTATTCTGTGACAACTCTGGAGCCGTGGCGCAAGCAAAGGAACCGAGAGAGCATCACAAGTCAAGACATGTGCTCAGAAAATATCACCTCATCCGAGAGATCATTGGAAGAGGAGATGTAAGAATATGCAAGATTCTGACGGATGACAATGTCGCAGATCCGCTGACAAAGCCGCTAGCAAGGGTAAAGCATGAGGCTCATGCGTGTTCCATTGGGATGCAGTACTTGGACACCAGTAGCTAGTTTTAGTTTATTAATTATTACTGTAGTTTATTTTTTAAACAATGTATCATGTAAAGTTTTATTTCACAGTGTGATTGAAATATTGGAGGTATTAAATTCATGATTGTTTCAAAATTAACTGTTTTTGCATATTTAATGAATCCATGATTTATGCAAAGTCTTTGCAAGAAATCTAAATTTTCGTAGCCACTTTTTGAGATGGGAATCTCAATAGGGAGTTTAACGCTATTATAAATGATTGATGATTTATTCAAATAAGAGAATAAAAGCACAAGTGATGTGACCAAGCATTTATAGATACTCATTAGAGTGTTTGAGTATTGGAAGTGACCAGCTTCAAGTCTGCTTCATGGAGCCCCAGTCATAAGCATCGACTTGATGATAGGTTGTCCTTAGACCTGAGATATTTGATTTGGGAACATGAGGACTACTGTACTCTTAGTGCGTTCTAACGCTTCACCGTAACAGGGCGGCCATAAGGAACGTGACTACATGCAGCGGAAGCCGTGGATCCAAATGCAGATAGTCAAGAAGAGATTTGCATCTCTTTTTCAAAAGAGAGATATTTCCGGGCCCCTTGGCGATTAAGATTGGCAGAAAACGCGTGGCCACGCTCGGATAAAATAACAGGTGTAATTTAGTAATATCCGTTACTGCAAGCAATCGAAATCAGAGTCAAGAAATACTTGAATTCAAGAAATGAATCCTCCACTTCATGTCTTAAATTCACTTTAGAAATATCGTGTGCAAAAGGAATGAACCTGTGTACAAATTATGCGAAAAATAGCTAATTTAAAGTGTCTGGCTAGGGACCTCCTTAGGCTAATGGTAACAGTACAGTTACATGTCTGGCACATGTGGGAGTCTGTTAGGATTATGTGCAAGACAGTAACAGGGATTACCGTATCCAATATTATAAGACACTAGTGGGTCACACCGCTGCACACCCAATTAGAGATCAATTGGATTTACCAGTTCGATAGAATAATTAATTAGTATAAATTAATTATTAAGAGAAATAAATAATAAATAGTTATTTATTATTTATAGAATAATAAAATATCAGTTGGTATATTTTATTAGATTGATTAATAGTAAATTAATTGATTAAAGGATTTGTATTTAATTAATAGTTTGATTAATTAAATAAAAGAGTTATTAGTCTAATTAAATGGGCTTATGGGTTTTTTAATTAGATGGGTTTTCTTAGTTGGACATTACCAAAGTTAAAGCTACAAATATATGGTAAACCCTGATCAGTTTAATCATTCCAATCATTCAACTAGAAAAGAAACCTAGAGAAAAACCCTAAATCCTCAACCCTCTCTCTCTCTCTCCATCGATTTTAAAGGTGAACCGATCGGTGGTCTAGCAACCTGTCTCCCGGTGGTGTCAGTAGCGGTGTATCCCTCACCAGCCTTCTGGAGATTTTATCGTTTTAAAGGTAAACTAACTAAACACCCTAAATTGTGTCTGTTTGGTTTTGGTTGGATCTCGTTTGGGAATCAGTTTATGTTTTTTCGCTGGGCGTTTATCGCCCGTTGATTCCCAACACTAAGAAGCAAGTGATGAGGGGGGAATATGAAGCTAAGGTCATTGACCTGAGCTAGTAAATGGCATGAGATGGAAAGTAGAGTGGTGTGTAAAATGGTATGTTAATTGAGCCAGTAAGGATAGACCACTCAGTAGCATGTTGGGAAGGAGAGGTGTAGTGAGGGTCGTTGACCCGAATATTCGTGGATGAGACGAAAGGGAAAGTGGTTACCTTAAAAGCGTGATATTTTTGGATTAGTACGGGTTATGGACAAAAGGGGGTCCTCGTTATGTTGAAATTGTGATGATTGTATAAACAGATTACTTGTGTACAGTCAGTGGATTGGAGAGTGTAGCAGATGAGGTAGGAGAAGTTCTCTATGAGATCCTTCCTGGACTTTCGAGCGTGAAGAGCAAGGATTAACCAAGGTGGTTAACAGCAGTCTAGAAGCAGTTAAGGCCGCGAGAGACGGTGAAGTAGTAAACTCGCAGTCTGATCAGGCTAGAGCAGTTAGTTACGAGGCTTCTCGGCATGTCAATCGCCGATTTTCGAAAGAAGAAGGATCTAGTGGCAAACGACCATCGGATTTCTGTGTCGGGAAATGCTTTCTGCACTGGTTTGCAAGGTAGAAGTGGAGGTCAGGTTGCTGTGAGCCTGCTTAGAGAAGCTGCGGAGGAATTATGGAAGTCAATTGTTTGGTAAAGGACAACAAAGCAAGTGGAGAGTATGACGTTGGAATAACCTCTGGCTTTCCGGATAACAGAAGGTACCTCGGTTAGAGATAGAAAGGCTGACCAGCGAGTCACTATCGGTGGTTCAACCTATCGAGTTAGTGAATGAGATTACTAGCAAGTTGCTAGAGGCAATCACTCTGTGCTCAGAGTATGTCGCGAATAAAGGGATTAAGGTGTACAAATATGTTGAGGTGTCAAAGCCAGAGATAAGCGAAGTTATGGTGACCGAAGGGTGCACTAATTTTTATCAGATGCACGAGGTAACTTGGGATAGAGACTTAGACTCGAAGAAGCAAGGAAGAAGAGTGATACCTCCAAGACTTGGGGGCGTGTGTTCCAGTTGACAGCATAAGAGGCAAGGACGGAGCCAAACATTGTGAAAATGGTAAGCAAGAAAGTCTGTTAGAGATAGAAATACCGGACTAGGAGTACGGTTGTGTAAGTATTTATAAGGAGACAATGTAATAGAGATAAATGGAGTCAAGTTTAGTATTGATCTCATTCCGCTTTCTATGAGGGAGATCAATGTAGTGGAATAGTTAGCTTGGTTGGGTTGTAATGGGGCTCACATCGATTGTGAGAACCAGCGGGTGGTGATTTGGAACCCAAATGGGGGAGAATTGACCATCGTGAGTGAAGGAAGGAAGAGGCTACCGAAGATGTGCACATTAGCTAAGGCTAGGAAGCATGTTCACCATGGAATACATAGCTTCTTGGCGTATGTGGTCGACAGTCGTCACGGGGCAAAGAAGAAGACGGTTGCAGATGCGCCAGTGATCAGTGCGTATCCGGATGTATTCCCGGATGACTTGCCTGATATTTCACCCGAGAGGCAATTGGAGTTCCGGATCAAGGGAGTTGTGGGGGCGGCGCCAATAGCAAAGGCTCGTACCGGTTAGCAACTCTGGAGGTACATGAATTATCGAAGCAGTTAGGAAAGTTGATGGATAAGGGGTTCATCCGTCCGAGCACCTCACCATGGAGAGCCCTATTCTGTTGGTAAGGAAGAAGGATGGGACAATGCGGTTGTGTATCAATTACCGAGAGATAAACAAGCTTACGGTAAAGGATAGATATCCGTTGCTGAGGATCGACGATCTCTTCGATCAACTTCAGGGAGCCATGTGGTTCTCGAAGATAGATCTTCGATCAGGGTACCACCAGTTGGAGGTTCGAGAAAAGGATGTGCATAAGATGGCTTTTTGTACTTAATATGGGCATTACGAACTCTTTGCGGTGTCATTCGGATTGACGAACGCGTCGGTAGCTTTTATGGACCTGATTAATCGGGTCTGCAGACTGATGTCGGATAGGTCAGTGATTGTAAGCATAGACGACATACTGATCTATGTGGGATCGAAGGAGGGACATGTGGAGCACTTGAGAGACATACTGGAGACTTTACGCAAGGAATGGTTTGTGGGGACATGAGAAGACAGCAGCGATCGAAACCTTGAGGAAATGGTTAAGTGGAGCATTAGTGTTAACTTCACCGGAGAAAGTAAAGGATATGACAGTTTATTGTGGTACTTCTTACCACGGGTTAGTGGTAATTTGATGTAGCAAAGGAAGTAAATGGATATTGTAAAGAACTAAATTGTGTGATATGTCGTATGTGATAGTAGATGGTAGATAACTATATCGGATGTGAATAGCATGTTTTGTGTGCATATGGATAGCCTTGTACCTGTACGGGTCAAGGGAATAGTGTCGTTCTCGTTAAAGGAACGGCTGGATCAGTTCCATTCTTGGAATGGAGGACAGTTATATGTGCAGATAGGTTTACGATTCGAAATCCTTTGTAATCCGTAGAAAACGATGTGGTGGTAGACGTGTTTTGGGTTGTGACCTGGACTGGGCAACTCCAAAACAAAACCGTGAGGAAGTAGGGGTGACCGGTTAGGGCCCTGTGTCTCCAAAGCGGACAATATTGAACCACTATCGTCAGATACGGGGTTACATGGATTCCGGTTATGGAAGTGTATGAAAGAAACTTACGTTAATGATGTTTAAGTGATGTTTGGTACATGTATGTTTACGTTTCAAAAGATGATTAAAAAACTCGTTCATGTTTAAACTAGTGAACTTTTTATGGGAAGATGTTGGTTTTACTATTTGATGACTTTTGGACAAGGTTTCCGCTAAATTTTAAATAGTTTTCTTTAGATTTACGTTTTTCTAAACTGGGTGCAACTAGTACCTGAAGAAAAATGTTATTTTTCGTACATGTTGAATTTCTAAAAGTTTGATGGGACGATGTTGGTTTGATCGAATTTTATGAGTTTTCCGCTTTGTTTTAAACAGCTTTCCATTAAATATATGTTTTAAAAATTAAAGGTGGCGGACAATTAGTAGGTATGATTAAGCGGTCACAACGAAAAGTAGTTATGAGTGAGAATCCGAGGAAGGAAGGAAATAAGGATCAAGTGGTTCGGTTGATAGCCGACTATTATAGTCATTTAAGTCGTTGAGACCGTGCAGAGGTTTCAATATCAGAGACGTGAAGTCAGATTACGGGTAGCCAGAGCTTTAAATAAAATGTGGGAAAAGCATGTGGAAAAGTGTTAGACGTGTCTAAGAGTGAAGGTTGAGTTAGAGTTAGAGTTATCGGTTGGAAGTAAGAGTATGTAACGAAGGATGTAGGGAGCATAGAAAAGGCTCAGAATAGGTGTGGGAACCGGATGACGAGATGAGACGGAACTACTCAGAGTTGTTCCAAGCATATGCGATTTCGGCGACAAAATCCTGGTAAGTGGGGGAGAGTTGTAACGCCCCATTTTCAGTTTTTGGAACTTAACGATGTTCAGTTAATGGTCTGATCGTTAATGGTGTTTGTAGGAATTAAAGGGGTTAGAGTGTTAATTCCCTAAGTGAAGGGTGTGTCTTAGCAGCTTTGTAAGGGAGGGTTAAACCCTCAACTCTCTTCCAAAATCAGTTTCCAGGAAACGACCGAGAGAGAGGGAGAGGGCGTCTTAGAGAAAGCAAGGCAATGAGTCAATTGGAAGTGCATAGCTACACAATCGTGTTGGTGATATGTTGTATGGGTTTAAGGTATGAATTCTTTGTGCAATTGGTATCCAGTTAATGTTCAATTGATGTTGTTGAAGTCTAATTATGGGTTAAGGTTTGAAGTTGAATGATGATCATGAGATCATCATTTGATGTGTTATGGGTTGAATTGGTTGCTTAAAATCGTTAGATATCGACCCTAGTTGTTGTAGAATCATGATTTGATGTGTAATTGGACAAAATTGAGGTCTTGGCATGTTTACCCGAAGCAAAGTCGCGAATTTTGGACATCAGAAAACCCCGCGACCTAGCCCGCGACCTGAGGTCGTGGGGCAAGGTCGCGTAACCCGCTGAATTGATTTTCAAGTTTTTCGGTTGCGGTTCTTTTTGGGTTTTGGCTTTAGACTTATGTTAGGGATGTTATGAGATGACTATGGGTAGATTTTGTGGGCAATTGGACTAGTCTAGCTATGGCTAAGACTAGTGTTTCGGTATAAGTACTAAAGGGTCATTTCGGACTATGAATTGATATGAATGTGCATGTGAATGTATAGGTGACTTGTCCTTGAACGTTGTATGTGCACTGTGTATATGTTCAAGCTACTTTCAGGTGAGTACTTTATCTATATTGACATGATTATGCTTATGTGATTGATATACATATGTGATTATGTGACATGATGATTATGTTATGGTTATGATAGTACCTATGGTGGTAGTGATACCCCTAGGGAAGCGGTTATGATAGTACCTATGGTGGTAGTGATACCCCTAGGGAAGATGTGTTCCTTCGGGAACAAGGGATCAAGTTACGGATTAAGTGGCATGGTACCAGTTTTGACGCAAGCGGAATAACATGGAACGGATCGACAAACGTCAAATCTAAAATATAACACGTTCACAAGCGTGAAACGCAAAGAAACAAGAGAAAACTCTCGGTAACTCACAAGGAGGAAAATATTATTAACTCAAATCTGAAAAACAATTGTAGCCTAAATCCCTATTTATAATCTAGCTAAAACATAATTAAGAAAACTAAATAAACCTAATACTAATCTAACTAGGAAAGCAAATAAAGTAATTACTAAATATAAATCCTAACTTGATAATGAAGAAAACTAATTAATGGTAATAATCATATTCTAATTAAGTAATAAAATATTTAAATAAACTGATAAACGCGATCTTCTCCGGATTGGTTAGACGCGTAGATCTGCCGGCAACGGGCTCGCGCCGTGAACCATAGCTTCGCACCGCGAGGTCGGCTCTGTCATGACACTTGAATTTTTTCTTCTTTTGAATCCTTTTCTCGGGTTTTCGTAAATTCGTAAAATTCGCTAATACAGGTCGAAACCGATCTGTATTAGTCACCCCCACTTGAAAAGAACTCGACCTCGAGTTCTCGTGTTGATCTTTTAATTTTTCGAGGTCTTGATAGAAAAGTAAATTGTAGATACGTGGGTTCACTAGTGGATCTTCAAGATTTAGAAAGGGATCACTTTCTAGAGGTCGTCATTCCCTCCATATGAGTGATACCTCATCAAGTTCGTATGGATAGGAAACCGGCGAAATCTTACTCGTAGGAATTTCTCGGCCTTATCCGGAACATCTTCTTTAGCCTCAACTTCCTTGAATTCTTGCGGTAAAAACTTTAGCGGCTCGGGAACGTCTTCAATGATCGGCGCGAGATCCTGTTCGGAAAATTCAACCGCGGTAAGGATTTCTTGTGGTGGTGCGATCACGACGGTGATGCCATCTGAAGGAAAAGAAACAGGTAATCTGGCTCTGATACCAACTGACGCAGGCGGAATAGCGCGGAACGGATCGACAAATGTCAAATCTAAAAGATAACACGTTCACAAGCGTGAAACGCAAAGAAACAAGAGAAAACTCTCGGTAACTCACAAGGAGGAAAATATTATTAACTCAAATCTGAAAAACAATTGTAGCCTAAATCCCTATTTATAATCTAGCTAAAACATAATTAAGAAAACTAAATAAACCTAATACTAATCTAACTAGGAAAGCAAATAAAATAATTACTAAATATAAATCCTAACTTGATAATGAAGAAACCTAATTAATGGTAATAATCATATTCTAATTAAGTAATAAAATATTTAAATAAACTGGTAAACGCGATCTTCTCTGGATTGGTCAGACGCGCAGATCTGCCGGCGGCGGGCTCGCGCCGTGAACCATAGCTTCGCGCCGCGAGGTCGGCTCTGTCATGACACTTGAATTTTTTCTTCTTTTGAATCCTTTTCTCGGGTTTCCTTAAATTCGTAAAATTCGCTAATACAGGTCGAAACCGATCTGCATCAAGTTTCAAGGGATCAAGTTATGTGCATGTGATGACAATGTATCTTGGTTATGTATGTATGATTATGCTTGGTATAGATGTGTGCTCACTAAGCAAAAGCTTACCCGTTGTTGTTTACCATTTTTAGTGGCAGGTACTTCCCGTAAGGGAAAGGATAAGGTCCGAGGCTCCTGGATTTCGCCAGTTCAGTCTCAATGGGAAAACGGTTGGAGAGGATGGTGTTATGGTTTTAAGGCAAATACTTAGTAAAGGTTTATGAACATTGTTGATGTTGTGTAACGGTTTTGCTAGTGTTTTTCCCAAACAAGATTTGGTTTTCGGTTAAACTCTTACGATGTTTTAAAATGGTTTTAAATGAATGTGTTTTGAAATGAGCTTCCGCTTCTTATTGTCCCCTTTAAATTGATGGTTTTCAAGTTTTAAAAAGTATGTATCGGACGAGTTTCCGCTTTAAAACGAATATCGGTTACTTTCGTATTAAATTGGTGTTTCTAAAATATGGATGTTACATATATTTAGGTGAATGGATATGTTTAGACATATTTAATTTTTAAGAATTAAAATAACAATAAATTATAAGTTATAAGTTATAACAACAAAAATCACAATTAAAAAGACGTGAATAATAGTTTAGTGAGTGTTTATGACTTTTGGTTGGTGGCATGTGTCACTACCACGTATCTATGTTGTAGTATTTTATTTGGTAAATTACAT
Source organism: Centaurea solstitialis (assembly GCA_030169165.1). Classification (NCBI taxonomy): domain Eukaryota; kingdom Viridiplantae; phylum Streptophyta; class Magnoliopsida; order Asterales; family Asteraceae; genus Centaurea; species Centaurea solstitialis. Next base: position 46,887,172 of record CM058046.1, on the reverse strand, counting down.
CAATAGATTGTCTACTATTACAAAACTAAGTATCTATGACATATATTTCCAATGGAGTTTTAAAAAAAATTCTAAAACTGCTAATGGATTTTCGATAGAAAATTAACGTTAATATTTAATAGGAGATTCTAGCAGATTGTGTGAAATTATCCATCTAAAGTAGGGATGCAAACGGGGCGGGGAATCCCCGCTACCCGTGGAGATCCGACCCGAACGGAGAGAAGAATCCCCGTTTTAGTGGGTAATGGGTCGGGGATGGAGCTTGATATTCTTATCCGAAGCGGGGATGGGTCGGGGACGGATATAATGGTATCCACCCCGTTTAAGACCCGATTATATATATATATATATATAATACGTTGGAATGATAGTGATGAAGATTTCATGGTTTTTATTTAAGTTTATTACTAATAGTTGGTGGTTTTTGCTTTACTTTTTATCAAACTTAATGTGGTAATCATCTTTTTGTATTTTGTGGTATTTGAGAAATGAAGATTTCATGGTTTTTATTTTAGTTTATTTTGTGGTGTTTGAACAATTTATAAAGAAAAATTGAATTTAATTTACTAAATGGGTATTCATTGGGTTCCCCGACCCCGATGGGGATTTTCTTACCCGACTCCGATGGGGATCTGGTGGAGCGGGGACGGGGACGGTTATGAATATAGGAGGACGGGGACGGTGTAACACCCCAAAATTTGGAGCAAACAAAAACCTTCATTTACGAAAGGTGTTAGTACAAATATACGCCAAAGCGTGAGCTCTTCCCAAAAACATGGGTATAAGTAGTGTATAGATACAATGTCTGCACTTTAATGGAGTGGTATAATAACCACCAACTCTAATTCCTAACAAGGAAAAAGACTACAAAAGGGTCAACAGTTTCTACTATCAACACGCGGTCTAGATGGGCCGGTCTCTTCACACATCCCCCAAAGCTCACTCTCAATCCCGGCACCTACTTGGGAACAGCGTCCCTAGTACCGAGAGACACATCGACACCACACAAGTGTTAGGCCAAAGGAGCCTATTGAGTTGTATCAATAATACTATGCATGTAAAAGCATGTTAAGACATGTGAGATATACAAGATCATACTAACAACAAAAGTAGCATGTTAAACCGGTTTATTATTTATCTTCGGAAACAATGGGAGCGACCCACTTCCACCAAGCAATGCCCCTACACTCGTTACTTCCCAACACCTCGATGCCATTTCAACTATGACACCTTCAGAGGCCCGCGCACCTCGGAGCCACCCGAGAGCCGGCGACATAGGTGCGTACCTGTTTCAGTACCTCCCAAGACTGTTGGGTGTGGACACATTGCGTTGGATCGTCCATGTTATTTACATTTAATCAACCTCGATGCCATTTCTATCATGACACCTTCGGAGGCATATATGTACTGTCTAGAAAGACTCCTACATTCATCTCAACCTTTCATAGGTATCAATCGAGGGTCTCAAGCCCTTCTTTCATTTCTTATAAGCCAACATGCTCGGGAGTCAACTCCTTCGCATCATTCCGTGGCATACATAAATACACACATTTCTCATAAATCATTCATCATATAATCACATGGATTTAACTCATACAATAGTAGCATACGATAATCTACTGCATGTATACAATAATCCAAATCAAGCCATTCATATAAGCATCATTACTCAGCAATTTCATGGCAATCCTTAAACCTAACAATTTAGGCATTTCATCCAAAATCATGTTTATTCACAATAACCAAGCAAGACACGTAAATCAACAAGATGATGTGCTCTCAGTTTTAACAAAACGGTTTTAGCAACTCACCTTGAGGCTCGTAAAACCAAAAGCCCCAAATCATATGAAATCCTAGTTGGGTGATTTGGATGAACACCTAAACTGATAAGAAATCAAACCCTAGATTAGTTCTTAACTTTCATCAAGTATACGAGATCTATACTTAAAGCTTAAATAAAACTTACCCACTCGGATCTTGAACAAAACCCTAGAAAATGGAGAGACTCTTCAACAATGGTGGATGAAAGCTTGAGGTGAAAGAGATGAAAACTTAGCCACTAAATCTTGTTAGCTTGGTGATGATTTAACCTTGAAATCACATGGTAATAGAGCATTCACGGATCTTAAATCGCCTCCAAAGAACAGAGAAGAAGAGAGATGAAGTTTTGGGTGAAAATGAGAAGAAAAGGCAGAAAATCGGAATTTAAGATCTGCACCCCGTATGCTATAGTGATAGGTGATAGTGACAGTGTCACAATCGCATAAGTGCACCAAGGCAAATCCACTTGTACGATAGTGCCATGCTATTGTGCCATATGGCACAATCGCAAAACTCGTACCGAGGCAAAAATCTAACTTTTCACATTTTTGAAGTTTCTTTGCCTAAAAGGAATCCAACTATAAGTTAAAACTAACTCATTAAATAAATCTTTCTTACGAAAAGAGTGGGATGACTTGGGGGTTAATCTATGAAAATTTACGGGTGTTACAATCCTCCCCACCTAAATAGAATTTCGTGCCCGAAATTACTAATCTTGTCCGAACTACAAAGGATAACTTCGCTCAATCGCTTTGCAAAGCCAAGAGACTATGCTCTCTGCAAACCAGTCTGTTAGATTAACACTAGACTTAATTATGTTCGCAATCCTCATACGACTCTAGCAACCTTAACCTATAAATGATTTATCAAAGCGTCTTAAGTCACTATTCTTTCACCCTCCCTATTCGAAACGTAACGCTTGACATAGTGATACAATTGCTAGGTCTCACAAACCTTAGTTTCTCGTACGTGTTAGTAAAAACCAAGTCGACTAATGCCTACGGCTCAGGGTCCTATACATCATTTGTCTCCTATTAAAGTCGAACGCTCGGCTAAGAGTCTCTATACTACCAAGAAATGTTTCAACATTCCCACTAACGGTGTCTAGCCGTCGTCAAAATTTCTCAAAGAATCTCAAAATTTTTGCCTAATCGCCTATGGATGCCATAAGGAAGGTAGATTTCTTCACTTAGCAAATCGCTCATTACCACAAGATTCTTACATTCTCAAATCCGTACTACCATAACTTTTCCAAACATCCTATCATCTATAAAATGGTACCTGTCGCCTAAGATGATTTAGACAAAACATTCCAAGCGATAACTCCTGCATATACTCATCTTAATCTAATCAACACAAGCCACTACCTGGCCACATTAACACTTGTCATCATACATTGAACTTTACGCTTAGTTTGGCATATAGTATCACTATCTCCAACACAAACTCTTACTTCTCACAATTCATTTATAAGAAACGTCTTCAAGATCACTTTATACTCTTAAAGCTTGCACCTCTCAAACGGCTCACAAAGTCCTTAGCATAATCCCAAAGTCACTGACTCTTGTATTAATGATAACGCTTTCTCGATTCTTAGCCACACATAACATCTATTATTTCATCCATGCAATCACTATTCTACTACGTCCTCTCTAATCAACATTTGGAGAGTCATTTGGTACACGCAACCATTATTGTTTCTTCTAAACCACTCATACCGAGGTAAGTGCTGCCTCACGAATCCGTCTTTCGAACCCAATGCAACCTCCAAAACACGGTTACTTAATCCGCTCGAACAAGTCTTGTTCTAGGCGGTTCGCTACAATCTCTTAGAAACACACTCCAATAACCTATAGAACTCTCTCTTGTAAGGGTCAAAGTGCATATCATGCATTCACTTAGGTGGTGCTAACCAATCCTTCCTTCGTGGATCTGTCCACATCTCAATGGACTTCGCCTAGCTACTAACAAATTTCCTTCTAGATAAGGGCCTCCCATTGGACCACCCTTCTTCTCACAAAAAAAAATTGGCAACACGGAGCTCCTCAACAACACTCTCGTAAAGGAGACAAGAAACTTAATCCCTACGTAATCTAATATAGAGTTATATCGAGGTCAAACACAATCCCCGTCCACACTTTCTAAGTGTTACCCACTATGCAGTAGCATGCTTATTAGGATGTAAAACCAAATTAGTTCATCTAGCATATTGAAGGATAGCATGCAATTAGTCCGCACATGGGTATTAACCCTCAACAAAAATTTGGTACATCAAAGGAGTTCAAATAACTTCAAAATTTATACATGGCAACATTTACCAAAAGCTGGGGATTAAATACAATGTAATAATGTCTTTACACAAAAGACTTGACAACAACGGGATGACCCGTATTCGCTGAAAGTGAAGGCACATAGAATACATAATTTATACCATAATAATCGTACGACGTTTCAACCCACAAAAGTCTAAGTGGTAGCTACGATACCCATTTAGTCCTACCAAGAGACAGCTGTTCTCTTGCCAAACTCCCAAGATAGCCCTTCTATGACTCAACCAACTTCGGGGCTACACGACGAAAATCGAATCCAAATTAGTACACTTGAGGCTACTCATCGAAAGTCAATCCTTATAACAAGAGGTCCAAAAATGACTATCAACCATAACAACGCTCCATGACTTAGCCCACTTAGTGTATACTAGTAAGACAACGGTTATGCGACATGGGTTCCCGACTAAATCTTGCGACACCTAGTAGTCCCAACTATGACTAATTTATGTGTATATGCATCTCATGTAACGTAGTCCTAAAGCTCATCACCATGCGATTGTGTCACACCCCGCTAAAGCGGAAACACGGAGTGTAACAGTGCAAAGTAGCACAACACAAGTATAGACAATAAACGCCATAGCATATCAAAATAATTAAGTTTTACAATGTTACATTGTACTAAAGTCTTAGAAATTATTACAACGAAAATCAATTTACAACGGAAAGGAAGTTTAATCTTGATATGCATGAAGGCGTAACATACGTGCATTTCAATCTTCTTACTTTGGCTCGCCTGAAAAGCATGAGAGTTAAAAAGTCAACTATCGTCATAGTTGGTGAGTTCACGGGTTTAACAACACACATACGTATAGTTCGCGTAAAAATGATACCGGAGATATAATAAGTTCAAGCAAAAGTAGTTGGATTTTGCGCGGGTTTCGCAATCATACGCGTGTCTCGCAAAATCCCGGCATATGGTACTTATCATGCAATACTTACTCACAATAGATTAACGAGCCACATAGTGACGTTCCAGTCTCATAAGTCGTACATGATCGCAATCATGACAATATACAAACAAACACACGAAACTACCTCAGCGGTGAGCCTTAAGCCCACATGTGTAGATCGTTACAAACAAAGTAGATAGTTCACCCATTCAATCCATGTCAAGTATGCATACCATAGCCACAAAAATCGTTCCAAAATCGTTTCAAAAATCGTTTCGAAAATCGTTTCGAAAATCGTTTCGAAAATCGTTTCAGATATTCATTTCAAAGATAGATCGTTTCAAAAGTAAATTGTTTCAAAATAATCATTTCAAAAATATTGTTTCACAAAATCGTTTCACAAAATCGTTTCAAAAGATTAATCAACCGGTAGTTTGTATCATGCTTTCCACCCCAAAAATGTAAAAACGTAAAAAGGGGCCGTGAATAACTCACCGAGTTGTTGGTTCATGAGTCCCGAGTTAGCGAGGTTCCACCGAATTCCGACCTAGTGATATAAAGTATTTTAATAAGTTCCTTGACCCATTTAAGTTCTTTAAGTTAATAGTAAAAACGTACGTGCGAACGAAACTTTAGTGTTTATAACGATTGTCGAAAAATACGTACTTTGGTGATTATAACCGAAGTGTGAAAGTTGGTATATGGTCATGCATGTGTGTTTTATGTTGATTCTACCCAATTTATCCTTCCAACAACCTTCTAATGTCCATGGATTACTTTTTATGAAACTGTTTTAGAAGAAAGAAGATTTTACATAAAATAACACTTTTCAGTTTTTCCCATTCTTGACAGATTCGGAGGCTGTTTGGGGACATGCATTTGGGTATGATGCACAACTCTGAAAATTACGAAATTTTAATATGTTTTAGCCATATGAGTTTACTAATTACTGACCAAATTTCATAATTTTGGAAAAGGTTACGGTCCCCAAACAGAAGGTTTATTAAAATAGTGACAGCAACTAGAGCTGTTGCGCAATCTTTTTGTACGGACTGTTTGAGGGTCCGAAACTTGGAATTTTTGCAAACGGCCAGTGGGGTTTGAAAGATAACTCAATGAACTTGAATTTAAAAAAAATAATCATGTCATTTGGACATTTTATGAAGGAGTTATGGCCTCTCAAAGTCAGGTCCGAATCTGTCCAGAATCTGTTGGACGAATTTTTAGACTTGTTGTTGAATAACAAAATATTTCTTTTGTTTAATAGTTTTTATGATGATTTCTCTTTACCAAAACTCAAGTCCAGACGTGTTTGAAGGAATATCAACTTCATAAAACACATTTCACACATGCATTCACATATTTACCAAATTAAACAACAAGAAGGTGTTCATAGGCCATCAACTCACTTATTGCTTGAATCTTTAGAGGATCCAAGCAAAGAAAGGGTATTTGGCTATATGAATTCATCTAAACCACATGCAAGATGGTAGATGATCATGAGAAAACAAAAATAAGAATATGATTAATGAAGCAATGTGGGTTTATAACCTCACTTATTGCTTTATTCACAATGAATATATGCATAAACTAACAACATGCAATGAGGGATTTACCACTCTTATTGCATTTGTACGAAATAATAAGAAGAACATAAAAGAAATGCTTGGAAATGTAAGTTATTACAATAATTTATATGAACAAGAATATAGATGATGAACAAGAATTATGAAGATCATCCATTCATCTCAACTTTTGGGTGATCCTAGATGATTTCCTTATGCATAGAATGCAAGTACTTTCATCTCACACCATTGAGTGATGATGATTTGAAGAAAACATGATGGAGATCATGTAATTACCTTTGATTGTTCTTGAAGATCTTCAAGAACTTGAAGGTGTATGGAGAAAGCTAGAGAGGAAAAGTCTAGTGAGAGAAAGTTTAGTGAGAGAAGTAGAAGTGAGAAATGAGAGAAAATGAGGGTTGTAGGTGGTTTATATACTAAGTGAAAGAGAAAGAGAGGGGTAGAGAGTGGTGGTGGTGGACGGCATTGGGAGAGAAAGGAGGGAGAGGTGAAGGTTGATGGTGATATAGAGTGTGTAAGTTGGTTAAGATTGTATTGGTTGCATTTTCATTCTTTGTTCCCCACTTTAATTCAAAACCATGTGAGAAAAGAAATGGTTTTCTTAATACAATAATATGGCTGATTTCATGAAACAATTAATTTGATTTAGTTGAATTTTGTAGTATTGGGTGTAAAAAGCTGCTAAAATTGGAAACCGTTACCGAAAACGCGCGTTTTTGCGATTTTAGCGTAACGAAAGCAGTTTTTCGTATTTTTATTAAGGAACTTATTAGAAATTAATATTTTTAATATTTTGGGTCAATTAAAAATTTATTCGACAGTCTAGTGGTCGGAATCGGGACCTGCTGTTAACAGTCAGTCGGTTTTGCGTACCGACTATAGTGGCGACTCAAAGTTATCAATGGCACTTTATTTGGCCTCCAAGCAATATATGTAGTCATATAACATGATTCACTGATGAAGTGACAGTACAGAACTCTGTCTCGTGATGAGAAGTCAGTTAAAGTTCTACTGTCCTAAGGTGAGAATTGGAGGGTTGTCACAGATTGTATAAACCAGGCTCATCACCGAGCTATTTTAGAAGCCAAAGTTCTAATTCGACCATTTTAAAAAAATCAAAACTCATAAATGAGATATTTTAGTAATCGGAGATTGCTCCCAAAGTTTTTCAAAGTCACAACCGAGCATAAGCTTTAAACCAATAGACCCAAATTCGAAGGACTTAAAATAATATTCATATATATATACACATATTTTAAAAAAATTATTCCATTAGTGTGGACGTAACCCACAAAGTCATTTTGACCCAAAATTCAACACGATTTAGCCAAACAGTTACCCAAGTGGGTCCATACTTTTAAAAATCCCGTTTAAGCAATAAGTCATGTGAAAAGCTTATGTCATATTTTTTTAAAAAATGTTCCATTAATGTTCATAGTCTCCGTTTTTCAAGTTATTCTAAAATTTCGTATACGAGTATTTTATTAAAATCCATTCGATAAACACATTCAGTAATAAACACAACTTTACGAAAGCACTCAACGTCTTGGAAAATATCATTTTGTCAAATGTCCAACTCATACGATAAAAATGAAGAAATATAGTTTATACTTCAAAATGCTCATTTTTGGCATGTATAACGTTTTCGCAATGCAAACCGAAACTTTTCACACATGAAAATAATATTACCACGATCTAAAGGGCCATTTATGCACGACTCCAAGCCATACACTATGCTCCCCGACTTATAGCTAGGTGATTGGATGATTCGTCCTAAGACAAATGCAGTGTCCAAATCTCTACATAAATTGTAGGCTACGTATTCTGCCAACGTCATCCACTTACATTTCACATACATTACCGTTGATGCTCCACTTTCACCTAAACGGTCTCACCTATGATGTAAGTCCTTCCTATCATACTACATGACACATTCCAAGTCTTACGTCAATAGATTCCTATCTTAGGCTTGATCTTAGCAACCTGAATACCCAAGTGACGATACATTCATTGTTAGGGATTATGTGCATAAGTTGACAAACCAGTAATTACACATCCAATGTAACAAAACACTTGAGGGTCACACCTGTGAGGACTTATAAGACAAACAAGTTAAATAAAACCCATAAATGAAGAGATTGGATTGATAATAGTAAATTATAAATCAGGTGGGTAATTTCAGGCAGAAATCCCAAAGTTTGAGGGTTATTGATTGATTAGATAAATTATATATTTATTAGTAAAATAAATATATAACTAATTAATTAAAAGATAATTATCTAGAATATTTTTCTTTAAGAAAATCAGATAATTAAGGTAACTTGTTAGGACCAAATTGTCCTAATTAGAAAGTTTTATAAAGGAAGCTTTGAGAAGAATTAATTAGTGTAGTGTTTAGCTAGTTAATTATAGAATGGGCTTGGGCTTGGGCTTGGTGTAATGGGCCCTATATATATATATAAAGGGTGAATAGAGAGAAAGGGTGTGGAAAAATCATTTTGTGAAAAAAAAATCATCATTTCTAATGAGAATCTAGAGAGAGAGAAAAGTGTGTGTGTTCTTGTAACTTTTGAGATCTCAATAATAAACACAAGAACTTTCATTTTTGTCTCTTGATTTACTCTTTGAATCCTCTTTTTGTTAGATTCTTGGGTCCTAACAAATGGTATCAGAGCCAAACAAATCATTAGATTTGTTTGTTCCTATAGAATCATTTAAAAAGGATTTTTTTTTGGGTTTTGAAGCTTTGTTCTTGAAAAAGTTTGAATATGAGTTTTTTTTGGGTTTTGGATCTTGGAGATTATGAAGATTGGAGTTTCGGTTGTGATTATATCCGTTTTCCGAATCGGAAAACTTCCTTTAAGATTATCATCTTTTCCGACTCGGGAAACATGAATAACCCGATTCGGGTATTCGAGTTTCCCGACTCGTTCTTGAGGGGAACCTTTGATCTTGGATTTTATGAGTTTTTGATTGGAGTTGTTTGAGGATTGAAAACAGTCTGGGGATCTGATTTGTGGCTAAAGAAGAAAAGTTTGGAATCGGAAAATACTTTGGGTTTTATTTCCGAATTGGATTTGGTTTTCCGTATCGGGTTTTCTTTTCCGACTCACTTCTGGAATCGGATTTGGAAAGCCATGTCACGTGTTCACTTTTGCTACAAATTATTCCAACTCACGTGCTTCACTTGATTTAATTTCAAGGTTTTGATGACTTTGACATCTTTGGTCCCTACAGTTATAATGGTGTGACACTTTAATTTTCAAGTTTTACATCATGTCGCTGCCAGCCCCTGATCTTTCAAGCTTATTCATTTGTGAACTTTGGAGAAATGTTCAAATCCAGTCCCTGCACTTCATGTTTCAAATTCTGTCGAATTTGGTCCCTGCACTTCAAGTTTCAAATATATTCAAATTTGGTCCCTCAAGTTCAAGTTCTGAATATGTACAAGATTAACCCCTTGAGTTCAAAGTTCTGGATTTTTACAAATTCAGCCCCTATAGTTTAAGAATTTCACATCTTTTTCAGAAAATTTTATTTTCTCTGATTTGGGACTTCCAGGTTTCGGGGTTTGGGACTATTTGACGGAATTTTTTCCCGAGTATGCTAAATTGCTCAATTTTAGTTCGGGAATTATCTCCAGATACGCTTTCAAGATTATACGGTCAATCGGGCTTATGATTGATCACTTTCCGCTGCGCTCTAGATCCACCCAGATTCAAATACATGTGACGCTTCAAAATCCCCGCGCTTTATTAGCCACCTTTCTTTCCCAATTGACTCGTAAAGATCTCATCAGTCCGGTTTTTAGCCCAATTCAGTTTTCAATCGCGAAAATTGAATTTCTCTCATTTCCCCAACTGCTCCAGATTCTTTGAAGACATGTCAGATTTGTAACGATTTCAGAACGATGGTGATCGAATTCTGCATTTGGTTAGACTACTCAGAAGCCTGACGCTCTGCAACCATTATTCTAGAGTTTTTATTAGATGGAATTATTCCTCGATGGAGTGCGAGTTGAGTTTTTCCTTTGGATGCCACCTTCGGTGAATGGTACTATTGTTACGTGCTCAATTCCTAGCCATTTCACCGTTGTGGAGGTTCAGTTGCGATCTAGAATTTTGAGTGACGGTCGTCATCCATCTAAGAAGACTCGATCTGGATCTGATTACTTGACACTTTGCAAGATTTCAGGAAATCGACTACCTTCTGAGCAGCAGAGAGATCAAAGCAGAGTATCTAGTTCAGTATCTACTCCCAGTTTTTTACTCCATACGGTGTTTCGGTGATCCAAGCTTCAGTGTTTCCTAGTTGTGAGCTTATCAGATTTAGAGCTCTTTTGCTGAATTCCTATTCAACACGGGGTCAAAGACAGAACCTTTATCTTTCTTGCTGATCTGCACGGTAACTCACACATGCATCTATCCCTTTGTTTCTCTCGGCTGGAGATCAACATAGTTGGATGAATCAACATGCTCTAGTGCAAGCAGTTGTATTCTGCGGTTATCAGACATGTCGAGTTATTTACAGGTTGAGCTGTAGTTTGTGCAATCAGTCGCGGTTATTGCAAATCGGATCTGGTCTTTCAGTTGAAACTGAAGATGAAGAGCTACAATCGAGGGGGAGCTTGGAGATCAAAATGTAGCCGAACGCCACTAAGGTTTTCTCACGAAAGTAAGGGGGAGAAGATCAGAGATACTTCCTTTACAAAACTTTAGGGGGAGATTGTTAGGACCAAATTGTCCTAATTAGAAAGTTTTATAAAGGAAGCTTTGAGAAGAATTAATTAGTGTAGTGTTTAGCTAGTTAATTATAGAATGGGCTTGGGCTTGGGCTTGGGCTTGGTGTAATGGGCCCTATATATATAAAGGGTGAATAGAGAGAAAGGGTGTGGAAAAATCATTTTGTGAAAAAAAAATCATCATTTCTAATGAGAGTCTAGAGAGAGAGAAAGTGTGTGTGTTCTTGTAACTTTTGAGATCTCAATAATAAACACAAGAACTTTCATTTTTGTCTCTTGATTTACTCTTTGAATCCTCTTTTTGTTAGATTCTTGGGTCCTAACATAACTGAATTGGATACAAACACTGCCTTTTAAAGGTTTATAAATAAAACTTTATAGGCTTAAGGAAATCAATTGAACTCATTATTCACTATTCAGTTATCAGAAAAAACCTCCCTCCTCTCTCTCTAAACCGGCGCCGGCCTCACTCACCAAACCAGTTCGGTTTTCCGGTCAGTTCGGGTTTTCAGTTCTGCTAGAGGAACGTTCGCGAGGTCGATCACTGGTGGATTATCACTCAAGCAATCCAGGTAAAATTCCTCTTAGTTTAATGTTTGAATAGATTAGAACGTCGATCGTGGTTTTTCCGGTTTTTTATCGCTTCTGCATTTTTGTGTTCTTCGTATCAGTTTGATTCGGGGATCACAGAAAAACCCAACAGTGGTATCAGAGCCACAGTTCTTCGTTTTAATTTATTGCTCTTAACTGTTATAAAGATCCGTTAAAAATTGTTTCTTGTATCAATAGTTTTATGATTTTTAAAAAAAATTTATTGGTGTGTTTTAAAAATCTGATTTTTATCGTCCATACGAAAACCTGAACAAACCAACAAAACCCCACCACCAGATTGGTGGTGGTTGAGCCCGTCGCACCACCGCTGCGCCACCAGCGTGGTGGTAGCAGCCGGCCATCGATCGCACACGACGGTGATAGCAGCAGCGTCGTTTTTGCTGCTGTCGTTGCCGGCTCGTAGCGCCGGTGGTGGTGATCGAATAGCATGGTGGTGGTGGTGTCATGTGACGGCACCGGCTGCCGTTGACCACACAGCCGCACCTCAGTACGGTGGTGGTGGCGATACGGTGGTGACAGCGATGGCGGTGGCCGTGGGAGGACACCACTCGGCTGTGGCCGAGTTCCACCACGAACCAAGAACGGTTCGGGCACCGCAACCACCAGAAGCCGTGATCGCGGTGGTGGATGGCGGTGCTCATGACGGCTATCGATGGCAGAATCGCCGGCCGCACCGCGCCTAGCGATGGCGGTGGCCGGGAGCGCCGACGATCGAGGGCCACACCACCAGATTGGTGGTGGCCGACAATGAAACCACACCACCAGATCGGTGGTGGCCGTGTTTTCGGACGATCAAGCCAAACCACCAGATTGGTGGTGGCAGGCGGTCTTACGGGGTGGCCGTCCCCCTCCTCCATTGTTTCCTCCTCACTCGACGGCAGCTGCACCACAGCAAGTGGTGACGGCGATTAATTGACGTCCCGGTCACCAGCCGCACCACACGTCATGGGGGCGGCAGTGGTGTTGTTGTTCTCGATCGCCGTACGGTGGCGGTGGTGGTGGCCTTGCGCTACGACTGCCGTCGCCCGGCAGTAGTGATGGTGGTGGTTGATGATCACCTGAAGGTGGCGTCGGCCACCGCCGCTTTACATGAACCACCGCTGGCTGCCTTATGGCCGCGCCAAGTGGTGGTGGTGGTGTGCGGCGATCTTCTTACAGGACGAAAATCACGACCGCTGCTGGTGGTAGGAGCAGTGGTGTGTGGTGTCGACGTGGAGGACAAACCCGTGTCCGGCTTTGGCCGGATTGCGGACGAATCACAAACGACACCACCAACACGGTGGTGATCGCTGGGGCCACGGTGGTAATAGGCCAAAACCGATAGCCTCCGATCAAAGCTAGAGGCGGTGGCGACCGAATCAATGGAGTGACGGTGGTTGTTCGATTGCAAAACACCGATCTGTAGGGTTTTTGTGGGTATCCTCGTATCAAACTGACCCGAGAAATAACACAGATTTAACGAACCTCGCTGGTTTGATAAATCACATAGGTTAATCAAACTGATAAAACCTACGCGATCAGAAACACGCTGTTTCTGATCTAATCGTGCGGAAGCGATAAAAACTAAAAACCCATTATTAGCCTAATGATCTTTAATCGTTTTAGTTTTAATCCTAATAGATTAGATTAGGTCAATTTACCTGGATTGCTCGAGAATAGTCCACCGGTGATTGACCAACGAACGTCCTTCTAGTTGAACTATATGAAACCCGACCAACAAAAACAGAAATTCGACCGGGGGGGGGGTCTTGCGCCGGTTTGGAGAGAGAGAGGAGGAGGGAGACAGAAACTGATTTTCTTAGTTGAAGGCTTAGCTTTTTCCTTAACCCATAAGCCTTATTTATATGGAGGAAAAATACAGTTTGTATGAGATTCAGTTTCCTTTTATAATTATCTCTAATCCTTTTTCCTTTTTAAATAGCTGGAAAAGAATTTGCATACGATAATTATAATTATATATATTTATCTAATATATATAAAACCTTATTAATTAACTATTATATATTTATTTATCTAATAAATATATAATATCCTAATTAATTAATAAACCTCCAACTTTGGTAATTCTGACTGTAATTACCCAATTGATTTATAATACACTATTATAAATCCTAACTCTCCATTTCTGGGTTTCATCTAACTTGTTCGACTTATAGGTCCTCACAGGTGTGACCCTCAAGTGTCTTGTAACATTGGATGTGTAATCACTTGGTTTGTCAACTCTGCACATAATTCCTAACAGATTCCCACTTGTGCAAGTTGGCAATACCACCTTTGATTATACGGACCTAAGGAGGCCCCTAGACAGGCACTTAGGCTGACCAGGTTACAAGAACTCTTATACCCAGACTGGTGATATAAATATTCCCAAAGGAAATAGTATCTATGAAACTACTGTTCATTGATTGGGTATATCTTGGCTTTTCCCTTTGCATCGCGATATTTCATCTGTGAGTATGAGCTTGGAAAGTGTCAACTCTAAATACTCAAGATTCTGTTTTCTTGATTATCTGACTCTTACTGATAGGTAAACGACAAAGAACTAATCAGTTCGTTTGGGCATGGCCATGCACTTCATCAGTATACTTAGTCAGTCAAGATGGGCCCAGAAATATCTCTCTTCTGAGAAGAGGTGCAAATCCCATCTTGCATATCTGCCTTTAACACCACGGCTTCCGCTGAATCTAGTTACACCCTTTATAGCCACCCTGTTACGGCGTAGCGGTTGAGTGCACTAAGAATTCAGTAGTCCTCATGATATCAAATCAGATACCTCAGGTGATAGGGACAACCACTGTGAGATTCACTTATGACTTCATTCCAAGAAGTAATCTCAACCGCGGATCACGTCCGATATTTGCTACTCTATCAAATATTTGTGCAACTTTTAGTCTACAACACTTGTAGCTGTTATTCAGCAACTGATCATAACTACCTAAAAGTTCACAATGACTTTAACACCTTATCATGCTCCCACAATGATAAGTTGTCACGGACAGATTTTGAATGAAAAATCGGAGACTGATTTCATTCCTGGATATATTAAAACATGCAAAATGTGAAAGTAATAAAGAAATCAATTTTGTATAGTCCACATTACACGTTGTAATGATAACAAAATCAAATATCTTTTCTTTAATAACTTTCATAACATCTATTTAACGTTTGTTAGATACTGGTCTAAAATAAAGTATCACCTATCTTTAGTTTAAACCCTTTGATTAAAGTTTACCATTTTAATCAAAGCGACAACCAAATAATACAAGTCTGTTTGTACGATCCACTTGTATCTGCTAATTATTGTTCTGCAAACACCTTATAAAAAACAATAACTAGACTTTTATCATATTCCATGAACTCGGAGACCTGGACTAACTTCCAGTTCCTGAATATGTAAAACTGCAACTTTCCTTAGTTGCTGTGTAGATGAATGATTTCTACCTGAAATCAGATTCCATTTGCAATACTGGCAAATCTACTGGAATCATATATTTTAATCCAACACTCTAATTATTGATTTTAAAGTCAGTCACGACCTTTGTTTCATGGGTCTTGAAACTTTTATCCTTTTGACTAAAAGGGTAAATTATATCTTATGAATTCTTATCCTACCTGGATTTATGAATTCCGAGATATATCAATAATTATATCTTTTATTCTTTTATCTCAGACTAGATAGAGAATAAATTGGGCTCCCACTTACTTATATAAAAACTAACTGTTACTCAAAATTTTACTATTGACTTAGTCAAAACTTTGATTAGTCAATCCTAATTTCAAGTAATGAACTTTGAGAATTTCCCTTTATGAAACTTAACTAATTCCAGATCTTGGAATCTTCTTAGTTTCATAAATGCCTAAATTCTCTTCTCAGAACATTTGAATAATAAAACTTGATCAAACTTGATTAGTTAATTCTGAGAATTTCTTTTATAAAACTTAACTGGATTTGGTCAAATCCTAATTCCAGAACTTGGAATCTTTCTAGTTTTATAAATACTGTTATTAACGCTATCTGAGTCAATATTCTAAATTCTCCCTTTTGATCACTAAACTATTATTCATAAATGTTTTATTCTCAAAAACACATTCCTATAGAATTTCGTGTGTTTTGATAGTTTTTATACAAATTACTTCAATTTCATTAAAGTAATTATAACAGGCAACAACTAGGATCATACAGATTTAAGAATACCAGGCATAATCAGATATTTCTATGTCAAGACAATAACTTTTGAAAATAAAACCATGAAATTATAAAATGTAATTATCCAAAAATTGTTTAAAACATAAACCCCCAAAAACAACTGTTTTAAAACTATAAATTCAAAAAATGTCTTGACTTAAATCATCTTGTACTTAAGATCCTCGGCAACTCTTGGGCACTTCACTTCACTTCTGACCTCCTGCAATAATCATTTGCTCCAGGTATCAGTATACTTGTAAACTAACAAGTAAGAAGTGACAAAATAAAGCAATCATAAATTTTCTGAGGTTTACATACCTGCTTCATGACGCTTAGGGCGGTTTTGCCTCCAATGACCGATCTCATTGCATATGAAGCAGCGATTCTCGGTCCTAGCTTTGTTTGGCTTAACCTTCTTGCCCTTGCCCTTGCCTTTGCCTTTCTTGGGTGCACTCTGGATGGCCTGGACTGGTCCTTTTCCTTTACTGGTGCTAGCTTGCCCATTTTTCTTTTTAACCCCTCCGTCTTTCACCATCAAGACATCCTTGGTCTTGTTCTTGTTCCCCATATTCAGTTCAGATGTCTTTAGCATGGAGTGCAATTCTGCTATTGTTTTCTCCATGTTATTCATATTGTAATTGACTACGAAGGGCCTGTAGTCTTTTGACAGTGAATTGAGTATGGTGTCTGTTGCCAGCTGCAACGGAACAGGATGACCAAGCCTCTCCAGATGATCTAAGTGCCGTTTCATTTTCATGACATGGTCACTTACTGATGTCCCTTTTACCATTTTGCACTCATTGAATGCTTTGGTGGCATCGTAGCGTTCTGTACGAGCCTGGGTCTGAAACATGTCCCTCAACTGGCGGATCATGTCATAAGCATTTGTATTTATGAGTCCTGCTTGCAGATCTGGGCTCATAGTTGCTAACATCAGACAGGCGACATCAAGGAGATCATCCGAGTGCTTCTTGTGGGCATTTCTGGCAGCAGCCGGAGCGTTTGCCGGAGGTGCCTCCCCAAGTGGCTCTTCAAGCACATACCATTTTCTCTCATGTCTGAGCACAATCATCAAATTGCGCTCCCAGTCGAGAAAGTTAGAGCCGGTCAGCTTATCCTTCTCTAGGATAGAGCGGAGGGAAAGATTGTTAGTGCTGGTAACAGTGCTTGCCATCTACACAAAATAAAACTTTTGGTCTTAGCAACTGTAAATAGACTAATTTCCAATAAAATATCAATAAACCCTTAAATGATCAGTTTATTGGACTAGGATCCTTATTTCATACGTCCTGATGTGCGTAATGTTCTTGCTCCACCAGACCCGTATTTATTTCGGTAGGTAAGGACTTTTACCAATCATGTCTAGCTAACATGACTCCTAGATCTTTTCGGGACTATGGCAACTACTTGTGCATGTTTTAGTACCTCTTAGCGCTTTTTGGCCCGGTACCACCCGGTAAACATTATAGTACCAAAACAGATCTCACCATTTTGGGGACCTGATCACTATACTCTGGCCGGTACCACCCGGAGATAATTTGCAGAGTTATGTAACCCCTTCAGCTTCAGTTTGAACACAGACGTTGAATGTGTGATCACTTACAACGCCTATGTACTTTACGCCGAAGGTGCCCCTAGATGGGTTGCACTACTGATCTATGATTTTCGGGGTTTTGAAAAACTTTTACTTCCAGGTTTCTGAAGAACTGATTGTTATAAAGGCTACTTATGTTTTAAACTAACTGTTTCAAACATACACGTAATTTTAAAACCAACTGTTCTAAAATTACTTGCTAATTAAAACTAACTGTTTTAACAGCACACCTAGTTGATTAAAACTAACTGTTTTTGTCAACTTGCCTTTTGTATAAAACAATCATCTATAGGTTTTTAAATCAAAAAATTATCGTTTTGAAAAGTTTGAAGAAACTGTTAAAACCTATATACCTTTTGTGATACAACCTAGTTTTAAAATAACAACTTTATTTAAAACTACTAACATGCAAGATATCACAAATAATCAATCAACCATGCAATTAAACAATAATTATTCACATAGTACCTAATTATAGTTTTTGCCAACGTTTCCTAGGGACCAATAATGACCTATTTTACTAAAAGCTTCAAAACTCGCGTAGCTCCCACTGGCCTCGCCATGTTTTGTTAGTACTCCGGTAAGTTGAGGAATTTTAGCAGCTCCCACTGGCCTCGTCATCCCGAAAGAATAAAACAAATGTCTATCCTAAGGTCATTATTACATAAGGGGTTGCAAATGGCACGCAGGCCTCCCCGTAAATATGTCAAGGGTCTAAGTTGGCAAATACTATAACGTATATATATATATATGTAAAATCAAACTGAAATCCATATATAGTGCTCAAGCAATTACGCAATTATGTATATATATGCAATATAACAAAAGCAATATTATAATTACGAGAAATAAACCTGGATCCGTTAAAATTATCTTGTCTCAATTACTGCAAAACCTGGTTTTATAACTGATTCGAAAAACAAACTGTTTTATGAACCAAAAACCTTTAGACTGAAAAAAATGGTTTTTACTTAAAACTGAGATTTATAAACAATAAATCCTATTTTACAAAACTAAAACCATTTTAGCTAAAAATAATCCTTTTACCCAAAAAATTATATCAAATAGGTTTTATCGATCCAATTTTTAAAACTGGCCTCTGAGTAAAAAACACAATATTGGGCTTATCTTAAAAATTTAATTTTATAAAACCGTTCATGAAACTGGATAATTTAGTCTAACTGGTTTAGATAAAAAATTAAACAGGGAAAAGAATTTCGGATAAAAGGTTATTTTGAAAGAACAAAAACAAGTTCCTTTGGGCCATAACTTGGTCCAAAGAACTGGGCTTTGGGCCTGGTATCATTTAGGCCCAATTATACGAAAAACCCTAGGTCGATCAGAAGTCTGGTTCGTGTCGTGAAAGCGTGGCTTGTGCCGTGATTTCCTCGAGTGCAACACCGCACACTACTACCACCGCCTTCCGGCCAACGCCTCCACCACTTATCTGTGGTGTGGTTGGTCTAGATACGGCATCCGGACGCCGCCACCGCTATGCGTGGTGCGGCCGATGATCAAACGAGAAACAGCCGCCGCCACCGCTACGCGCGGCGCGGCCGGCATTCGATTGAACAGCAGCAGCCGCCGCCACCGCTATGCGCGGTGCGGCCGGCGATTGATCGAACAACAGCCACCGTTCTCGGTGACGAAACAATCACAATCCCCAATCAATAACCGCTGCCGCCACCACCGATCTGTGGTGCGGCGGTTCGCGAAGAACAACATCCAAATACCGTCACCATCCCGAATACCGCCGTCCACCACCGCGTTGGCGGTTTCTGGTGGCCGCGGTTCGGTAGTCATGAGATCGCCGCCACCACCTCCCTGGTGGTTTGGCTGGGCGTCCGCCGCCACCGCTTACTGCGGTTCGGCCGGCGATCGTGTTTAACGATGTTGTTGGGTGAGAACTACCACCACCGTGGACACCGCCATCCACCACCGCGTTTACGGTTTTCGGGTGGTTGCGGTGTTCACACATCGGTCCCGTTTGTCGATAACACCGTTACCATCATCTGTGGTGCGGTGATCGGCTTCGGCCATAGCCGTCGCCACCACCACCGATCGTGTAATCGAGATCACCCGCCACCACCCATCTGGTGGTGTGGCTGTGGTTGTTTCACGGTAATGAAGGGCTTCGGCTACCACCACCTAACTGGTGGTGTGACCCGGCGGTTCTCTCAGCGGCAACAGGGTTGACCATCACCACCTAACTGGTGGCGTGGCCTTGAATATCAGCTGGTCACCGCCGTGGTGTGATCCGGTGACCACGGTGGCCAGCCGCAACCACCACGCTGGTGGTGCGGTGGTGATGTGATAACGTAGTCATCATCAATCCGGTCGTGGTTTTTCCGGGTTTCTCGTATGATATATAATAACAAACGATTTTTATATAAACCAATGAAAATCAGATTTTTAAAACCTTTTTACGCAAGAAACAGATTTTAACGGATCACACACATAAACAGATAAACTGATAAATAGATAGAGAACTAAACGATTTATCAACCATGGCTCTGATACCACTGTAGGGTTTTTGTGGGTATCCTCGTATCAAACTGACCCGAGAAATAACACAGATTTAACGAACCTCGCTGGTTTGATAAATCACATAGGTTAATCAAACTGATAAAACCTACGCGATCAGAAACACGCTGTTTCTGATCTAATCGTGCGGAAGCGATAAAAACTAAAAACCCATTATTAGCCTAATGATCTTTAATCGTTTTAGTTTTAATCCTAATAGATTAGATTAGGTCAATTTACCTGGATTGCTCGAGAATAGTCCACCGGTGATTGACCAACGAACGTCCTTCTAGTTGAACTGTATGAAACCCGAGCAACAAAAACAGAAATTCGACCGGGGGGGGTCTTGCGCCGGTTTGGAGAGAGAGAGGAGGAGGGAGACAGAAACTGATTTTCTTAGTTGAAGGCTTAGCTTTTTCCTTAACCCATAAGCCTTATTTATATGGAGGAAAAATACAGTTTGTATGAGATTCAGTTTCCTTTTATAATTATCTCTAATCCTTTTTCCTTTTTAAATAGCTGGAAAAGAATTTGCATACGATAATTATAATTATATATATTTATCTAATATATATAAAACCTTATTAATTAACTATTATATATTTATTTATCTAATAAATATATAATATCCTAATTAATTAATAAACCTCCAACTTTGGTAATTCTGACTGTAATTACCCAATTGATTTATAATACACTATTATAAATCCTAACTCTCCATTTCTGGGTTTCATCTAACTTGTTCGACTTATAGGTCCTCACAGGTGTGACCCTCAAGTGTCTTGTAACATCGGATGTGTAATCACTTGGTTTGTCAACTCTGCACATAATTCCTAACACGATCGCCACCTGTGGGTGGTGATCGGTGGCGATGGCAGCGACAGAAGTGGAGACAAGCGGCGTCGTCGCCGTCGTCCACGATCGGCAATGGTGAAGGCGATATTGGCGGTCGATTTGCTGCTAATGTCACCGGTCACCAAAAGGCGACGATAGCCGGATCGTAATCAAATCGCCAGCTGATGATGGTCGCCGATTGCGACTGTCGATACCCAACAGACGTGACCTTCGTGGCACGAGCCATACGCACCGTTCGCAGCACGAACGTCGCCTTCGCAAGTCGAACTGCAGATCCGTCTAGGGTTTTTCCATTGTTTTGGGCCAGTTTTTGTTTACAAGTCCAAAGCCCGGTTTTTGGGCTTAGCTTTAGGCCCAAGAAAGGTTTTTGTTTGTTTTAAGTCATATCCAAGTTATTTTAAAGGGATTAATTGTAATTATCAAAACAAAAACTAGGGTTACGACTTACGATTACAACTTATAATAATTTTTCGAGAAAAATGAAAGGCCCAATAATTACCAGTTTGGTAATAGGCCCAAGACCTAATTTTTGGGACCAAGCTTTTGAAAGGAAGTTAATTTTATCTTTGACCCGTTCGGTCAAATTGTTTTCACCAAATTAATTCTTAAGAAAAATCTGTTTTGTAAAACTAGTTTATTTTAAAACTAATTTATATTTTACGATTCGAATTTTTCAAATGTTAGATTCGGATTTATAAAACAGCTTGTTTTTATAAATCTGCTGAAACCCGATCTTTCAAAAGAGATTGAAACAAGATATTTTAACGGATCTAGGGTTATTTATCGCTTTATTATATTATTGATATATATAAATGCGTGGTTGCTATATATATTATAGTGCTTGCCAACCTAGGTCCTTTGGATATTTTATGGGGAGACCTGCGTGTCATTTTCAACCCCTTTGTAATAACGACCTTAGGATAGACATTTTTTTTTCCTTTTTGGAGTTCCATCGAGAATACCGAAGGCTAGTGGGAGCTACGCAAGAAAACCCAATTTTTCTGGAGTCCTGACAAAGATGCCGGAGCCAGTGGGAGCTACGCAAAGTGTTAGAAATTCTTTAGAAAAATAGGTCATTATTGGTCCTTAGGAATAAAGGTTGGCAAACCTATAATTAGTTAATTTTAATCTGCGTGGTTGTTTTAATTATCTGTGTGTTTATAATTATTAACTGCGTGATTGATTTTTTTTTAAATCGTGATAGTATCAAAATGTTTTAAAATAGGGGAGAATTTTAAAACGAGATTATATCACAAAACATATAGTTTTTATAATTGCTTGTTTTTCAAAACCTTTTAAAACGGTAGATTTTATTTAAAAACCAGTAAAATTGTAAAATAGATTGTTTAAAGGCAAGTTGACAAAACAGATAGTTTTGATCAACTAGCATGCTATCACAGTTAGTTTTGATTAACAAGTATGCTTTTAAAACAGATAGTTTAATTAGCAAGAGCCTTTTAAAACAGTTAGTTTTAAAACAGTGTATGTTTGAAACAGTTAGTTTAAACATCTGTTTCTTTTCTGTTTAAACAATCAGCTTTTCCGAAAGTTACAATTTTCTAAATAACTGGACATTAAAAGGTTTTTCAAGATTATTTAAAACCCCGTTAAATCATAGATCAGTAAGTGCAACCCATCTAGGGGCACCTCAGGCGTAAGGTACGTGGGTGTTCTAAGAAGAACACACCTTAAGCATCCGCGTTCAAACCCCAAGCTAGAGGGGATACTACGACTCTGCGAATTATCTCCTTGTTGTATCGGCCAGAGTAAAAGTGTCCAAGTCCCGAAATGGTGAGATCTGTTTTGGTTCTGTTTAGATTCACCGGGTGGTACCGGGCCAATAAGCACTTAGAGGGACTAAAACATGTACGAGTAATTACCGTAGTCCCGAAAAGATCTAGGAGTCATGTCAGTTAGATGTGATTGGTAAAAGTCCTTACCTACCAAAATAATAGGTGGGCCTGGTGGAGCAAGAACATTACGCACATCAGGGCGTATGAAATAAGGATCCTAGTCCAATAAAATGATCATTTAAGGGTTTATTGATTTTTATTGGAAATTAGTCTATTCACAGTTGCTAAAACCAAAGTTTTTTCTTAAATGTGTAGATGGCAAACACAGTTACCAACACAAACAATCTTTCCCTCCGCTCCATCCTTGAGAAAGATAACCTCACCGGCCCCAATTTCCTTGACTGGGAGCGCAATCTGATGATTATGCTCAGACACGAAAGGAAATGGTATGTCCTTGAAGAGCCTCTAGGGGAGGCCCCTCCAGCAAATGCCCCGACTGCTGCCAGAAATGCTCACAAGAAGCATTCAGATGATTTGTTGGATGTCGGTTGTCTCATGCTTGCAACTTTGAGCCCAGATTTGTAAACATGACTCATAAACACAAATGCTTATGACATGATCCGCCAGTTGAGGGACATGTTTCAAACACAAGCCCGCACAGAACGTTATGATGCCACAAAGGCATTTAACGAGTGCAAGATGATCAAGGGAACCTCAGTGAGTGACCATGTTATGAAGATGAAACGGCACATGGATCTCCTGGAGAGACTCGGCCACCCAGTTCCGTTGCAACTAGCAACGGATACCATACTCAACTCACTGTCAGAAGATTACAAGCCTTTTGTAATCAACTACAACATGAACAACATGGAGAAGACAATAGCCGAATTGCACTCCATGCTTAAGACTGCTGAGTTGAATATGGGGGCCAAGAACAAAACCAAGGATGTGCTAATGGTGAGAGACGGAGGAGTAAAGAAGAAGCATGGGCATGGAGGCACCGGTAAAGGAAAGGGTCCAGTTCAGACCACCCAGAGTGCACCCAAAGTTCGTGAAAACATCAAGGGCAAGGACAAGAAGGTTAAGCCTAATAAAGCAAGAACTGAAAATCGTTGCTTCACATGCAATGAAATCGGTCACTGGAGGCAAAACTGCCCGAAGCGTCATGAAGCAGGTAAGTAAACCTCAGGACTTTATGATTGCTCAGTTTGTCACTTACTACTTGTATGATGTACAAGTATACTGATGCCTAGTGCAAACTTATTGCAGGTGGTCAGAAGTGAACGCCCGAGGTTGCGAGGATCTAAAGCACAAAGTTGATCAAGATTATCAAGACATTTCATTCAGTTTTAATACACTTACATATTTCAATTTTAAACAATTGCATAGTACTTATAATTATATTGTTTTGGGAATTTTAAAATTGAATATTTAAAGTTTTTAAGTTTTTAAGTTTATTGCCTTGAAATGTCCATTGTGCTTATTATGAATAAAGTCAAGTTTTGACTTAATTCAAGTTTAGATCCTAGATAATGATGATTACTATACCACCTTAATGAAAACTATTGAAAAACACACAATGTATTGTATGTGTCTTTGAATAAAATACATGAGTAAAAGATCATAAAAGTGTTTTATGATCTAAGAATAATCACTCATGTGTTTTAAAGATATTATCTTACAGATTGTTGATAATATCAGTATATATATATATATAAAAAAAACTAAGAAATAATTCCCAAGTTTTGGAATTAGGATTTAATTAAGTTTTATATATAAGTATTAAAAGGTTCAGATTACTTAAAATAGAATTGACTAAGTAGTCATGTTTTGACTAAGTCAATAGTTAATTTTGAGTAATAGTTAGTTTTCATAAAAGTCAGTGGGAACCCAATTTATTCTATATCCAGATTTGTGATAAAGAATAAAATATATATATATATATATATACTAATTATTGATTAAATAGATTTCAGAATTATAATCCAGATAGGATATAAATTCATCCAAGATCTACCTTTAGTTAAAAGGAGATAGGATATAGTTTCATATCTTTGAAACAGTAATAATTAACTTTAATCAATAATTGTGTTGGAGAAATTAATAAAGATATTAATTAGCTTTTAGTGTTATTAAACACTAAAATAGAATTTCTAGGAATTTACCAGTGTGGTAAATAGAAATCTGTTTTCAGATGAAAAACAATCATCTACACTGCAACTAAAGGAAAGTTGCAATTTAACTTTACATATTCAGTGAACTCAGAGTTGGTCCAGATCTCCAAGTTCAAGGAAATATGGTAAAGTGAAGTCTAATTATGTTTTATAGTGTTTGCAAAACAAAATTAGCTAAAACAAGTATAAAACATCAGAAGATGTTAAACTTGTAATATTTTTGGTTATAACTTTGATTAAAATGGTAAACATTGATCAAAAGGTTTAAACTGAAGTTAGGTGATACTTCATTTAAATCGGTATTTAACAAACGTTGAAGTAGACACAGTAAAAGGTAATTAAGAGATGCTATTAATTTTAGTATTATTACAGAGTGTAATATGGACTATACAAAGATTAGTCTCTTAAATTCGCTTTTAAATTTTGCATGTTTTGTAATCCAGGAATGAGATTAGTTCCCAGTCTTTCATTCGAAAATTGTCCGTGACAACTTATTGTGGTGGGAACCCAATAGGGTGTTAAAGTCATTGTGAGTTTTTGGACTGTTATGATCAATGAATTGAATAACAGCTACAAGCGTTGTAGACCAAAAACTGCACGGATATTCGATAGAGTAGCGAATATCGGACGTGATCCGCGGTTGAGACTACTTCTTGGATTTTGTCATAAGTAGAATCGCACAATGGTTGTCCCTATCACCTGAGGTATCTGGTTTGATATCATGAGGACTACTGGATACTTAGTGCGTTCAACCGCTACGCCATAACAGGGTGGCTATAAAGGGCGTAACTAGATTCAGCGGAAGCCGTGGTGTTAAATACAGATATGCAAGATGGGATTTGCACCTCTTCTCCAAAGAGAGATATTTCTGGGCCCCTTGACTGACTGAATATACTGATGAAGTGCATGGTCATGCCCAAACGAACTGATTAGTTCTTTGTCGTTTATCTATCAGTAGAGGTCGGATAGTCGAGAAACAGAATCATAAGTATTTAGAGTTGACTTAATCCAGGCTCATACTTATAGATGAAATATCGTGTTGCAAAGGGAAAAGCCAAGATATACCCAATTTATGAACAATTGTTTCATAAATGTTATTTCCTTATGGAAAGGCTCAAATCACCTATCTGGGTATAAGAGTGCTTGTAACCTGGTTAGCCTAAGTGCCTGTCTAGGGGCCTCCTTAGGTCAGTGTAATCAAGGCAGGTATTGCCAACTTGCACAAGTGGGAGTCTGTTAGTGATTATGTGCATAAGTTGACAAACCAGTAATTACACATCCAATGTTACAAAACACTTGAGGGTCACAGCTGTGAGGACTTATAAGACGAACAAGTTAAATAAAACCCAGAAATGAAGAGATTGGATTTATAATAGTAAATTATAAATCAGGTGGGTAATTTCAGTCATAAATCCCAAAGTTTGAGGGTTATTGATTAATTAGATAAATTATATATTTATTGGTAAAATAAATATATAATTAATTAATTAAAAGATAATTATCTAGAATATTTTTCTTTAAGAAAAATTAGATAATTAAGGTAACTGAATTGGATACAAACACTGCCTTTTAAAGGTTTATAAATAAAACCTTATAGGCTTAAGGAAATCAATTGAACTCATTATTCACTATTCAGTTATCAGAAAAAACCTCCCTCCTCTCTCTCTAAACCGGCGCCGGCCTCTCTCACCAAACCAGTTCGGTTTTTCCGGTCAGTTCGGGTTTTCAATTCTGCTAGAGGAACGTTCGCGAGGTCGATCACTGGTGGATTATCACTCAAGCAATCCAGGTAAAATTCCTCTTAGTTTAATGTTTGAATAGATTAGAACGACGATCGTGGTTTTTCCAGTTTTTTATCGCTTCTGCATTTTTTAGTATTCTTCGTATCAGTTTGATTCGGGGATCACAGAAAAACCCAACATTCATAACTCAGTAGCTAAGTGATTTATGATTGGACCGTACACAAGCATTCTTGTCGCTATTAACATACCTCTCTTTTCATGTACTTCTGTATTCCTAACGCTCTCCCCACCTAAGACTTTACCCAAGGTAGGTGTCTCAACCATTAGATTGTTAAGTTTAAGTCTAGGTACACCACGGTCAATACCTAGTTCGCTTAAACTAAAGCTCTGATACCAACTTGTAACACCCCAAAATTTGGAGCAAACAAAAACCTTCATTTACGAAAGGTGTTAGTACAAATATACGCCAAAGCGTGAGCTCTTCCCAAAAACAGGGGTATAAGTAGTGTATAGATACAATGTCTGTACTTTAATGGAGTGGTATAATAACCAACAAGTCTAATTCCTAACAAGGAAAAAGACTACAAAAGGGTCAACAGTTTCTACTATCAACAGGCGGTCTAGATGGACCGGTCTCTTCACACATCTCCCAAAGCTCACTCTCAATCCCGGTACCTACTTGGGAACAGCGTCCCTAGTACCTGAGAGACACATCGACACCACACAAGTGTTAGGCCAAAGGAGCCTAGTGAGTCGTATCAATAATACTATGCATGTAAAAGCATGTTAAGACATGTGAGATATACAAGATCATACTAACAACAAAAGTAGCATGTTAAACCGGTTTGTTATTTATCTTCGGAAACAATGGGAGCGACCCACTTCCACCAACCAATGCCCCAACACTCGTTACTTCCCAACACCTCGATGCCATTTCAACTATGACACCTTCAGAGGCCCGCGCACCTCGGAGCCACCCGAGAGCCGGCGACATAGGTGCGTACTTGTTTCAGTACCTCCCAAGACTGTTGGGTGTGGACACATTGCGTTGGATCGTCCATGTTATTTACATTTAATCAACCTCGATGCCATTTCTATCATGACACCTTCGGAGGCATATATGTACTGTCTAGAAAGACTCATACATTCATCTCAACCTTTCATAGGTATCAATCGAGGGTCTCAAGCCCTTCTTTCATTTCATATAAGCCACATGCTCGGGACTCAACTCCTTCGCATCATTCCGTGGCATACATAAATACACACATTTCTCATAAATCATTCATCATATAATCACATGGATTTAACTCATACAATAGTAGCATACGATAATCTACTCCATGTATACAATAATCCAAATCAAGCCATTCATATAAGCATCATTACTCAGCAATTTCATGGCAATCCTTAAACCTAACAATTTAGGCATTTCATCCAAAATCATGTTTATTCACAATAACCAAGCAAGACACGTAAATCAACAAGATGATGTGCTCTCAGTTTTAACAAAACGGTTTTAGCAACTCACCTTGAGGCTCGTAAAGCCAAAAGCCCCAAATCATATGAAACCCTAGTTGGGTGATTTGAATGAACACCAAAACTGATAAGAAATCAAACCCTATATTAGTTCTTAACTTTCATCAAGTATACGAGATCTATACTTAAAGCTTAAATAAAACTTACCCACTCGGATCTTGAACAAAACCCTAGAAAATGGAGAGACTCTTCAACAATGGTAGATGAAAGCTTGAGGTGAAGGAGATGAAGACTTAGCCACTAAATCTTGTTAGCTTGGTGATGATTTAACCTTGAAATCACATGGTAATAGAGCATTCATGGCTCTAAAATCACCTCCAAAGAAGAGAGAAGAAGAGAGATGAAGTTTTGGGTGAAAATGAGAAGAAAAGGCTGAAAATCGGAATTTAAGATCTGCACCCCGTATGCTATAGTGACAGGCGATAGTGACAGTGTCACAATCGCTGTCACAATCGCATAAGTGCACCAAGGCAAATCCACTTGTGCGATAGTGCCATGCTATTGTGCCATATGGCACAATCGCGGTCACAATCGCGGTGGTAGTGCCATGCTATTGTGCCATATGGCACAATAGCGGGCACAATCGTGAAACTCGTACCGAGGCCAAAATCTAACTTTTCACACTTTTGAAGTTTCTTTGCCTAAAAGGAATCCAACTATAATTTAAAAGTAACTCATTAAATAAATCTTTCTTACGAAAAGAGTGGGATGACTTCGAGGTTAATCTATGAAAATTTACGGGTGTTACAGACGAATATTATAGTCCCCGCTACTACCCGCCCCCGTTTGCATCTCTAATCTAAAGTACGTCAAATGTTTCCATCGCTGGAGCGGTCGAAATATATTTAATATTTTTTTCTTTTTCATCAAGATAATCCATAGTTAAATTCCTCGAAATTTGTTCAAATAACTTAAAACAATTTTTCTCAATATAAAAACAGATTGGTACTTAGAGCAGTCACAATGGAGGTTTTTTCTGAGGTTCTTCATGGGATTTTTACAAGAACCTCCATTGTGAGACAAAGGTTCTAGCCCCGTAACAGGTTCTTATTGGAACCTGGGTGCTTGAACAAGAACACGGGTTCTTGTAATAGTTTTCTTTTCTGTTATATAATAGTTTACATAAATAAAAATTATATTATAAATAAGAAGAGGGAAGTAAGGCTTTTGTAAGAACCTCCATTATAGAGTTTTAAGGAGGTTCTTGGTTTGTTGAGATGACAATGACGTGGTAAGAAAAAATATGGTAAGTGAGGTTCTTGGAGGTTCCACCACTGCGGATACTCTTAACATGTATAAATCTATAGAGTTATTTTCAAATGAGAAACTAAATATTTTGCAAGAAGGTGATAAGCGTGATATCATATATCATACATAAGGATAATCATATATATATATATATAGAGAGAGAGAGAGAGAGAGGGGGGAAAGTTCAAATGTGAACCACTTTTTGGTTGTGAACGTGAGGACAATCGAGAGCGCGATACGTGGCGGATACTAGTCAATAAAGGCGGCTTTGAGTGTGGTCCCCCCTTTTAATTCAATGCTCTCCCATGAATCGCGCCTAGTCATCCGCCGTGGACCTGACGTGGCGCCTAGTCATCCGCCACGTGTCACGTTCTCAGCTTTCCTCACGTTCACAACCAAACAGTGGTTCACATTTGAACCCACCCCTATATATATATATATATATATAGAGAGAGAGAGAGAGTAAGATTCAAATGAGAAGTGCTAAAAAATGAAAAGCAGAGAAGTGATCTCCACCACTCATCCGGTCAATAAAGGCGGCTTTGACGGGTTACGGTGGACACGATCACGGAGGATTGACGCGATTCATGGAGGGTGGAGACAATTAAAGAAGGGGGGCCGGATGAGGGGCGGGTATGGTCAATGGCTTCCAAGCCCAATGAAACCAAAGAGTATGAAATGTTTGTGATATTCCAGTTAATGATCCAAAAGGTAGGAGGGAAAAAGTTGATGTGATTATAAGGTGGAATAAGAGTATGAATGTACGTAGTGTCGATGCTACAGATGGCTTATAAATTTTAGAGCATCTATAATGTAAAAATCATTTAATAATAACTCTTTGTTTTTACCAGATTAATTTACACTAACTTTCCTTATCAAAAACTAATGCATAACCCATCGATATACATTCTTTTTACTTCAATAAGTATAAAAAAAACTTTCAAAATACATTTTTAGTTTTATACTAGTAAAAAGCCACTAGCCGACTGGTCTTATTTGTTTCCTAGGACTATATATAATTATATTTGCGCAATTGCCAAGTGATGCTCACGTGCATATCTGACTCAATGCACAAATACCAGGTCATCATCACGTGCGTTCCCCACAAGCGTCAAAAGCATCTTGAGACATGCACCCACTTCACTTCACTTCACTTCACTTGATAATTCGTTCAAGATGTGAATGTCGGATTTATCAATTAAGATATATCTTATTTTATACACATAAACTATGAATTTGGTCCTTAAAGTTTATAAAATACAAAGATGAAACTCCTGCTTTGTATTTTCATACTCATTAAGTCCCTCTCATTAACGGGTTATTAAATTCCCTTGTAAAGAAACAGATGCCCCTCAAGTGAAGGGCAAATTTGTCTTTTTACTCAACCTTCTTGAAAGATGCAATTGCACATGGCTTTCAATTTCTTTCTTTTGTCCAACCTTCTTCTACCTTCTCTCTAGACTTTAGACTTTGGTTGTTGAAGATAAAGAATAGAGTAAATTATGGATTTGGTCATGTGGTTTGGGGGTTTTTATGGATTTGGTCCCTAAACTTCAGTAATTATGGATTTGGTCTCTGTATTTTGCAAAATCTTTTGAATTTGGTCCCTGAACCTGACATCTGTTAAAGTGGTCCGTTAATTTAGAGGGTATTATTGTCATTTCACCATTGTTTTTTAAAACACACTTAAAACTTTAACAAGTGTCCTATGACTCTTAGCTTTGACCATTGACCCACCCACACCCTACGCCCACCCACCCCCCTTACCTTCTTCTTCCCTCATCTCTTTCATCTTCCTCTCTTTTTTAACCTGCAAATACACCCATATGTACACACTTACACATTCATATATATATATATAGCTGCAACTAATGTAAATATACATATGTATATATAGATACCTCACACATACAGCATATAAAAAAATCCACCTCTCTTTTACCTATATTATATATATATATATATAGGATGAGAGAGAGAAAGAGAGAGAGTAAGCGTGTGTGCAGGGCCGTTGATTAGCCCGTACTATAGGCTTCCTTGAACAGGGCCTACCAAAAAAATGGGGCCCACTTCCATTTATATCTTTGGCTGCCTAATCTTTAACCCAAGAATATTTTGGCTAAAAAAATTGTGGCCTTAGTTTCTATTAAAAAATAAGTGGACATAGGCATCTAAATTCTACAGTAGGTAAATTTGTGGTAAATTTCTATTTCTTTATCTCTTTTATAAATAAGAGTTTTTTTTATAATTTATATTTTAATTTTTAGTTTTTACTTGTTTAGGTTAATAAGTTTGGGTTCAATGGACCAAAGGAGTGTTAGCTTAGTGCTAAGGCTTGGGCACTACATAGTGGTGAACCCGAGTTCGAGCCCTGGGGGACGCATTCTGGAGGTACAGGGACTTCGATCCTGGGCTACATGCTTTAGCAGTCGGGCTTTGGCCCAAAAATTGCCGAGGATTAGTCTGGGCCCAATGTGGTCTGGGATACCTCTTCCAAAAAAGTTTGGGTTCAATGGCTCGGTGATGATTGTTGATTGATTTAGAAATTAACAGTTTAACATACTCAGTCACGTTATATTTTTAATATGTAACAGGGCCTCCAAATAGCTAGGAACGGCCCTGCGTGTGTGTGTGTGTATGTGTGTTTCTATATATATATATATATATGTATGTATGCATGTATTAAAACTAGATCTTTGAAAGATGAAGAAAATAGGTCTTGAAAAGGTAGTTGCAGGTTTATGAAGGAAAAGGTGAAAAGAGTAGGGAGATTAATTGTGGATTAATGGTGGTGGTGGTGGTGGTGGTGGTGGTGGGTGGGTGGGTGGGTGGGGGGTGTTTAATGGTAATGGTGGTGGTGGTGATGGTGATGGTGATGATGATGGTGGGTTAATGGTGGTGATGAAGATGGTGTGTTAATGGTGGTGATAATGGTGGTGGTGGTGGGGTTAATGATAATGATGATGGGCTAATGTTTGGTACAGAACACACAAGGATAAATCTTACATATATAAAAGGTAAAAATCTTTTATATATATATATATAGAGAGAGAGAGGGGCCTTCTAGAGAAAACCAAATAATTTGTGTAAACTAGAGGACTAATCTAAGCCTTTGATCTGAAAATAGGTATAAAGGGCATGATCGTCATTTTGCAAAAAAAAAATGCTCACGGTTCATTCATAATATGAATACGAACTTCAGATTCATATTATGAATATGATTTTAATGAAATTTCATATTCATTATATGAATCTGCACTAGAAGAAATCCATATCACCATATCAAACTCAGATTCATCTTATGACTCTTCGATTCACTAGATGAAACTTTATATTCATCATATGAATCAAAATATAATGTCTATTTACATGTAAATTCATATTATGAATACAAACATAAATTCATCTTATGAATACAAAACAAAATGTCTATTTACATTTAAATTCATCTAATGAATACAAACAAATGTCTATTTACATTTAAATTCATCTAATGAATCTTCACATCGTTGTCCACTTCAACCTTCAAGAACACATGATGAATCTGCAAAAACAAAAATGATAAACACTTAAGAACACATTATAAAACCTTAAGAACACAACTTCAGAAACTCTATTTTTTGAAGATTGATTTTCTAAAATCTTCAAAAAAAATGTTAAAATTCAGATATGTTGCTCAAATCAACATTACAAACAACTTTTATAAAGCAATAATCTCCAATTTTGAATCAAACTAACCTAATTTTGAAAAAATCTCAAGAACCCTAGAAATTTGGGGTTTTTAATCAAAATTTACCAGATCTGGTGGAAGACGATGGCGGTGATGGTGGAGGACGACGACGACGACGACGTGGTGGCGGTGGTGACGACGGCGGTGGTGCTGACGGCGCCGGTGACGGCGGTTGTAGATCTGGAGACTATATGAAACGGCGGTTGTAGATCTGGAGAAGGCGGCGGCGAGCAGGTGGCAGGTGCGGGGTGGTGGATGGCGGCAGGTGCGGTGGTGGTGGACGGCGGCAGGTGCGGCGGCGGTGGATGGTGGTTAAGCTAATTGAAAGGAGAAGAGAGAAACATGTCAAAATGAAGAAGGAGATGTTATGATCTGGAAAAGATGGAAGATTGTCAAATATGTTAAAAAATGCCTAAAATGTCCTTGTGGGGCTATGATCAGGTGTGGCTGCAAATAAATTATAGAAATCTTAATATGTTCTCCTTTAATTAATAACCCTTGATTGAAATATTTTAATGGTTGAGATTGGTCCACTAGTTTACACAATTAATTGAGTTTTCATTTGATTATTCCTCTATATATATATACACACAATGATGAGAGATGTTTTAATTGGTGTGCAAAATCAAAAAGGACAAAATAATTTAATCCATTTAAAAAAGCAAAAAACTTAATTAAAAATATGAAAAGACATTAATACCCTTGAAGTTAACAGAAAGAATAAACTGATGTCAGATTCAGAGACCAAATCCACAAGAACTTCCAAATCATAGGGACCAAATCCATAATTACTTAAGTTTAGGGACTAAATCCAAAAAAAACCGTTAAACCACGTGAACCAAATCCGTAATTTACTTTAAAGAATAATAGTGACCCTTATCATTTGATAAGAGCTTTCATGCATCATCTTCATCACCAAATATATACAATAAAACACATTATGCAATTTTGAGTTTGATTTGAATTTTGATTTTGTTGCTTCTTAGGTTTTTTATCTTTATTTTTTTTATGAAATTGGGTTGTATATGTTGTATATATATATGGTGGCCAGAGATGGATATTGACCGTTAGAAGTTGACTGGATTAGGGGGTTGGGTTACTTGGGGGGGGGGGGGGGGGGGGGGGGGGATATTTTTATTTTTCTTTCTTAATGCTTCAAAAGTTGTACACTAAAAAGTTTATCAAATAAATAACTGGACAAATTGACTAAATACTTAGACTATTTTCAACGGAGTCATCAAATCTTACACTAAACACTAAATTTGGTGTAAATGTTACTATTCACATCTCCAATGGGGTCACTATTTTTCACACTAAATTTAGTGTGATGAATAGTATCACACTATATTTGGTGTAACACTATTTTTTACACTACTTTTCAATGTAAAAATGATTTGGTGTAAAAAATAGTGTTACTCATCGAAGAAGATTTCCTAATAACACTAAATCTTACACTATTTTGTACACTACTTTTGACATTTGGTGTAAAAAATAGTGTTACCCATTGGAGATGCTCGGGGTGTTTAAGAAAAACATTGGACCATTCAAATTGGTCGAACCAAATTAAATAAGATCATTTTTGACTGTTTGAGCAGTGTAGTGGTCCGGTTTGGTTTGAAAAATTGTCAAATTGGGCAGTCCGGTCTGATCCGCGATCTGGAGGTTTTTTTTGGACGGTTTTGACCAAACCGATCGCCAGATATACATATATTTTTTAATTCTTCATATATGAAATTTCTTTTTTTTTTCCATTGTTTTGTTAGGATATTTTGTTTATTTTTTGTCGCCTTGTTTACTTTTTGTGGACATTCTTTACTTCAAACCAATAATGTTTTAAAATCCAACATTATATATGTTATTTTTAAGTTAAAACTTTTAAAGCCCTTAAAAGGCCCAAACCTACCGGTCGGACCGAACCGCTTTAATCATGGTCCGGTTTGACCGATCTAGGTACTTGATAAACTGCTTGGTTTAAAATTTTAATAAACCCCCACTTGCGGTTTGGTTTGTGATTTGAAGGCTTAAACCGTCTAAACCGGACCATAAACACCCTTAAAATTAAATACTCTTGATTTAGCAGACTTTTTTCTTCTAACTAAAGTCAGAGTAAGGGACTTGATCCAGAACAAAAGTAAAACCACGAGGACTTTATCCATAAATTTTGGGATCCAAGGACCTATTGTATTGAAACTCCTAACATTTATCAACTTTCTTTTACTATTCCTAAGGAATAGTAAAAAGAAAAATATAATAAATAATAACAATAAATAGTTTCAATATTTTATTTTACATATTCATTATATTAACACATAATAATTATATTTTAACTAAAACACGTTAAAAAATACGTTTTATTTTTAACAAGTTACATCATTATAATCGTTTATTCGACACCTCTCAAACGAGATCAATGTTGAATTTTTTTGATTTAATTATGATTTTTTATATAATATATACTACGTAAAAATATTTTAAATATTTACAATGCATGCCATTACATAGTCTTTTAGAAAATGTTTAAAAACTTAATTGTTAAAGAACGCGTCTTAATTCCGAAGACTTGATCGTTATATATTTCAAAGACTTAATCGTTATTTTATTTTGAAGACTTAATCCTAATTTTTTTTTTTGAAAGGCAAGAGAGGAGACTCAAGGGCGAGAGCTTCGGCAAGGCCATCACCCCCACCCCGAGACCCAAAAACTTTATATTTTTAATCAATATAGTTAACTAGAGATATTGATCACACCAAAAACTACATTAACCGATTTCAATTTTATATTTTTTTTATGAGATTTTCCTTTTTAGGTTAATCGTCGCTTGAGTCAAAGTTGTCCTATCAATTTATATTACTTTTTAACAATTTTTTGTCGATTTATATCTTTATATTTTTATAACGTCTCAACTCCCTGCAACGTGGGATCAACAAACCTCGTATATATACATTTATCAAATGTGTACCACTGTTCCTAAGCTACAGTAGTACACATTAATTTTTTAATATTTAACTATTATAAAATTTATAGTTTTTACCCTTTAAGTAATTTAGTTATTTATTTTATACTTTTTAGTTTTTTATATTCCATTTTACGTTTTCATTATATTAATACATATGATTATATATCGACTAAAATACGTTTTAAATTTAACAAGTTGCATCATATAATCATCTCTTTGACACTTTTTAAATGAACCCAATATTGAATATTTTTGGATTTAATTACGACTTTTTATATAATATATACTACATAAAATATTTTAAATATTTACAATTCATACCATTATAAGAACACGTCTTAATTTCGAAAACGTGATCGTTATTTATTTCAAATAACTTAATCGTTTTTTATTTCGAAGGCTTAATCGTTGTTTTATTTTGAAGACTTAATCCTAATTTTAATGGTATAGTTAACCGGAGATATTGATCATACCAAAAGCTACATTAATCTGATTTCAATTTTATATTTTCTCATGAGATGTTCTTTTCTATGTTAATTGTTGCTTAAGCCATAGTTGTTCTATCGATTTATGTTACATTTCAACTACTTTTTGTTAATTTATGTCGTTATGTTTTTATAACCTTCTATCTCCCCGCAACGCGGGGCCAAAAAACCTCGTTCATAAACAATCTCAAACCACATGTAGGGACAAATTTTATAACTTACTCTAGATAAAAAGATTATATGCATTAAAAGGTTGTTTGTTTTTAAAGTAGTATATATAGATATATAGACAGATAAGTTCTTTGCTCCAAAGTACTGAAGCACAAGAAGAAGCAGAAGAAAAGATCAGCAGGTACGTACTCGTTTTCATAAAAGCATGTTAATTGGTGTTCCATGTCTATTCCCTTGTTTTGCTTACATTAAATCCATGTTTGTTAGTTTGTATATATATATATATATACATCTCTTTTAGATTTAGAAATGCTGCATCAGTTAGGATTTATGTCAATTGGAATTAGATACAAGGGTTGTAAGTATATATGTGTTTTTCTTTTTCAAATGAAACCCAGTTACTCATAGTCATAGGAGATAATATTGATGATGATGGCAATTGGCAAGATTGACAGGATTACTTTTAATTAATTAGGCCATCCGCAATGAGGGCGGGAGGGAGCTGGTACCGCCACCGGTACCGGCGGTAACACCGCCGAGGTGAGCCGGTAGGTGGGCGGTAGAGCCCCTACCCGGTACCCGGGTGCCGGTCTCTCTCCTACGCCCCACCCCACCCCACCCCACCCCACCTCACATTTCTCTCTATTTCTCTTTTCTTTCTCTCTCTTCTTTTCTTTTTCTTTTATTTTTTTAATCAATTAATTAAATTGGTATGGAATTGGTATGGTATGGTATTGGTAAGGTGGTGGTAAAATTGATGTGACGCTGAGGTGGCAGCAGGTATGAGTGGTATGAGGGGTACGGTTAAGGATGACCGACCTTATATATGTTTTTTTTTTTCAAAATTATATATATGTTTTACTAAATATTGTGTTTCTGCATATATACTACTTATTACTACAACTTGTTTCTTAGACTACTTCTTGTAATCATATCTTATTGGCAAACATATATGGCAACAAAACAGATAATTAGAATTAATTCTTTTGAAGATAGAGTGAGGTTGAAAAAGTATCTAGAGTTTATATATCCACCCAAAAACTGAATCATATTTCAAATTAGTAGAGTTTATAATCAATCGATCCCATTTTTTGATTTGTATATGCCATACATGCTTAACATTGTCAAAATTTTGTTTTTAAAAATTTATAATTATATTATGAGATGTGGACACTTTTTATGGATTGCTTTATGGACTTATATATAGGCCCAAGCTATAAAAAAACCGTTGGTAATAATATTGTAGGAGAAAGAATAAGAAAATTAAAACTCTTGCTTAGTTTGATTATATATAATGAAATCATTAATGTAGATTCATTAATTTTCAAATTAAATCGGGGGAAATGAAAATTTTATTTCTACTTACTTTTTTTTTATATGTCATTTCATCTTTTAATGTTAAATGGAACATCTTTTATATTTTCAAAGTGGAGAAAAATATTTTTTTATTATGAACAATTTTTCTTTGATTATAGTGGGTTAACCAAGCATGATCAATATAATGCCCATTTCCATTCTCATTCTCCAGCATTCTCATTTTTATTTTTATTCTCATTCCTTAAAATGAACCAAGCACCCCCTAAAGATGCATGTAATTTACTTTTTGGTCACTTCTGGACTATTCGGTAACAATTCAATGAGCTGTATAGATATAGCTGATTCGCATAACTATATCTAATTGTTCTATAAAAACTTGTTAGTTGAGTCGATGGCTAATTCGTTCCGCTACAAAATGCATGTCTTATGCCCTCAACCATTCAATTTCATATATTTCCCCCAACTACCATTCCTCTTCTCGATGCCCTTCATCCCCTGCTAGATTGCACATGCCTTAAAATTCCTTTATTTTACATTTTACTAGACATTTTTTTTATTTAAGCAAAAATATATCCTACGGGTAAAATGGTAATTTTTGATATTTAGTCTTTTTATTAAGCATAACAACTTACCTGAAGTCATACAAACAACTTTATTCATACAAATCTTAATGATACATGATCCAAAAAGCCTCTTAACATGATTTCACTCTCAGAATATCCACTTCATACTTTTTAGGAGGTTTTTGAGAACTTCAAAAATGAAAAAACTTCTTTTCACGTTTTCACATAAGGAGGGTGTTAGGGATTGCTTTTTGGACTGTAAAAGTGTTTTTGGCTAAAAGTTTTCATTGACTTATGGCGGTGGTAAAATGAATTCTTAAAAAAGTGTCTGGATTAACTTTTTAATGGTAAGAGTCAATAAGTTAAAAGTGTCTGAGATAAAAGTGAATTTATGTGGGAGGGAGAAGCCAAAAGCTAAAAGCCAAATCAAAAAGTCACACTTACATACTTTTTAAAAACAACTTTTCCATTTATATCTAAAAACTATTTTTAAAAATGTTTTACAAATTATGGAACATTATTTTTAATTTATTGGTTTTTAAGAACCAATAAATTAATAAACACTTTTAAAACACAACCCCAAACACAAGGTTTTCTTTGAGGTTTCTCTTATGATAGGTTATAACGATATGAAATACATTTTAAATATTTTCTTTCTATTGAATCAAGTTTTTTACTAATTTATAGAGATTTATAAAAAATTTCATACTTAATCAAGTTTCTTTATTAATAAAGTAATCATATTTAAAAGAATTTGTGAAATAAATATGTAAAATAAATGCATACGTCATTATATTTTACAATTTAATTAATTTCTCAAATTTGACGTATTTTAATACAATTTTTTTAAGATTTCTTAATTATTCTTTTGGCATACAAACTTTTGAATTAGCTTTGGTTCTAAGTTTTACTTAGACATGTTTTTTTTTTTTAGAATTTTATAGATTTCTTAAATTTTTAAATATTTTTAACAAAAGATAATTTTTATCGGAATACTTGAAGTTGTCTATAGGAAAGGTTTTTGTCAAATTTTCCAATTATAACCGTGATGTATATTAAATAGTGAGTAATTTTTATTTATTAAAAATTATTAATTACTTTTATTTAATCATCAATTACTTATAAATTTTATTAATTATATCAATTACTATTTAAGAAATCTAGTTATAGAAAAATATATACTTATTCAAAGTTTAGTAAGTTACATAAAAAACAAAATTATACTTGTTTTATTTCATAAATAATTAAAACATATTATATAATTTTAGTTTTTGATATTTAACTATAATTATACTTGTAAAAGATATTAAATCGTTAGGATATTTGAAAGTCGCTCAAATTTTTAAGAACCTTTAATTTTAAAAGAACAATTATTTGAAATTTTTAATAACACATCATTTAAATAATAAATTCCTTTCTCTAACACGATACTTGATTACCTAAACTAACAAATTCTAGAACTTAACATCGAAATAAATAAATCTAACCTTACATGAGGTTTAGATTACAGATAGATGTTATTAAAAGCCAATAAAACTAATTGATTTTTAACAAGTTATTTTTGCTCATTTTACATTTCCTAACCGTAACTTTTACCAAACAATTAGTTTTTAAATGAATTAATAACTAATTTATTGGCTAGTTTGTCAAACATGGCCGATAAGTATGAACATGTGTGACATCTTTAAAAGTTCAATAATTTATAATAGAAATTTACCAAAAAGTGTTGGTCTCACCGGTTTCACGGAAACCACTTGGTCTCACATAACCCTAAGTCATATATATATATATATATACATATTAGTTGTATTTAATTTTCAACCAACTATATCTATAGTGTATATATATAATACTAAAAACAATAACATTTCATAATCCGCTTGGCTTAGTTCTCTTAACACGGGAGGGTGGCTTTGCCCAAACGCTTAACCGCTCATTGAGTCAAAAAAAATGTCCTTTA
The DNA here is from genome assembly GCA_030169165.1 of Centaurea solstitialis. Lineage (NCBI taxonomy): Eukaryota > Viridiplantae > Streptophyta > Magnoliopsida > Asterales > Asteraceae > Centaurea > Centaurea solstitialis. Next base: position 46,846,359 of record CM058046.1, on the reverse strand, counting down.
CATTGGCGTTCTTGGAGGCAAGTTCCTTGTAGGGTCAATTTGGGGCTGTCGATCAGCTTTTTGCCCAAATAATAACTCAAAATAATTAATAGTTAATATTACGGTAGATTACAAAAACAATATAGTTATATGGAGCTCACTGTTTTACTTTAGTATCCATGTGGCACGAATTGTTACATACATAATCGATGACCTCCTTCATCGTGGCCTTTGCCTTATCGCAAACAACCACAACCTAGCTCCCTCTAGCCCCTTAATTGTGTTTCGACACCCGTCATCCCCTTCTTTAGCCTCCCTTTAGCTCCGATAATGTAATATAATCAATCAACCTTACAAACATTTATCTGCTTTATCTACAACTAAGCCCACAATTTTAAAACATGTTAGATATCTGCTGCCTTTTAAGGCAACCTTCCTTTCCCTCCCCAACTAACATCACAATGCACCCCCTAATGTTATTGTCTGGTCAAGTTCGTGCTTTGATAATAGTTGTAGCATCAGTGGCCAGTAGCAGATATTGTCTGTATTATCTAGCTACACCAGTAGTACGCATGTCTAGTAGATAAGATATCAGGTCCCACAGTTTTCTATTCATTCGCTAACTGATATCGATCTCACAAGAAAGACTACTCCATCGCAAAAGGTAAAAAGTAAAACAAATTCCTTTGCTAGCATCCTTTGATTCCCCCAACCTTGATGATTGTCGCACAAAACAATTCTGGCATTAGAAAAATCCACATGAAGAGAAAACTCATCCAGAATTCTTCTAGTTTCTCTTCTTCGGAAAACCACAAAGAAAAATACACGACATAAGGATTCCACTTTTGTGCTTTTAGTTCGACTGGGAAAGGATTGTAGGTTTTGATTTTGACTATCGGATTTTAGGTTTAAAATTTTTATGAAGTGTTTTGGTTCTCGGATTTTCTTTGATGAAGGGGACGGGGTTGTAGGTGTCGGCCAGGTGATTGTAAACCAAGAAACTCTAGTGATACGATGGGGTAAGGCGTGGATCATTGTTGATTTGACAAAGATATAAAGACAGTGAGGTTAGGAGTAGGGGTGTGTAGTGGTGAATACAAGCTACGTTGGCCGATTTAAAAGCATATGTTTTTGAAAAAGACTTTTAGGATCAGGTGAGACCAAGCTGTTACCGTGAGACCGCGTGAGACCAATACCTAACGTATGAAACTTTACAAAAAAAAACACCGTGAATGTACATAAAACTCGAATACGCAGACCTAAAAATCACTTTCGATGCAAAAAAATATCGAAAACAAGTTAAAAATCGAAACCTTCACAGTTCAAGTTCTGTGAAGGTTACATATATATAATGCGAACCCTCACAAAAAAAACTGCTGTGAAGGTTTCGTTTTTTAACCTTTTTTTGGAATTTTTTTTTCAATAGTGTTTTTTAGTATGTTTTAACGATGAATGTTCAATTTTTTTTACCTTCACAAATGTTTTGATGTGAAGTTTCAAGTAAAATATGTTGGTCTCACCAGTCTCACCAAAATGGCTTGGTCTCACCAGAACTTAACCCTTTGAAAAATCTCAACTTAAATCAAACAAACATACAACCAAACCCAAACTTTGTAGGTTGGTTGGGTTGGAACTTTATCATAAAATGTTTGAAGTGATCGAAGAGAATATATCAGATAATAATGATTGTTTTGAATGTCTGCAACTTTGATGTTTTCTTGGCAATATATTTAGGCTGTGTTTGGCCAAAATAAGCTAGCTTATAGGCTACCTGATAAGCTAGCTTATAAGCTAGTCCATACAAACATGTGCCATAAGCTAGCTTATATAAACGCTAATTTGAGTAGCTTGTTAGGAGTTTTTGTAGCTTTTTCCAATTATACTCATATTAATATTAATTATTAAATTCAAAGATACTCTTTTTGGTCATTCTACATACTCACAGGGACTGATGCCCTATAGGGCCTTTAGGGGCCATGGCCCCTGCGCTTTTTGCAGCAACAAACAGATACACATATAAATGTATCAAGCCATTCAAAGAGGAAAAGCAAATCAATTTTAAGTTTGGCCCCTTCACTTTTACACCTTTAAGTTCTAAACCCTAGTCCATTATAAGAGTTTTTAGTTCACAATTTTTAATTATTATCCAATAATTCTATCTTTAGAACTTTTTCGTTTCCGCATATATGATATTTTTGTTTTTAGTATATATGTATATAGTTTTTAGTTTTTAATTTGAAAGTTTTGAAGACTATTTGCAATCTATTTTTTTTCTAAATAAAGAGAGGCTACCACTTCTAGAATCGATTAACTGAAATAATCCAACAGCCTTATAAAAAAACATCCTCCGTAGTCCAGTCTGATAAATCTCGCCCTCTCGGACTTCCCATCTTAATTCACACAATAGACGAACTCTCGACATCTACCTTTAGACTTCTGTCCAACGTTTGCGTATCCATTCCGACCTCCATGAAATAGTCCTTGTCTCTCTATGAATGAGAGGAAAGTTGGCCACCAAATCCGAATGCAAGTAGAAGCCTTATCTCTCATTGTGTTATTACTTAATTAATTAGAAGACACTAAAGGTTAAGAATCTCTAAAAATGAGAAAAAAACAAAGGGTCTGAGTTGTCTTTTATCTAATCGAATCAGACATAAATGACAACCAAAAGTTTACTATATTATGACTTTGAATAGTGATTTTTTGTATTTTTTTATAAATATATAATATATTAGATCCGGCCCCTACGGTTGGAAAGCTTGTGTTCCGCCCCTGCATACTCATAAGTTATATTTTGCCAAACATAGCTTGTGAGTATGTAAAATGACCAAAAAAGGTATATTTGAATTTAATAATTAATATTAATAAAGGTATAATTGGGAAAAACTAAAACAAGTCCCAATAAGCTACTCAGCTACTTATAAGCTAGTTTGCCAATTTACAGCTAGCTTATCAGCTAGTTTGCCAAACATAGCCTTAATATTGAATTTATATTAATTCCTAAAATATGCAACACAATTAACACTAAAATTTGTCATTCATTCATTCATGTTTTTGTCCCAATAAGATATCATGCTTTTGATCATAAAACCTTGCTTCTTTTAATTTGTCATTCATTCATTCATGTTTTTGTCCTCTGTAATTTTGAAACACATGTACACTAAACACTATATATGATCTCGGGTAGTTATGCCTAAGCCATAACTAATACAAGAAACAATTTATGAGCATTAAGCTCTATGACAGCAACCTAAATAGAATCTAGGATGCACCATGTATGTAGTTAACTTCTTTGGTTACAGAATTCCCTCTTATATCATTTTATATTTCCTTTTAAGTAGGTGCTATCACAAGTAAAAAGAATATTGAGCAATGGAGATTGTTACTGCCATTGTTACACCAGTGGTTGAGTCTCTCATGGTTCCCATTAAGAGACATGTAGGCTATATATTTTCCTACACAAAATACGTGAGTGATATGCGTACCAAAAAGAGTCAATTAGAGGATAGAATACTCGATGTTGAAAACCGTGTGCAACGAAACAAAAGAAACAACTTTGAGGTTCCAACCGAAGTAGAGAATTGGTTGGGAAAAGTAGCAAAGATCGATGCACAAGTGGAAAGCATTCTCGCACATGTTGGTAGTTGTTTCAACATAAAGCTTAGGCATAAGCTTGGAAGGAAAGCCTTCAAGATCACTAAGGAGATTGACCGTTTCATACAAGAGAATTCTACGATCAATTGGACTGATCATCCTATTCCTCTGGGAAAAGTCGATTCCATGAAAGCCTCCGCCTCTACACCACCAAGTGATCACAATGACTTCAAATCAAGAGAGAGGACTTTTATGGAAGCACTAAAAGCACTCCAACCAGACCATCAATCCCGGATGATAGCTTTATGCGGGATGGGTGGAGTGGGGAAGACCACCATGATGGAAAAGCTTCAGAAGGCTACAGAAGAAAGAAAATTATTTAATATAATTGTTAAGGTGGTCATAGGGGAAAAAGCAAACACCATTGCAATTCAAGATGCTGTAGCAGATTACCTTGGCATACTTTTAACAGAAAAAAGTGAATCGGCAAGATCTGATCGGCTTCGTAAAAGCTTTGAAACCCATTCGGATGGAGGCAAAAAGAAGATTTTAGTAATAATGGATGATGTATGGGAGTCCGTTCATCTGAATGATATGGGTTTAAGTCCTTTGCCTAATCAGGGTGTTGGTTTCAAGTTCTTGTTGACATCACGAGACCAAAGTGTTTGTACTATGATGGGAGTTGAAGTTAACTCAATTTTTAAAGTGGATGTCATAAAAGAACTAGAAGCACAAAGTTTCTTTCAAAGATGTGTAGAACATTCATATGATGACCATGAGCTCCATAAGATAGGAGAAGATATTGTAAGGAGGTGTTGTGGTTTACCCATTGCGATTAAAACCATTGCCATTACTCTTAAAGATAAAAGCAAGGATGCATGGAGAGATGCCCTTTTTCGTTTAGAACACCATGACATTAAACAAGTTGTGCATAAAGTTTTTGAAATGAGCTACAAAAATCTCCAAGACGAGGAGATTAAGTCAATCTTTTTGCTTTGTGGCTTGTTTCTAGAAGACATGGATATTCCTATAGAGGACTTGTTGAGGTATGGATGGGGATTGGAGTTGTTTAACAAAGTGTATCGTATAGCAGACGCAAGGAATAGGTTGAATACGTGCATTGAGAGACTCATACATGCAAATTTGTTGATTCGAAGTCAGAAAGTTAGGTGTGTCAAGATGCACGATTTGGTACGTGATTTTGTTTTAGATTTGTGTTCTAAAGACGAACAAATGTCAATTGTTGGTAATATGTCAAAGTGGCCTACACAACTTATCAATGACTCTTGCACAAAAATTTCACTAACATGCACAGGTATGTTCGAGCTTCCTACAAAGTTCAAGTTTCCTAATCTTTCACTTTTGAAACTTATGCATGGGGATGAGTCGCTCAAGTTTCCTAAAGGCTTTTACGAAAACATGAAAAATCTTCAAGTTATAGCATATGACAAAATGTTTTGTAGATCACTTCAATGCTCCACCAACCTACGAACACTTTGTCTCCATGAATGCTCATCGACGTTTGATTGCTCTTCTATTGGTGATCTTTTGAACTTAGAAGTGCTTAGCTTTGCTCATTGTAGGATAAAAAAGTTACCGTCCATAATCGGAAATTTAAAGGAGCTAAAGTTATTGGATTTGACTGGTTGTGAAGATCTTTGTATTGATGATGGTGTATTGATAAATTTAGTCAAGCTTGAAGAGCTTTACATGAGAGCATATAAAGCCTCGTACAACACTAAGAAGACAGTTAGGTTCACACATGTTAATGGCGATGAATTGGTAGAGTGTTCAAAAAACCTTACTTCTTTAGAAATTGAGTTCTTTGATAACAACGATCTGCCAAAGAATATTTCGTTGAAGAAACTTGAAAGATTCAAGATTTCTTTAGGATGCCATTTAGACGAAAGTTATGGTGAAGACATGCATTCGTTCATAAACACGTTGATGTTGGTCACAAACAAACGTGAATTATTGGAATCTAGGATGAATAAGTTGTTTGAAAAGACAGAGATACTTCATTTACAGGTGGATGGTATGAATGATCTTGGAGAAGTTTCAGTTAAGTCCCTAGATCATCATCAATGCTCCTTTTACAATTTAAGAGTCCTTAATATTGGTAACTGTGTAAACTTGAGGTATCTCTTCACAACCAATGTGGCAAATGGTCTCACGAAGCTTGAGTACCTCAAAGTTTTCAAGTGTCCTTTTCTAGATACACTGGTAGACAATAAGAATGGTGGAGTTGAGCCGATCAAACTTCCAGCATTAAAGTTTCTATCTTTGGATTATCTACCAAAGCTAATGAGTTTCTGCAACGATGTCAATGCAATTGAGCTACCACAATTGGAGGAGTTGATACTAGAGAGCCTACCAAATTTTACTAGCATTTATGCTAACAGTAAATTAGGAAATATTTCTGCAGTGCAACCTTTGCTGAACCAAGAGGTACGCAAACATTTCTTTTGTAATATAATAAATTGAAGAAATAGAGTTGTATATGGATTCAACAAGGCTTCATTATTATTAATATTCTTACTATGCAGGTTATGCCTTCTCAGTTGAAGACATTGGAGATACGTAATATGGAGAAGTTGACAGAGATATGGCCTAGAGATACCGAAGAGGTTGGGGTTTCAGAGTTGAGAGTTATTAAAGTAGAAGGATGTGACAGTGTTGTGAATTTGTTTCCAAGCAATCCAATGTCATTATTGCATCATCTAGAAGAACTTCAAGTAAAGTATTGCAGTTCAATTGATGTGATATTTAACATTGACTTGGAACGTGTGGGTGAAATTGAAAAAGCGGGTAGCTGCTTGAGATTTGTTTATTTGTGTGCACTAGAGAAGCTAAAGGAAGTGTGGAAGATAAAAGGTGCAAATAAGTCTAAGCTCCTCACCTTTTGTGGCCTTCAAGCTGTTGACGACTTACGAATAGACGACTGCATGAGGTTTAGAAATATAGTCACCCTTATTTTATGTGATGTTGGAGAAAGTGGGAGAAACAATGAATTGATTAAGAGTATCCAAGAGCAAGAGGTATGCATGAATTTCAGTTTCTATAGTTATATAAATATATATAATTATATTGATCAATTTCTATTTTATTAAATATATTTTTTGTTATTGTAATACCTATGCAGATTAGTGTTATATCTAATGAAGAGATAACTCAAGTTGGTGATACTGTTTCCAAGGTTATAGTTCCATCCTATCTCATCCATAATCTTCGTCACCTCCATTCAATTTCTATATATTATTGTAAACAAATGGAGGTGGTTTTCGAGATGGAGGTTACAAGTAGTAGAAAGTTTGAAACAAGTGACAGTACCCAACAAGCGGTCAAGCAATTATGCTTGATGAACATGGAGCGTATGAGTCATGTGTGGAAGTGTGATTGGAATAAGTTCTTAATTTCTCAAAAACAGCAACCACAATCATCCTCATTCCACAACCTCACAACCATAACCCTTTATGCTTGCCACAACATAAAGTACTTGTTTTCACCTCACATGGCCAAACTTCTCCCCAACCTAGAGAAAATTAGCATAAGGGAATGTGATGTTATTGAAGAAGTTGTTTCAAATAGAGATGATAAAGACGAAGGAACGACTGCATTTACATCTACCATCAAAAGCACCAATTTGTTTCCTCATTTGGATATTCTCGAGCTTGAAAGACTGCCAAATCTCAAACGTATTGGTGGTGGTGGTGGAGGTGGCAACCAAATATCTTTGAGTAATACCAATACAACTACCTCCATTCATGATCAATTTCAGGTATGTTTATTTAATTACTTTTGCAGTATCCATTTTATTCTTTGCTTGTTAATAAAGTATGATATTTGCATAAGCTAAACTGAAAAGAGAAAAAAAAAACAAATAAAAGAGTTATTGATCTTTTTATTGCTTCTTTAATTCCATATATACTTGAACCGGAAAAAAAATGATTACATTATTATATAGACGAGTGTATATGACATCAAATTAAATCATCAAACCTTTTTTTTTGGACCGCAAGAAAAGAGTTTTATTAAAAACTAGCGAGGAGCTAGAGTTGTACAAGAGGATACAACATTAAGAGGATTACAACACCAGTTTTCCCACGAAAGACTTTTACCAAATTTGGCCCTACATCTGATCCAATCGAAAGCAACGAATTTGATGTCTTCCGCTATATCCTTCTCTTTCTTCATTCTCCCTTTAAAAGCCTTGCAGTTCCTTTGATTCCAGAGGACCCAAAAGAAAGCCGCAGCGATAACCCTTTTCGTATTCCGGTGCACGCCATTTCCCGAGCTGGAGTTGATTTGCGACCACATCCCCGAAACAGAGATTTCGTTACACGGCCACCAGTTCACCCATTGGAAAATCATTGCAGAAACAATCATCAAACCTTAATAATAGTTTTTTTATAGGAAAAAAAGACAGAATGAATTCAAACGCTGCATTATATTAATTTGGAATTCTAGTTACATATCTATTATTGAAAATGAAAATACAAGTAATTGCACAATATGCAAGTTATTTTCTTTAATTTCAAATCGGTTTTATTTATGCCTAAATTTCAACAACCGATAACATAGAGCAATAGAAAGCGTAGGTGATCTAAACAAATGCTTTTTGAACCTTCATGAACTTAAGGACGTAAATGTAATGTTGACATATTATCTCTTTAATAGACCACACGCAACGATTAAAGAGTTACTTTATATATATGCAGTTTCCTCAAATGGATGTTGTTCCGGCCTGGTGCTTATGCCAATACTTTAGGGATATACGAATAGAGAGGTGTGATGCATTGCCAAGTGTGATTCCATCCTACGCAGTAGGAAAGATGCAAAAGCTTGAAAAGATTCACATATATAGTTGCAAATCGCTGGTGGAGATATTTGAATCTGAGGGTGGTTGTTGTGGTAGTACTAAAATCATCGATGACGGAAGTAGTACTGCACTCGCAATTCCCAGAACAAAATATATTGATGTGCCTCAACTCTCCAACCTAAAGACATTGCAAATCCTTCATTGCGATAGTTTGGAATATGTATTCACATTTTCCACACTTGAAAGCCTCATCCAACTCCAAGAGTTATATGTAACAAACTGCAAGGCGATGAAAGTGATTGTGAAGGAAGAACATGGAGATCAAGAAACAATGACATCAGCTAAGGTTGTGGTCTTTCCTCGTTTAGAGTCCATTCAACTATTCTCTCTACCAAACCTCACGGGTTTCTTATTGGGGACGAGTGAGTTCCACTTGCCATCGTTGGAGGATGTTGTGATTAAGGGATGCCCACAAATGACGGTGTTCACATCTGGTCACTTGAAAGCTCCACAGCTCAAGAACATAAACACAAGCTTAGGAAAATTTAGCTTTGAATGTGGCTTGGACAACTTTCTCCTTCAGGTATGTCTTTTAGCTTTGAATGTTTTGTTCCTCTCTAGCTTCTCCCTAGTTCCGCTTAATAAAATTTCTTTCTTTGCTGTCCAAAAAAAAAGAGAAAGAAAATCATCCCAAGTAATTAAAGGTATTAAACATGTGAGATATTAGCTTGCCTTCCCACTCAAAATGGAAACAATTCAGCAAAAAGAGGAAAGAAAGAAAAGTGAATGCCAAACTCAGTGGAAACGGCGGGTGATATGCGGGTCTTATCCGCATGCTTAGCCGCCCGGCCAATTTTTTGGCATTTTGAAGTGTTTCTCATGAAGCTTATGGTTGACAACTTGAGAGCTCATACCCACTTTTCATTTTTATAATAGTGGAAGCCATACACCTATATATACTAGCTACTTCCTTTTCACAACAAAACACATTGATACTACATTGTGTAAAAGTTTAGGTTGTCTTTTTTTAACTTATAGGTAACACCTTGAATCAACTTTTTTCCATTTTGAAGAGTGAATAAAACATGCCTTACATATATTTAACTTATTTTATGAGGCATGGAGAAGAATCTTATATATAACCCAACAGAATCTTTTAGTTGTCATCATTAATAATCATAATGTCTTCATTTGTCTCATCAAAATTAGTTACTCACATAGTTCTATGCCGTTTGTTTTTTAAAAGTTACCTCTTAAAACCTCTTTAAGTCTGAAAATTAAGAGGATTCTAGACTTAACACCCTTTGTTTTATTTTTAAAGAAAGGCCTGAAACCCTCTTACTGTCCTCTGAAATTTTAAGAGGTGCACCGTCCACCTCTTATTTTTTAGACGTAAATTTAGACTTTAGACTTCAAACCTCTTAAAAACAAACGATCCCTTAATGTATTTCTATTGTTGTTGAAATATATATTGTATTCTAAGAGTTCTCTCTCTCTCTCTCTCTCTTCTTAATTTATTCTTGAGAGTTGAGATCAAAGCAAATGGATATTTTAAAGAGGAAGTGTTTGTTGGATTAATTGACATGAATATACCTCTTTATATATATGCCTTGATTGTGTTTGTCCTTTTTGGCCCTTGCAGAATCCCCTCTCATGTTTAGTCGGTACAAGCTCGTGCCCTGCTATATCAGAAGGATGCCCTTGGCCTCTTCATAATATGATCCATATGGGTGTGAGTAATAATAGTGATGTTAAAAAGATTATTCCACCCAATAAGTTGCTACAACTGCAAAATCTGGAAAACATACATGTAGACGGGTGTTGGTTGGTAGAGGAGATATTTGAAGTACCGGAAGGGGCAAATAATGAGTTAGAATCTGTTGTTGTGAAATTTCCAAACCTAACAAAAGTGTATTTAAGTGGGTTAGGAAATCTCAAGTATATATGGAAGAACAACCCGTGGGTGGAACTTGAGTTTCCAAACCTAACAAAGTTGACTGTCTTTAAATGCTCGAGTATGGAACATGTATTTACTGGTTCAATGGTTGGTAGTCTATTGCAGCTCCAGGAGCTAGATATATACGATTGCCATTGTATGGAAGTGATTGTAAAGGAAGCAAACGTCGTAGTAGAAGAAGAAGACTGTGATGGGAAATCGAACGAGATTATTATGTTGCCTCGTCTAAAGTCCTTAAAACTCGATCGTCTTCCAAGTCTGAAGGGATTTTGCTTAGGAAAGGAGGCCTTTTCATGGCCATCCTTAGATACCTTGGAAATCATCGAGTGCCCATCAATGAGAGTATTTACGAAGGGATCTTCAACTACTCCAAAACTGGAAGTAACAGATACAAGATTTGGGAAGCATTATGTAAGGGAAGACCTCAACTCCTTTACAAAGACAGCACAAGAAAAGGTATGTAGCCGTAGATGTTAATTAATTTACTGCTATTTTTTAATTATTTATGAAATACACTTGTTAAAAGCCCCAACCACTCTCTAAATTTTAAACATATTTTCTGCAGGGACTTGAAGTCAGAGAAGAAGAAGATGAATATGAAGAAGATGAAGATGAAGGTGATGCTTAAATTACAAATGAAAAAGGTAAATTCTCACTCTGGATTAACTACGATTTGTAAATCGTGTTTGAAAAAAAAAACGAAATTAAAGAAACAAGACTAAAATAAAATTAAAATAAAGTAGAAAAATAATTGCAACATTTATAGCGTTGCATACACCCTAAATGATCACCAGCTGATTGATAAAGTTCCCAATCAGTTTTCGGTTTATAATGTTATTTTATTAAGTATGGGTTTTAAACTGATATTAGTTAAGACAAATGAAAATACATGTCAGATGCAAGAATGAATGAAAACAACATAAAAACAGTGAAAGAAAGCAATAGAGTTTGATATATGTATTTAAAATTGTTGAAGATCAGTGCTGATGAAGGTTGAGTAACATATGAACAAATGGTTCTGTTATGAGAATGCCACTCACTTTCAAGTAATCTTCCCTTCTTAACATCTTTAAGTTTGAAAGCCCTTCGAGTAGGAGTCGTGGACAAGAATCCCTATACGAAAATGGGTGTATTGTAAATTATGGTGTGCAATTTTTCTTTATGATATGTGGCTTCTTGTGATGAGTGATAGTAAAGCGAATTGATCGATCTTTTGACATTTGAGTTCATGATTTAATAGTAGAAGGAACAAGAGTGGAATATATCAATCAAAGAAAGATCTCTTGGAAGTACTTGCTGATCGAAGTTGGCATCTTAATGGAAGGTGAATTTTAGCTAGCAACAACTCCAATCGTCTAAGGAAATCCGGATTTATCTAATTAACCTTCTGCAAACTTTGGATAATACTTGGTTTATTATTTGAACTTAAAAAGGTCCTTAATTTCATATTTGCAGAAGATATGCGGATTTGAAAGGAAGGGAGAGATATGGGTCGAAAACATTCATAACCTTCGTACATGTTTGGTAAGTTATCCGATATATACTTTTCAAACATTTATGTGGTTCTGATTACCATTAACTTGGTTCATAAGACTAGTGGTGTTTTAAGTGTTATATCTTGGGTAATTCTGACTCTGTGTCATTAATGATTATTGTTAATACTTTTAGGCCTTCAAAGCTTATAGATATTATGAGGGTTTGATTCATTTCCCTTGGCAGGGTAATCTTTGATGAACCAAATTGTTGTATGTTTATATAAATTAATAGGTAATAAAATCTGGGTCATATATAGACTCTTCTTGTCATTTATGCTTATGGAGATGATGTATTTTGCTTCATTGTTAGGAGATATTATCTTGATGAAGTAATGGAACATGTAGCTATCAAAAGCCAATCTATACGGGTTTTAAGAGCTATGCAACATTATGGGGAATTGAAGGTAGGAATTAATGCATCCCCTTTGTGGGTTTTCAGGAATCATGGTGAAGCTTCTTTGTGTAATTCTTTCGATTTTGTTGATTTTAAATGTGAGCAAAATTTCCATTTGCATTCAAGCTAAATTCAAGTTCTAATGAGCAATTTTAAGGTACGAATCATCTTCATCACTAAAATAACTTGATGAATAATTATACTTATATCCCTATTTTCTAGCTCCATATATATCGCTACTATTATTCTCATTGAAGCCATGCACATTAACAACAGATTTGTTGGTCAAAAGATTTCACCAAGAAATTAACCGTAAAATAAGTTTCAGAATTATCATATCAGATGCTAAAACTTTACCTTTTGGTCAAGTGAACCTTAGAACTCGATCTGATTATCTGTTGCTTCAGAGTTCCTTGTGTTCATCGAGCGAGATTAGGGACATTTGATAGGGCACAGTGTCTAAGGAGGCAGTGTGCAGCCGGTGCTCAGTTGCGTGAGGTGGTCGGTGGTTCACATAGGCAGTGTCCGGGACGTTGAAGATAGACATTATTATTTTAGTCTATTTAGCAGGTCAGGTTCAAATGTGAACTCAATTTTAGTTGTGAACGTGCGGACACGGAGAATTGACGCGATTCATGGAAGGGTAGAGATTATTAAAGGAGGGGACCAGTCAAAGCCGCCTTTATTGTGTTGGGTTAATCGGTTTGTACACGGGTCACGGGTCAGCTGGTTTGTATGTGAACGGGTCATGGGTCAAAGTTGTGGATTAATTCATGGGTTTAGTAGATTATAATTCACTTATTTTATATGTTTTATTAGAGTTTATTTGGTCAAAAAATGTTTGGCATTATCTTCCTAGTTTTTAGGAAATTTACGTAGTAGTAGTTGCTAGGTAGTTTAGTACCTTTTCTTTAGGAGCAAGTTTATTATTTTTTATTTAATGTAATTTGTGCATTCAATGAAGTAGTTCAAGCAAAACACAGAGTCTTCATTTTCGTAATCTTGAGTGTAGTGTGTTAAGTGAAGCCTTGAACCAACACTTGGTATCAGAGCTTGGTGCTCGTAAAGAAGGTGCAGCCGGTTTGAGAGTCGACTTTCGAAAGGGGAGGAGCCTCCGGGTGCGGGGCTGCCTTCGTTCCGGAAGTGCAAGTGGCTGCTAATACGGGTTGCAATCGGGATTGTTTTACGAAGTTATGCAGACAGCGAAGTGTTCCGGTCGGGAGTTGTCGTGAGGAAGACGGGGAGTACCGTTTCAGACGACGGGGGTGACCGGTGATGAACATAGGCGGTCTGTCGTGGCTGTTTCGGGATCGACTTGTTCGTGAGAAGGGGAGACCGGCGTAGGTGCGTGAAAAGCGGGCAGAAAGGATTTGGATTCCGTTCGTTTGGCCAGTTAAAAGAAAACAGTAGAAGCGGGTGGCTTTGTTTTCTTGGTCGGTGGAAAGGCCTCTTTGAATAAAGGTGATCGGTAAAGGTTATGGTTGTCAAGACAGGAAGAGATTGGAGAAACTACGGTTGTACACATTGTGGTGTTGGAGTTCAAATCGGGTGACTTTGGATGTGGCCTAGGAAGAGGTCGTTGATCCGTGAAAAGTCTAGATGTAAATGAACGGTTCCAACGGGATGCCATGTTAGATGTTACAAGTATGGTGCACTTGATTCGGCTTGAAAGAAGACTTTGGACGTGACCGAGGTGGAGGTCGGGTGTTCGGGAAAAGTCGAGATGGTTCGAGAAGATGGTGATTCGGCTGCTGTGAGTAAAAGGTGTGAACAACCCGATTAAGGGGGTGATTGTTGGGTTAATCGGTTTGTACACGGGTCACGGGTCAACTGGTTTGTATGTGAACGGGTCATGGGTCAAAGTTGTGGATTAATTCATGGGTTTAGTAGATTATAATTCACTTATTTTATATGTTTTATTAGAGTTTATTTGGTCAAAAAAATGTTTGGCATTATCTTCCTAGTTTTTAGGAAATTTACGTAGTAGTAGTTGCTAGGTAGTTTAGTACCTTTTCTTTAGGAGCAAGTTTATTATTTTTTATTTAATGTAATTTGTGCATTCAATGAAGTAGTTCAAGCAAAACACAGAGTCTTCATTTTCGTTATCTTGAGTGTAGTGTGTTAAGTGAAGCCTTGAACCAACATATTGACCGGATGAGTGGCTGAGATTTGTCCATGTTCACAACCAGTTCACATTTGAACTTTCCTCTTAGCAAGTGTCTGTTAAAGATGCAAATTGATGGATCTTAGGAGTTATAATACGTATTGTTGAGTTTCTTTTGTGTAAGTAAGTTAGTGACCCATGTTGTGTTTTATGTAAAGCAAACCCAGAAGTTACTTAGCCCAACCTACAGATCAGATTGCAACAGTTTGTCTTTTACCAAAAGCAGCAAATTAACAAGTACAACAAGAGCAACAGACGTTCGGCCAAGCAAGCAAGCGGGTAGAATAACGACAAAGCCCGCGTGTGGGAAAAAGCTGAAGTGTATCTGCTAGCGGACAAGGTAGAAGATGAAGACATAAGTAGCAGCGAGGTGCGGCCCCACTACTCAGTCAACTGATGCGACCACTTGGTCAGGATGTTGATAGTTAACCTAAACTTTTGGGTTAATTATATCAAGAAAGTATGTATGTATTATGGAAGTTATGTTAGTTAGGCATGGCGGTTACGTTAGTTAGTTAGTTACCAACCGAATGGTAGTTAGGGTAGTTAGTTAGTTAAAGTTAGTTATAGTGGTTGGTAGTTATAGTTAGTTATGGCGGTTGATGGTTGGCGGTTGACATCCCAACCACCGGTTCGTTGTCTATAAATAGGGTCAAGTATGTGTCAATTTGTATGGACAAATTATTACAAGTATCATAGAATAAAAGTTTATTCATATCTTTCATGTGATTTGTTCATCATAGCAAGATTAATTCCAACAATTGGTATCAGAGCAAGAACGATTCCGGGAATCAATAAGTAAGAAAGTAAGAAAGAAGAGAGAAGGAAACCTGAGAATCATAGAGTGGAGAAGAAACAGAACCGGAGAAGAACAACCGGGGAAATCAATCGGTCAAGAAGACCATCGATTTCAGGCAAGAACGTAGCAAGCGAAGCCCCAAGAACATCTGATAGAAAATCGTTTGTTCAAGTGAAATAGAAACAAAGAGGCTGCGATTTTGATAAATCAAAACCGTCGATTGCAAGAAACAAAAAAAAAAGGTTGCGATTTCTTGAAGAAATCAGAAAACCCCATCGATTTTGTAAAGAAGTTGTGAAGCGACACATCCCTTCGTGAAAGTCGTACGCCTCTGTACTCTTTCTCCCCATACGTTTTTTTTTTCAAATTTAAGGATAATAACTAGATTCCTTTTATTAAGGATTTTAATAAATTGGAATTAGGTGTTCATATTTTTTAAAAGAAAAAAAAACGTTTTGATTTTAAAAGAATAAATTTCTTGTATATATATATATTAAGGAATTTGTATATATATTATTTTAAGGAAATAGAATTTTGTAAAATAAATATATATAAAAAGAATTTATATATATTATTTTTTTTAAATCCGATTGATTGGAGTAAGTAGCAAGAGAATATAATTGTGTGGTTTAATTCGTAAGGTGAAAAAACCATACGTTATATAGCAAGTTACAAACCGAACCATTTTTGGTTCATAGCAAGGCAATACGAACCCTTTGTGGTTCATAGCAAGTTAAACCGAATCCTAGTGATTCATATCAAGTCAAAACCGAATCCTAGTGATTCATAGCAAGTCAAAACCGAATCCTTTGGTTCATAGCAAGTTTCGAACCTTAAGATTCAAATAGCAAGTGGAACCCTTGATTCAAACCAGCAAGATATTAGAATCATCGGTTTAAATATCAGCAAGAAAGAATCAATTATTTGATCAAAGCAAGCAAGAACCTGATTAGCAAGTGGGTCAGGAGGCACGAACTGATTAGCAGGTGGGTCAGATACGTGTAGCAAGAGCCAGATTAGCAAGTGGGTCTGGAAAAACAATATTGATTAGCAAGTTGGTCAATATTGAGCAAGTTTAGCAAGAAAACCTGGTTAGCAAGTTGGCCAGTAATAAGGAAGAGTTTTGATCTTTCGATTAAACTCAAGAGCAAGAAAACCAGAAACCATTTTTGGTTCTGATTTGTAAGAAGTAAGCAAGTTAAAAACAAGCAAGCATGACAGGAAAAGACGGGAACAAACATGATAACGCATCAAGCAGTACATCAGTTCGAGAACAAGGAAATGTTTTACTACAATGTCCAAAATTGACTGAAACAAACTATACTACGTGGGCATTGTTGATGGAAACAATATTGAAGGCCCATGGTTTGTGGGAAACAATTGATGTTAAAGATGCGGTGGATGAGAAGAAAGCATATACATCAAAGGCAATGATCTTTCAAACATTGCCCGAAGATGTCCTAATGCAAGTAGCACAGTGCTCGACTACAAAGGAAGTTTGGGACTCAATCAAAGTTCGTTTCATTGGAGTAGACTTAGTTCAAAAGGCACGCTCGCAAACTTTGAGAAGCGAACTAGAGTCTTTAAAGATGAAAGAAAGCGAAACCGTAAGTAGTTTTGCAAGCAAATTGAGCAACATGAAGGCAATATTTACAAATCTTGGAACTACACTCGAAAGCAAGATAATTGTGAGAAAATTACTTAATTCGGTTCCAAAGAAGTTTTTACCAATCGTGGCAACCATTGAACAATATCAAGATCTAGACACAATGTCGTTTGAAGAAGCCGTTGGAAGATTAACAGCCTTTGAAGAACGTATCAAAAGTCAAGACATACCAGAGGCAAATGATCAAGACAAACTTCTAATGGCAAGTTCAATCAACCAAAGCCGTGGTAAATGGCGAGGTAAAAATTTCAACAACGAAGCCAAGGAAAACATGAAATGGAAGAATAGTTCAAATGCACGTGGAAGAAGTACAAATCAAGGAACTAAAGACAAGAGCACTTTCAGATGTTATGAATGTGGCGACTTCGGTCACTTTGCGAGGGAATGTTCGAAATGGAAACACAAGTTAGACAAGCAAGAAGAGTCTTATCTCATTGATGATGACGAAGGACCAACACTATTGTGAAGAGCAAGATAAAAGCAAGTTGAGGACCTACCTTAAACAAAAGTTTAGTTTAAGGGGGAGTGTTGATAGTTAACCTAAACTTTTGGGTTAATTATATCAAGAAAGTATGTATGTATTATGGAAGTTATGTTAGTTAGGCATGGCGGTTACGTTAGTTAGTTAGTTACCAACCGAATGGTAGTTAGGGTAGTTAGTTAGTTAAAGTTAGTTATAGTGGTTGGTAGTTATAGTTAGTTATGGCGGTTGATGGTTGGCGGTTGACATCCCAACCACCGGTTCGTTGTCTATAAATAGGGTCAAGTATGTGTCAATTTGTATGGACAAATTATTACAAGTATCATAGAATAAAAGTTTATTCATATCTTTCATGTGATTTGTTCATCATAGCAAGATTAATTCCAACACAGGAGATATGATAAGGACCGAAGGGGGCCGGGTTATTAGATAGGAGGAGATACACAAGTTCTACACTTTTGAGTTTTGTAACTTATGAAGCATTTTAATTGAAACTTGCATCTTTTTTTTTAACTATTGTCTTTGTTTTATACTTAATAGGCGATATTGCTTAGTCTGTTATCTATATATGTCTGTCTGTTTGTGGCTTGCTTATGAAGATGATGATTTAATCACTCAGCTTAGTCAGCTACCATGGGCCAGCTTAATCAATTCAGCCACAACTCTCCCTTAAATACCCTTGGTTGATCACTTTGAAGGAGAACAGAGTAGTAATTCTTTTTGCGTTTCATTTTGTTAATGGTACTTGTTTCTTTAATATCTTTTTAGCAAACACACGTCTTCCGCTTGGCATATGTTCTACCCCCCCAGACCCTACCTCTTTGGTGTATTCATTTTGGCAACAAAGTAATTTATTTTCGCTATTAATTGATCATTGTTTGTCTTTTTGCTGACAACTCTTATCTAACAATATGTTGGATCTTTTATCACGGTTTAAAGGTTTTTGTGTGGCCCCTCTGGAATTGTGAAGATATCAAGCCTACGAGCCATCCAACGTGCGCATATCTTAAGGCGTTGCATCATCACTACTAAAAATAAGGTTATTACCGACGACATAAACAGTTGGTAAACCATCGGAAACAAGCTTACTGACGGTTTTCGGACACAGCAATGAGTGTTGCTAAAAAACTGGTCGGTAAAAGCTACCTACCGACGAGTTTTTCCGACTGTTCCATTTAGCAACGGCTTTCTGACAGTTTTTCAACGATTTTCCGATGACTAAATATAAAAAAAAATAAACAGTCGGTAAACCATCGGAAAACAGTTGGAATTTTCTGACTGTAACAACGGTTAGTAATACACAATTTTTTTAGTAATGATCCAGGAGTTCGTACTAATGCTTTTCAATGCTTTAGTTTGATAGATATACTCATAAACAAGATTCCTTTTGGGAAACAAGTCCTGATAACTCACTCATATGAATTGTCGAGTATACCCCTGACTGCTGCACACTTGATACAAATTGAGCACTTAACAATTGCATCACTGTATATAACTAAAATTTGTCATAGATGTATCCACAAGCCAATTTATAGTTTACCCGACAACCCTAATTTTTCAAATGACAGATAATTCACGCACACATTGCGATACGAAATCGACGATACGACAACCCTATTATTAAGTTTATTTTTCTACAATGCCATGCATGCATCCTACTAATATCTTATTAACAATAATAGTAATAATGCTATAATGGAATAATGCATGGTATTAATGCATCAATATGATACGGCTTCGAGCAATCAAACCTCTTGCCAAGCATAAGATTATGGCCTCGCTTCTTATCCGGTCGGCAACCTTAAGGGTCCACTGCCACCCTTTTATTTGACAGTCGACTATCTCCAATGACAAGTACGGCCGTGGCCACAACTGAGATGAAAAATAATACTTGCAAAGATTTGACTAATATGATACATCATAAGGACAAAAAACGAAAGGAATTACAAATCACAATTACCGTTAATATAAGAAGTGGAATTTAGGAACGAAAACCGAAACTTTTAGCATACCACAAGGACCAAAAACGTTAAAATGTAGTTTACTCGTATATATATGAAGTCAAATGCCAATATGCCATTAATTATTAGCATGTATAATGAAGCATTAATTAAGAATGTGATCATAAAACAAGTGATCAAAGGTTAGGTGGATATGCATATACTGGTATTAAATAGACAATAATTGTCTATTAAGTTTGACAAATAATACCTTTGAATTTTAAATTACTTCATACTTAACTGTTTTCTTTTTAAATTCAACTGAAGATGATAATTAATGATATTTTAACATTTTTTTGGCAGCATTTTTGGGTTAGTGTAAATAAATTAACTTTATGGTTATTATAACATCCTTTAATTTTTGCAGTTATTCTACATACATAGAATATAGGGTAAATTACATATTTGGTCCCTGTGGTTTACACTTTATTGCATTGTTGGTCCCTATTTTGAAATAATTATGGAAAAGGTCCCTGTGGTTTACATTATATTGCACTGTTGGTTCCAATTTTGCCAATAGGATTAGGGACCAATAGTGCAATATAATGTAAACCATAGGGACCAACAGTGCAATATACTGTAAACCATAGGGACCAACAGTGCAATATAATGTAAACCACAAGGACCTTTTCCATAATTATTTCAAAATAGGGACCAACAGTGCAATAAAATGTAAACCACAGGGACCAAATATGTAATTTACCCTAGAATATATTAAATAGTAGTCTGGATACATCCATCAATATTTTTTAAAAGAATACCATTAAAGTGTTTAGTTAATAACGCGTAACATAATTTTACGATAGTTTAATCAATTTCCTTGTTTGCAATGGTTCCTTGAGTTGAGCTTGATCATTTGAGAATCTCAAATTTTCTAAGTTAATACTTTGTTTAACATGATTTATTTCCATCTAAGTATATATTGTTTAATACATTAATTACCATATATTTGTTTCATATTATATTTCTTTCATATGTTTTGGTTCAAAAACCAAAGGAGTGTTAGCCTGGTGGTAAGGTTTGTGCACTACATAGTGGTGAACCCGAGTTCGAGTTCGAGTTCTAGGGGACGTATTCTGGAGGTACGGGGGCTTCGACCCCGTACTGCATGCTTTAGCAGTCGGGCTTGACTCAAAATTGTTGAGGATTAGTCTGGACCCAATGTGGTCTGGGATACCTCTTCCAAAAAAAATGTTTTGGTTGAAAATGTAAAACTCCTTACGTATAATTATTCTTTCACGAAATGCCAAAATAATTTATGTTATAAACCAAATATATATAAAACTAACATTTATGAAATAAATATATATATTAATTTATATTCTAAACCTTTGTCTAACCCAAAAAATCATAAAAAATAACAAATCATACATTAATTGTCAACGTGATTATAATTTTATGGGGTTGTCAAAAGAATCCCATGATCATTAATGTATATCAAAGAAACAAGTATAATTATGTTTGCATGTACTTTTTATATATTTTTTAATATTTGTTGACCCTCTAAACTCGGAAACAAAAAAACGTAACCCACAAGCAAAGACACAAAAGCCATTATGCGAATAACCCATAAAAAATTGAAATAAATAAGTGATTTTAGTTGGTGATACACTTGAAATCAAGGTTGAAAAGTCAAAGATTTCGGCTTTGACTAGTCAAATTTTGTATATACGTGCAAGATCAATGAGTATTTTTGTAAATGTTACAAATAAGCCGAAAACGAGTTTATAGATGAATCTGTGTAATTCATATATTTTCATCTATGAACATGTGTGATTCATATACGCGTTAATAGATGAATTTGTGTAATTCATATACGTGTTCATAGATGAATCTGTGTAATTCATATATGTCCATAAAAAAAATCTATTTGTCGACTAGTTGTAAAATTTACGAAAATGCCCTTCCGTGTGCTATAGCCCGTGCGAGACTTTATATGTGCTTAACAGTCAAAAACACAATTTTGACCAAATGGATGTATAAGATCGCTTCTCTATTTCTTCAACTTATAGCACTTTACAGTTGAACCAAACACTGTATGTGTGTGTGTGTGTGGGGGGGGGGGGTCTCAAATTCAGTCGATAGTATTCAGTGTCACATTCAGTCAATTTTCACTTCAAAAATAAGAACAACTTTTTTTTGGAAGGGTGTCTGGGCTAAAGCCCGACTACTCCTCGACAATTTTGGGGGCTAAACATGGCCCCACTTAAATGTCCCCAGACATGTGCACTGGAAGATTCGAACTCGATTAGGGTGCTATGAACCCCCTGAGTGTTAACCAATCTACCAAAACACTGAAAGACAAAATAAGGACAGTTGATTGCATAATACGTGTTGCATTCCATCAAAATAATACAACATTCAGACTAATCAATAAGCTATCAGTTGTTCTCACGTTTGTCATAAAAAACAAGTTTTCATTTGAACTTGCCCCAATATATATAGGTTTGAC
The DNA here is from genome assembly GCA_030169165.1 of Centaurea solstitialis. Lineage (NCBI taxonomy): Eukaryota > Viridiplantae > Streptophyta > Magnoliopsida > Asterales > Asteraceae > Centaurea > Centaurea solstitialis. Next base: position 46,824,519 of record CM058046.1, on the reverse strand, counting down.
TTCAAATGTGAACTAATTTTCATTGTAAACATGAAGACCACTAGTATCATGCCACGTGGCAATATTCAATTTGAATATTCATGCTTTATTCAGTCTGAATAAAGCATGAATATTCAGACTGAATGAATAAAGTTTTATCCAGTCTGAATAAAGCTTAGGCGCCGATTCAGAGTGCCACATGGCACGATTTTAGTGGTCCCCACGTTCATTATGAAAATTGAGTTCACATTTGAACTTTCCTATACATACACACACACGCACATATATATATATATATATATATATATATATATGCACTTGATACTTTACGTCAAAGCACTATAAAGGTAAAAAAAATCCGAACTTACACAAAAAAAAACAATGTGAAAGTTACCTTTACAGTATTTTGCTGTGAACTTTAGTCTCATGGGTCTCAGTACATAACTTGATCTTATGTGATCCCAAGTCTATATATATATACACATAGGAGAGTAATCAAATAAAAATCATTTTATTAGTGAAAACCAACTAAAAAATAATTTTTTTACGATTTTCTTTATCAAATACTCTAATATTAACTACTGTTTACCAAAGGAGTGTTAGCCTAGTGGTAAGTCTTGGGCACTACATAGTGGTGAAACCGAGTTCGAGCCATGGGGGACGCATTCTGGAGGTACGGGGGCTTCGACCCCGGGCTGCATGCTTTAGCAGTCGGGCTTCGGCCCAAAATTGCCGAGGATTAGTCTGGGCCCAATGTGGTCTAGGATACCTCTTCCAAAAAAAAAACTACTGTTTCACATATATTTTTTTCATAACGTAAGTATCATTCATGCAAAAAATTATATTATTATTCATATTATTAATCGAAAATATACAACATTTTTCATTATGAAACCAATTCATAGATGATATTCACCTTATGAAAAAAAAATATATGTAAAATAATATATCAATTTTAACATTTGATTGGAAAAAATCTTTTAAAAATTTATTTTTTAATCGATTCCCATGAGTTTTTACTAATAAAATGTTTTTCACAGGATTTAATCCCTATACACACACTAAAAATGATACAAGACTAAATTGTTTTCGTAATACTACATTTTTATACTTAAAACTTAAATAGCAAAATATTGTAAAAGTCACATTTATAGCGTTTGAATGTCTTGATTTTATTATATTTAATTAATATATCATGAAATTGAGTGTATAAACCTTCTTCTATATATATGAATCATTTGTTCATATCTCTCTCGCTCTCTACAAAGCAGCACCCTCAGTCGCACACGAACATATCAAAGCCAGGTACCTCTTTGAATTCTAGCCATAATTTTCATTTTATACAAATCTCTAATATTTGCTTTCATTGTTATTCGTTTCTTAATTATCTTTTTTAATTTTGCTTTGTTACCCTTCAATCCTTTGCGAACAGCAAATGATATACAATCTTTTGTGTATTCTTGGATCTGTAATAGAAGTAAGTTTGGAAGCTCTCTAAATTGGCACGATTGGTCTTGTAATCCGAGGTCAATCTGATCTCTTTTCGTCGGGCTAGCGTCTTGCTAGTCTTGGCCTTTTCAATAAATCGAAGTTGAAAAAAAATTGCTTTGATACCAAATATTCTAGCATAACCGATGTAAGAATATGCAAAAACACTACCAAACAATAGTACTTCATCTAGAGATTTTTCAGACGGATTAATTTGTGACGGATCACCGATGAATTACCGACGAAGTTCCCATCGTTGATTGAAAATCTGCTAGTAATCACGATTTGGTCGCACTTTAATACTTCAGGATATGTATTTGGTTAAACATCTATGTTTTTATTAATAGTACTATTGGTGAAATACATCTTATTTTATATTCAATAAGATATTAAAATATTAATATTTTTTATGAAATTAAATAATATTAAAATATTAATAGTTCTAAGCTAATAGTTTATGGTTATATTTGGCAAAAACTAGATTATTAATATTTAAAATGATCAAAATATGTATCTTGAATTAATAATCAACTAGTTATGACCCGTGTAATGCACGGACGATTTAAACATATTGTTTTAATTTCTAATAAGAATATATATTTGCATTATAAAGTTCAAAAATATTTTACCATAAATCAAACGTAATATCCAATTAACAATACAAATGTGACTTAGTTAATAAAAAAAACATTAATGATTTAGTTTAATCATAATCATTTAAAAAATTATATATATAACATTTAAATTACTTTTGTTCTAATCGTTTATTCAAAGCTTGTTTTGAAATTGAGTAAGTAGATAATAATTATTTAGTAAAATTAAATAATTCTTATTAAATCAATGATTTAAATAGGAAAAAAAATTACGCTTGCTTTATTTAAATATTTTAGTCATCTAATAGTTGCTAAAATACCTGAAATTGAAAATTAATAATTCTTTTATCGAAAGATTCGGATTTCATGAATGAATTTAGAGCTGGAGAAATTTAGAAATAGTCAATAAAATACAATGTATAATTAAATTAAATTAATAATTACTTTTAATAAGCATAAATTAATACTTATTAATAATAAGCAGTTAATAAATATTTTTAATTAGTAATAACTAATATTAATAAGACATATAATTGTAAGAAATCACAAAAAACTCATGAAACATCATTTCAACTAGCGTTTCAATAAGTTGGCTTATTAGCAAGCTTTTGTCTATCCGAATATTTACATAAAAAATAAGCTAGCCTATAAACCTGATATTTAAGAATGGGGGTGGGAGGATGGAGCGTAAGGAGTGTTTAAGTTATCGTTTAATTATTATCATTATAATGGAAATTTTCTTTGGGTTTATAAGTATGTATCCTATTAATTTTTAAAGGTTTTAGAAATGTTCTACAATCAAACTTATAAGAAAAAGAAAAAAAAGCCTAAAGCCATGCATACATCCCTCAGGTGAGGCTCCGTTATGGGTGGGTAACCGCGAAACACCGGTATCTACCTTCATTTTACCCACTCGGTTATTGGCTCCGGATGTCTACACCTGAACGACTACATCCTCTCTTTCTCTCTCTCTTCTTTCTCCCTCCTCTCTCTTCCCTTTCACTCTTTCTATCTCATATACATACATATATATATATATATATATATATTAAAATTATAAAAAAGGGGGCAAATTTGGGTTAGTTTAGGTTCGTCGTCGAGTCCGTTCTTTACAGAGCCTCCAATCGTGGAGGGCCTCGGGATATTTCATAAAATTTTACTTGTAGTAAATTACTATATTAATTAATTAATACAAACAATAACAACAAATATTTCCAGCGCATTAGCTAAAGGCATAAATAGATTTCTTGCGTGCGTGTTTCCTTGGGTGGCCCAACATCGAATCCCATAGACTACTTTTACTTAGAGTAAAATACATTTTTGGTCCCTGTGGTTTGACAAAAGTCTCACTTTTGGTCCCTACAGTTTAAAAAATACACATTAGCCACTACAATATGCGATTTGGTCCAATTTTGGTCCCTCTGACTAACAGCCGTTAAATGAAACCGTTAGTTTGGGGTTAATTTGATTTTTTTTCCATTTTTTCTTGTTTTTAACTTAAGAATAACCACAAGGACCAAAAGTGTAATTTACTCTATATATGATATACACACAAACACCCTTCATCTTCTTCACCATCCACCACAACACACCCACCACCCACCACCAACAGTTCAACACCACCATCCACCACCACCACCACACAGCTGTCGCCGCCACTACACACCACACACCGCTGCCACCCACTCCACACCACCCACCACTGTTGTCGCCGCCCACTCCACACCACACACCGCCGCCACCGTCGACCATAACCACGTCCACCATCCACCGCTGCAACCCTAACCCTAACACCTCCACCATCCGTGAACGCACGGTGCTCCAGCTGTGGGAAGAGCTGGTTGCACCACCGGAGCCGGCACGACTTGCCGGACCTGCCGGGAATAGATTTTCCGATCAGCGACCAGTTTCTAGGGCCATGTTTATCGACTAGCTATGTAAGCATCTCGTCTTCTTCTGGACTCCATGGACCTTTGGGGAAATTTGGGGAATTAGATTTTGGGGAAATTTGGGGAAATTTGGGGAATTCATTTTGGAATTTTAGATGAAGTTAAGATGTGGGTGTTCTTGTTTCTGACTCAAAGATTCAATTCTTATACATTCTTGAATCAATTTCGTGAAAACCCATGTTTTGATTTTGAAATTTCAGATGAAGTGAAAATGTGGGTGTTTGATTTTGACTCAAAGATTAAATCTTTATATATTTTTCAAACAATTTCGTGAAAACCCATGTTCACTTTGGAATTTTTGATGAAATCAAGATATGGGTATTTTTATATATTCTTGAATGAATTTCGTGAAAACCCAAGTTTGATCTTGAAAATTTAGATGAAGTGAAGATGTGGGTGTTTGAAGAGGCATTGCCAAGTGGTGAAAAGCTCACATATGTTGAACTGTTGAATTGGTGGTGGTGGTGGGTGGGGGTGGTGGTGGGTGGTGGTGGGTGATGGTGGTGGTGGGTGGTGGGTGGGTGGTGGTGGTGGTGGGTGGTGGATGGTGAAGAAGATGAAGGGTGTTTGTGTGTATATCATATATAGAGTAAATTACACTTTTGGTCCTTGTGGTTATTCTTAAGTTAAAAACAAGAAAAAATGGAAAAAGATCAAATTAACCCCAAACTAACGGCTTCATTTAACGGCTGTTAGTCAGAGGGACCAAAATTGGACCAAATCGCATATTGTAGTGGCTAATGTGTATTTTTTAAACTGTAGGGACCAAAAGTGAGACTTTTGTCAAACCACAGGGACCAAAAATGTATTTTACTCTTTTACTTATTATTAATAATGTCCAAATTATTTTTACAAAACTTGAATAATATTTTAATATTTTTAAACTAATTAAGGATGCATTTTAACTACTTATACCTTTTAGTTATTTTTCTTAATTTTTATTAAATGAATACTTTTTCCAAATCAAAGATGAGTTATTCATCAATTTGTTGTCAAACAAGCCGTCAAATATAATAAAAAAGTTAATCAAAAAAATTAATTAAAAAGTTAAGGACACATCTGATTTTTTAGCATAGGTCCCCAAAATGTTAGGAACGGCCCTATTCGTGATACACTACTTTAGGATAAATTGGGTAGAAAAGAGAAAAAATGATGTGGCGTTGAGGTGACATCAGAATAAGCTAGGGGTGAGCAAAAGGGCAGTTCACTTCGATTATTGGCCAAAACTGAATCGAAAACCGAGCTGTTCGGTTTTTGGATGTCTAAACTGTTCAGTTTTTGGTTTTTCGGTTATTATTTTGGTTCCGTTATAATTTGGTTCGATTCATTTTTAAAATTGAATATGAAAGCATGATGTAAACAGTATGAACATTTATTATAGTTATTGAAGTTTAAGGAGCATTTTCATAGACAAGTGTGTAAACCTTAGGAACTAAATTTGTAGTTTACTCTTATGTTAATTAATAAATTATGCTATTAATGATTTGTTAAATTGATTTATATAGTTTTATTTTGGTTATCTTACATTTCTTGACGGTAGGTTTTACCATGATAAACTACCGGTTCGTTTTCAACTACCAACTAATTTTTTTGCTAACAATTATTTTTCAACCAGTTAATAACTTATTTGGCCCGTTTGCCGAACATGGCCAATATGTGTAAAAATAGGTGTCAACAACTATAAAAATTTAGAAGTTAATAAGTCATCAAAAAATAATTTTAATAATATTATTTATTAAAAAGATTTATTGAAATTTTGTTATATACAAAATAGAAGAATTACAACTTTAATCTCTATATAACTTAACTAGACTATACCTACGCGTCTTGTCGCGTAAAGTTTTTCGAATCTAAAATTAAAAAAAATAATAGTAAACGTCTTTTAGTTAATCAATGATTCTGTATTAAAAAAAGTATTAAACGAAAAATGAAAACATGTAAAAATATAAAACATATTACTTCTTATATATTATTAATTATTAATAATAAGATTAAATTAAAAAAACATTCAATATTAAGGACATTTTGAAGATATTGACAAGATAATTATAATGGTATAAATTGTAAAAAAAACGTATTGTTTAATGCATTTTAGTTTATAATATACAAGCATTTATGTTATATGATAAGAGTGTAAAATATAAAATGAACTAAAAAGTAGGAGATTAAATGTAAAATAAATAACTAAAAATTAGGAGATTAAATAACAGGACAAGTGTCATTCAGATTGGCTTAAGTGAGCCGAAAGTGAAAAATGCGTCGAGATATGTCCAGGTTCAAGTTTAGGTGGGAAATGCCTTTTTCGGCTCGCGAGAACACGACATATGACAACCCAGTTACTCTTTTATTATATATATAATATATATATATATACTAGTTTTGTACCCGCGAAATGCGGCAGGATGCAAAAAGTTCCATACGATTTATGGAATGTGCCAAAATAGAATTTAGAGTGACCTTTTGGGTCAAATTACCTTTGAAGGTGAACTTAGCAAGCGTATAAAATCTTATGTAGCCGAAACAATGATAACAATGGAAAGCGGTTGGTTAAGCAGGTGTAATAAGTGAAATACAAAGGGTTTGTTAACTCATGCTTCAATTACTTTATTCGTGAGTTTTTAGTCCTTCAAAATAGCATAATATGCCATTATTTATACAAGAAATGCCAACCAAAGAAGACTCACGGTTCTGCCCATCAGTCTTAAGCCTTGAATTGTAGGACTTTCGATCTTTGTCATGTTCGTTTGGTAAAAATAAAGGACGATTGAATACACTTAAGGGGACTATTTAGGAAAACATTGACTACAGTAAGAGGTCTAACTTGTATAATATGTCTAACTCAATTAATGTTGACAAAATATTAATGTTTATTAAACTAGTGCTCATTGTATATCTAACAGCTTATGAAAACATAAAACTTTGTTTTTGGATAATATATTAGAGATAAATACATAACTTTGCAAAGGCACCAAATTTCATTCAAACCAACCCAAAAATACATAACTTTACACCAAGCAGCCTATGGCTTAAAGGATATAGAGCCACCGTTTTGTACATGTTTACTTAGATGGATATCAAGAGTGTCATGTCATTTTAATTTAGCAAAACCAAGATAAAAGCAACATAGAACAGAGGCCAGAATAAGCTTTAACAGCAGGCCCAAGTAACAGCAGAAAACCACCAAACAAAACCCAAAGAATAATGCGAAGCTAACCTGAACAAAACAGAAAAAACACAACAAAAAACTACAAGCTACTAAAAAACCAGTTGTGAGACAAAAACGACAGTAACCAATCCTGCTTCGAAGCCAGTAACCAGCAGCAAAAAATTGCAAAAATCCACCAACCCAAAAACTCACGGAGACACAGATACTAAGTGTCTTCCCACTACAGGCACCAAATCAGAAAAAACACCCACCTATGCCCGCATTCATCCCCAAAAACAATTGCCACAACCATCAGATAGGTTGCGAGTTATAACCTCCAAACAACAGCTGGAGCAAACGCAATCAAGACGTCCCTGAATTAGATAAGTTACTTGTGTAATTGTTTGATGATATGGGTGCTTTCTAAAAGATGTAAAATTTGGATTGCTCATATCTAAAACCAAAACTGTATCAAGGATGCCACAAGAATACATGATCCAAGTACACAGATGAACTAAGATGCCACAAGAATACATTATCCAAGTACATAGATGAACTAAGATGCCACAAGAATACATTATCCAAGAACATAGATGAACTAAGATGCCACATATAAATTGTATCAGATGAAAGCTCCTATTCATGCTAAAAATTCCCTTAACCATCACATAATCATAAATTTCACAACTCTATATAAGAAAATAGTTTCACAAAAAAAAAAAATACAACTACAAAAACAATTAAGTTAGGATGTTTCAACAACACCTAAGGATTAATCTAAGAAACACAGAAATAATCCAGCGTTACCTTATGCAATAAGCAGAGAATCCTTTTGGGAAAGATTTGCTTCAAACTTTGAATGACGATGTACGGCGGAGGAAGGGTTGCAACCACCATAAAGAAGCAGGGAAAAGAGACAAAGAAAAGCTGTTAGTCTTGCCTGTAGGAATTGTCACTTCGAGATTGGATGCAATAAATAACCATTCACAAGCATGAATTGTTTATATCTATTAACCAAGTAACTCAAATTATATAAAGCATGGGCCATTAACCAAATCCTAACCCGGTAACACTTACCCGAAAGAGATTCCCTTTCATTTATCAAATCCTGTAACATCTTTGGCTATGAACATGGATTGTTGGTAACATTTTAATCTCGGTAAGCATTTAGTTAACAACCCCTAAGTGTTTACCGGTTCCCGGTTCAACCGGTTCCAACCATTTTCATGTATATTCCATTCTCCTTAATTTATATATATAACCAACAATTTGATATCTACAAGTTAAAAAACATTAAAAGTACACATTACAATAAGTTTTACATTAATCCAAAAACATTTAAAAAATAATAATAACAAGTTTCAAACGCAATTATTTTTAAACCGGGTCAACCGACTTTTTACCGGTTCGATCCACTGGTTCGACCACTAAACCGCTGGTTCAATCCGATCCTTAAAACGCCGTAAAACCGGTCACATTTGACCCGATCCTTTCACCAGTTCCTGGTTCAAACGTCGACCCATCCGGTTAAACCGGTGTTTAAAACATTGGTGACAACACCATAAAAGAATCAAAAGAGAGCAATTCAGTGATGACACCACTATTTTAATCCAATAAAGAATTATATTTGTGTGCAGTAGAATTGAACTATTACCAGAGTTCTCTTCCTTCTCCAAATCTCCATCAAAATCTTTGCAATTCAGAGTGATACCCATTTGAACTCTCTGTTTCATCCATATAACAAATATAGAATTAATGTTGAACAACCAAGTGAAAACAGTCAATACGCGGCAATGATAGAACTTGATATCAGAATAGAAATAATAAAATGCTACAGAAGTCGATTAAAAATAAATAATTGATATCAGAATAAGATGGCACCATAATTTGCTGGATTCTTCATCTATCCTGCATAAGACATAAAAAAGGAACGCAAAATGAACTCCAACTATTCAAGAGGGGTGGGGGGCATAAAAAATGACAACAATCTTTAAACCAACTTAATAGAACTCGAAGAAGTTGGTTAAATAACATGGCAAAGTAAAGTTTAGATATCCAAACCGTGTGTACTAAGTTTCCAAAAAATTCAAGTCGATTGATTCACACACATAAATCACGCAAACCTAGCAGATAGTCTAATCGAGAACTTCAAAATGAATATGATATTCTGGATTGCAAAGCTTGAAGGAAAAACAAAATCCATAAAAAAGACATGGAGATGGAAGAGTCAAATACGGTTGAACCTTGTGTCGTCTATAAAACGAACTTGATATCTTCTCATTGAAGGATTTCATCGGACACCTAGGGAGAAAAACAAACACAAAGTTAATAAACCTACACTCATCAACATCATTCCTGAAACTGATCAGGGCATTCAAAACCTATCCGAAGAAGGAACCTATTTCAAAAATAAATCAATTTCAAAACCCTAGCTGCATAATCAAATCAAAGAAATAGAGTAAAGAAAATGGATTCATGAAACATATCTTTATGTAATCGATTGAAGAAGAAGACGTACCTGGAATCGATTAAGGGTCCTTTCGACAGAGGAAGTGAGGAGTCCGTCTACAATGGAGCTGGTCATTTGGAAATTGGGCCTGCATTTGAAATTTGATATTTTAAGGAGAGGATGTTTAAAAGAGTTGTACATTTTTAAGACTTTAAGCTTTAATAGGTTCTACTTAAGACTTTAAGACATTTGATAAATTTGCTTATTAAAGTACTATATATATATATATATATAATATATGGGTGGGTTCAAATGTGAACCGCTTTTTGGTTGTGAACGTGAAGCCAGCTGAGAGCGCGACACGTGACGGATGACTAGGCGCCACTTCAGGTCCACGGCGGATAATTAGGCGCGATTCATGGGAGGGCATTGAATTAAAAAGGGGGGATCACACTCAAAGCTGCCTTTATTGACCGGTATCCGCCACGTGTTGCTCTCTCGATTGTCCTCACGTTCACAACAAAAAACTGGTTCACATTTGAACTTTCCTCTATATATATATATATATATATATATATACATATTACAAAAATTTTATATTTGTTAGGCCATACGTTAAACATGACCTTGCTGATATCAAGTGGGTTGCGGGTTCGCAGCGGGTTACGCGGGAAAACCACCTCGAGTGGTGATGGTTCCTCAGTGGGTTGACTGCGGCGAGTTCAAATTCACAAACCCAATCGATAACTCCCCCACCCCCACCCCCACCCCCACCCCCACCCCAATGGCTATTTTATTTTATTTGTTCTTTTTTAAAACAAACATCTATATACATCACATTTTTTCACCATTAATTTTACACACTTCATTCTCTTCTCAACTATCTTCTTCTATATTCACCATTTTCGATATTTTCTCCTACTTATTTATTTATTCATGGATGAACAAAATTTCATTACCCCTTCATCTTCTAGATGTAACTGATCGAGGTTACAAATTCGACACCACAAATGCCCGACAATCCGTTCTTTAGATATTTTAAATATTGTTTAGGTTTAAGTTTATACTTATGTAATTTTTAATTACTAATTTTTGAATTTAGAATTTGTTTTTTATTTTTTATTTCTAGTCTTGTATTAATATATTACTTGTTATATAGGGGTGTAAGTGAGCCAAGCTGTTCATGAGCTACTCGAGATTGACTCGTTAAAAACTCGATTCGAGCTCGAGTTAAACGAGTTCGAGCCGAGCTCGAGCTTTACTTTAGGCTCGTTTAATAAACGAGCTCGAGCTCGAGCCTATATAACTAAGCTCGATGAGGCTCCCGAGCCTAAACAGGCCTTAACAAATACATATTATAAATTTATATATTATATATTTTGTATTTAAATTAAATAATATGAATACAAATTTACTAAATAATTATAATTAGTTAAAATGAAAAGATAATTACGTTTGACTAAGTAGTCGTTTAAAGAAGCAGCAAAAATAAGCAATTCAATCAATTTTCTTATATAAATGGTTAGGTGTGTTTATTTTTCTACAATTTTTCGATGTGGGACAAATAAAATAGCCACATCCACCTCAACCTGATTGATTTCCTTTCTTTAATCTCATCCCACATCGTTGGATTTTACTTCCCTTCCCTTTATGCTTGCTATATATAATGACCCCATTTTCTTCTTTTCCTACCACCTCCAGCTCACTTGGCTGTGAGCAATCCTTCTTTGTTTGAGCCTATTTTGCTTAAGCTAGACGATTATTTTAGTGCAGTAAGTGTTTTTTTTTTGTGTTGGTTTGAGTTTGCCTTTGTTTAATCAAACGAGCTTAAGCCGAGCCGAGCTCGTGCTTTTTTAAATGTAAAACAAGCCGAGCTCGAGTTTTGTTTGGGAGGCTTGTAACGAGCCGATCTCGAGCTTTCTATATTTAAACAAGCCGCTTTCTATATTTAAACAAGCCGTGCTTGAGCTTGGTTAGGCTTGGGATCGGCGCGGCTTGTTTACAGCCATACTTGTTAATAAATTTTATTATTTAGTTTAATAAATTACAGCTAAATAAAAAAAGGTGGGGAAAGATTGAGAAAGAAATGAGAGGTATAATTTCTTTATTGGGAAAGGGGAGGGAGGAGAGAATGATGTGGTGTAGATGTCGAAGTGGGTTAAACTTAAAGGAGAGATAACTCATGGCCTTATAATCATTTTTCAACCAACTATATTTATTATTGTATATTAATATAAATATTAACATTTTATAATACGCGCCTAGCGAGTTTTGTTGGTAGAGTCTGGACGATTTTGTTTAAATGTAAGATTGCCCCCGGTATTAAGGCCAAGCACTGTGGAAGGCGGGTTGCCTTCGGCTTGCCATCGGGCTCGTCCAAGCCGACGGGTTCAATGATGAACACCGCCGCGGCATGACTTCGGGTAGGAGGGCTTCGGTTCGTGGAAGCCGACGATCCTCCCCCCCTCTCTCTCTCTTCTTTCTCTCTATCTCTCTCTTCTTTCTCTCTCTTGTTTAATTTCTTTTTTGGTTTTTTGATGGAGTGGGTCGACAGTGGATGAATTGGGTAGTTTTGGGTTGTTTTGGGTAAAATAGTGGAAAGCTGATGTGGCGCTGATGTGGTAGTTTAAACAATTGGGTTGCAGTGGGTCGACAGTGGATGGCCTAATCTTATCTGTTGATTGAGCCAAAAAAAATGTCTACTTACATTGGTATCATTGGAGACGAGTTCCGTATAGGGTTGTCAGTAATCAACTTTTTTCCCAAAAATAATTCAAAAAATTAGTGATTGGTATTATAGTCGATTGCATAAACGCTCTCTTTAAGTTATAAGGACTTCGCAAGTCTACTTTAGTGTCCATATGGCATGAGTTGTTACATACATAATTCATGACCTCCTATGTTACCAGCACCGCGTTCACCTTTCCTGATGATCACCTACATCACGACTTCCCTCCACCCCGTTAATCATGTTCCGGCATCCCTCACCCTCTTCTCTAGCCTCTCTTACGCTCCATTAATATAACATCCTTAGTCAACTGTATCAGATATTGTTCACCTTATCCACACTTGGGACTCATGGTTATAAAATGCGTTTGATAAAAAAAGGTATCCAGTCCTATCCTTTATAATGAAACCTTCTTTCCACTCCCCAAACTAACGTAGCATCTCACAATCCACCTCAACGTGGTTGTTGGAAAACCCGTCGAGTTCTTAGCTCAGATAACATGTGTAGGCCAACCTTAGTAGATTTACATTGTCTATTTTATCTATACATGAACTAATGGTTTTAAAACATGTCTAATAGATAAGATATTTACTCGTGAAACCTTGGTTAAGGAGATCAACCATGTCATAGAAGAGATTATATGATCAATTGGACTTATCATTCTATTCTTCTAGGAAAATTCGATTCCATGAAGGCCTTCATCTCTACACAATCAGGTGAGCATAATGACTTCAAATCAAGGGAGAGGACTTTTATCGAAGCCCTAAAAGCCCTCCAACCAGACCAGAAATCCCAAATGGTAGCTTTATGCGGGATGGGTGGAGTGGGGAAGACCACCATGATGGAAAAGCTTAAGAAAGCTGTAGAAGATGATAAATTGTTTAACTTAATTGTTAAGGTGGTCATAGGGGAAAAGATGAACACCATTGCAATTCAAGATGTTGTAGCAGATTACTTTGGTGTATGTTTAACAGGAAAAAGTCAATCAGCAAGATCTAATTCGCTTCGAAGACACTTTGAGTTTAAGATTGATGGAGGAAAAAATAAGATTTTAATAATCTTGGATGACGTATGGAAATTCGTTCATCTGAAAGATATTGGCTTAAGTCCTTTGCCAAATCAAGGTGTTGGTTTCAAGTTCTTGTTGACATCACGAGACGAAAGCGTTTGCACTACAATGGGAGTGAAAATTAACTCAATTTTCAAAGTGGATGTCATACAAGAACTAGAAGCACAAGGTTTCTTTCAAAAATTTGTAGAAATTTCAAATGATGATCATGAGCTATATAAGATAGGGGAAAGTATTGTAAGGAAGTGTTGTGGTTTACCCATTGCCATTAGAACCATTGCTGTTACTCTTAAAGATAAAAGCAAGGATGCATGGATAGATGCCCTTTCTTGTTTAGAGGATCGTGATGTTTACCAAGTTGTGCATGAAGTTATTGAAATGAGCTACAAAAATCTCCAAGAGGATGAGATTAAATCAGCTTTTCTGCTTTGTGGTTTATTTCCAGAAGAGTTTGATATTCCTATAGAGGACTTGGTGAGGTATGGATGGGGACTAGGGTTGTTTAACAAAGTGTATAGTATAGCACATGCCAGAAATAAGTTGAACACCTACATTGAGCGACTCATACATGCAAACTTGTTGATTCGAAGTCAGAAAGTTGGGTGTGTCAAGATGCACGATTTGGTACGTGATTTTGTTTTAGATATGTGCTCTAAAGGCGAACACATGTCAATTGTTGGCACTATGTCAAACTTGCCTGCAAAACATATGAATGACTTTTGCAAAAGAATTTCCCTAACATGCAATGGTATGTTTGAGCTTCCTATTAACTTTAAGTTTCCAAACCTTTCACTTTTGAAACTTATGCATGGATATGAGTCGGTCAAGTTTCCTAAAGACTTTTACGAAGACATGAAAAACCTTCAAGTTATAGCATATGATAGAATGAAGTATCAACCGACTTTTAGATCACTTCAATGCTCTATCAACCTTCGAACACTTTGTCTCCATGATTGCTTATCCAAGTTTGATTACTCTTCTATTGGTGATCTTTTTAATTTGGAAGTGCTTAGCTTTGCTCATTGTAGGATAAATAAGTTGCCATCCACTATCGGAAATTTAAAGGAGCTAAGGTTATTGGATTTGACTGGTTGTTATGATCTTTGTATTGATGATGGTGTATTGAAAAATTTAGTCAAGCTTGAAGAGCTTTATATGATAACACATAAATTTTTCAGGAACTCTATAAAGGGAATTAGGTTCACACATGCCAATGGTGATGAATTGGTAGAGTGTTCAAAAAACCTGACTTCATTAGGAATTGAGTTCTTTGACATTAATGATTTGCCAAAGAATATGTCACTGAAGAAACTTGAGAGATTCAAAATTTCTTTGGGATGCAATTTAGAAGAAAATTATGGCAAAGACTTGGTCATGAACACATTGATGTTGGTCATCAACAAATGTGAATTATTGAATTCTAGGATGAATGAGTTGTTTGAAAAAACAGAGGTGCTTCATTTACAGGTGGATGGTATGAATGATCTTGGGGAAATTTTACTAGAGTCTTTGCATCATCATCAATCCTCATTTTACAACTTAAGAGTCCTTCATATTTGTGAGTGTGAAAACTTGACATATCTCTTTCAAATCAATGTGGCAAACGGTCTTACGAAGCTTGAGTACCTTCAAATAACCAAGTGTCCTGTTCTAGAAACGCTAGTATACAGTGAGAATGTTCAAGTTGAGGAGATTAAATTTCAAGCGTTAAAGTTTCTATCTTTGGGTCATCTGCCAAAGCTAATGAGTTTGTGCAATGATGCCAATGCAATTGAGCTACCACAACTTGAGGAGTTGATACTGGAGAGTCTACCAAATTTCAATAGCATTTTTGCAAGCAGTAAATCAAGTGATATTTCTGCAATGCAACCTTTGCTGAACAAAGAGGTGTGCAAACAAAATTCTAAATTTAATAAACTAAATACATATAGTTGTATATGGATTTAACAAGGTTGAACTATTATTATGCAGGTTGTGATTTCTCGGTTGAAGAAATTGAAGATACATAACATGGAGAAGTTGACGAAGATATGGCCGAATGACTTTGAAGAGATTGGGATTTTAGAGTTGAGAGTGATTACATTGGAAAGATGTGATAGTGTTGTGGATTTGTTTCCGAGAAATCCGATGTCGTTGTTGCATCATCTTGAAGAACTTGAAGTTAAGTATTGCAATTCAATTGATGTGATATTTAACATTGACTTGGGACATGTTTGTGAAACTGAGGAAGCCAGTATCTGCTTGAGAAAAATTCATGTGCATGGGCTAGGGAAGCTAAATGAACTATGGAGGATAAAAGGTGTAAGTATGTCTGGTCTCCTTGTTTGTTGTGGCCTTCAAGATGTTGAATACATAAAGATAAAAGATTGTATGAGGTTTAAAAATATATTCACCCTTGACGCAAGTAACGGTGGAGAAAATGGGATGAACAATGCATCATTCATTAAGAGTATCCAAGAGCAAGAGGTATGTATGCACGACTTTGATTTTTGTTGTGATTTTTTGAAAATATATGTATATAAACATAGCAGTCAGTTATGTATTTTAATAATTACACTTATATGCAGATTAATGTTACATCCAAGGAAGAGGTAAACCAAGTTGGTGATACTATTTCTAATGTTGTAGTTCCATCCTATCTCATTCACAATCTTCATCACCTTGGTAAAATTTCTATAGAAAATTGTACACAAGTGAATGTGGTTTTTGAGATAGAGATTACAAGTAGTAGAAAATTGGAGACAACAACTCAACAACCGCTTAAGGATTTAAAGTTGAAGAACATGGAGTGTATGAGTCATGTGTGGAAGTGTAATTGGAATACATTCTTAATTACTCATAAACAACAACTAGAAGAATCCTCTTCCTTATTCCACAGCCTCACAACCATATCCCTTACAAGATGCAAAAACATCAAGTACTTGTTTTCACCTCTAATGGCCAAACTTTTCTGCAACCTAAAGGGTGTTCAAATAATCTTATGTGATGTTATTGAAGAAGTTGTTTCAGACAGAGACGATGAAGATGAAAATGAAAGAATGAGTCCATTTACATCTATCGACACAAGCACCAATTTGTTTCCTCATTTGGATATTCTCTACCTCAAAGACCTACCAAATCTCAAACGTATCGGTGGTGGTGAAATACCTTTCAGTAATACCAATACAACAACTACCTCCACAGCTCATGATCAACTTAAGGTATGTTTATTTAATTACTTTTGTAGTATCTATTTTATTCTTTGCCTGTCAATAACATATGTTATTTCCATAAACGAAACTAAAAAGACAAAATAAAAGTTATTGAACTTTTTGTTAGTTTTTCTAATTCCATACTTAAAAAAAATGAATTACATTGTTATATAGACAATCATATTTATTAATTTAAATTACCAAACGCTTAATCATTGTTAATGATTGTTAAGAGGGTACTATGGGTACAATATGATAATAACATTCACATTATATATAAACTTAGTTGGTGTCAACATGGTAATATGTTTGATTCACAATGTGCACGTATAAATCTTATTGTTTCAGTGTGTTAGAACAATGTGATTTATTTATGTTCAATATTCAGGATCTTATTATTTTAATGAATTCATGACGGTAGGGGGTTTTTAAGGTTGTCTTGTGTGTGTTATCTATTGGTGCAGAGGGAGGACGGCGGAGGGGTTCATTGATGTGTGTTGATATACATACGTTGTGGTTTTTAGTAAATTTAAAAAAATATATATAAATAATAATGTATGTGATTTACACAAATGCTCTTTAAATCATCAAATAATTTAAGGATATTGTAATAGAGGGAGGTTCATACAAGAACAACTCATTTTAAAGGAACAAATGAATCAAATGTGAGCCACACATTATGTGGGACACACCCATTAATTAAATCATATGTGATTTAGTGGTGGGACCACCAGAATCATATATGATTTAATAATGGGTGGGTCCCACATTGGCCCACATCATGTGTGATCAAAAATGGTTCCTTTGTTCCTATAAAATGATTTTGTTTTTGTTTGTACTTTTCTCTATTGTAATATGTAGACATATTTACGTCACATATTATTTCTTTAATAAATCACTACATTTAAAATAGTTACTTTTTGCAGTTTTTTCAAGCGGATTTTGTTCCGGGCTGGTCCTTATGCCAATACTTTAGGGATATAAGTATATGGAAGTGCGACGCATTGTCAAGTGTGATCCCGTCTTATGTTGTAGGACAAATGCAAAAGCTTGAAAGGCTTGCAATATCATATTGTGAATCGTTGGCAGAGGTATTTGAGACTCAAAGGATCAATACTACACTCACAATTCCAAGACTAAAATATATTGATGTGCCTCAACTGTTCAACCTAAAGGCATTGAAGATCCGTGGTTGTGGGCGTTTGGAACACGTATTCACATTTTCTACACTTGAAAGTCTCAAGCAACTCCAAGAGTTAAACATAGCTCAATGCAACATAATGAAAGCGATTGTGAAGGAAGAACATGAAGAGCAAACAATGACATCAGCTAAGGTTGTGGTATTTCCTCGTCTAAAGTCCATTATTCTACAAGATCTACCAAACCTTGTGGGCTTCTTCTTGGGGATGAACGAGTCCCGGTGGCCATCATTGGATGACGTTCATATTTGCAATTGCCGACAAATGATGGTGTTCACATCTGGTCACATGATAACTCCCAAGCTCAAGTACATATACACAAACTTAGGGAAACTTAGTGTTGAATCTGGCTTTGACAACCTTCTCTTTGAGGTATGTTTTTTTTCCTATTAATTTGTGAATCATCTATTAAAAAAAATCACCCCAAGTAAAGGTATTAAAAACGTTGCTACTACTCTGTGTAAAAGTTTAAGTTGTCTATTTAAATTATAGATAATACCTTGAATCAAGTTTCTTTTTTCCCATTTTGAAGGGTAAATTAGAGTAACTTATCATCATTAATGTATTTCTATCTATGTTGAAGTATATAGAATGGATTCTAAAAAAGTTATCTCCTTTGAATGTATTCTTGAGATCGAGCCAAATAAATAATTTAACAGAAAAGGTTTATTGGATCATTTGAATTAATGATTATAGTTTCAAACGGAAACTCATCTATTATTGCGTAGAGTGAGGACGGCCGAAAACGCGTCACGTGGCATATTCCGTTTGAATAATCATGTACATATACATATAATATATATATATATATAGAGTCAAGTTCATTTAAAAACCAAAACATTATATATATATATATATATACCTTAATTGTGTTTGTCTTGTTTGGCCTTGCAGAAGCCATTCTCATGTTTAGACGATACAAGCCCGTGCCTTGCTACATTAGAAGGGAGTCGCTGGTATTTTCATAATATCATCGGAATGAATGTGCATTTCAATTGTGATATTAAAAAGATTATTCCATCCAACGAGTTGTTGCAACTGCAAAAGCTGGAAGACATTCATGTATGGGGTTGTTATTTTGTAGAGGAGATATTTGAGGCATTGGAAGGGTCGGATAGTGAATTACAACCCGTTGTTGTGAAATATCCAAACCTAAGACATGTGCATTTACTAGAGGTAGACAATCTCAAGTATATATGGAAGAACAACCCGTGGATGACACTGGAGTTTCCAAACCTAACAGATCTATCTATCAATGGGTCTGATAGATTAGAACATGTGTTCACTGGCTCCATGGTTGGTAGTCTATTGCAACTCCAAAAGCTAGATATAAGCTATTGTAAGAAAATAAAGGTAATTGTGAAGGAAGCCAATGTTGATGTCGAAGAACAAGAACGTGATGCCAAATTAGTGAACGAGATTGTTATGTTACCTCGACTAAAGTCCTTAAGACTTAAGAAACTTCCAAGTCTCATGGGATTTTTCTTAGGTAACGAGGATTTTTCATGGCTATCCTTGGATAACGTGGAAATCATTGGATGTCCAGCAATAAGAGTTTTCACAACGGGACATTTGGCAACTCCAGAGCTAAGAGTAATAGATACAAGTTTTGGGAGGTGTGAATTAGGAAAGGAGGAAGACCTCAACTCCTTTATAAATACCAAACTAAAAGAAGTATGTAGATGTTGTTACTTTCCTTGTCTTTTTCCATCGTTTTTAAAATACATTTGTTAAAAGCCCCAACCAATCCAAATTGTCAACATATTGATTTTCTTTAGGGACTTAAACTCGGAGAAGATGAAGACAATACTTAAATCTCAGATGAAAAAGGTAAATTCTTGCTCTACGCCCTTTTGGATTAACTAAATTTTGTAATTCTTGTTAAAGAAACAAAAACAAAGAACTATCACTAGTACAAAACTGGCTTTTATAAGCGGTTGTTTCGGAGCTTTACATATGGTTTTTGAGTCTTGTATATGGCTAACGTTTATTTCGATCATTTATACATGGTTCCAAAACCGTGTATAAAAGTCACTATTTTTACACGGTTCCAAAACCTTTTAAAAAAGGAAATTTTAACCTTGAATAAACCATTTAAAAAAGGAATACGAAAAATGATTAAACTGTAAGTATTATGTTATATTAATTTTTATATCAAAAATTCCATTTTGTTTGCCACATCTTTTTTACATATTTACCAAAACACATTTTTTTTTGTTCCTAACTTACGGCTAATCAAATTAAGTTTTTGCTAATAAAATGAAAAAGATCTTTACTGCCTTCCTTCAAATATTTTAAAATAGGTATATATTAATATTAAAGTTAATTATATATTTTATATTTTATAGAGGAATAAAGACCAAATCGGTATAATGGGTGGAGAGATGGAGAAGGAAGATTGGAGAGTTGAAAGGTTGAGTACCAAATAATGAGCATATTTCTCGTTTGGATTCAACTTCTCACGAGTAATTCAAGGTACGAATCATCTTTTCTCTACTACAATAACTTAGTGCATAATGTTTAATTTATATAAATCACTATTTTCTATATGGCTACTATTATTCTCACTGAAGCCAAATCCACAATAGATTTTCGTGGTCAAAAGATTTCCCCAAAAAGACCTAAAATAAGTTTCCAGTTAGGAATTGAATTAGGTTAAAGTCGAGGTTTAAAATTTTCATTAATGGAGATCGATCAATCGAAATAGTTTTTGGGTTCGGGTTTGGTAACCCGTCGGATAAGAAAGATGAGATTGGTTTAAATAAAGTGGTAATTTTCAGCTTTGACTTTTCAAACAAGGTCTTTGAATTTTTATTTATTTTTTTTTTTTTGGTACAATAACAAGTTTTCAATTTTCAAGGGGGCCACTAACATAGATGTAACAAAGTTTTAATACTGTATTTGTTTTGTATCTTTTTTTATTTTGACTTGGTGCTACTCTGCTAGTTGTGTATAACGTTTTATGGTGTCGATACCACTTTATGATAGGTTTATAAAATGTTTATGAAAGAGTTCCAATGAAGTGGACGATAAACTTGATATTGTGTTGTCATATGTTACACCAAATAAGAAAATTTTGAAATTTTCTTATAATGATTGCAAAAAAAGGCGGAGTGTTCATTGAAAATATTCGGTTCTTGGATTAATTGTCATCCAAGAACCGAACTGATCCAATTGGATGTTGAGTTTCTCCATTCGATCCGATCCAACAATTAGATATCCAATCGTGTTTTCGGTCGGTTGTAATTGGATTGGTGGTTGTGATTGGATCAGTTGACTTTCTACACACCCCTAACTGTTTTACTTTTTCGGGATATGAGATCAGGTGTGCATACTTCACTACACTCACGCCCTCTCTAAGTGAAGTATTAATTAGGAAATTTAAACTTATGTTATATTTATGAAGAAGGAAAGCTCTTTGTTACACTAAGGCAGACAAATTTTGTTGCATAATTCATTTAGGTTATGTTTGGCAAATTAGCTAATAAGCTAATTGATGACTGATAAGCTAGCTGATGAATAACATTGTTTGGCAAAAACTAGCTGATAAGGTAGCTTATGACTGTAAATGACACAAAAAAAATGTTTAAAAATTGGTTGTGTAAAAAAGTAGCAACAATATATTTGGAAATAAAAAGTCTTATAAGTCTAGATGTTACTCTCTTCTAGTTTTTCAAAAACCTAACTTATGGTGCATCAAAACATACCAAACAATGACTTAGGGGCTGTTTACTTATGCTTTAATGGACTTAATAAGTTATTGGGCTTATTTGCTCAGATGTGAAGGTGTTTATTGGGCTTGTCTGGATTCAGCCCACAACGCATACACTCCCTTCCCTATTGTCGCATCCAAGCTATCATCAAAAGTTACCAACCACAATCAGGGGCGGAACACAGTGAGGGCCAAAGGGAGCCATGACCCCTGCAGTTTTTATAACAAATACCATTTAATAGAAAATTATTTGCATGTGATGTTGTAGCTTAAGTGGTTATCACCTCTGGCCTCTTTACCAAAAATCTCAAGTTCGAATCCATGGGATGGCATTTTTTGCTTTTATTGCATAAGTTCGAATCTATGGGTTGGTTTTTTTGCTTTTATTGCTAAAATATCTTTTGTTTTTTTTTCTTTTAATAATTAGTAAGAATTTTTTCTTCTCATATGTATATTCATTATATATAATTTTTATAATATTATATAAAAGTTTATAAATTTATTTAAATTTTATATAAACAATGTAAAATATCTAGATATTCGTTGTATGTAATAATAAAAGAGGATATAAATCGTTGATATCTCTATTAATTAATAGTATGAAGTTTTACGTATTAATATAAAAAGTTTCTTTTTTTATTTTGGGTCTTCAAAATTTTGTAATATTATTCTTCGGCCCCCGAGACAATGATGTTCGTGTTCTACCACTGACCACAATTTTTTTTAATCTTTCTGTTCTCATAATTTCATAATTACTCAAGACCATTAATTCTTACAATTGTTGTTTTTTTTTTTTTTTTCATTTTTTATAAAATATAAAATGAAAAATTGTTGCCATGCTGGATTATGTCTATTTAAGTATCTTGTGGCCATGGTTTGAAATCATATAACTATATCCCTATTATCACTCTCGTTAATTCGTTTTTCTTCAATCCCAACAAAACCCGGTTCAAGTTTGTTAAAACACTTTTCATTCCCATTTTCAATCTGGTTTAATATCATTTTCTAGAGAAAAGCGAATCGATCGTATCTGATTCCAACGTATGCGATTGTTGACGGTGGCAAAAGGGGAGAACAAGAAGATAGATATAAGGAGGATATGATATTAGTGAAACAATAACGTTAATTAATCGCAAATAACGTATAAATGGCAGGCGGTGGAGATGAGCGAATGCTCGATCAAACGGCAACGTGGTCCGTTGCCATTGTTTGTGCAGTCATCGTTATACTCTCGGTTTTGTTGGAACATATTCTTCATGTCGTGGGACATGTAATTTTTCTGATCCTAAAATTTTACGTTTTCTTATGTATGCTCTCGTAATCATATCAATTATATCATGAAATCACATTACACGAATGATGAATGGATTGTATCTTTCGCATCAAATTGTTCTTTTTCTTTCGTTGGTTATCTGAAATGATGTAATTGATATGATTATCATCAGACAATTATTGATAATCCTTTTGTTGACATAAAGTAATTTTGTTTTAGTTTCTAAAATAACAACTTGTTTTTTAATTTATTTCTGAGATGATGTAATTAATATGATTGTTAGACAATCATTGATAATTTTCTTGTTGAAATGCACAAGGTTAATCATGTAACTTATACGATTATGTGACACTTATTGATAATTCTTTTGTTGGACATAATAACTTAATTTTGTGTTAGTTTTGAATGGAAAAAAATGGCTTGTTTTTTTTTTTTTTTTTTTAATTTCTAAAATGATGTAATTTATATGATTATAAGACAGTTATTGATAATTCTTTTGTTGACATAAATAACATTAGTTTACATTTCAAAATAATGTAATTAATACGATTATGAAACTGTTATTGATAACTCTCTTGTTGAAATGAGTAGGTTTATTTTTATTTTACTTTTTGTAAAAACGACATGTTTATCTGTAGATGTAATTTGTATGATTATGAGATTATTGATGATTCTCTTGCTGATATGCGTAATGTTATTTGGTCTTAGTTTTTGAAGAAACGGCATAAACCTGGGCTAGTGGAAGCACTCGAGAAGATCAAAAATGGTATACATCCGTTAACATTCTTTTTTTATTATTATTAAACGTTTATCAGTAATTTGTTAAGTTACATTGGAATGTATTTAATTGGTGTTGCAGAGCTTATGGTGCTCGGGTTTATCTCGTTGCTTCTTACGTTTACCCAGACGTATATTGCATCGATCTGTGTTTCGAAGGCTCTTACGAAGGATTTCTTGCCATGCAAGAAACAAAAATATGAAAAGGAGGGTGATCTTATTGAGGAAGATGATGGGACTAATGAGAGGAGGCGATTATTATGGTATGGCCAAAGAAGGTTAGCAGGTGGTGCACCAGTTGAATGCAAGGAAGTAAGAATCTTGTTTAATTTCTTGAATTCTTGTTAGAATTATAGAATATGTGGAATAGACATCTTTGTCCCCAAATTCTCAGTCTTTTAATTTATCTGTCTATCAATCACGTCGTTACAAAAAAAATTCCAAAAATGTCAGTGTTTTAATAGACTACTTTATAGGACCTGAAAGTGTTGTAATAAGTTTATAGGACGTTTATTTTTACGTCTTTACAAACTTTTTAGGGCACATTTGAAACTAATTGTCCTGGTAGCCCTTTTCTTTGACAATATTTGAATAAGTGTCTTGTAAAAACAAGTGCCCCATAAAAGTATGTGTTTATAGAATACTTTTTCAAAAGTGCCTTATAAGTTGCTAATAACGCACTTTATTTCAAAAGTGTCAAAAAAACATCGTATAAACCTATTACAATACTTTTAGAAACGACACACAAATATCAGGTCTTGTAAACTTAAGTTCTAAAAAAGTAGTCTATTAGCCCCCTTAAACACTCTTGGTGAATTGGTGTCCTGAAATGGTTTGTTGTATTCTGTGAATCCACGTCACTTCTTCCATTTATTGGTGAGATAGCAAGGAGGCACGAAATTTGGGGACAACTAATTTTTATTTGAATATGTGAAACCCCTATTGGGAACAACAGTTTTTTTTCCAAACATAATGATTAATTTACAACAAGTTAAATTTACTTCGATAAATAACTTTGATGTAATTGTGACTAGGGATACGAGGAGATTATATCGGTTGCTGGATTGCATCAATTGCATATTTTTATATTCTTTTTGGCATGTTTTCATGTATTTTATAGTGCACTCACGATGGTCTGCGGAAACATAAAGGTTAGAATTGTTTATTCTTGTATATATATATTTTTTAGAAGGGTATTTTAGGTTATGCCTAGACTAATCCCGACAATTTATGACTCTAAGACATGAGCCCCAGTGGCCACAATTGTTGATTCAAACCCTAGGCAGATGGGATATTCCACCACATCTCCCAAGGCTTCAACCAATACACCACAGCCCTTGTGGTTTTATTCTTGTATATTTCAATACTAAACACTTTTACATCATATGTGAAAGTATTACAATAAGTTTATACAATGTTTTCTTTGACGTCTTAATAAGTTTTTAGGGCAATTTTGAAATAAATTGTAGTATTAAGTTTATTTTTTTTCATATGAGATCATTGGAGAAAAAATTGTCCTATAAAAAAGTGGCCTATAAAAATTGTTTGCTTATATGATGTTCCATAAAAGTGTGCACTAAGAAGTTATATAGGACATCTTATTTCAAAGGGAACTTGTCGAGACGTCAAAAAAATGTCATATAAATTTATGGACACATTATTATAAAGGATGTACAACTGTTTGATTCTGTAAATTTAAGTCTTATATAGTAGTCTATTAAGACACTAATAAATCCGATTTTGTTGTACTGAAGTAACCTCGTTGTTGTTTTTTGTTTAACAATTACTTGTAACTTTTGCTTTAATTTAGTGCACTTTGGTGCATATATCCAATGTTTTAATTTTAACAAATACAACAATTAAAGGTATACAACCAAAATAGGTTAATAGCGTGCTCACATACAAGCTACGATTTTGTTCAATGCAGACCCGTAAGTGGAAATACTGGGAACGAGATATTTTGCAGGAACATGTATCGCATGGTGGTATGTTCATCGGTTTATTTGTTAATTTCATCGTTACGTTATTTTCAATATGATAGAAATATTATATTTGGAACTAACAATTTGAAGTTATTTAAACTCGCTTGTTGCAACCTACTTTACTGTTTTTTTTCTATACTATCGAGTTTGATCAAAACAGTATTGGATGGTTTTGGACGTCTTTAAAAGTTTCTAATGACATTTAAAAATAAATTATTGTATTAGCTATTTTACATGATACTTTTGAGAAGTGTCACATGAAAACATCTTTTTGTATGTTGCTTGCTTTTATAAGACATTTTTTTCAATAATGTTGTTTAGAAAAAAAAATTAATATGAACTTTATTTCAAAAGGGTACTAAAAACTTGTCAAGTGGTCCAAAAGCATCTTATAAACTTGTTGCAACATTTTTAGATAGGATGTTTTACTGTCTGGCCCTGTAAACTTATAGTCCTATAAAGCCATTTATTTATGTTGTCTTTGACCTAACTAATTTAGGAGATTTATGTCATTATGATGCATAGAATCATTAAAATACCGGCTTGCAAAGGAATTGTCTTTCGTGAAACATCACACTGGCGCTTTCACTCAAACTCCAACGATGTTTTACATCGTAAGTAAATCATAACCAAGTGTTCTTTTCTTGTTTTTTAGCAATACAACGATTACTTTGCAAGAATTATATGATGATTACAATTTACAAACTCGATCACTCATTCAAAAGTTCATTCATTTCAGGTTTGCTTCTTTCGGCAATTTTTTATGTCTGTTCGTAAATCAGATTATTTGGCCATGCGTACTGCTTTTTTCTCGGTGAGTTCAAGCTTATAAGTATAATATTTGCTTAGAACCTTTGTAACCTCAGTTTGTTTAACTATTAATATCAAAATAAGTAGTTACAATTTGAGATGCACAAGGCCTGGGCTATTTGGTTTGAGCCTGGGCCTTTCAAGCCCTTTTCAGTGAGTGAAAGAAAGGCCTTGATACTTTTAGGCCCGGACCAAGCTTAGCCGCTTGGGGGTTTAATTAAAACGGGACTAGTTGGGCTTTTCTAGACCAATCCAAACTTTTCAGTTTGAACTGGGCTTCGAGCTCACTAGATCCACCTTTTTGGGCAGGCTTGGACCATACCTGGGCCATGCTTTTAGATCGGGTTTTTTTGTGCATCTCTAAGCATATATATTTTTTAACTGTTTTTGTTCGAATTTTAACATATAGGTGCATTTAAGTCCTGGGAGTCACTTCAACTTTCAAAAATATATAAAGAAGTCACTAGAAGATGATTTCAAAGTAATTGTAGGAATCAGGTAATTATTTATCTACTTGCGAATTAGCAATTGTTACGATAAAGTGTTTCACACGTTTTCTCTTCTTTGTATATCTTAATATGAAACATTTTAGATATTTGATTGTTGGTCGAATTTTTTAATTAAATTACTTGTGAATTAACCATAGTTTTTATAATAGAATTACTTTTACTTTTACATGTAAACAACATATTTAGTTTTTTTTTTTTTTTTAATTTTAGTAAATTTATTTGACAAATATCAGTGACGACACTATGATGTAATAATATAAAAAAACTCGTTCACTCTTATTTTGTCTACGATCTAACCATGTTTTATGACAATTCCAGCCCGTTATTATGGGCTACCGCAGTCCTCTTTCTTTTTGCAAACGTTGACGGTGAGACATCCATCTTTTGTATTGTTCGAGATCAATATTGTTTTTTAATCAATGTATTTGGTTTGACGTATTGATTAATTATTATACTTTTTTTCCTAAAAACACCGTAGTTGGTACATGAAAATTGCTATTATAGTTGACAATAACACATAAAATCGCGGTTACAATTATTAACTTGTATTTATTTTCATGAATTCTTAAGTCAACTAAGTTGTTTTTCTAACATATTTGAAAGTTTAATAACTGATGAATATGTTCAAACCAAATATAATGATTAAAAATGATAGATATTTGTTGTATCTTAACGGCTAACTGTAGTAATTGTTGGTAACGTTTGCAGGAGCTCGGGCTATGACTTATCTCTCTCTATTTCCTGTAATGGTAAGCATCTCTTATGTTCTGTCGTTAATCATCTTATTGGCATAAATAAATTACGCCCGAAATAAATTCAGTCATTCTAAAAATATTTTAAAATAATCCAAACGTCTATCTTTTTGCGTGTTTGGAGTTAAAGAAAACGTAACCGATGGGGAACACGATCCACACACCTGGTTTTCACCGGGGAATCTCTGAGTTGACTGGGACTGGGACAGTGAATACCGAAATTTAGTAACCACTAACCGGGATGGGATACCGCTCTAGGATTCTCAACTCGACCCGAGTACTTAATATTAACCTTTTATATTATATAATAAAAGTTGAGAAATACCACGAGTATTGGTTAATTGTTTCATGGATAAACTTTTGATGATATAACAACGTGGATTTATATGATTATTACAACCATTGATTATACTTTTATATTATTTGTGTTTGAACTAAGTTTGTTTAAAGAATGACTAACCATTGATTTTTCTAAAGATTATCTTAGCCGTTGGAACAAAGCTTCAAGCAATCGTGACACAAATGGCTGTTGAAATTCAAGAACGACAATCTGTGGTACAAGGTGTACCCATCGTGGAACTCTCTGATCGACACTTCTGGTTTAATCAGCCAAGATTAATTTTATATCTAATTCAACTCACACTCTTTCAGGTAGTGTTTTTTGGTGTTAATTTTGTATTATAACAAGTACGATAGTTAGTTTATAATGGGAGTACAAATACGATGGTTAGAAAATTCATTCACTTTTTAAAATTACGATACAAGCACGTTCTAATAAACGATGAGTGAATTAGTCTAATCATCATACTTGTAGTTCTGTAGAAAAATATATATAACCACTGGTGGGAGGTAAGAAGAGAAGGTTAACGAAAGATTCGTATGTGAATCATTGAAGAAATCCATTTGAAGATGCATATGTGAATCTGTATGAATAATCTGTAACGTTGGTTCACACACCTCTTCAATTATATTTTTTTGAATTCTTTTTCAATGGATTCACATGTGAACCTTCACTTCTTACCTTCTCACAATATTTAGTTTTCTTATTTAAACCGGACCCTTATTTGTTAAATGCAACAAAAAGATACATTGATTAGAATGTCGTAAAGAGTGATGTATTTTTTTTTGTTCCACAGAATTCATTCGAGATAACACACTTCTTTTGGATATGGGTAATTGTATTTATTTATTTTAATACCTTTTTCGTTCATTTTATTAAAAACTACTTAAGATGTCATTATCTCTTGTAGTATGAGTTTGGACTTGATACTTGCTTTCATGAGAATCCGATTCTTCAGTACGGTAGAGTCCTTATCGGGTAAGTTTTGAAGCCGTTTCTTAATACGTTTCGTTTCTTTTACGACATGGCATATGAGCTTTCATATGTTAAACTTGACAAACCTATGAAAACTGGGTATGGGGCCAAGAATACTGGTTTAGAGTGTCACACCAGCTAAACTTGGACCATTTCTTCCCAATATGTTTTGGAACCTCCCTCCTCTCCGAAGGGATTTTTTAAGAAGTAATGTAATGAGGTTTTACATATTCTCACATGGTATCAGAACCGGTGTCTATCATTTTAGGGACTCGGGTACTCGACACTCTTGAACACTTTTTTGGTGTGTTGTCTTAATTTTGGAATTCTTATTATGACGTTTATTGAAATTTTATTTGACAGAATTTTCGTGCAAGGCTTATGTAGCTATAGCATACTTCCACTCTACGCCCTTGTTACACAGGTAATCCCGTTGTAAACTAACCACGATATTTTCTAAAATAGAGAAAAAAAACAACTGGAAGACATGGAAACCTAAAAGTTTTGAGTTTCAATCTTAAACTTGTTATTACCTATGATAAAATTCCGTTTTCTTTGAAAGTAGTTTTGAGTTTTTTATAAAGTCATTTAAAGTACCTTTTGTTGTTGTTACGTTTTGCTCGAAAATATTAGATGGGTTCGACAATGAAGAGGTCTATTTTTGATGATCAAACATCGAAAGTTCTCAAGAGTTGGCATCAAGGTGCAGTGAAAAAAGAGAAAAGTGCGCATGGTAAAACAAAGACTTCCGAGGGAGGTTCTGTCAAGGGTAAGTCAGGCGATATATCGAGATCGGCATCCTCGAGACAGGGCGCCAACATTGTTGCGAGTGTTGACATACCTGACGATAAGGCATCTTCATAAACGGCGATCCCAATGCATCTATTGGAGATCTGTATGTGTAGACATTTTTTTGAGATTTACAAAAAAAATTACAGATGATAGACTTTACTAGTTATTCCAAGTCTCGTGTTTTGCCCCTGACTATAAGGCAACTTATTACTTACTTATGATATTTTTTTCACTTGGGTTAAAATTAATAATGCTACAATGACTTGTATAATAAAGTTGTATATTTGTTTATTTGGTCGTTTATGGTTTGATTGGAAATTGTATAGCCTTTTATTATGTTTGTTTATGATTCAATTGTATATTAAACTCATGTTCTGGTTTGATTGAAAAATGTCTAGCCTTTTATTATGCTCGTTATGGTTCGATTGCATATTTTGTTGTCATTTACATTTGGGCAAATCGAACCAAAATAGAACGAACTTCAGCTTAAATCCTTATTATGGTAAATAGCTTTTCAAAACGTACTATACATTTTGAAAAACCAACTTTTGATAATTTTCATTTTGAGAAATCAAAGTAAAACCAACTTTTTTTTCATTGTTGCAAATAGAAAATATAGAATTGTGCTGAAAGATCATGCTTACTAGGGGAAAAAAACTAAAAATGAAATTTATTCAAACTAACAATATTCTGAGTTGTTTTACAAAAAGAAAAATATTTTAAATCATATGCAAACCCTAGTATTTAAAAGTTAAAGACATATATATGGTGTCAATTTACATGACCATCGTGATATTTTTTTTATTGTTTTATATTAAAAAAACACAAGTACGGTTAAGGTTTGAATTTTGATGCAGCGAGAAAGTTTGGAAGAATCGACAAGCGTCTAAACACTTTTGATATGTGAAAATTATGAAACGTAAAACTTAAAACAAGAGAATAATTTATAAAAACTCTCAAAGAGAATAATTATATTGATTGACAAACTTGAATACAACTGAAACACGTGGAATTATAAACCTAATCCTAAACTAACTAGAAAACTAAATAAAATATCTACTAAAGATAAATCATAAAGAGAAATGAAACTAAGTAATAATAATCTTAACCCAATTATAAAGATAAAAAATATTAACTAAAACAAAATAATTATCCTCAACTAATTAAGAAACAAAATAATGAAATAAATATATTAAGATATAAACGCAATTCTTGTAGGACAACTTAGAATACGCACATGACTGTGTTTCATCTTTTGATGCTGGATTTTGGGTTCTTTGGGATTGTTTTATTCGTTTCTAAAGATCCCTAAAAAAACTTATTGATGCTAGAAACCTCTATGTATCAGTCACCCTTACTTGAAAAGAATTCGTCCTTGAGTTCACTTGAAAACCATCTTCATTTGACACGTAGAAAATTTGTTTCTATAAGACATTTGGATATGCAATTCGACATTTGGATATGCAATTCTACAAAACGTATTAATTCAAATCCCAAAGGATGCTTTTGTGTATATCTTTATATATATAAAAGGAAGAACCACTAAAAATGATGTGGCACATCCTCATACTTAGAATCACCTCTAACTTTTTTCTCATTTTTTTAATGTTGAATATGTTAAAGACCATTCTACCCCTAAATATCAATTGTGTATTTGATTATAAGAGGGCTTCTTTGGTAATTTCACTTCCAAATTCATTAGCTTTAACTTTCAAAGTATGTAACTCCAACTACATTCATTTTAGACTCTTCATTTTTCCATCTATTAATTCAAGGAAAGTGTAAAGTAAATGATGTTACTCATCCTCTTGATTTCCCTCTCTATATATTCCTTGAAAGGCATGCCCTCAAAATCATTTCTACCACCAAGTAAAAACGATCGTCAATATTACATTGTACATTCGATGTTTGCCAATTTGCCTATAAAACCCTATCTTTATATTCTTTTATATGATGTTCTAGATCTCTAAGAAGAATCTCTAATTCATCATTTGGTCCTATTCAAGGAATTTGGTATGAATCTTTCTATGTTGGCTCGATGTTCACATGCTATTCATCCTTTAACGACTCTTATTTGTTGAAAAAATATTGTTATATTGATGTAGTTACTTTTGTATTCGTCCTATGATACTATTTCTAAGTGTTACTATCTCTCAATTCAAGTTTGCATTTTTTTTATCTTACAACTCCACATGAAAAATGTACATCTTCTCAAGTTCTTTCGCTCTTCATCTCTCAATTTATTCATCACTATTCGGTTTTACCTCTAATTGTTGAGATATCTATTTTTTTTACTTTTGTTGTGATTTTGGTAGGTTTATCTTTTGGCTACTCAAGAGTTCCACGCTTATTAAGGTAAATAGGTAATACGTTCTTTTTGTTTTGTTGATGTATGCACATTTAGTACTCAAATATCTGAGCATCATTATCAAACATTGAAATGCGTAACTATCCATTTAACCGTCATGAAATTTCAACATTACAGGTATATGGACGTAGCGCAATGAAAAGCCTTCTCTTCTAAAACGAAACAAGGAAGATTTGCATTATAAATTTAGACTTCCATGTACGAATATTATTCTAGCATTGAAATTTAATTAAGTTTTTTGTTCTAAATATGTAGTCCATTGTTGTTTATTATAAGTTCATAGCATTGTTAAGGTTACATACAAGGAAACTATATTATTTATAATTACGAATAAAAAGAAACAAATTACTCAGTTTTCAAATAGGTTGTTTTACCTTACAAGGCCTTAAATCATATAATCTTTTTATTCCATTTACAACATTGTATGGTTAATTATTTCATGTCTCTTAACGAGTAAAAAGAAACAGATTACTCTTTAGTTTTCAAATAGGTTGTTTTACCTTACAAGGTCTTAAATCATATAATCTTTTTATTCCATTTACAACATTGTATGGTTAATTATTTCATGTCTCTTATTTGATTATATGGTTATACCAAATAGAAGACATAGATTCGTAATGCGAAAAAGTAAACTTTTATTTTATGATTTGTTTGGGAGGGTGGAGGATATATGTATGTGAACTATATAATTAATTACGTTGCAAAACAATGTTTATGGAAATGCAACTTTACGCATAATAATTAATATTTTGTGTATAGACTTACTATTAAATTTTTTGTAAATAAAACTTTGACATTAAAACATTATTACTTTTACATAAAATAAAAGACTGTATTGAATCCCAATGTTTAGGAAAAACAATTCCTATAGATGAAACAGAATTATGTACCAATTATGGCATTTAAAACGGTTCCAATATACCATAAAATATGTTAGATTCATTTCATCAGTTGTCAATATACGAATAGCATGACTTCATAACTTGGTTACCTATTTTCTAACAAAATAAATTTCATCACCGCGCAACGCGCGGTGCCACACACTAGTTTCTATACAAGTGATACCTTATCAAACTCAAAAGGATAGTAAACGATAATAACTTTAATAGGAACTATTTCGGTCAAATCTGGAACCTTGAATGTCAAAATAATGGAAGCATCTTCTTTAAAATTACCTTTTTCAACTTCTTGGGACGACAACTTCGTTGGCGCGGAAATTTCCTCAACTTTGTTGGGATGACAACTTCGTTTTTCAAACCCGTCACTTCTCCGATGGTTGTTGTTGACGAAGTCGGGTTGAAACAAAATAATGAAAAAAAAAAGATTAAGTGATCAGAAATTAAAAATTCTTAAATATTAATTTAGATTTATTTTAAATAATAAGAATTCTTAAAAAAAATTAATTTATTGTTTCATTATATAATTCAAATAAATATATATAATTTAAATTCTTAATGTATTAATTAATAAAAATAACAATACTATATAAAATAAAAAATTACAACTAGATTAAAATTTAAAAATGCAACAACTACATTTAAGTGGGGTAATTGGGTGTTTCAAATGTCTTCCACGAAATCCGAGTATGAGAGAATGAGTTAAGGTTACCTATAGGGTTTGACTAAAAAGCAGAGGTTTTGACTAAACCATTGTGTTTTAAACAAATATTTAACAAACCATTGTAGTTTTAAAAATATTTCCTAAATAGTTGTATTTTTAATTAAACCATTATTATTTTTATTTTTGTTTTCAAATCATAATCTCTTCCAAACTATGGATGAAGTGTATTTTCAAGGCATTAATTATTCTCATGGCTATATATAACATTTTCAATATAGAAAATAATGGCGAGATTTGTATTGAAATGGACGATCTTATTTAACACGAGAGCATTATAAAAAATAAATAGATAGTTAAATTTTGGATTATCCTACAACTATAGATGGTTAAATTTCCATGAATAAATTCACATTTCTAAACCCAAAAAATGGTATATATATAGGTTGTGTATTCGCACATTGTAGCGAAATGCATCTCAATTCCAAAATCAATAACTCAAACCTTCAATCCTTATTGTTTTGTTAAATTTTCATGGATGCCTTGACACTGCATTTTCCATAAAAGGTTTTTCTTGCCTTCTTGGAGTAAGCAATGACAAATGTTGGTGGATATATAAGGCCATCCTTAATGGCGTCGGTATGGGGTACCGGTACCGCCTCTACCGACGGTGAACACCGTCGTGGATGGCCGGTACCGGACCGGTAGTGGTGGAGACCGGTAGCCGCATGCCGATTGAATTTGCGTGTTTAACCCCCCCACCCAACGGCTATTTTTAACGGCTATTTTTTTTTTAATTTTTTTTACTTTTTTTTTCTTTTTACTAACTATATATACAAACATTTTAACCCATTTTTTTACCTCTACACCTTCTTCTACACTCTCTTCTACATTCTCTTCTACACTTCTACACTCTCTACACTCTATTCATCTTTTTACTCTTCCATGGATAAAGACGGGTCCGGTTCCGGGTCAAGGCGTGGTAAGTCGGTACCAAATGTTTCGGTACCGACTACCCAAACGTCTCCAACACCTCCATCGGTTGGCTACCGACCCCAAATGATGAGGCCGATGGGTTTTGAGGGATGGGGATACCCGCAAGATTGGGCTTATGCTCATTTGCTTGCGCAACATACATGGCCTA
Organism: Centaurea solstitialis; assembly: GCA_030169165.1. Classification (NCBI taxonomy): domain Eukaryota; kingdom Viridiplantae; phylum Streptophyta; class Magnoliopsida; order Asterales; family Asteraceae; genus Centaurea; species Centaurea solstitialis. The sequence continues at coordinate 46,789,738 of CM058046.1, read as the reverse complement.
CGGTACCCCAATCTTCCGGTGAGCAACACGTCAACCCATCGCCGCCGGGAGTGTGGGATATACGAGACGATGACATCCATCTCTACGACGACGATATAGACGACAATGTACCCGAAACCCAACCGATGCCGTCACCGCCGCCGCCGCCGCAAGAACCATCACAAACCAAACGTAAATACAAACGCAAGGGTAAGGCTCCGGCTACGGACACGAGTGAGAATCCAAGCACGGATAAAGCGCCGTGTAAACCGTGGTCGTTGGACGAGGAGATAGCTTTGGCAAGAGCATGGGTCACAATTTCGGAGGACTCAACCATAGGTAACTATCGAAATAAAGGTATATAAAAAACCTAATAATGTTGTTTTAATTTTTTTTTTAATGTGGTTTTAATTTTTTCGTTTTGGATAGTAGATAACTTTTGGGGGGCGATTAAAGCGGACTTCGACAAACGCACATTACGACTTCAACGTCCGCTCCGGAGACGCCATTCCGACCAAGGCGAAAATGCTCTTATCTACCGTCGCCAAGTTCGCATGTATTTACAATAATCCATCGAACTATAGACGAAGTGGCGAAACCGACATTGACATTCTTAATCGAGCTAAGGACCGATTCCACTTCGAGTACCACAAGGCTTTCACGCACGAACACGCTTGGAGACAAGTCAAAGACAGTTCGAAGTTCGATGCGGTTAAGATGCAAGACCCAAAAAACATCCGTGCACCCACATACAAACGGTTAAAGACGTCCGAAACCCCAACCGACTCCCCCGGCGAATCCGACGCTCGCACTCACCATGTGAACTTCGGCAATGACGACCTCCCCTCCCCAACCGAGCGGCCACGACCGATGAGTCGAAACGCCGCGAGACGTGCGGGGTCTTCCACTACGGCCGCGTCAAGCTAGAGCGTGTTGAACATCGCGATCTCTTTAGAGGCCATCGCGACCAACGTGGGTTCGATTATGGGATCGATTAACAACCGGCAACGAACTGTAGACTTAAAAACGTTCATGGAACCGCACGACCATCTCACGGGTATACAATTGCAAATCATGTTGCAAGAGAAGGAAATCATAGCCGAAAGATATGGGTGACAAAAATATTGGTGACCGAAATTTTATTTTTATTGTAATTTTATTTTAATTTTATTTTAATGTATTTTAAATTTGAATTTGAATTTTAGTTATTTTAATTTTAATGTATTTTAAATTTGAATTTTAATTTGAATTTTAGTTATTTTAATTTTGATTATTTTGATATATTTTAGAAATAAAAAAAATAAAATGAGGGGTATGAGTGGTATGGTTAAGGATGAAAGGTATGGAATTGGTAGGGTAGTGGTAAAGCTGATGTGGCAGCTGATGTGGCAGCAGAAATGGGTGGTATGGGTGGTATGGCTAAGGATGGCCTAACTACAATCTAGTAGGATGGTATAGGTTATGTTAAAAATTATACTATGAACTAAGGGAAAAAAAACAACTATCTTCCTTGTAATATGGTCCCTTGTTTCATCTTCTAAAAAAACAAAGAAATTACTAAAAAACTGTAAAAAAAAAGATATAACATAATAATCATATTGTTTTAATTAGAAATCGTAATACTATGGATGATTAATACATCAATTTCGGCAGACGAAACCAAGCATAACATAATCAAATTCTAAAAGTAGTAATATGAAAAACAATTTTTTGTTGATTTATTTTTATAATGTTCTTTTGTTAAATAAAATCGTTGACTCCAATACAAATCTCGCCAACATTTTTCTATATTGAAAACGTTATATATAACCATGAGAATAATAAAAAAATTTGAACAAACACTACATCCACATTTTGGAAAGGAGTATGATTTGGAAACAAAAATAAAAATAATAATAATTTAATTAAAAGTACAACTATTAGGGAAATATTTTTAAAACTACAATAGTTTGGTAAATATTTTCTTAAAACACAATGTTTTGGTCAAAAACTCCTAAAAAGCATGAGAGAAATATGAGAGAGATATGACTTATGAGAGAGTATGAGTTACGGTTATATATAGAACTTAATTAAAAAAAAAATGAGAGAAGGTTATATATAGGGTTTAATTAAACAAAATTGTTAAACGTTGTTTTGCCCACTATGCCAGCAACCCCACGAGGTTCATGAAATACCTCACTATCGAGGACGGGGGAGGTGTTCACCTCGCAACCCCGATGCACTTCCCCGCTAGGCGGAAGCATCCACTCCATCCGCCTAACCGCTCAATATTCAAACAAAATAATATATTTGAAAGAAATTAGCTTGAATGACCAAATTATGGTTGCATATTAAACTTATGAAAATTGCATCGTTCGTCCTAGTGATTTCGAATTTTGTTTTTTCTCTTACGATTTGCATTTCATTTTTGTTTTTGTCCTTAAATTAACTTCTTTTGTGGTTTATGAGGAATGAAAACAGCACTGAACTGTAAGCTACAAAAACAAATATTGATTGTAAATCGAAAAAACAAAAACATCACTGAGTTTTATAGCATAAGGACACAATAACTGTAGTTTAAATACATAAGGACTAAAACCGTAGTTTTCAACAAACTAGAAGGACTAAAAACATAGTTTTCTCTTGCATAAAATTAAAATGATTTCAATTAATATCCCTTTTGAATATTCTTCAAAATTGGAAGGATGTGAATTTGGTACACCATCATCACAGTGGATAATATAGCTTTACAATCTTTTCACTTGGCCATGGCTTCTTTGCAGAGAATAACTCCATTGATTTCCACCAAACCCATAAAAGGGCATCAAGAAATTCATCAAAATCAAGCATTTCTGGCCTTACCCATTTCAAGAAGATCAGCAATTTTGTTATCTGTTCTTCCATTAACCCTAATTTCAAACCCCCAAGATTCTTTTGCAAGAGAAAGACGCAATAGAAAGGCTATCCCTCTTGAAGATTTCCTCACTACCCGTTAGTCAATTACCAATCTATCCCTCTCTTTTCTCTCTAATATACGTATATATATATATATACATATGTATGTATGTATACACACATTGCTCTTTGTTATATGTTCTTCTATGAGGTTTTTGTTTGAAAAATGGTATATTGGTAATGGGCATTTGCAATCATATTCAAATACTGGATTGATTTTGACTTTTGTGGTCCAATTTGTCTTCTTTGGAATTCAGGATTGAGATAATTTTATTGTTATTAAGAAGATTGGGAATTTTGACTTTTGTGGTCAAATATGTTCTTTTTCTGTATTGTGAAATGATGTTATTTGTTTCCTTCAAAGTTGGATCACTTTTGCATTAGAATTGTGAACTTTAGGAACAAAAGTGTCCAAATTTCTTGTTTAAGGCATTGAAATGGAGCTTTTGAAAGTGGGCTTTTTCCAAAAATAGAAATGCATGAAAAATTGAAAATGCAATGCATTTTGGTCAGATTCCAATGTTTTAGTGATGTACATTGGTCTAAAATGTTAAAAGATATTACATTTGAGGTACCAAAATGAAGGTCTTGAAAGTACGTTACACAATATTTGAAGCGGACCAAAGTTGGTAGAGGCATTTTAGATTTGTAAAGGTAGAAGTTAATTACAGGTATAAAATACGAATGAAATTCGTGTTTTTTAACTAATTTTTTTAATATGAAAACAGCTGATGGACTGAAATACTATGATGTTGTCGAAGGAAAGGGTCCCATTGCTGAAAAGGGATCAATTGTTCAGGTTTCTATCCAGCATTAATCCTTGATTTAAGCTGTGATTGCGATTTGGATTTTGGGTTCTCGATATAATTATCCTGGCTTGTCGTGCAGGTGCATTTCGATTGCGTTTATAGCAAAATTACCGTAGTTTCGAGCAGGGAGTCCAAGATTTTGGCTGGAAACCGCACCATTGCACAGGTTTGTTTCTGCTTTTCCCATTCATGCTCTTAATGCGCCTGCGGGGTTTGGTAGAAGCATTAACTTTTAATAGGGAAAATTGCATCGATTCCTATTTTGTATAACGTGTTCTCAAAACATTTAGGTACCTGGTTTATATATGAGAATGCATGAAATTGCAACATACTTTGATTAAATCTTTGTTGTTTTAGCGTACTTTGGTATAAATGTTTTCGATATTGCATTAAGGGTACCAAAATGAAAGTTCTGGAAAAACGTTACACAAAACAGGAATCGGAATAAAGTACATTGCATTTTCATGCAGTTTTTCCCTTTTCAATGTATAAGAATTACTTGGTATTCGCCATTCTTCAACTCCTAAAAGATTATACATGTTGACTTTGAGGTCAAAGCTATAATTTTTTGTAAACTAGAGTTCGTATGGATTTGTTGCATTCAACACTAACATAATTAACATCCACAAAATTTGTTGTAGAGTTTATAGCAATTTCCAAACTTCTCTTGAAAAGTGAAAGAATCCATTTCGATTTTTAAGGTTCAAAATTGATCTGTTTGACCTAAGAAGTCAACTCTACTAAATTCTTTCTAGCTGGCATATACTGAGCTAGTTTGGTTTGGTTTATGTACTATGATGTTTTGACATGGGTATTTCGGTAATTTTTGACATGTTCTTTTTTATGGCCTTAAGTAGCCTTACGTGTTTAAAGTTGGAGCTCCCCCGGGAAGGGAACGAAAGCGTGACTTTGTTGACAACCCCAATGGTTTGTTTTCCGCTCAAGCCTCACCTAAACCTCCTCCAGCCATGTACAACGTTGTTGAGGGGATGAAAGTTGGTGGAAAGGTTGGTCATTTAGCGCACTAATCGTATTTTTTATTTTCTAAATCTTTAAATTATTCGCTTTTGCTACTTGTTAAAATTCATTTGTGTTTGCAGAGAACGGTGATTGTTCCCCCGGAGGCTGGGTATGGCAAAAAGGGCTTTAATGAAATCCCGGTACATTGTTCTTTTGACTTTTTTATACTATTTGTGTTGGAGCTCCACATCTGCTAGAGAGTCTTGAACCTTTTCATTTGTATATGGTGGAACTTTCATTCTTTTATCAAGGGCTCTTTTGGAAAGTAATTTGATGGGGTTTCACTTATTTTTTTGGTTAAGTTTTTTTTCCTCAAAAATCGATTAATCTTTTTAAGGATCATACTTGCTACTCAATGATGGGTGCTTTGGTTAAATGACATTCTGGAAGGAAAAAAATTAATCCATGATTTTCTGACAGGTTTGAGTGTGTCACTACTTAACAAGAGACGTTCCATTGCCATACACAAGAATTCCTAGAAAACCTGTTACAAGGTCATAGATTTAGAAAAACACTTGTCCGGTGTTGAATAGCCTAAAGTTGCAATATTAGGAGTTGTCTAATGTTATTTTCTTGTTTGCTTTCTTCACTTGTACCCTGAAAAGATTTGTTTATGGTGGAAATTCCCATTTTACCCTTGTGATCTTTCTTGGAACAACAAAAATAACACATTTTTATGACATAGATGTATAAAATAGGCATTGTTGTTCAGCTTAACCAACATGTGATTGAGGCCTAGTAACATATATTTCGTATGATTTGGTTGTGTAGCCTGGAGCAACGTTCGAGTTAAATCTTGAGCTACTGGAAGTAACGCGACCCGAAGGAAAGTAGTTTGCTTCTGGGGAGAGGTTGCAAGGGTAGTTTTGGTATAAGAGCAATTTTTTATTTACCTGAAGGCCATTTTGTAAAGTGTATGAAGCTTTGTAACATGAAATTGTACATGGCATTACATTACAAAGAATTCTATGTAACCTTTTGTATCTATATATCAACTCCATTTTTAATTTTGGAATGCATCAAAGGCAACATATAGGTTTTTGGGAATTTATCAAGGATAAACAACAAATGGGCCCTTTCATTTGACCCATTTTCAGATCATATCATTTTCCCTGCATCATGGTATTGAAAATGTAAAAAGATAAATGTAAGATCACATTGTGGACACACATAATGTAGATCTTTGATTTTGTGATAATCGTGTTGGTTTATGAACATTAATTAATCCCGTAGACCCCTGAAGTCAACAACCCAATTGTCCTTGGATAACTTGATAAACACTGATCGTAGATTGTATATAGACATCCGTATTTCTGTGGCATAATTTAAAACAGTCTTTAAAGATGATAGAATGAAATATAAATCTAGAAACATAAAGCTTAAATGTGAATTTCTACACAAGCCTCATGTCGGAAGAACTTACAATAGAACAAAAAACTGCTATATACATACAAGTAATCTATAACATATACATAACAACCAGAAAACAATTTTAATTACTTTTATACACATATACGAATACATCAACATTAAAAAACACTTTTTATATTTCGAATGTATATTCATACCCATAGTAAAATGATTAAAATTTTAAATCGAAAAACACTTTTTAAATCATGCAAATAGCAATGAAAAACGTTTTAAAATGATTAAAAATTTTAAATTAATTTTTTTATGATTGATTTTGTAGTGAAATGGAATCTTCCAATTTCTACTCCATTGGCTTTGTTTTTAACACAAAAGAAGACAAAAGTTTGCTTACGTTTCAAGTAGAGTATATACGAATCTCCTCCTCCGCCATAGCCATAGCTAGGGTTTGGGTTTAACCTTCAACACTCCTTCCTTCCTTCAAATGGACACTTCTTTGAGATACGGTGGCGATTCCAGCGCTCTCAGGTTCACCACCAACGACAACAACAATCCGCCGGCGGTGAAGTACGCCGGAGATGTCACCGCCCTCAAAATCCACGTTAAGCAGAAGCTCCGTATCCATTCCAACACTCAACTTCAGGTCACAGAATTCAACAACCTCTTGTTTCAAAATACACCTTTGATTGTTTATACTAGCAGAATTTTCTTCTTCAAGTGTTTGTTGATTGATTGATTTCGTGGATTAAGACCTGTTAGAATTAGGGATTTTAGACTGGTTCAAATTAGGGATTTAAGACTAGTTCATGAAAGAAAGGCTTTCTGTTCTGAATCTTTTTTAAAAATGTTGATGTTTCTGTTTTGGTATTGAGAAATGCTGCTTAAATTACTTTTGTTTTGATGTTGTACTCCATCTGATAGAATTGGATGTTTTTTTGTTATAATTTAGAACATCTTATATTAGTTGCAATCCTTTTTTGAAAGAAAAATAAAATCAAATTCAAATCTGGTGTTTTTGAGAGAGAAGAATTGAGTTTTTGCTTAAATCGACGGAGATGGAAATGAAGTTTAATTGTAAAATTAATATCATTGGATTGAAAATATAGTTGAACAGAAATTATTTTGTAAGACAACAATGGATACCTATTTTATTTGTGAAATCTAAAATATCAATTATAAATACGAAATGTTTCAAATCGTAATAAATGGTTATAACGTACAACGTTTATGAGATAGAATTCAATGTTGAAAGATAACTCAAACATTATTCTTCAAGATAGAATACACCATCTTTGGTTCTCTGTAGTTTCCTAGTTTTCTAAGAACAAGAAAACAAAACGATTTATATGGTTCATTACCAACACCAACTAAGTAATACACTAATTAAGTTTCTGGAAGTGTTACAAGTCATGTGTGTTTGTATGGGACTTCTGGATCAAATTTGCACAGTCTGTTGAACTTTAATTTGCTAATGTTGCAGCTTAATGGAGAGCTTGATACAGGGAAAGGGGCTCCGACTTTTGTCTGTGCGCTTGTTAGACACTTCTATCCTGATGTATGTTATCATTTTCCATACTTAAGTTGACTATCTTGAGCAATTAAAGTTCTCTACTTGTCCTAATTGCCGCTATGTTAACCTTTCTACTTGCTCTATATAGTTGTCAGCTAGTCTTGGAGCTGGTTTGCAATATGATAGAAATGACAAACTCTTTTGCACCGTGCGTGGGAAAAAGGCGTATCCAGTGGCGTCTAGTCGGTTTGTGAACTTTGTTCTCAAAGGGCGGTGTGACATTGACAGAGAGTTGGAGGTGGGTGTGTAATTTTTTATGATATGCTTGGAACACTAGTTGATAAGCTAGGTTGATAAACTACTCATGTTTGGTAAAAACTGGCTAATAAAAGCTAAAATAACAATGTAAAATGACCTAAAAGGACCGATTGAAAATTTAATAGGAAAAAGTAAGGGGCATAATTTGTGGGAAGTGGAATAAAAAAAGCTCCTGGAGCTTATTGAAGTAGCATTGCAGTAAGTCATCTTACGGCTAAGCAACTAAGACTTTTTCAATAAGCTCAAAAAATAAGACGGCTTGTGGTTGCCAAATTACTAGGTTTCATTCCAGGGGATGACCTACCTTAGTACATACGGTGGCACGTGCCACCGTTTCATTCCTCCATCGTAGTGTAAAAATTTATAGATCGTGAAAGGTGCCACCATATTAATTTGTTGTGTGCCACCATATATATCTTGAAATTGCAATAAGGAAACAAGTTTTCTTTGGTAAAGTTGGTTAGTTCTTTGCTTTTCAAACTTGAGGTCTTGGGTTCAAGTCATGTTATAGTCATTTTTACTAGATTTTAGCTTTAGTTATTTATTGTGTTTATATAACAAAACTGCTTGCAACAAAACTCGAACTTGAGCCTTTACATTTCAAAAGCAATGGACCAACCATTAGACCAATATAGATTTTGTGGAAAATATTTTTATATAAGTTTCTTATAATCAAATTGTGCCACCGTTTGAAAAAATTTCTAGGTCCACCCCTGTTTCTTTCCTCCCACCCCTTCTCAATTTTTTTGCATTTGGTAGAGGCGTCCAAAGTTTTTAACAGACAATCATAAATTAACTAATTTTCAAACTCCAAAATAGATGTTGTAATCACTTTGTTAAGTTTGTGTAATCTTCTTAAACAGCCAACGCCAAATGGAGCTCTTGAGTTGGTATGGAACGTTCTAGATTTCCAGAAGGATCAAGATGTAAGGCTCAAGCTTGGCTATGAAATCGTTGACAAGGTATGATTGCTTGTTACAAGTCAAGTTTGTTTCTTTGCTAAACTTTATACGGAAACAAGCAGTCATGCTTCTGTTTTCAAGATTTTTACGTTCATTTACATACCTTCTTTGTTTTCTATTCAAGATATTTGCTTAGCCGATATCTGTTTTCGCAGTTTACTTTCTACACAATGGTATAATTTGTAACCCCGGTCGTGAATCATGATAATAAATGTCTCTTCTAATGCATGAATGCCTCAAAATCTGTCAGAATAGTGCATTTAAAAAAGCTGCTAGAAGGTTATTCTTTTGATTAACCCCATGATGATAAGAGCTTTCGAACGATATTATGCTATTTGAGTTATTTTGCAACATGGGAACCATGGTGTTATGTAGATGGTTGGTTACAAAAAAACTCAAAAACATTGTTAAGTGCAAAAGTTAATTTCATTGATATGCTTGTATCCGAAACGTACTCCCAGCCATTCCTCAATTTGATAAACGATGATGAATGTTATCCAAAATGACAAATAGTTCTCTTTTTCAAAATTAACAAAGGGGGCGTTTGGTTTGGTGAAATCTTTCTAAGGGATTTGGATTTTTTGGAAGAATTTTGAATCTTTAGTGGGTTTGGGTTGTAGGATCTGGAATGGAATTGAATTTCATAGATGACTTATAATAACAAATTATAAATAGTTATAAAAATAATTAAAGCATCTTTTATTGATTGATATTACAAAACGAATGTTTTTAACATATTCTAATTTATTATTATGAGCAAATCCTATGAATAATCAGTTTTGTCAAACACTACAAAATGAGGTTCGTTTCGCTTTTTCTGTTGATTCTTTTGGAATCTTTGTTACCCTCATGTTGAATTTTCTTTCTTTTTGTGCAGATTCCGTATGTACAAATCAGAGAAAACAATTGGACATTCAATGCTGATATCAATGGAAGATGGAATGTGAGATACAACCTATGAGACCAAGAAGAACTGATTGTATTGTTTTCTAACTGGTCAGATATCAGTTGCAAAGAAAAAAGAAATGAAGAATCAATGTGTAGGTTTGTACTGAATTTAGTTTATTAATATATGTTTTATATTCATTCACAATTACCAACCCTTAGTCATTTGTTTAAGCCAAGTAGTGAGCTCTTGACTTCTAGGGATGGCAATGGGACGGGTATGGGACGGGTATTACTAATCCCAGTCCCATACCCTATTATAAAACCATATCCCATACCCGCTCCCGTCCCGTCGGGTATCCCATTATCAAATAACCATCGGGGTCGCGGGTATTCCCGTGGGTATCGGGTATCCCATTTATATTTGTAGTCGATTAAAATTTACTAAATGAAATTTCGTTTCTTATAACTAAAATATGCAAATTAAGTCAAACAATGAGTTAGATTTGTTTTAAACTTTCATTTAGCAACATGAACATTCACCGAGTTCAACGTTTAACAAAATAGAAACGACATTTGTGGCTCGGTGCCCTATCACCGAAGTGTCAATGGAAGTGGGAACATTACTACATTAATCTTATTGAAAAAATTAAATATATATTTTCTATATTAATATAATCAATCCTCATTTCTATTATTCTATATATCAATATAATTGCAATGTATATTATATTAATAATAACATTATAAATTATTAAATATATATGGTTCGGGGTCGGGTAAATGGTTTCGGGCATGGGATCGGGTAAATAGGCGGGTATTGACTAAAACCATAACCATCCCAATCCCACGAATTTTTTTTGAAAAAATCCCATACCTGGTCCCATAACCATTTACCCGGCCCAATCCCGTCCCAAAAGTTTCGGGTTCGGGGATTCCCATCGGGTTCGGGTATTTCTGCCATCCCTATTGACTTCTAGTCGTCGTCATTGGGTTTATTCTATTATTGGATCTAGAGAATGGGCAACCAAAGGGTAATTGGCCCAATGGCACCTGGGTTACCAATATAATCCAACCTTTTACCTGTATATAGAGGGATTCAAGCCTCACAAAGTGAGAGGGGTTTGTGTGAGTTTTGTCGTATCTAAATCTATTATGTACTTCAAATCTGGAGAATGGATAGACTAGGATGTCTATTGGCCTGAGAAACGGATTTAAAATCGTCTCTCCAGGGTCTGGACCAACTATAGGAATTTGTTTATGGTTGATTTGCAGATTTGCACAAATGGGGTCATTCGACGGTTTAAGTGTCTTGGAGGAGTCCCAATGACACAACAAAGGGTGATTTGCCCAACAGTACCCGGATTACAGTAGGTCAATGATTCAAAACTCACCAAAATGAGGCTAGTGTGTGAGTGTTTTTGAAGTATATAAATACTATATACTTAAAAAAAAAGGAGGTGGACATCCTTGCATAATGAGTATCTTAGAGGAACACATGTTCGTCTTTGTGTTAGCTTTCACATTATTGGTAAGTATTCTATATTTTGTGGTTGAATTTAGATAAAGGTAAAAGAAAATTTGATATATCCTATAATTTCCAGGGTAATTTTATGATTTAGGTACAAAGTTTATGGGCTTTTCTGGTTAGTCTTTATTTTGTAGGGTTGGTTTAGAGGAAAGGTAGAAAGTTGACGTACTTCGGGTGACCTTTGGTAAAGTTAACCTTTTAGAGTAGCCTGTAAGCTTACTGGCATGAACCATATAATATCTGGTTACAGTCGAGTGTTGTACCAAGAGCTCATAACAATGTAAAAAAACGAACTTTATAGAATAAGTTAAAAGATTTCGTTTATAAAATAAGTTAAAAGATCAAACAATGGTCAAATAACGCCTTCAAAAAACACGCATCATAATGTGTCATACATAACCCATTTCAAGACATCGTGGAATGCATCTTGCATCCTGCATTATTTCGAAGACTTGCGTCATGACGTGTCTTTTAGAACCCTGGTTTTACGTATGGACGGTTTTAGCCTTTAACCAATTATAGGAATACAGAAATAGTGCAGGGAGACTGGGAGGGAGTGTATTATTTCAGGCATACCTAGCCCCTGTTAATCAAAATCCTTACATTTTAGTCCTCTACATGATTCATTAACAGTTTAGCCTTCTATATTTGTTAGTTATACTTATACCATGCAACCTTATTTTGAGAAGTTTATTACATTAAAATAATATTTGGAAAATGCACTTTAGCTTCTGTTTTTGTATAGTTATTACGTTTACGTCTCTAATGCTTCATAACTTTTTGGAAGTGACGAAAGTGATCCCTATGTCCGGTATACAATTTTAAAGTTGGTCCAAAATCACTATTTTGCATAAAAGTGTCGTCTTTTGACCATGTTCAATGTTTTCTCATCATCGTTTTAGAGCCAAATTGTCGGATTTCTCAAATACGCAAAGGAAACCCCTGTATAAGTCTTTGGCATATATACCGAAGTAGCTCTTTTGAGTTGTTTGTCTACACGAACAAAACCCAAATTTAAAATAAATCAACCGACGTGTTTTACCCAAGAAACTTGATCATCATATTGTGTCTCTATGCTGGTGTGACAGATGATGGCAATTCGACTTTTGTCACAAAGCTTATCGATCATCCAAACACACGATCAGCAAAATTCATCATGTCCATGCTATATGAATGATTTGTTATTTATGTGAAGTGTTGTGTCGATATTGTTTGGCATGTAAAGTTTTTTTTACCGAGCAACTTTAAGTTTTATTATAATAGAGAACATGTGAATTTGTTAAATTCAAATCCATGTGTCATACAATAATGATCATCACACATGTGACCAGCATGTGACCAGCATGTGCCGATTCTAACTGATGATGCAGCTGATGTTGTTCGATGGAAGGATGTGCACGGGAATGCGATTGACTTCTCCATTCGTGAAGCTTCCAGGTCGATTATTGGTATTGATCCTTTAGTTCCTTGGACCAAATTTGTTTGGTTCAAAGGACATGTTCCAAAGTTTTCGTTTTGTATGTGGACTGCCTGCTGTTGGAGACTCCCGACACAAGATCGGATAGGGACGTGGTTTTCTGGATCGACGTCCTTATCCTGTGCGCTTTGTGATGAGTGCATAGATTCACATGACCATCTGTTTTTTGGATGCACCTATTCAAGGGAGGTTTGGCGACGTATCAAGGTGGAGTTTGGTTTATTTGGCTTTCCAGAAATTTGGACTGACATTATGGAGGTTTTATGTGACAATAGAGGACCCTCGAAGATGGTGCACAGGCTTGCTTTATCTGGAACGGTCTACCATATATGGAGGGAGCGGAATAGAAGGCTTTTCAGAGATGTTAAACAATTGCCTATTGTCACTTATCGACAGGTGCGGGATCAGATCAGGCTGTACACGGCCTCTTGGAGGATTGGAAAGAAGACTTAGTCTTTTCTTTATGTTTAGTGTCTGGGTTGTAAGGTTTCCTTTGTGGATGGTTTTCTGTTTTGGTTGTTTTCTGTTTGGTTGGTTGTTTCCTTGTCTTTTGGATTGGTTTGCCATAGGGCCTGTCTATGGTTTTGACTGCTTGTTTGGGTGTTAGTGCCCGTTTTTTTCTGTTTTTATAATATTGCCGGGTTTATCCCTTCAAAAAAAAAATGATCATCACACATGATTCCTAACTCTAGATTTTTCTTTGATTCTCTAATTGGATATGGATTTACATATTTTATAGCCGTTAGAAGTATTTTTCAAAGTATGTATCAAATAAGATGAAATTTTTGTACACGTGTGACATAAATTAACAACCAGGTACAATTTATCTTCTACTTACATTATTAACATAACCTTCCAAATCTAGGTTTTTTAATTCTTAAGATACTCATTATAAGAGTTGAAAGTATAGGGTTTGACTTTAAGAAATCTCTCGTACACGACTTTAATTAAGAACCCTCTCGTACACGTGATCTGATTTACTCATTATCGCCATGGTCTAGGATGTTCCTAAAGGTTACTTCATACTTTTTTGTATAAAGATACTCGTTAAAATTTTATCATCAGGTTAATGACGCAAAGATTTTAAAGTATGATTTGCTTATATTCTGGTAAGGTTTTTCCAGTCCATAAAAAATTAAAAACGATACATGAGAATGGAGGCCTATGAAGGTTTCGTCATAACTATATACTCTTTGTTATGAAATGAAGCAATTATGATTTGTGTGATGTTGGTGCAAGATGCATGATGCGGTATCTATGTTGAGATCATTACATACGTCAATTTTCTCCGATTTTTAATTGAGTCCATGAGATATTTTTATACGTGATTGTTGGATCATGTTAATTTCCATGAAAAAGAACTACAATATATTGACATTGTGTTTATTAACTTTCTTCATCAATATGTTTTTCTATATCATAAAAATATTGTAACACCCGTAATTTCGGTGTAATAACGACTCTTTGATAAATTATGGGATTTAGAATCTTGGATCAAATCATGCATTTTATGGTCTAATATGTTAGGAAATTCAATTACGAGTCCAACGGTTCTTTCGGAATCAAAATCGGAGCTATAACGAAGAAGTTATGGCCGAAACAAAATCGCACCGAAAACACACAGGTGCTAGCGATCGCTAGCTATCACCCTAGCGATCGCTAGCCAAAAATACCAAGTTGCTGTTGGAGCTCGCTACCGCACTCACGATCGCGAAGACCAAGCTAGCGATCGCTAGCCATGACACCTAGTGATCGCTAGGTGTCTGCACAGTGGAGAAAATCGGGTTTAAAACCCTTCCTCACTTCATTTGGTCATAACTCCTTCATTTCTTGTCCGATTTTGCTGATTCTTCTTCCTACACTCTCCATTTTCAAAGCTCTTCAAGACCTTGAAGTTGGATCCACACTTGGAGCTAGCTAAGGGGGAAGCTACATCTCACCCACTTCATCTTCTCCACCTCTCACAACCCCAAATCTCCATTTTTGGATTTTGTGCTTCTCCATTCTAGGGTTTGTTCAAGATTTGGCTAGGTAAGCTTATCTAAACCATTCTTAGGTTGGTTAATCTACATGTAGGAGTTATGAAACTAACCTAGGGTTCGATTTACTTGATTCTAGGTTTGTGCTCGTTATTTGACCTAAATCTTGGATTTGGGGGTTTTTGTCACAAAACCCTAAGGTGAGTTGTTAAAACCATTGTTAAAACTGAGAGCACATCATCTTGATGGTTTTACATTCCTTACTTGATTTTGTGGATGAATATGACTTTAGTATGAATCACTTATCATGTAGAGTTTAAAGCTTTCATGAAACGTATGATGATTATGCCTACATGAATAATTTGGATTATGTGGTTGAAATTCATGTGATAGAATATCGTACATGATTATCGTATATGTTAAACCCATGGAATTGTATAAAAGGGATTTGATACCCGAATATGTTGATATATATATGAAATGATGTAAAGGGGCTTGAGACCCTCGATATATACCTCTATCAATGACGCTATGCTAAATTCAGTGTCGAGGTTTTGTATGTAAATGATGTAGACGAGATGCTATGCTAAATTCAGTATCGAGGTCTTGTATGAAACAACATGGACGTGACACGATGCTAAATTCCGTATCACGATCTTATATGATAATAAAATGGACGAACCAACACAATATTTCCACACCAAACAGTCTTGGGGTTTGTACCTATGTCGCCGGCCCTCGGGTTGCTCCTTGGGCGCGGGCCTCGGATGATGTTGCCATGCTAAATTCGGGACATCGAGGTGTTTGGAAGTAACGAATGTCGGGGTATTGGTTGGTGGAAATGGGTCGCGCCATTGTTTCCGAAGATAATAATAAACCGGTTTAACATGCTATTTATGTTGCTAGTATAATTTTGTATATCTCGCATGTCTTAATACATTCTTCATGTATGGTATTATTTGTACAACTCACTAGGCTCCTTTAGCCTAACACTTGTTTGGTGTCGGTGTGTCTCTCAGGTACTAGGGACGTCGCTCCCAAGTAGGCTACGGACTTTGAGTGAGCATGGGGGAAAGTTGAGAGACCGGTCCTTTGGCCGCGAGACTTGTTGTTGATCGATAACCCTTTTGTAGTCTTCTTCCTAGACGGAACTAGACTAGCTGGTTATTGTAATTCTTTAATTGATTACAAACGTTGTAATTATTACACTACTTATACCCCGTTTTGGGAAGAGCTCACGCCATGGCGTTACTTTTGTATACCACCTTTCGTTTAAAAGAAAGTTTTTTGTTGACTCCAATTTTTGGGGTGTTACAAATATCGATGTTGGTTATAAGGATTTGAACTAATGTTGACAATATCTTGTCATCTGATTAGGTTGTATAAAATCATAAAAGAGATGAAAATTATATCCTCTTAAGACATATAACCTTAATGACCGATCCTGTAATCTTACGACAAAACTAATGGCTTGTCTTTCGTTGTCAACGAGATAGTAATCTCGTCTCTACTTGATCTATGCCCTTTTGGCCTTCTCGTGACAATAGAAACGGTCAATCATTATTGCCTTGAGTCAATGAGTTCTTTTATTTGTAATTTTGTTATAAACTATTATATTTGGTAAAATACGCACACAAAAAATACGGAATACTTCATAAAACACACAAAATAACCCCATACAAAATCGATGGATTTTGTATACCAAATGATAAAAAAATACAAAAAATTGCATGCTACAAAATACATATAAACATTTTGACATGATAAATAAACAATTAATACCAAAATATTTATGCTAAAGTTTCATTCATTTCAACATTCAAGTCTCATTAAATACGATGATTTCGTTTTTTGAAGCTAGCTAGTATGGTTCAAAATAATGTCCAAACTGATCTTGATAAACTATGTCTACAAAAAATAAATCCCGTTGACACAATATTGTTTTATATACATGGAATTGGACCCTAGGCGGATGAGATATTCAAATTCTTAGGGTCTCATCATTAAGCCACACGCTTTATATGCGGTTCCAAATATGCGGATTTTGTATGTATTAAAACATATTTGTAGTATTTGAATTGGTGATCTATGAGGCCGCCAGATTCTTAACGTACGGCTTGTGAGATTAATCAGAGATGCACACAAATTGACACACTTAGAGTTAACAAAAAATAAATAGTATATATATATATATATATATTATTTTGGAAATATAGTTAAAGTAGTTACCAACAAATTTATATATAGTCGAACATAATTATGCTCATACTCCTAGACCCCACCACCACCACTCTCCAACCACCATATCCATGCCTCCTCGTTTCACTTTTCTCGGTGGTCCAGATTCATCCACGGCGTCGCCACCGCCACAACCACCGCCGGCCAACGACGACTACGAGACCGTCAACGCCGAATTCATCATCTTCATCGGCCTCGCAATCATCCTCGCTTCCCTAATCTGCATTATCGGCCTCAACGCCGCCCGCTGCGCCTGGGCCCGCTGGTTTTCCAATTCGGTTGTCACCGGCCGACTGGATCACTTCTCGCTGCCGGCGGCCAAACTGCTCAGAAGCATTCCGAAGCTCACCTACTCTGCCGAATCCATGGCCGATAAGTTCTCCGATTGCGCCATCTGTTTGACGGAATTTGCGGTCGGAGACGAGGTTAGGGTTTTGCCGAGGTGCGGCCATTGTTATCACGTGGCGTGCATCGATAAATGGATCGGATCTCACTTTACGTGTCCGTCGTGTAGGCAAAAGTTGTTGAAGACGACGAGGTGTAGTTTGTGTGAGGAGGTGACGGTCGCCGGTACCGGAATTCAAGCTACGGTGGCCGGAGAAACGAGTGTGGGCGATTGACAGGTTAAATGTTTTAAATAATTTAATTAGTTATGTGTGTCACTTTTGAAATTACTTATATAAGTATTGCATTTTGTTAAATTTTTATGGTTAAAACCCATTATATTTTTGTAAATAACAAAATAAGATAATATTCTGGTTTTGATGATATTTTTTAAATTGAAATTTTTAAACCTTTTTATTTTGAAAACTTAAAGTTAAATTTAACTTTGATTTTCTTCATATTTCACATGCATTGGTTTATTTATTCATCCAATTCCTTAAGCAAGAGTTTAAAAATTGATTTATAAAATAAAGAGTAAACTACAATTTTGGTCAATGTGGTTTATCGATTTTTTTGAAAGTGGTCCTTAAGGTTTCATAATTCAAGAAATGGTACCTGTGGTTTGAATTTTGCTTTGAAAGTGGTCCCTGGCCACTAACGACGTTAAAAATCTTCGTTAGTGCCAGGGGTATTTTCGCCTAACCGTATAGTTGTCCTTTTTTTGCAATTCTTTTATATCTTTCTTTCTTTTTAACAAAACCATGAAACTAATATTAGAGTAAACTACACTTTTGGTCCTTAAGGTCATCTTCTCCGACGAGTCTCCGGCCATCTTCTCCAACAACCAAGAACACATTTCATACAAACCCACTAAAAATAAACCATTTTTACCTATAAAATCAACACCACACATACATATATGTGTGTATATATATCACGAATCCATGATGGTCACTGTGTTATAATTCATCCAAACCCCCAAAAAATAAACTATTTATTTGCTTGGATTTATACAAACCCACTAAAAACACACACACACACACACATATATATATATATATGTATGTATACACACACATATACATAACATACACACACATATAACACACACAAATGTATATATATATATGTATGTATATGTGTGTATGTTATATATATATATATATATCTAGGGGCAGGTTCAAATGTGAACCACTTTTTGGTTGTGAACGTGAGGACGACCGAGAGCGCGACACGTGGCGGATGACTAGGCGCCACGTCATGTCCACGGCGGATGACTAGGCGCGATTCATGGGATGGCATTGAATTAAATGGGGGGACACACTCAAAGCCGCCACGTGTCGCGCTTTCGGCTGTCCTCACGTTCACAACCAAAAAGTGGTTCACATTTGAACTTTTCTCTCTCTCTCTCTCTCTATATATATGTATGTGTGTATATATGTGTGTGTGTGTTATATATGTATGTACGTATGTATGTTATATATATGTGTGTGTGTGTGTTGGTTATACTAAACACACATAGACGATCTCCGTCGCCGCCAAACTCCGTCGCCGGCCAAACCCCACTTCAAAACCATCATTTCTTTTTGTTTTGTGGACAAATGTCATGTGTTTCATGGGTTTTTTTTATGGTGGGTGTTTTTGTTACTGATGAGTTGTGGTAATGATGGTGGTGCCATGGTGGTGGTTTACATAATGGTCCTTGCAATTTGTTAGTTTTTATACAAATATAAGAAACACAAAAACAATTGCAAAAAGAGAGATAAACAATGGTTGGACAAAAATACCCCTGGCACTAACGAAGATTTTCAACGTCGTTAGTGGCCAGGGACCACTTTCAAAGCAAAATTCAAACCACATGTACCATTTCTTGAATTATAAAACCTTAAGAACCACTTTCAAAAAATCGATAAACCACAGGGACCAAAATTGTAGTTTACTCTAAAATAAATTTTTTTAAATTGACGATGGAATAATTCCACTCATGCAAATTCGAAAAAAACCATGCAGTCATAAAATTTGAACAGTTTTTTCAATTTCTTTTGTCATGAATACAATTTTTTTTTTGTTAAAATATGTTTTTTTATAGACTTCACTTTTGGTCCCATGGTTTGTCAAAAATCTTCGATTTAGTCCCTAAAGTTCATTTGTTACAAATTTGTTACTACTTTTTGCATTTTTGTTTGGTTTTAGTCATTTCCACTGACATATGTTAACTAAAGCGGTTGAGTAAAGGACAATTTGGTCTTTTTACCTCTTGTTAATTTTGTCCTTTTTCCCTTTAAAATATGTAGAATAAAAGTATTTACATTTATTATTGAAAAATCAAAGAAAAAAACCCCTAATCTTAATATTTTTTTCTCTCTAAAACGGTTGAATAAAAGTCTGCAGTTTATGATCTTATATGAAAACCATTTGGCTTGGTTTGATCAAAAAAGGCATATGACTCCTTGGACATTGCTTGCTTGAGTCAAGTAAAGATCAAATACTTATCATATAGCCTCTTAAACTTGTTTATTAGTTACAAATATTGGTGGGAAAGGATTGAAGTGCATATGCAACTCTCTTCCTTTACTCTTAAACTAAATAGCTTAGTTGAGCATATATGTTTTCATTGATTCTCTTATTTTTCCTTGTAGGTACATGATACCGACCCCTTTTTTATGAAGTAAGTTTAATTTGAAAAGGATATGCGATAAAATTGTTATAGAGATGCTCGGCATGCAATTTTTTCTAGTAATAATTATGAGAGCTGGTTATCAAAATTGTCAGACTTGTGCTTCGTATTAGGACTTCTTTTAGATAAGTTACATGGATTTCATATTTTGTTGTAATACCCCAATTTCAACAAAGGGGTACCTAGTTGCTACCAATGAGGAGTGCATGTACTAAAACACCAAAGTATATATACCTCTTATTTATCGGTGCATATATTTTGTCCACATTCTTTCGTCATCTAAAGGTTACCTGTGCAATATAAAATCTATAATTTCATAGCAATAAAATGCATTCTAGCAACTAGTTTCTTTGAATCTTTTACATAACTGATAATCATAGACTTTGCGTAATTACCCAAAATTCAAATAACCGAACCAATCCTTAAATCAAAGCTTAACCGGGAAAAAAAGGTTCAACAACTCAAGTAATAAATTATAAGATGACATATTTCAAAGTACTCCATGGAATTCAAACTAATCACAGCTGAAAATTCCATTTAAACTAAATTGGAAACCAAGTCTTGAAGTCTTCGGAACCTCCCTCATCCCGATACCTGCCTGAAAATGTTTTTATATTTGCAAAATAAGAGTTAGACCATAGTGTTTAGTGAATTCTTTTGAAACGATTTAACAAACCCTTGGTAAACAAAAGATTCATTTAAACAATTAGCAAAAAGTGACTCATTCGCTTCGGTCACAAAAGGGTAACAACTAGTCATGGTAGGAATTCTCCATCTCATTTACTTCGCAATGAATAAAT
This sequence comes from Centaurea solstitialis, assembly GCA_030169165.1. Lineage (NCBI taxonomy): Eukaryota > Viridiplantae > Streptophyta > Magnoliopsida > Asterales > Asteraceae > Centaurea > Centaurea solstitialis. The sequence goes on along the minus strand of CM058046.1, from coordinate 46,768,867 downwards.
AAATGTATTTTCTAAGGAACAAGTCCCTAAGGGTGCGTTTGGTACGCAGACGGGACAGGACAGGACAGAACAGGACAGGACAGGACAGAACAGGACAGGACAGGTGTCCAGCGTTTGGTAAGCTAGAACAACATAGGACAGGACAAGCCAGAACATGTTAAAATGACCAGTTTACCCCTGATGAGTTGTGTACCGTTTTATTAATAAATAATCAATTTAATGCATAATAACAAAGAATTTAAAACCTTATAATACTATTTTATTGATAAAGTCTATTGGTTGTCGCCGGAAGTAGTAGTCGCAAGTCGCCGGACATCGCCGGAGAGGGAGGCGGAAGGCGCCGGACGTCAGACGTCGCCGGAGGTAGCAGCCGCAGGTCGCCGGACATCGCCGGAGAGGGAGGCGGAGGCCGCCGGACGTCGTCGGAGGTAGCAGCCGCAGGTCGCCGGACATCGCCGGAGAGGGAGGCGGAGGCCGCCGGACGTCGAACGTCGCCGGAGGTAGCAGCCGCAGGTCGCCGGACATCGCCGGTGAGGGAGGCGGAGGCCACCGGACGTCGCCAGAGGTAGCAGCCGCAGGTTGCCGTACATCATCGGAGAGGGAGGCGGAGGACGCCGGACGGCGGACGTCGCCGGAGGTAGCAGCCGCAGGTCGCCGGACATCGCCGTAGAGGGAGGCGGAGGTCGCCGGAGGTAACAGCCGCAGGTCGCCGGACATCGCCGGAGAGGGAGGTAGATCCGAGGTCGTGAAATCGAAAAGGAGATGGAGTTTGGGAGAAAGCGGTTGAAGAAAAAATAAGGGATATTTAATTAGGTTTCTTATTTTAGGGGTATTTTGGTCATTAAGTTCCTTGTTCCACTTAGTTCCATGGGTAAGGGGGTGGACACACTTGTCCCATGTCTTGTGCTACTGTGTTCTACTTAGTCCAAGGTTGGGGCGCGCTAAACGCAGGACAGGACTGTCATGTCCAGGGAAACTCACAACCAAGTGGTATCACTACCACTAGGTGCCTTATAATGACTAGTATTCCCACACACGCCAAGTAGAAGTAGTGCACATAAATAGTGAATTCAAAAAATAATAGCATGTTGTAAATGTAGGAGAAACCTTACGACATTCTCAATTCAACATTACAACTCAAAGATAGGGAAACATTTCACAATATGTTTAACGAGAGCAAGGGGACTCACCTGATGTCTTTACAATACACACCTATGTTAACGAGGCAAGACCTCCAAAACGAATGCCTAAATTACCAAGGTAAATGTGGTGTTAAGAGAAACTCCAATGGAAAAAGAAAGTGGTTTGGCCTCCAAATTTGGAGGTCAAAATCCACACACCATTTTTTATGGGTCTCACTAAATACATTATTATATTATTTATATGAATATAGAATTATTTGTTTTAATAATATTTGGAATTAATTCTAAAACATATACTATATAAATAATTGTTCTTCTTTGTTTAAATTTAGAATTTTATTTACTTTAAATTATATTTTAAAAAATCAATTCTTTTTTTAATCTTTGTTTAACAAAACTTTTTTAGTAATGTAATATTAATTAAAAAATTATCGTTTTCATATTAATAAATTCTTATTAAATAACTTAATTAGTAATTTATTATTAATATAATACGTATTTATAAAATTATAATAATTGTTATTAAAAATAGATATTAGTAAGTAAAATATATTATTTTAATGTAGGATTTACATCTATAGCATGCTATTATAGTCCCTAACATATAGCTTCCAATGCCTTGCTCGCAAGGAAAATCGAACCAAATGATGGCTCTCTAATAGTGTTTGGTGGTCCTAACCCGCATGCTATTTTGGTAAATAAACCTATATTAATCGATTATAATAGATGGTTAGTGTAAAATATTGTAAATAATTTAAATAATTATGTGTCAATAATTTAATTAATTATGTGTCACTTTTTCAATTACTTGTATAAATCTTACTCCCACCTTTAGGGACGTTTGGTTCACTGGAATCCTTAGGATTATGATGGAATTGGAATCCAATTCCATCAAAATCCCATGTTTTGTTAGCCTTAAAGATTGGAATTGGAATTTAAACTTGGGAATTAATTCCATCAACGGATGGAATTTAGAATCCATTAGAAGGGGAAGGGATTTTAAAATTCATGGGATATGGACTGTGGCTTTTTACCTTTTTAACCCTGAATCATATTTAATTGACTAAAGCCCTAAAACACCTTTCACACATCGACACTACCTCCTTCATCTTCGCCTACTTGCCTGTGCTGGACGCCGGCTGCTGCCTACCATCGGTTGTTGTCGGACGCCGACCGTCGGCTGCTGCTAGACGCCCACTGCCGACCGCCGGCTGCTGTTCCACGTCTATCTAAGGTAAAACATACAGTCCCTGCTCTCTCCTCTTGATGGAATCCCTGTGCATCTAACGAATGGCGGCAACCGATTCTAGCGAACCAAACGCCCCCTTATGGTTTTCTAAGGGGTCCAATATGCAAGACTCACAAAACAAATGTATTTCTGGGCCCATTTCACAATGTAACACATTTTAAAAACAAAAACTAAAATTAAAATAATATATATGTTTGATAAACTAGTTAATAAACTCAATAACATTATAAAATGATTAAACTATACGGAACAATTTTTCTTGTTACTTATCTTGCTTGTTTACTTAACGTTTAGGGTTCGATCTTATACGGAACAATTTTTCAGTAAGTTGATCGATCTTATAACCTATCTAAAACAGTTACCATATAGGCCTTGATTACCGTTCGTCTTTCTTGTTACTTATCTTGCTTGTTTACTTAACGTTTAGGGTTCGGTCCCAATGAGGCCGTCCAGTTTTCGTGAGGCATGCAAAACCACCGGAAAGGTTCGTATTTGCTTCGTTTCAAGGTTTTATGCGTCTCTTCCACGAAGGCATGATGTGGCATTTAATATAAAAGTTCGATTTCTTGTATGAATAATCGAACACGTGAACACTAAAAAACATCCCAATATTTTACTGTAAAGATTCGACGAGATCAAATGATCCAATGGCTCATATTTAGTCTGACAAAAATGGTAACTATCACCCTATCCAATTAACTCATGTCACATAAGAAGCCAACATTTAATTCTTTCACCAAATCCACCATTCCCAAATGCTCTTATCCTTCACATCCCATGCCCACACAATTTTCTTGGCCCTCAAACCACCACCCCCTACCTTCCAAACCAATCTTTCATGGCAGTTTTCCCACCTCACATTCATCAACTTCTAATCACCAATACCATCACACACCTACACTCTATCTTCCCCTTCATTCCACTTTCTTACTAACCACCATCACCACCACCATCAACCACCACTTTCCACCACCATCATGGCCGAAAACAACCCACCGGACCGGAGAAACTCCAACACCCAATTACTTGAAGAGCTCGAAGCCCTCAGCCAAACACTCAACAACACCAACACTTCTTCGATCCCGACCACGAAAAACCGAAGAACAAACTCTCTGGTCCTTTCTCGGGCCTCGATCCCTCCGATACTCTCGACCGGGAAAACCGACCATGCCGACGATGACGACGACCACGACGCCATCAAACTGAACCCGAAACCCCGGGCGAGGCGCATGTCGTTATCGCCGTGGCGGTCTCGGCCAAGCGAAGAGACTAGTCAGAAGCAACAAATGCCGGTCGTTTCCAAAAATCTGTTTCGAGATAACAAGCCGGAAAAACAAGATTCTTCTTCGTCTTCTTCGGAGAAGAAAGGGTTGTGGAACTGGAAGCCGATTCGGGTTCTTTCGCATATCGGGAAGCAGAAGCTGAGCTGTTTGCTGTCCGTCGAAGTCGTGACCGTCCAAGGACTTCCGGCGTCGATGAACGGGCTGCGGTTATCGGTTTCGGTAAGGAAGAAAGAAACAAAAGATGGTGCAGTTCAGACAATGCCTTCAAGGGTGTCGCAAGGAGCTGCTGATTTTGAAGAAACTTTGTTTATTAGGTGTCATGTGTACTGCACTCCGGCCGGGGGCGGAAATCCACGGGCCAAGTTCGAGCCTCGGCCGTTTATAATCCATGCCTTTGCGGTCGATGCAGAAGAGCTCGATTTCGGCCGGCATGCTGTCGATCTCAGCCAATTGATCCAGGAATCAGTCGAGAAGAACTTCGAAGGAACTAGGGTTCGGCAATGGGATATGAGCTTTAATCTATCAGGAAAGGCGAAAGGGGGCGAATTAGTCATGAAGCTCGGGTTTCAGATCATGGAAAAAGAGGGAGGAGCTGGTATTTATAATCAAGTCGAAGGGCCGAAATCGGGTAAATCGAAAACGTTTTCGCCTTCGATCGGGCGTAAACAGTCGAAATCTTCGTTCAGCGTTCCTAGTCCGAGGATCCCAAACCGGACTGAGGCGTATACACCTTCTCAACGAGCCGGGAATGTCGATCTTCAAGGGATGGATGATCTGAATCTTGATGAACCGCCACGCGAACCTGTAGCCCCGGTGGCGGTGGCGGCACCACCGCCAGTTCAGATGACTGAAGATCCGGAATCTAAGGCCGAGGATCTCGACCTTCCGGATTTTGAAGTTGTAGACAAGGGGATCGAGGTGCAAGATCGAGACGGAACGGACGGAACTCAATCGGAAGACAATTCCGACAAAAGATCGGTCTCAAGTGAGGTCGTGAAGGAAGTCGTGCACGACCAAGTCCATTTGAGTCGGTTATCGGAGCTCGACTCCATTGCACAACAGATCAAAGCGCTCGAATCCATGATGAAGAATGAAAAAAACGACGAAAACGACGAAGAAACGGAATCGCAACGATTAGACGAAGACGAGGACAAAGTGACTCGGGAATTCTTCCAAATGCTTGAGCATGAAGATGGGAAAGACGCTACTTACGAGCATGAAAACTCGGCCACGGAAACTGACGAGGGTCACAACGAGAAGGTTTTCGTACCCGATCTCGGGAAGGGATTAAGCTGCGTGATTCAGACAAGAAACGGAGGCTATTTGGTCTCGATGAATCCGTTCGACAACCAAATGGGAAAGAAAGATACCCCGAAACTCGCAATGCAGATATCGAGACCGATGGTTCTAGCGTCAAACGAATCATTAACCGGGACCGAATTCTTTCAGCAAATGGCAGCAATCGGTTTCGAAGAACTCAGCTCGGAAATCTTATCGTTGATGCCGATGGAGGAACTTGTCGGAAAAACCGCTGAACAGATTGCCTTCGAAGGGATCGCCTCAGCAATCATCAGTGGTCGAAACAAAGAAGGCGCCACTTCAAGCGCCACTCGAGCCATTACGATCGTTAAATCGATGGCCACCGGTATGACCACCGGAAGAAAAGACCGGATTTCATCCGGAATTTGGAATGTGAACGAGAACCCATTAACGGGTGATGAAATACTCTCATGTTCATTGCAGAAAATCGAAGAAATGGCGGTCGAAGCGTTAAAAGTCCAAGCCGATATAACGAAAGAAACCGCTCCTTTTGATGTTTCCCCGAGCAACAACGGTAAAGACGGAAGCCACCCATTAACAAACGCCATTCCCCTAGAAGATTGGATGAAAGACAACGGCATCGTTACTTCCGAAAACGAACAGGAAGCCATCACCATATCGGTCGTAATCCAAATGCGGGACCCGCTACGGCAATACGAGGCGGTCGGCGGTCCGCTTATCGCTCTGATCCATGCCACATCCGTCGAAGCCGAACCAGCTCAAGAAAAGCGGTTTAAAATCGTGAGTTTAAATGTTGGCGGTCTGAAACTAAGAAGTGGAGGAAAGAAGAACGATTGGGACACGGAGAAGCAACGGCTAACCGCAATGCAGTGGTTGGTGGGCTACGGGCTCGGGAAGGCTGGGAAAAAAGGGAAGCGTGTGATGGTAAAGGGTCCGGACGTCTTATGGAGCTTATCTTCACGTGTGATGGCCGACATGTGGCTTAAATCAATAAGGAATCCAGACGTCAAGTTCACAACATAAAGATATCATGTGTGCACTGCAGTTGGTTTCAGGATGATATACTTGCTCAAACTTGAAGACAGTTTTGCCCCCAAGGGTGTAGCATAGTTGGTTTCCTGAAGACACTTTTGCCCATGGGTGTTGTACAGTTGGTTTCAGAGTGGTATAGTTGCACAAACCTAAATGCATCTTCCGTAAGTTTTTTGTATGAATATACAACATGTAATTGCATAAGAAGGATCGGAAACAAAATTCGAGAGACCAATAAGTTTTCGAGACCTCATACTATTTAAAGTTTATTTTGTAATGTAAGTAGCTTTGTTAAGTGTTCGATTATTTATTATGTTGTTTGTTTATTCGTTTACCATGATCATCGATTTATGAAAATTGAAACTATTTTCTACTTAACAGTTCCCTAATAATGATTGTATTCTTCAAAGTATAGAAGTTCTCTTTACAGAGTTCAAGTAAAAACATTATCTCTTTCATGCATTTCATCAAATACCTTATCTGCATTCAAAAGATGCATTTTATCGAACACCTAATCTCGTGCTAGTGGTCCAGCTAAACCTTATCGGCATGTGAATTTAAGCCATTCCACCTAATCTTGTGCTAGTGGTCCAACTAAACCTTATCGGCGTGTGAATTTAAACTATTCTAAAGGAACGAAGATACGTACACTAACTTCCATAGATTGGTAAAACTTCTTGGGATTTGTTTGTTAGCAGCTTAAAGAGCTTCATGAGACTTGCAGACTTGTAGTTATTTGTCAGCTACATAAGCGTTTGATAGTAGCTTAACGATATGGAAAGTGGCATATTTGTTAAACTTCTAAGGGGGGAGCTTTATTCAAAAGGCCAAGTGTTTTCAAACCCACCCCTCCCAATTAAAAAACACGCTCCTTCAATCTATATAGTCAGATTAATCCACGTTAGACAAACCAACCAAAAAGCCCCTTAGTTGCTTAATGTAACATTTGTAATCCGACGAAAACAGACCAGATAATTTTCCTATTTTACTTGGTAACCTACTGAATTTGTAACATCGGGACAACATGGATGTCAAGTTTTATCGTCTACCTCGATGTAAATCTTTTGTAAACAAATATCCTAGTCATCAAATGATACAAAATCAGCAAGTTACTGGTCAAAATAGGTATAAATAAAAACACAAACAAAAGGTTGAAATTATATGACATCTATTGAGAAATAAAATTATTCATTACACTAAATAGGAATTAAAAACTAAAACAAACTTTGTTGCATTCTTTTCATCATATGATTCTTGGTTTCCTTCACATTGCCATACCAGAATCAGCAAAACATGAACATAAAACTTGCACCAAGGGAAAACCATTAATTACAATCAAACATCCACCATTTTCAACATGACCATTTTGACCAGTCAACAGATTAAAAAAAGTCAAAATAAAGAATCCAAAGTACCTCGAAAACTATACATACCCGTTCATGTAAAACACGATACCGTAAAGAGATTGCTGCAAGGACATGACTATCGTACAGAATAAGAAGAGTTTTCTTTCTTTTTTCATGATGTCCGTTTTTCTTCAGAAGTTGAATTGCTGCTGCTCGTATGAGAATTGGTTTGACTTTCCGGTTGTGACCCCGTTTGACCATTCATGGAGTTCTGTTCAGCCTGCTGATCATCTAACTTGAGATTCGACTTAAATGGTCTCTCGAAATTACGAGCAGTTCCTAGATCAATTCCCAAGTTGTTGAACTTTTGATCCTGCAAATACGTACAATTTATATAAACCCAGTATATCCCACCCGAGCCAAATCAGGACTTTTTCCAAACACACTAAATATGGATCACTGTTCCACGTTCAACAAGACTTTTACGTAGAACAGGCAGGAACAAAGTGGAACAGACCTGTATTTTATCAATATAACCTCAAAAACAAAATTTAATTCTTTTCTAAAAATATAAAATACACCTCCATCTTTACATTTTATTACATTTTACCGTCCTCAAAATATTGGGTACAATATTTTGGTTAATTTATGTAATTCGCTTAAATATTAGTAATAGTTAAATAAATATAGAAAATGTATAAAAAATTAGGAACTACAAACACTTTATATTTTGGTTTCATTTTAATCGTCTTGACAAAAATTTCTAATGAAATAAACTTATTATAAAAATATTTATTTTATTATAATTTAATAAAGAGTAAATTACATGATTGGTCCCTGTGGTTTACACAAAATCACATTGTGTGTCACTAAATTAAAATAATTACGGAAAATGTCCCTTTTAATATCGATATATAATTTTTTTATCTTTTTAAATTATAATAAAGGAAAAATAGATAAAACGACTATGAGGCCCTCTCTGTTAACCTACTTAACAGAATAATATAAACGGGTTAGGGCAAGAACCAAGGGCGTGCAAAAATGTAAACCACGGGGAAATTTCCAATATTTACTTTGATCTAGGGACGCATAGTGTAGGGACTAATCATGTAATTCACTCTTTAATATATTCATTAGGGGCATGATATAAATTTAAATATATAAACAATTCATTAGGGCTAAATTGGTAAATTGTTCATATTATGTGTTCTGTCTGGTCCAGTTCTATCTTACCAAACGCTGAATGGTTATTTTGTCTACTATGCGTGTTTAGATACCAAATGCAAGCTAATTGATTACTCGAAAGCACTTGGTAAGGAAGTACTTACACTTTGCAACGCTTCAAGCTTTTTCTGCAACGCTTCATGCTCGGCCTGAATACGAAAGGGAACACCATGCTTTTGACGCACGTTATTTTGAGCCAAATCTTCGGTGATGTCGCTAGCGGTGGTCGCAAAAGGATGATTCGCGGGGATCCATCGAACCGTATCGGGGTCCACATCAGAAGGTATCGGGTCACCTTCTTTAAGGAATATTGTCGGTCTCTTCCATTGATAGGCTCGTGACCTCCTTTTTTGATGTATGTTTTGCTCTTCTCTTGTTAGAGTCACCGGGGCCAAACGGTAAACTTTTCCGCACATTTCGATCGACGAATTGTTCTTACTGATCTTTACTAGTGGATTATCGAATGGATCATCGTACATCGGTGTCTTTGATCTATAAATAGAACATTTTTGAATCGTAAGTCACAAGAGCAACATCTTGCTTTCCAATTTCTTTGATTCTATGGGTCCCATTTTCATTGTGAATTAAGACGAACCCACAAAAAGAGCAAAATGCATCAAAATACAACGAAGTTTGCTGAAGTTAGTGTAACAAAAAAGAGGTCTTAACGGTTAATATTGGTACAAAATAGAAAATTTTGAAACATTGTTGCATTTTGGTTCATTTTGCCCAAAGGTGTGCAATATATTCAAAGATAAAGTCACATTCGAGATTCTTTGATAACGTCACAAAAAGATAGCACTTTTTGGGCACGAATGACGTATATAAAGATAGGTGAAAGGTAACTTCCAAGGAATGAATCAAATATCCATGTTAAGCTTTTCACGACGATTTAAATAACAATAAATAAAATCATACTCCCATTTCAGGATTCGTTATAAATAACTAATGCTATTGTTCTTAAGCAATAAAGTTCCCCTAATTTTCGTTGAAGGGTATTGTAGACATTTTCTAATGTCCGACACTTGGTATAAACTAAGTCTAGTCAAAAGTTGCAACTTTCATCGAGTGACATTTCAGGTCTTCGTACATCCACCCCTTGGACCCCACCTCCGAGTGGGATATAATGGGTTTGTTTGGTTAGGTTTAATTGTTCTTGATCCACAGTATTCTAATATCTTACGGTTCTTGATATTAGGATTTAAGACATTAAGGAGTAAAAAACTCTTCTTTTAATAAAATCTTGCAACTTTCACGGGACTGCGAGATGGGGTAATAATAAAATAAAAATATTAATAACAATAATGGAGGAAGAGTTGGAGTCATACATGCCTCTTCTATCGGAGTTTAGTTGGCCACGCCTGACAAGATCAGCAACGGATCCGGGGCGTTTGGACCTTAACTTCCTAGCCACATAAACTCTCACGCCAACAATCAATAGAGTTGCTGCTAGACAAAACCCCAATGCAAATTTGGAATGAGGAGAGCTTTTTACCTGTAAAAGATTAAAGAAAATGTCATATATCGGCCAAGCGGTATGCAGTACATGGGTTACTGGTAGATCCCAACCTCTATGGACATCAACGGCTCAAACCTCACCAAAAGTAAGGAGTATCATATATATTTGAGTAAATTATGATTTTTGACCCTATGGTTTGTTAAAAATTATGATTTTCGTCCCTATGGTTTATAAATTGTGGTTTTCATCTTTTTGATTGGCAATTTATTGTTGTTTTGGTCCTCATGGTTTGAAATTCTTTACTATTTTGGCCCCTTGTACTTTAAAGGTAGGAATTAGCCTAGGGAAGAAAATAGCTATAAATTGCAAACCACAAGGACGAAAACCGAAATTTATAACAAACCATAAGGACTAAAATCATAATTTACTCTATACATTTAGAAAAAAGTGTTTCTTTCTATTTTTGCAAAGAGACTTGTTTCAATATTCCATGCCTAATTACTCCCTCAGTCCCAAAATAAACGTCCATAATAGAAAAAGCGCACAGTTTTAGAAATATCTAATTACCACACTTTGTGATATAGTAAATGACAATTTTGCCCTTGATAATTCAGGGAGTAATGAATTTCTTCCACCTCATAGTTAGTGGTAGAACGAAAGTAAGCACTTATTTTTGAAATTGGACACTTATTCTTGGACAACTAAAATAAGAATATCGACATTGTTTATTTTGGTACGGATGGAGTATGACATTTCCTTTTCTATGAATTTTTCATGTTAAGAACACAGATTTGAACCGATGAACTAATGAGGGTCCACAAGATCCATTCATTCATCCTTAAAACAATTTAGATATCCGATAAATATCAAACACTTTCCTTAAACCATAATCAAAATCAAACATTGCAACCCTCATAAGACAAACATAAGTGCTAAACGATATTTCATCCAAAAACTTGGTCACCACAAGATTGTAAAGTTATGCCATGGGGAAGAACATACCAAAAAAACAACGGGTGGGAGAGAGATTATTGTTTCTTGTAGTCTTGACACTTGATGTCGTAGGACCACGATGCCATTTTTCACTGATTTTACAAGGATCGCTTCATCGTTAATCGGATTATCTTCATTGGATGGCAACAAATTGTGAGAGGCTCTAACAAAAAGATCTCTATATTTGTTCTTCACATTCCTAATTCGGTATCTTTCTTTGAACCCTAGTTGTGGTTTAAGGTCCAATGCATTTTTTGAAACTCGATGCTTCAAGAAGACAACAAATGGAACTTAAATCAATCAAGAAGACAAGAACTATTGAAAACCAAAATAAGTGTTAGGATCAATGATTATACACCACACACACACAACACAATAGCAAATGGCAGGAAACATGAAATTGAAGACGGTATTTATATAGTTCAACAACTTCCTTACATTACATCCATGGTCATTGCTGGAATTTTATCATATTCAAGCAAAGTTCAGTAGTACATTTGAAATAGAGAAGATTGATTCATGATGAATAAGACGTCCATATTCTTCAAGAATGTGTGATCCATAGGAATAAAACCTCCATATTTATCATGAAATAATCATCCTGCAGAGGGGCACATGGCGCATTGTGGGCGGTTCCTAGGTTCCTAATCAATTTTCCCTCTATAGAATCATATATATATATATGTTTTCTTTGGCAAGGACAAAACTTACACACTCTCCTCACCTTTGGTGAGGCTTGAAGCACTGACCACCATGGAGGTTGGTCTATTCATATGCTTTCCAACATACATAAATTCAATTGACAGTTCTGATATTGAACAAAACAAAATGCAGTAAAAGTCGGTAACTTGTTTCAAGAATTCCACACGTGACGAATTGAAATCTTGCACACATAACAAAATCGATAACCGTGTATCATAGCTAGCAAGCTATTTCAACGAATCACCAATCATTTATATGAGAAATGATGCAATTTTCCCCTTATATTAAGGAATCAAAAGATGAATTGCAAAGCAAAACTCGTTGTTCGCATGGAAACCCACAAAGGAATATATGAAATTTATCACATATATTGCAGGAACAACACGTAATGGGAAGAACACATTGACTGCAAAATGTGTTGACTTAGTTCTCAGCCTTCCTCAACACCTACCCAATGAAAACCAATATTTTGCACATAAAGTAGAAAGAATGCTCAAATTACTTCAATAATTACTCACAAAATTTTGTACAAATAATGAGTTCTTTATCTATCGTCAAAACACTCATCATTAATCTTAGCGAACCTATTTGAGTTTTAGAAGTAAAAAAAAAAACTCTAAATTTGATACCAAATAAGACGAATACCCACATAAATAAAGATCAAATTTTCATACAAATAACAATAACAAAGATGTGTTGATTGGACGAATCCAATGCCATTGAAGTGGTTGATGTGCATTCTTCAAAATACATCGAATTCTAACGATTTCAAGTCACCATAATCAATATCTAGTTGGTGCTTCTTCTCCTATTATGATTATCTTATCCTTTAGGGCTCTAAGAATCAGTTCAAAACTAACCACCTATTTTACTCTCATTTTACCTTATTACTTTCTTAACTAATCAAATTTCACACACACACACACACACACACACACAAAAATCAGCAATAAATACCTACATAAAAAAGATTGAGCTTTTCATATGAAACAAAGAAAGCTTGCTTAAATCCAGTACTCATATTAGTTCAATACTCGAAATTTAAACATTAAGAAACATCTAAATAGCAAGAAACATCAACTAATTCATGGATAAGACAAGAACCCAGATGAGATTAAACCAAATTTGTTAACAAAAATCTGCAAATGCGTGGATATATATAAGATTAAGATTTACATACCGGAGGAATAGAGAGAGGATGCAATTGCAGGGGCCAAACGGATGCCATTTTCAGAGACGAAAGAATAATAATCCCATTCCCATGGTGATGTATCTAGGGTTTTCTTTTCGATGGTTGAAAATTAGATTTTTAGGGTCAAGAAATTGAAGGTTGGTTTTTCGCAGATTGTGTTTGTTTTAGTGTCAAAGTGGTGAAGGTCGATGAGGTATGTTTGGCTGCAATGAGATTTCCCTATTAATTGGGGTATTTTTTAATCGGTTTTCATTAAAAAAATTTGTAGGATTCTATGGATGGAAAAAAAAATGGGTTTTGACTCTTAAAATCTAATACTTAAAACAACTTTTAAGGTTAAGTAAATTATGGCCGATGGGCTTAGCGGCTTGGGTAGGCTTCGTTACGAAGTCAGCCGGCTCGGCAGCATGGGGCTGCAGTGGTGTGGCCACACAAAACAACACGTTCTCTTCCTCCCTCACACTCTTTTTTTCATTTTTTAATTATATTGGATATTTGGCTTAGAAGAATTCGGGTACTAATAGAGAGGGCTCCAAAGAGCTTATAGAGGGTTTTATGAACAAGCTGATGTGAAGCTAATGAGACAGTACAGCTCAGAGGGTTGGAAGGGTTCTGCTACGCATACCTCACTCGCCGTTACGCACGGCCTAATAGTTTTTTTTTTTTTTAAAGGAGGCGGAACTCCTGGCAATAGTTTTTGTCCCTTTGGTTTAAAAACTATTATTATCATCCTCATGCATATCATTATCCTTTTAAGTTCTTTTATTGATTCATTCTAAGAGAGTTAAAAAATCAATTAAATCAAGAATGATAGTTTTTTTTACCTTTTTATATTTAATTGAATTTTACACTTATTGGCTATAATAAAATAACTCAAAGTCTAACCTTACAAACAAACACTCATGGCCCACCTCAAAACCCATCTTTTTGGCGAATCCCAACCAGACTTGCACCATATTTTATTCCCTCCCATTTTTAATGTTTAATAAAATCGTGGAACCTTCTGTTGTAGGTATTTTATCGATTATGGCTATTAAATGATGTTCAACTTCAAACCTCTCGTATCAACACACATTCCTATTAACCATTCAAAACTTTTCTCCCAAAAAAATTTCAAAGATTTTTCCATAATCATATTTTTCCTCCCACATTAACCCATGTTATTTGGATATGAATTATACGACCATCACCACTGTCATCACTTTAAAGCTCCTCTCTCCATTTAGATACATACATATATATGGTCAAGGTTCAAATGAATACTCGTTTTTTATTGGGAACATGAGGACAGCCGAGATCGCGTCAAATAGCATATTCACTTTGAGTAATCATGTATTATTCAACATTATTAACCTGAATAACACCAAAGACACAAGGCCAATTTGATATAAAATCCGAAGACACAACGAATCTATCAAGCTTGCTAAGAGAAACCACGTTCTCTCCCATCCACGTGTGTATCTCCTACCTCCCAGGTTTAGATCGGTAAGGTTTGAAACATTTATGAAACTATTGAACCGGTTTGCGTTTGCGTTTGCTTGGGAGAACGAAGAACCAATTATTTTATCCCTTTCCCTTAATTTGTTAAAATCGCCCATGAGAATCCAAATTCCAAGAATGTTTAAGATTAAAGCATTTAATTCCAACCCTATTCTAATATGATCCAACATAGATAACCAATCCTATCCAATCTTCTTTTTCTAGGAGGCATAACTACCATGCTCAAATGGCTCACAAAAGTTCAAATTAGCACCCATGAGTCCATGGCATTTAACATAGTATATCATGTTAGTGATGGCCAAAAACCGGGCCCGGGATGGTTATAACCGCTTATGGACCGGGCCGGTTAAAAACAGTAATGCGTCTTAACTGGTTAAGCCATTTATCCGCTAATTGGTTACGGATCGGTTAAGGCTATTTTTTAAAGAAAAATCATATATAACATGGAATTTCCTTCCAACGTAAGGAGAACTTATTAACGATATCTCATAACAATCTCTAGGAGATTGTTATGAGATATCGTTAATAGAACTCCACAACCTTTGCATTGCGCCTTTTTTCCGTTCGTGAGAATCACCAAGTTGAAATTGTTCCAAACCGCGGCCTTTCGTCCATGCTCGGCAAGAACTTGGGCAATTTTCTCGTTAGAGGAATTGTGTTGTTCACTAGCCATTTTGCGTTTTTGGAACTTGAGAGATTAGAATAGAGACTTGAGAGTTGAGAGGTTGAAAATTTAGAATAGACTAATTAATAGAGACTTAAGAGTTGAAAGAGTAGAACTTGCGAGAAACGAATACGAGTCAAGAACACGAATTATAGCAAGAATTGTTTTCGTAAGTTGGTATTAAACCCAAGCACCATACAACTTATTTATAGGGTGTTTGGGGGTAAAAATGCTAGATAAAGGGTCCAAAATTGCACCTAACGGCTCTATTAACGGGTTTTTTGAAAAGGGATTACTTCTTCAAAATGTATCCAACTATCCCTAATATACTATTGTATGTATCCACCTAAAAAAATTCCTTTTGTATATGTCACTTTATTTTTTAGTCTATTGTGTGTATTTTTGATACACACAATAGTATATTGGGGGATAGTTGGATACACATAATAGACTCAAAAATACACATAATAGACTCAAAAATAAAGTTTGATATATACAAAAGGAATTATTTTAGGTTGATACACACAATAGTATATTGGGGATAGTTGGATACATTTTGAAGAAGTAATCCCTTTTGAAAATTGATCGGGCCCGATTATAACCGGTTTCGGGCCAGTTATAACCGGTTATGCGAATCTGTCCAAAATCCTTAACCGATGGTGTCGACTAGGCCTTTAACACGTTACTAGATGGGCTGGTTATAACCGGTTACCGACCGGGCCGGATATCGGTTAACCGGTCGTGCCGGTTATTGTTAGGATTGTGTGCGAGACAGTAACAATGTTAACCATGTCCAATGTTATAAGACACTAGTAGGTCACACCGCTGCACACCTAATTGAGAACACTTGTGTGTAAGAGATAATTGAGAAGAGAGAGAAATAAACAATTATATAAGTTAATAATTATTTGTTAGATTAATTAATCAGTAAATTAATTAATTAAGTAATTAATTAATTAAGGAATTAATTAATAGAGATAATTATAAAAGGAATTATAATTAGATACAAACACTGCCTTATCTATATCTATAAATAAAGGCTTAAGAGCATCCACAATGGAGGTTCTTCAAAGGGTTCTTATTGGGGTTTTTACAAGAACCTCCACTGTGGGACATAGGTTCTTGTCCAGTCACAAGTTCTTATTGAAACCCAGGTACTTGTACAGGAACCCGGGTTCTTGTGATACTTTCCTTTTCTGTAATTCTTTTATTTATTATGTTTGTTATTTCTAATCATTTGTTATTTTAATAAATCTATAAAACATATATATTGTAAAATAAAACATATATATCAAAATGAAAAAAAAATTATAAAATATATTTTTTTTTGTTTTTTTCTTTCTGGTAATCTTTGACAAATATTGTAATTGATTTTTAATTATTTAATTAACTTATTATGTAAATATTATTTTTAAATATTTGTATGCATATAAATCAAAATTAAATGGTGAATTGATATATTAATAATTATATAATATTTTTTCAATTTTAAAAACTATATCAAATTGTTATATGTAGGTAATACTATATGAGTCATTTATTCACACCTCAAAAAAATGGAAAAGGACAATAAGAAACACGAAAGCTCTCAAATGCCCCCAAATTCTCCATATCCCCGGCATTCTCCACGATCGACAACTTTTACTAATTTTTCCTACATTCCACCATATCCTCCAAATTATCCAAATGCTAGTCAATCTTCGATTTTTAATCCCCGTCCTCGATATTGGTCGGATATACCAAACCAATTGGCCGACTTGGTTGAACATATTTGGTCAAATCGAGATTACGAGTGATCTATATTACTATGAACTATTTTCTCGTACTTTTTTAAAGAATGATATTTATGTAATGTTGCACATTTTTTTTAATCGTAGTATAAAAATTATATGTGTGTTTTAATTGTTTTTCATATATTTTAATAAAATATATAGATTAAAAAATGAAAATTAATATAATATAAAAGTAAGAAATAATAAATTATATTTGAACTTTTAATATATATGTATACATTTAATTTATATAATAATTTATAAATAAGAATAAGGAAAGTGAGGTTTTTGTAAGAACCTCCATTGTAGGATTTTAAGGAGGTTTTTAGTTTGTTGAAGTGGCAATGATGTGTCATGAAAAAATATGGCAAGTGAGGTTCTTAGAGGTTCCACCACTGTGGATGCTCTAAAGGCTTAAAGTGTTTTTATCAGTTGATTAATCCCACACAAAATTACTCTCTCTCTCTCATAGCCGCGGCCGGCCCCCCCTCTCTCACACAACGACCGGAATTTTTATGATCAGTCACGGTGGTCTAACAACCCTCTCGCGTGGTGTCAGTAGCGGTGTACCCCCTGCTCGCTTTCCGGAGTTTATTCGCTTAAAGGTAAACCATCAAAACGCTCTTAATTGTGTCTGTTAGGTTTAAGTTGGATCCGGCTTTTGGGAATCGTTTTATTATCCGTTGCGCACCTTTTGTGCCTACGGTTCCCAACAGTGGTATCAGAGCCACTTCTTAAACCTACAGATCAGGTTTATCTGTTAAATTAGGTTTGTTAAAAATTCGATTTTGTGTGTTTATATAATTGTAAAAAATTGGATTTTTCGTATAAACCTAATCGGTGGTGGAACAGCGGCAGTTAGCCGACCGAACCACCAGACCACCGTAAACCACCGCCGGCGACACCACAACTGGTGGTGGCCGGCGGCTGTCCACACAACGCAACCACAAGCGCCGCACCACAGATGGTGGTCTCGGTTGTGGTCGATTGCAACCACCGCACCACCGATTTGTGGTGGTGGTGGTGTCGATCAAAAACAAACCGCCACACCACCGTATGTGGTGGTGGCGGCGTTGGTGGTCGTAGCCGGACAAACGGCAAGCCAAACCACCAAAGCCGAGATCGGCGATGGTGGCGGCGGCGGCGGTGTCAATTGAGAAACATTGCCGGCCGTAGCCGGAGACAATCGAAAGCCACACCACCGGTTGTGGTGGTGGCGATCGTTTGTTGTTTTATACGGCGGCGGTGGTGGCAATGGCCGCTGCCGTCGTCGAATGTTTTCGTTCAAACCGCCGATCGGCGGCGGTGGTTATCACCACTATCGTCGACGGTGGTGGTGGTTTTTGTCGTTTGCGCCGGGAGGCGACGGTGGTGGTGGCGTTACGCTGCTGCTGCCGTCGAACTCTCAATCGACCGCCTCACCACCGTTTGTGGTGGTGGCGGCGATGGCGTGATTGTTGTTGAACGCCGACGACGGCGACGGTGGTGGCGTTGCGCTGTCGCTGTCGTCGTTCGGCTTATGGTGGCGGTGGTGTTAGTAGTAGTGACGGTGGTCGACAACCGCCGCAAAGGGGTGTCGGCCACTGCCGGTTTTAGGTTTCCGATCGAAAAGAGGGCGGCGACGGTGGCTTTTGGGCTGCTGTCGTCGCCAAGCTTCTGATAACCAGCTCGCGCCGCGAGCAGAGGACTCGCGCAGCGAGCAGTGGCCTCGCGCCGCGAGCAAACACCTGACGCCGCGATCGGTAACTGACAGTTGTTAGTTGCTGTTTTTCGATTCGCGATCAGTATGGTTAAGTTTCGTTCGGATAAAGGGTTATACAAACCAGATAGGTTTGAAACCCTAGGGATAATTTTAATTTTATTATTAATTTTAATCTTTTTGATAAATTAGAAATTAAATTGAATTATCCGTTTATGTCATAGTCAAACCCTTTGATCAGTGGTTGTATTGTTATTTTTCCGTATGTTTTATTTTATTTATTTATTGTTGGTTACGGGAGGCCTGCGTGCCATTTACAACCCGGTTTTATAATGTAATATTAATAAATAAAATAACCGAAGAAACCGAAGACGGACCAAGGAGACAACCATGGAGCTTGAAGCCAGTGGGAGCGCCGAGAAGATCAAAGTTTTATGTTGTCACCTAGGGATAAGACCGTCATTTTGTGTTGGCTCACAAAACGACATAGTTTAAGGGTTTTTTACTATGACATGTTTTATTGTGTGGATGTTTATATTTAATAGTTATATGAATTGCGTGGTTGTTTTAGTTACGTAATTTCCTTTTAAATTAAATATAAACGTTTTTAAAATTAAATGTTTTAAAAGAAAAAAATTGGATACAAATACAGTTTGTGTTTGGATCCAAGCTTTTGAAAACTGGCAATTTTAACCCTTATCAAAATCATAGATTAGTAAGTGCAACCCACTTTAGGGGCACCTCCGGTGTAAGGTACATAGGACGTTGTAAGTGAACACACTATGAACGCCCGTGTTCAAACCGAAACTGGAGGGTGATAAAACTCTGCGAATTATCTCCGGGTGGTACCGGCCAGGGTTTGTCCAGGTCCCGGGTGGTGCAGTCTATTTTGGTATATATTTATTCACCGGGTGGTACCGGGCCAAAACGCACTAGAGGGACTAAATATGCACGGATTAAATATCCGATGTCCCGCCGATCTAGAAGTCGTGTTTTCGAATTAAAATGCGATTGGTATAGTTTTTACCTACCATAGATCACATGAGTCGGTTTGACATGATCACATGCTTCCCGACACATGTGAGATATGGATTCTAGTCTAATAAATTTATTTCGAGGGTAATAATTTATTAGAAGTTTTTTTATAATTATAAACTAAGCTTGGAATTTTATTCTTTATTGTAGATGTCTTTTTCTGTAATCCCGTTTTATACCCCTGAGGAATCACTACGACTCATCAATGGAAAATGGAAACTTACAGGACAAAATTTTCTAGTTTGGAAAATGCACCTTGATAATATCTT
The DNA here is from genome assembly GCA_030169165.1 of Centaurea solstitialis. Classification (NCBI taxonomy): domain Eukaryota; kingdom Viridiplantae; phylum Streptophyta; class Magnoliopsida; order Asterales; family Asteraceae; genus Centaurea; species Centaurea solstitialis. The sequence goes on along the minus strand of CM058046.1, from coordinate 46,749,025 downwards.
GCATGCACACGGTAAGTTTTACGTTTTAGAAAAACCTGTATCACGACCTAAGAGTAATTCTCCTGAAGAAGAATTTACTCAGTACTTTAAGTATATGGCGGATGAATCGGATGTAATGTCAACTCTGATTTTCTCTATATCATCCGAGTTCGCGGATAGATTAAGAGATAAATCCTGCCACGAGGTCGTGAAAGATATAGAAAGCCGGTTAGGTTTCTATAGACATACAGGTAAGCTTCTGGTCATGAAAGAGATACTTTCACTAAAGCTGAAAAAGGACCAGTCAGTTAAAGACCATCTTATGGAAATAAGGAGGCTCTTTAAATGCTTGACACGTTTGGGGTACAAGATGACTCCGGAAGAGTTAGTGTATCTCATGTGGTACTCGCTCCCGAAGGAGATATGTGACACAACTAGTGCCTACATGATAGAACCAAAGACTGACGTGGCAACACTACATGAGAACATTCTGGCCAGTCTAGAGCCGAAGCCAGCACCTGCTGATCTCATGGATACTGATTGGATTGATGAGCTGTGGGATCTGAGTTGCGCAGAATGCGGTAGCAAGGATATTTGCGAGCACTCGATGAATATCGACCAGATAGAGATAGGTTTATCCGATGCTCCAGGTATCTTTATGATAGATTGCTTAATCACTTCTTATGAATCATGGGTAATTGATACAGGCAGTGGTAACCACATTTGTAATCATTTACAGGGATTCACTAGAAGAAAGACTTTGAGGAAGGACCGTTCGAACCTACGAGTTGGCGAAGGCACTCCGCTGATAGCTGAAGCTGTAGGATCTTATAGTCTTAGTTTACCCTCGGGTCTAGTTTTGGAACTGGAATTGTTATTATATTCCAAACATGATTAAGAATGTTTTGTCTTTTGATTTGTTAGTAGACCAAGGTTTTTATTACAAATATGATTATAAAATGATTTCTGTCTTTAAAAATAATATTTTCTATTTTAAAGCAACACCTGTGAATGGTCTATATACAGTAAATCTACAAGACAATAATAGTGAAATCTATCATATAAGTAAACGATCCAAAGACATTGAGGATCAGACTTACCTCTGGCATTGTCGTTTGGGCCACATAAACAAGAAATGCGTTGAACTACTCCTAAAAGGAGGTTTTCTTGGCACTTTCGATTATAAACCTTTTGATAATTGCGAGTCTTGTTTATCTGGCAAAATGACAAAGCAACCTTTCAACAAAGAAAATGAAAGGGCTACTGACTTGTTAGAAATAATTCACACAGATGTGTGTGGACCATTTAGTCATGTGGCAAGAGGAGGATACCGGTACTTCATTACCTTTACTGACAATTTCAGTAGGTATGGTTATGTCTACCTTATGAGACATAAATCTGAAAGCTTTGAAAGATTCAGAGAATTTCAAAATGAAGTACAGAATCAACTTGGCAGAAAGATCAAGTTTTTACGGTCGGATCGCGGAGGCGAATATCTTAGTGATGAGTTTGACAATCATCTGATGGAGTGTGGGATTGTATCCCAACTCACACCTCCGTATACACCTCAAATGAATGGTGTGTCAGAAAAGAGAAATCGTACTTTACTTGACGTGGTACGATCGATGATGTGTCACTCCACGCTACCAATGTCATTCTGGGGACATGCGCTCGAAACAACAGCACATATACTGAACAGAGCGCCAACAAAGTCAGTAGAAAAGACTCCATACGAGCTATGGAAGGGTAAGAAACCCAATATATCTTTTCTAAGGATTTGGGGTTGTGAGGTTTACGTCAAACGACCTACCTCAGAAAAACTCAAGCCCAAATCCAACAAGTGTTTCTTCGTTGGATATCTCAGGACCACCGTGGGATATTACTTCTACAACCCTGAAGAGAACAAAGTTTTTGTTGCTCGAAATGGAAAATTTCTGGAAGAAAAGTTTCTCAGTTCTGGGAACACCAGAAAGGATGTAGATCTACAGGTAGTAGACGAAGAAAACACTACACCAATTGTTGAGCCAGAAATTCAACATGAAAATGTTGAACCTCAATCAGAACCGATTGAGGAAGTGCAAACACAAGACTTTCGCAGATCCAGTAGGGTAAGATAAGAACCAGATAGGTATCTTGGGTTTCTAGTCTCTCAAGACAGCGGAGACTTGAATGAACCAACATCCTATGGAGAAGCTGTGTCAGGCAGTGAGTCTGAACAATGGCAAGAAGCCATGAAGGCCGAGATGCAGTCCATGTACGACAACCAAGTATGGGAGTTGACTGATTTACCCCAGCACTGTAGAGCTGTTGGAAGTAAATGGGTTTTCAAGAAGAAAACCGACATGGACGGGAATGTACACACTTTCAACGCCAGACTGGTTGCAAAAGGATTCACGCAAACTCATGGTATTGACTATGATGAAACTTTTTCGCCAGTGGCCATGTTAAAATCAATTAGGATTCTGATGGCCATTTCAGCGTATTTTAATTACGAGATCTGGCAAATGGACGTCAAGACAGCCTTTCTGAACGGAAAGTTAACAGAAGACGTCTATATGGAACAACCAGAGGGATTTATAGATCCTAAGAATCCTAATAAAGTGTGTAAACTGCTGAAATCCATTTATGGATTAAAGCAAGCATCTCGAAGCTGGAACTTACATTTTGATGAACGGATCAAAGAGTTTGGTTTCGCGAAAAGTGAGTTTGAGCCGTGTGTTTACACTAAGTTCAGTGGGAACATAGTAACCTTCTTGGTCTTGTACGTAGATGACATTCTACTCATAGGAAACGATGTACCAACTTTACAGAGTGTAAAGAGTTGGTTAAGCAAATGTTTCCAGATGAAAGACCTTGGAGAAGGCGCTTATATACTTGGCATAAAGATCTACAGAAACAGATCTAAGCGGCTTATCGGACTTAGCCAAAGTACGTACATTGATAAAATCCTGAAGAAATTCAGGATGGATGAATCCAAGAAAGGATTAATCCCGATGCAACATGGCATAGTGTTAAGTAAAACACAGTGTCCTGTTTCTAGTCAAGATCAGGACAAGATGAAATCGGTTCCATATGCATCAGCAATTGGATCGATTATGTATGCCATGTTATGTACTAGGCCCGATGTTGCTTACTCAGTAAGTGTTACAAGCAGATATCAACAGAATCCAGGAGAACCTCATTGGGTGGCTGTCAAGAACATTCTCAAGTACCTGAGAAGAACGAAAGATATGTTCTTGGTCTTTGGAGGTTCTGAGGATGAAATTAGTGTCAACGGCTATTCTGACGCTAGTTTCCAGACCGACAGAGATGATTTTAGATCACAGTCAGGGTACGTTTTCACCCTAAACAGAGGTGCGATCTCATGGAAGAGCTCGAAGCAGGACACGATTGCAGACTCAACTACAGAAGCGGAGTACATTGCAGCATCTGATGCTGCAAAGGAAGCTGTCTGGCTAAGGAATTTTCTATCGGATCTCAGAGTGGTTGCCAGTGTCTCTAGACCGATTGATATATTCTGTGATAACTCGGGAGCCGTGGCGCAAGCAAAGGAACCTAGAGAGCATCACAAGTCAAGACACGTGCTCAGAAAATATCACCTTATCCGAGAGATCATTGGAAGAGGAGATGTGAGAATATGCAAGATTCCAACAGAAGAAAATGTCGCAGATCCGCTGACAAAGCCACTAGCAAGGGTGAAGCATGAGGCACATGCAAATTTCATTGGGATGCAGTACCTGGACGCCAGTAGCTAGTTTTAGTTTATTAATTATTACTATAGTTTAATTTAGAACAATTCAATCATGTAAAGTTCTTGATGTAATGGAAATAAATGGAGGTTTTAATTCATGATTGTTTTAAATTAACTATTTTTCGCATATTTAACATATCCATGATTTTACAAAGTTTTGTATGAAATCTAAATTTCCGTAGCCACTTAATGAAATGGGAATTTCAATAGGGAGTTTAACGCTATTATAAATACTTGATGATTTATTCGAAGTAAAGAATAAAAGCACAAGTGATGTGACCAAGTATTTATAGATACTCATCAGAGTGCTTGAGTATTGGAAGTGACCAGTATCAAGTCTGCTTCATGGAGCCCCAGTCATAAGCATCGACTTGATAGGTTGTCCTTAGACCTGAGATATTTGGTTTGGGAACACGAGGACTACTGTACTCTTAGCGCATTCTAACGCTGCACCGTAACAGGGTGGCTATACGGGACGTGACTAGATACAGCGGAAGCCGTGGATCCAAATGCAAATAGTCAAGAAGGGATTTGCACCTCTTTACTAAAAGAGAGATATTTCCGGGCCCCTTGACGATTAAGATTGGCAGAAAACACGTGGCCACGCTCGGATAGAATAACAGTTGTTATTTAGTAATATCCGTTACTGCAGGCAATTTGAATCAGAGTCAAGAAATACTTGTTTTTGAGAAATGAATCCTCCACTCCATGTCTCAAAATCATTTTAGAAATATCGTGTGCAAAAGGAATGAACCTGTGTACAAATTCAAGCGTGAATTGTATCTCTGGATATAAGAGATCTTATAACCTGGTTAACCTAAGTGTCTGGCTAGGGACCTCCTTAGGCTAATGGTAATAGTACAGTTACATGTCTAGCACAAGTGGGAGTCTGTTAGGATTGTGTGCGAGACAATAACAATGTTAACCATGTCCAATGTTATAAGACACTAGTAGGTCACACCGCTGCACACCTAATTGAGAACATGTGTGTGTAAGAGATAATTGAGAAGAGAGAGAAATAAATAATTATATAAGTTAATAATTATTTGTTAGATTAATTAATCAGTAAATTAATTAATTAAGTAATTAATTAATTAAAGAATTAATTAATAGAGATAATTATAAAAGGAATTATAATCAGATATAAACACTGCCTTATCTATATCTATAAATAAAGGCTTAAAGGCTTAAAGTGTTTTTATCAGTTGATTAATCCCACACAAAATTACTCTCTCTCTCTCTCTCTCTATCTCTCTCATAGCCGTGGCCGCCCCCCCCCCCTCTCTCACACAACGACCGGAATTTTTCCGATCAGTCACGGTGGTCTAGCAACCCTCTCGCGTGGTGTCAGTAGCGGTGTACCCCCTGCTCGCTTTCCGGAGTTTATTCGCTTAAAGGTAAACCATCAAAACGCTCTTAATTGTGTCTGTTAGGTTTAAGTTGGATCCGGCTTTTGGGAATCGTTTTATTATCCGCTGCGCACCTTTTGTGCCTACGGTTCCCAACAGTTATAACCGGTTAAGGATGGCCATCACTAGATCATGTATAAAAATTCAGTAACTTCCGCTAGAAAAGAAAATGACTTTTAAGAAGGAAACCAAATATCTTAAAAGCTTCTTTAAAGATTTTAGATATGTTTTTATGGTTATGTAGAAAATGCTACTATGTATTTGACGCAGGCGGAAAACGCGGAACGGATCGACAAGCGTCAAACTCGAAAGGATAACGAGAATTACGAAACGTAAAACTCAAAACAAGAGAATAATCTCTAAAAAGATGAACTTTTATTGAATAATAAATTGAATTACAAAGAAGCCTAATAGCCTATTTATAATCTAAACAAAAGTGATAATTAAGTAAACTAAATAATCTAAATATCTTCTAATAATTATCCTAACTTGATGATTAAGAAAACTAATAAAAAGGAAACTAAATAATAAAGAAACTAGATAATATAACCCTAAACTAATCAGGTAATAAAATACTTAAATAGGCAGATCATGGCTATCTTTTCCGGATTGATCAGACGCGCAAAACGACCAGCGAGAAGCTCGCGCCGCGAGCTGATTCTTCGCGCCGCGAAGTCGGCGCTGTTCTGACATTGAATTTTCTTCCTTTTTCGAGCGTATCTGTCGGGTTTCCAAAAGTCCGTAAAAAACTCCAACATGGGTCGAAACTGATCTGCATCAGTCACCCCCACTTGAAAAGAACTCGACCCCGAGTTCACTCAAAAGTCGAAAAGATATTGTTGCGATCGTTTCCATGTAAGTGATACTTCATCGAGTTCAAACGGATAATACGCGACGGAAGTTGTTACGGTTTTAATTGGAGTCTTGATTGAAATATCATCTTTAACATCGATGTTCTCAACCTCCAATGATTTTGCCGGTTCGATAATTGCTTCGTCGTGTAGCGGCTCGATCGGGACGGGTGGTGGTTCGGCTATGACGGGGAGAATTTCCTCGTCGACTACCTCCGGTAATTGTTCTTCTTTTTCCGGTAAGATCTCGGCCACTTCTTCCGGAATAAAAGATTTTCTAGCTTCGAGGTATGATTCCCAGATGGACTTAGGATCGAGGTTGATTTTGATAGGCTCGAAGGTGGGAACTTCGATCGGATCGGAATAGTGACGTTGTTACGACATGGGTCAGTTACGGGATGGCGGTTTGACGGGTCTGTCTCTTTTCGGACGGCCGGTGATGAGAGTGGCGAGATGGGTGGTGTTGGTGTGGAGTGTGGTGGTGATTCAAGTGGTGAGGTTGGCGTGGGCGGTGTCGACAGTCATGGCTAGAGACGCGGAAACGGCCGCGGCAATTGCCTCGATGTCTGCGGGGTGAATCCGGAGTGGTGACGATGCCATCGGAAGGAAAAGAGACAGCAATTCTAGCTCTGATACCAACTGACGCAGACGGAAAACGCGGAGCGGATCGACAAGCGTCAAACCCGAAAGGATAACGAGAATTACGAAACGTAAAACTCAAAACAAAAGAATAATCTCTAAAAAGATGAACTTTTATTGAATAATAAATTGAATTACAAAGAAGCCTAATAGTCTATTTATAATCTAAACAAAAGTGATAATTAAGTAAACTAAATAATCTAAATATCTTCTAATAATTATCCTAACTTGATGATTAAGAAACCTAATAAAAAGGAAACTAAATAATAAAGAAACTAGATAATATAACCATAAACTAATCAGGTAAGAAAATACTTAAATAGACAGATCATGGCTATCTTTTCCGGATTGATCAGACGCGCAAAACGACCAGCAAGAAGCTCGCGCCGCGAGCTGATTCTTCGCGCCGCGAAGTCGGCGCTGTTCCGACATTGAATTTTCTTCCTTTTTCGAGCGTATCTGTCGGGTTTCCAAAAGTCCGTAAAAAACTCCAACATGGGTCGAAACTGATCTGCATCAATATTTGATCCAAGCCAACCGACTTTATCGAAAAAATATTGCTTTTTAGGGCCAAATGTCTTGATGCCAAAAAAAGAAGATCAACGGTATTGTAATTGTCATGAGCACTGCTACTCAAAAGTAGCTAGAAGTTTTATAAACGATATTTAAATGGTCTTTAAAATTAATTTTTATATATGCTTTCCACCTTTTTTTTAGTTGTGGATAGCTTGCATTAATCCCATAGGGTCTACCCTTATGAGACTCAAATCGACCACATAATGGCAGGAGTAACAAGGTGCTCACTAGTAACTACGTGGTACATTCTAAGAAGGTTTTTAGAAAATGTAAATAGAAGATTTATGTTTTGTAGCATATTATTTTTCTTCAAAGCATTCTTTGTAGATACCATCATATTATATAAGATTTTGCAAACCATCTTCAAAAGCTCTCTTGTAACAACCCAAAATTTAGTAATCAAATCATACTATAAATCCAAGCCAAACGAGTACAATCCACATCAAAAGTGATAATACGTAAATAAAAGGCAACTCAAGGTATGGTTCATCTCAATATACGTTATGGAATTAGAACTAATTACAGTTGAAAATTTTGGTAAACTAGTTAAAGAAACACATCTCGAAGTCTTCTTACTAATGTTCACGCCTTTGCTTTACCTCTAGTGTCCCCCTCGGTTGAGTACTTGTCTGAAAAGATTTTAAAAAGGTTGTATGCCACCCTCTGGGGCGCCCCCACCATACCTGAAAAAAATTTATGTTTGGAAAGTGAGGGTTATACCAAAGGTCTAATGAACTCCCTTCAAACAGTTTAACAAAACATTTAGCAACAATGAATTCCCTCCGAGACAAAACAAGGGTTGTACCTGTTCATATTCCTTTCGCGATGAATATAAATATAATCTCGAGGAGCAAGCCCCTAAGTCATAAAACTAATTCATGACCTAGATATGTACATCCCAAAAAGCCGTATAACCACAAGGTACTTTACCATAAAGGACACACTCACTCCACATAAAGCATGTAATCACGTAGATTGAAAACAAGAGCATGCCATGAGAAAACAAGGAACTTCTAACACTTATATACAAAACAAAAAACTGATAATAATAATTTAATGTTCCATAAATTAATTTCAAGAGGTAAGGGAACTCACGTGTAGCTTCATACCCCCACTAGACGCCCTAAACGTCAAAACGTCCAAACTGAAAGCCTGAATTGAACAATACCACAAGGATGTTAAACCTCGTAAAACATCTTAGAATTTACTAATTTAAGTCCCTAAGATAATACCCTATTTGAATTCTTGATCCTAGGCCTAAACGAGAAACTGAACAAAAGTGGCACGAACCGGCAGTGGCCTGCGCTACTTTCCCTGCGGCTTAGCCCACGCCAGAACCTACGCCGAGGTCGCTCATCTCTGTTTGATCTTATTCCCAAAGTTCAACATCCAAATGACTCTAATCAGCATTCGACTCGAATATGAGCCTACTAAATGGTGGGTTCGAAATTATAAGTGTTTTTGACCATATCCTAACAGCAAAATCTCAATCCAATCCAATCCAAATCATTGATTTAACCATGGATTGTTCTTTTTTAAAAACCAAACATTTGAAACTTAGTAAAATTAGAACAATGATGGATTTCCATCTTGCTAAAAGAGTTCCAAACCAATAATCACTCTAAAATTCTAAATGACTATATCTCGTATGATTTCCAAACCCTAACAGAAAAGGTGAATGCTAAATTCATTTAAAACTTTAGTTTCCCTCCACCAAATAGAATGCATAATGGAGGGCTTAGGACAAGAGAATGAGACTTTTACCTTGAGAAGATGCCCTCCTTTGCTTTAAGATGGATTTCCTCTTCAATCTCCTTCTCCTTCTCGTCGCCTTCAACACACACACACAACACCTTTGATTAGCTCACGGTTTACAATTTACAACTCCAGGTGATGAAGTTTGAAAGTGATCACACTAAATGGTTATTACAACTCAAGAATGCAAAATTAATGCTAACAAGTACCTCCTAAAAAAAACTAAAACAACATAAAGGACAACGCTATTGACATCTCTCTACTAAGCATTTGCTCTCAAGGCTACCAAATTCATCATGAAACAACACAATGGATGAAAGCGATAAATTATAATATTTTTTGATTAAGTTCGAATTTCATAAATTAAAAGTGTAATTTGATCTTTATTTTAGAAGAAATATGTATATGCTTTAATAAGTAACTCATAATACTATGTTGGTCCCGAAATTCAAATTTTAGTTTATTCCAAAATAACTATATATTTTCAAAATTTTCTTTCCCATTCTAACCTTAACTGTAAGATAGATAAAATTTATCTTTCTATTATTAAGGCTAAAGTTGTCTTTTGCTTAATTGAAAAATGCATTAATTATACATTCTTAAAATTGTGTGTCATTTGATTGTGGACATCTATTTTGAGAAGAAGGGGTTAATACTTATTTTGTCTCATTGTAAGTTTCAAATTATTACTTGTGTTGATCTCATATAAGTGTCTACTTTAAAAGATAGATGATTAAATATCCAAATCTACCGTTAATTAAAAGTTCAAATATTTAATGGTTGGTAAGATAGATACATTAATCAAGGATTGAAAATATCCTTTGGTTAAGTAAAAATGTAATAATTACTCATGATGTGTTAAACGCTTTCTCATTTTTATTGATTAATCAAATAACTGTCAAAGGATATGAGGGTACATTTTATCTCACTTGCTTAGGCTGACCAAAGTGGAGGGTAGGATCTTGTATATAAGCAAAATGATTATACCCCTTTTCAACTAGTTAAGAACATCTTCAGCAACTTTTATAAAAAATCTTTAAAATAAAGAATCAAAGTTCAAATTTTTATAATAAAATCTTCTCAACTCCAACACATTCTTCATTTTGAAGATAACATCATCATTTATATAATTAAAATATCACATATATCTAATAAAATACCATTTCTCTCTGTCTAATTAAACATTTTATTTCAAAAAATTTATTGGTGAAACATAATAAAAAAAAACCATTTCTCGCTCATAGTAATCATTTTTGGAGACCTATCCAAATTTCGGGAAAAAAATTACACACTCTCTCTACTTTCTCCATTTTGGAGAAATTTTTCGAGAATCTGTTAGAGACAAACTTAGTACGAAATCTCTATCTTCTTCATTATGGAGAAGCTATTAAAGATGCTCTAAGAAGCTAGAAGCACGAAAACGTATTCATTTTCTCAAGTGGTGGTTTTCTCCTCTGTCCAGGCTTCCCTCATCCTCACTTTAATTTCCCAAAACCCAACCCCTTTTATATCTCATTCAATTTTCATGCATTCCTCCATACAAAAATTAACAACTTACCGTTGCATTTGTTTTCATTTTATTATTTTGGTAATTGTTATATATGTAAATCATTTATATATATTAAAACAAGAACCTCCAAGTATGAGGTGGCACTCTCTAAGACAAGAATTAGCCTTTAGAAATTTTCTCATTATTTTGAGTTTTTTAATTATCAAATAAGTTAAAGACTATTCTACCCTTAAATGATAATTATATGTTTAATTATAAGAAGGACTATTTGGTAATTTTACTTACAATTTAATTACCCTTAACTTCTAATTTATTTAACTTAATGGAGACATTAATTTAGTCTATTCATATTCCCATTTATTAGTTAAAATGGAAAACCTACAACAAACTCCTTTATAAATAGAACCTAATGTCCATCAACATATGATGTATAGCAACATGTATGTTCTTTGTTATATCCTATTGAATTTGAATGTTTATTGTGTCTTTTTTGTAGAATCCATTTTCGCCGGTATTATTACCCAATCTTCGTAAAATTTTGAGGTGAAGTAACACATTTTTTATTTACTTTATGATTTATGTAAGTTATATGTTATTTTTGCGTGTGTATGTAATAACTATCATCGTTACCTTTGTTTTCTATCAAAATTTCAAATAATGATTATGCTTTTGTGAATTATGTGTGACTGTTACTAAACTTTCGAGTTTTATTTGGAATTTCTTTCACAATTATAATATGTTGTACACATTGTTATTAAACAAGTGTTTTCCACATTGTTGGTTTTCTTGATATTTATGTTATAAGACGGTTTTAAATGAGGTTTTTTCCCCAATTTGTTTTGTTTATATTTTCATAGTTTCTTAAAATGTTTCTTTTTGTTGACAATAATCAAACTCTAAATTTTAAAATATAATCTTTGTGGTTTATTTACTTTTGGTTTTGTTGTGAATTTCTCTTTATTCTTTTATATTTCAATAGTTTATCAATTTGTAATTTATAAGAAAAAAACACCAACAATGAGATGACATTTTCTAAACATTCTAATCCCAAATTTCTTATTTTTTTTTCTAAAATATTTACCTTTTCTAATATAGTTATTAACAAAGTATTATACTAATTAAATTATTCATATTCTTTTTTGGCACCTAAATTTCCTTATTTCTTTTATTCACGTCATTCTAATATTGTTATCCACATAACATATGGATAATGAATATAATCAACATATTTAAGAACAAATTATATTTAAGAAATCACAATAATTAATATGTATATTGTTATTTACATGATAAATTAAATATGTGTATTTCAATAAATAAATTAATATGTGTATATTTATATATTTGATACTAACATCATGAAAACGTTACTTAAATGAAATACTTATGTTAATTAAAAATCTAATAACTTATCATTAATATACTTTAATATAACTTTAATGATAATTATCAATTGTTATTGTTTATAAAATACTTTTTATATGTATTGTTTAAAATACTAAACGGTAGATTATGCTATATATATTCATTTGTATAAATACTATTTTCATCACTCTTATATAAACATAATACATAAAAAAATAAAAAATACGATATATATATATATATATATCAATTAGACCTATTTTCAAGTGAAATTTTAATTCCAAAATAAAAAATATGATAAATAATTGAAGTCATTATATAAAAAAAATATTAAACCTTTTAAATCTTATGAAAATCAGTAAAAAGATATAAATGAAATTATAATTAATATAAAATAAATACATTTATAATCAATATATAGTTAAATATTATTAATAGTTCTCTAAATATATGAGACACTTACCATGTTTAATATCGCCTAAAAACATACTTAAATAAAATAATATGTATAATTAGAATTAGTACACAAAATATAAAATGACTACAATAATGTATAATAAAAAATAAAGTCAATAAAATAATTTGTGTAAAAGAAAATATGAAAGCAATATGTCACTTAAATTAAAAAAAATCAATATATTAGATGAAAAAAATTATTTATTACAATAAAAAAAATACATATAAATTAATTCATACTCTATTATTACTTAGATTAAATCAAATTAAATATGTAAATTGAATTAGAATACAATCAATATATATATATATATAATATGACATTCCTTTGGTTTTTAAAAACACGGCAAAAAAAATTATAAACGATGCGTATCAAACATTTTGTAACAAGAAATGACTAAATATATATATATATATATGTGTGTGTGTGTGCCACTTATGAAAAATATTTTCATTTTAATTTTAGATATTATAAATTATTACCGAATAATCACATTTTAGCTGTATTTGGACAAGTATTTCTTTAAATTATTTTTTCCTACCGCGCAGCGCGCGGTTTTGCCACTAGTTGTTTTGAAATACAATAACCAGGGATCATCATGTAGAGGAAGAATGTACCTAAATTTGTTTGACATTCAAATATCATCATCATCATCACTATCTTCTTTAATTGAAAAACCCCCCCTGCATTAAATATATTGGAAAATTAGAGCTAGCATATATAGTTGTGGCTTTCATTTTAAGAACAAGATTGAAGAAAAACAGGATTATTTACATATATACCTGTTGATGTTTGGTGGTTATAAAGGAGTTGAGGCTTTCTTCCCTTGATAATTCACACCTCCGTAAATTTGTATCTATTACTCTCAGCTCTGGAGTTGCCAAATCTCCCTTTGTGAAAACACTCATCTCTGGGCATTCAATGATTTGCAAGGTATCCAACGATGGCCATGAGAACGCCTCTTTTCCTAAGCAAAATCCTTTCAGACTTGAAAGCTTCCGGAGTGTTAAGGACTTTAGACGAGGTAACATAATAATCTCATTTTCCTTATCATTACATTCTCCTTCTCCTTCCCATTCTACAACAACGTTTGCTTCCTTAACAATTACTTCCATACAATGGCAGTCGTTTATATGTAGGTCTTGGAGTTGCAATAGACTACCAACCATGGAACTAGTCAATACATGTTCTAAACTTTCACATCTTCCAATAGAGAGTTTTGTTAGGTTTGGAAACTCAAGTACCATCCACGGATTGTTCTTCCATATATACTTGAGAATATCAAGGTATTTTAGTTCCACTTCTCTTAGGTTTGGAAGTTTCACGACGACAGAGTGTAACTCCCTGTCTGGTCTTTCCGGTGCTTCAAATATCTCCTCTACCAAATCACACATGGATAATCTAACCTCGTTAACTTTCCCATCGCTACGTTCTTCTTCTTGTACAACGACGTTTGCTTCCTTAACAATTACTTCCATACAATGACAGTATTCTATATGTAGCTCTTGGAGCTGCAATAGACTACCAACCATTGAACTAGTAAATACATGTTCCATACTCGGGCATCCATCGATAGACAACTTTGTTAGGTTTGGAAACTGGAGTACCATCCACGGGTTGTTCTTCCATATATACTTGAGATTTCCTAACCATTCTAAATGCACTTCTCTTAGCTTTGGAATTTCTACAACAGATTTGAAACCAATATCTTCCCCTTCCATTGTTTCAAATACCTCTGTTATGTAGTTGCATTCACTTATTTGAATCTTTTCCATCTTTTGCAATTGTAGCAGCTTATTGGATGGAAAAACACTTTGAAGATCATAATTAGGTCCCACATCCACTTCAATCAAATTATGAAAAGACGAATGCATCTCTTTTGAAGAAGTAGCAGGGCATGAGTTTGTACTCTGCAAATCCAGAATGGAAAAAGACAAGGCATATGTTAGCAGTCACATCGTCGACAAAGAGAAAACTGATATGACAAAGAGAAAACTGATGTGGCAGTGTCATGAACCTCTTATGCGGATGCTCTAAGTGTATATTATCATGATAAATGACATACGAGTAAAGAAAGTCAAACACTCTACATAATTCTTAGAATCCCTTTCATCCACTTAAGGTTACACGAATAGTCTTATGTTGTAACTTTTGATAAGATATATTTGGGGAGTAATAATTGATAAACATGACTATCAATAAAGACGTTATATATAATTATTATTAATGAATATAATTAATTTCACCCTAACAACTAAAAAGTTTTTGTTGGATAAGTATTTTTCATCTTGTAATGTAAGTTATAGCCTAGTTTTGAGACCATCAAAATGAATAAAAAATGATTCATTCAACAAACTAAACGCTTACAGAAAGCAATATCATGTGCTAATTTGTTAATTAGATGATGTGAAAAACTTGAAAACATACCTGATTCAAATTGGGCATCGCGTGAAAGTTAAGACCACATTCAAGACTATGCTTGCCTAACTTTGTGTGTATGTAGTTGAGATTTGGAGCTATCGAGCGACCAGCTGTGAACGCTATCATTTGTGGGCAATCACCAATCGTAACATCATCCAATAATGGCCATTGGAACACATTCATTCCCAAGAAGAAACCTGTAAGGTTCGGTAGATCGAGTAGTTTAATGGACTTTAGACAAGGAAAGACCACAACCTTAGATGTCATTAATAATGCGTTCTCTCCATTTTCTTCCTTCACAATCACTTTCATCGCCTGGCAGTTTTCTACATCTAACTCTTCGAGTTGCATGAGGCATTCAATTGTGGATGATGTGAACACATATTCTAAAAGGTCACAACGAGCAATCGACAACTTCTTTAGGTTGAACAGTTGAGGCACATTTATGACTTTTAGCCTTGGAATTACCGTTGTAGCATCAGGACCACTACTTCCTTCATCAATGTTAGTAGTACCACAACCACTAGTGCTGATTCTTTGAGTTTCAAATACCTCCACCATAGAATTGCACCCGGCTATTGTAAGGTTTTCAAGCTTTTGCATTTGTCCTACTGCATAGGATGGAACCACATATGGCAATGCTTCACACGAGTCTATTTGAATCTCTCTAGTGTATTGGCATAAGGACCAAGATGCAACGTTCACTTCAGAAAGCTGTGAAAATTTTAAATTATATTAACAAAGCTTAATTATGCAATCACATATACACTATCCTCTTGTATAAGAAAACGTATATTTGGTAGCTTTTTAAATAACACAAAATAAGGGGCATAAAATTGAGGGAAAAGTCCAAAAAAACCCAATGAACTATTCCATTTTGAATGGTTAAGTCCCTAAACAATTTTTTGGAATGAAAAAACCATAAAACTTTCTTATTTTGAATGATAGTCACTAAACTATTCTTTTGAATGAAAAAACCATTAAACATTCTCCATACGATTAAATAAGTCCCTAAACATTTTTTCCAATAAAGTTAATCATTGGATTTTTAGAAACTTGGTACGTATATTCGTTTAACCTAAACTAACAGAGTTATGCTTTACCTTTAACACCTTCATAGTCGGTTACAATTGATTTCTTTTTTATTAAAGGGGGTAAGTAACCAATTATTTAAAGTTTGATGGTTTATTTATTGAAAAGAAATTGTTCGAGGACTTAATCATTCAAAATGAAAAAATTAATGGTTTTTTCATTCAAAAGAATAGTTTAGTGATTTAATCATTCAAAGTGAGAAAGTTTAATGGTTTTTTCATTCAAAAAAATTGTTTAAGGACTTAACCATTCAAAATGGAATAGTTCGTTGGGTTTTTATGGACTTTTCCCTAAAATTTACAACCTAGCATAAAGTTTGGAAGATAAACAACCTAAATATGTTTAAAGCAACAGGCGTACAAAATAACCTCACATTTTCTACTAAAACTGACGAAATCAGATTTTATCCAAGGTCGTGTATCAAACGCTTACCCGTGCTTACCAAGTCACACTACCTTACCGGTTGAATATGGTAATTAAGGAATGAATCTTACCCGGTAAGAGCAAGACACCGACCAAAAGTCTTACTCATCCAGTAAGTGAGAGCGACGACTAGTTAGCGCTTATCGGGTAATTGTTGCATACGAAACCGTTTTGGTGAAGTAAAGAGGGTGTTTGGATTGCTTTTCGAAACTGCTTATTGACTTATTGGCTTCTCAAGAAGCCAATAAGTCAATAAGCTTGTTTGGATAGACCCAAAAGAACTTTTCAAAGTGCTTTTTGGCAAGGGTGCAAATGTGATTATCAAGAAGTCACAATTTGTGACTTTTTTGATTTTGAAAAGTGTTTTTTGACTTATTTGCCACAAACCCTTCTCAAAAACCTGATAAGCTAAGCCAAACACCCTCTTAAAAAACAACTTATTGACTTATTATTGCTTTTCAAAAAAAAAAAAATTACTGTCTTATTTGCTTTTACCACCACAAAAGTTAATCCAAACACTTTTTTAAAAACTCCTTTTTCCACCACCATAAGTCATTAAGCATTTTTGGCAAAAACACTTTTGGATCTCAAAAAGCAATTGCAAACACCCTCAACATCTTACCCAATAATTAAATGATAGTGTTGAACTTTACTGGTAAGTAGTTACCGGGCTATTATTTGGTAAAAGCCCCCTAAGACAAATCATGACATGATTGTGTTGGGCTGAATTTTATATGCATTTGTTGTATCCAATCGTGGGCCTCTCTTTCATTTATTATGTAACTAGATGTGTATGCGCGAAACGACACAAAACATCTTAACATCGAATAGAATTTCATATTTTTGGAAATACAAATACATGCATATATATATATATATATATATATATTTAAAAATCATTATAACCTGAGGAAATAAAAAATAGCAGTTATAATCTTTCAAAAAAAAAAAAAAAAAAAACTAGAAAACTTAAGTATAAAATCAATCAGAGAATGAACGAAATAAGAATGATGAAACAATTTTATCTCTTTTGTCTTTTCAAATAAGTCATAAAAATATCATTTACTTTTGCTAAGAACAAAAAAAAAATGTACATTAAAAATAATAATTGAGTAACGTACCTTAGCTGTGGTATTATTGAAAGATGTTTGATTAGTACTCCAGGTCTTGACACCACCACCACCAATACACTTGAGATTTGCTAGGCTATCGAGATGGAGCAAATCAAGATGAAATAGCAAATCGATGGTTTGGTCGGTAGATGTAGATACAACCACTTGTTGATCTTCATATTCATCATCTCTGTTTGAAACAACTTCTTCAATAACAACACATTCATGTATGCCAATTTTCTTTAGATTGGAGAGAAGTTTTGCCATCAAAGGTGAAAACAGGTACTTCACTTTTTTGCAACCTTCAAGGTATATGGTTGTGAGGTTGTGGAATGAGGAGGAGGAGGAGGATCCTTGTGGCTGTTGTTTATGAAGAAGTAATAATATGTTCCAATTACACTTCCACACATGACTCATGCACTCCATAGAACTTAATCTCAAATCCTTGAGGTTTGGAAGTAACGGTGGTGGTATTAGAGTATTATGAGTTGTTGCTAATCCTCCACTACTACTACTTGGACTCTCAATCTCAAACACCTTCTCTGCACTTTTATGATTCCTTACAACAAGTGTAGAAATGTAATGAAAAGTAGTGCGAATGAGATATGACGGAACTACGACATTAGAAATCGTATCACCGATGACGACTTCTTCTGATATCTCTTCATTGGACATGACACGATTAATCTGCATGTATATATATCCCAACAGCAAATGTAATTAGTAATTTCTATCCAATAAAACTGGATTGCAATAGGTTCCATGCAACAAAAGAAAAAGAACTAGACATTAAAAAAGAAACGGAAAGCATTTATATATGTTGATTAGTTTTAGTATACAAATTAAGATTGAAATATTTTCAATCAAGAAGTTAGTAATAACTAATTTAAGTAACAAGCTAAAGTTGATTAATTAAATAAAACTCGAAAACCACACATACCTCTTGCTCTTCGTTACTTCTCCCACTTTCTCCACAATCTTCTATTTCAACGTGTGTAAGTGCTCTCATACCAATATTGAGATTGGTAGGTGTGAATACATTTCTAAACCTCTTACACCCTTTTATCAGTAACTTTTCAATAGCTTCAAAGCCATGGATACGGATGAACAAACCAGAGGTATTTGCACCTTTTACCCTCACCACTTCTGTTAGCTTCTCTAAATTACACACTTCAATGGTTCTTAAGCTGCTGCTAGCTTCCTCTATTTTACCAACACGACCAAAGTCGATGTTGAATAACACTTCCAGTGAACCACAACTTTCAACCTTAAGTACTTCTAGATGATGAAACAAAGACATTGGATTGCGTGGTAACAAATTCACAAGATTGTTGCATGCCTTCACTGTAATCTCTCTCAATATGCAAATGTTAACTTCTTCTCTATTAGGCCATATCTCCTTCAAATTCTCCATATCATATATATGCAATTTCTCCAACTTTGGGATTACAACCTGCAAAACAGTTAAGCTTTGATGATTCATAAGTTGCCCCATCCAAACCATAAATCATGCAATAAAACTACGGATATCTTTATGGAAAAGGTTTGCACTTACTGAAACTAGAACACAACTTGAATACAACCTTTTTTGAAACATTTAATTGAAAAGAGTGTAAGAATTTTATCAACTTAAAACATATTTACCTCTTCATTCCAGAAAGACTGCCTTTCGGAAATATTACTCGACACAGCAGTTGACAACTTATTGTTGGGATAAATGCTTGTGAATTTTGGAAGGTCATCAAGTTGCAACTCCATGAGTTGCGGTAGCTCAATTACATTGACTACATTGCACAAACTCGTCAGCTTTGGCAGCTTACTCAAAGTCAAAAACTTCAATGCTTGAAATTTAATCGCCTCAGCTCCGCTACTGTCACCATCTACGATTGTTACTAGAACTGGGCACGAGGAAACTTTGAGCTTCGCAAGATTCTTGAGACCATTTGCCACATGAGCTGTGAATAGGTATGTCAAGTTTGCACATTTAACAATATCAAGGACTCTTAAATTGCTATATAAGAATCGATGATGATCTAAGGACTCCACTAAACCAACTCCCAGATCATTTATTCCATCTGCTTGTAAATAGAGCACCTTTGTATATTCAAACAGCTCATACATCTTAGAACTTAACAGTTCAGATTTGTTAGTGACTAACCTCAACGTGTTTTCGAATGAGTAATTCTGTTGGTCACCATATTTATCCAAATAACATCCCAAACAAATCTTGAATCTTTCGAGTTTCTTAAACGACATATTCTTAGGCAGAGCCTTGAACTCGATTTCCAACGTAGTAAGGTTTTCAAAACACCCTACCAATTCATCAACGGTGCCGTTTGTGAACCTAATGGCCGCTCTATAAGAACCTAGCATATAAAGCTCTTTAAGATTGACCAACTTTTTCAGGTTACCATCATCAATAAGAAGATTATAACAACCTGTCAAATCTAGCACCCTTAGCTTCTTCAATTTTCCAATTGTTGAAGGCAACTTTTGAATTTGACATTTGGTAATGCTAAGTACTTCTAGATTTGAAAGATCTCCTATAAAAGAGATATCAAACATCAATGGGCATTCACGGAGACAGA
This sequence comes from Centaurea solstitialis, assembly GCA_030169165.1. Taxonomy (NCBI): domain Eukaryota; kingdom Viridiplantae; phylum Streptophyta; class Magnoliopsida; order Asterales; family Asteraceae; genus Centaurea; species Centaurea solstitialis. The sequence goes on along the minus strand of CM058046.1, from coordinate 46,729,097 downwards.
GCGTTCGAAGGTTGGTGGAACGTGATTGGAGTGATCTAGGAAGCAATGGATATTGCATCTTTTCATACGCTATAACTCGAAGATTTTCTGTATTTTCATTGAAGCCTTGAGGAAACTTGTATGAATCATCTCCATGCATAAGCTTCAGAAGTGAGAGGTTTGGACACTTAGAAAAGCTTTCTGAGAACTCAGACATACCTGTGCATGTTAACGAAAGCCTTTTGCAAGACTCCTTTATGTCTTCACCACTCCATTTTGATGAATCTGAATGGTTAATAAAGGAGGCATGATCACCTGTTTCTACGGTAGCTAACACAAAGGCAAGTACAAGATCGTGCATTTTGACGCACCCAGGAAAATCACCATCGATCAACAAGTTGGCTTTTTTGAGATTGCTCACACATCTTTTTATCCTGTTTCTACCATCTTCCACGGTTGAAACTCTTTTTAGCAAATTTAGTCCCCATGCATATCTTGTGAGATCCTCGATTGGAATATTAGAGTCCTCTGGAAACAAGCCACAAAGCAGAAAAATCTCTTTGTCCTCCTGGTCTCTTAGATAGTCATAGCTTATCCGGATAACTTCATGAACATCTTGATCAAGATTGTTGTTCCTCAAAAGCGTTAGTGTATCTGTCCATATAGACTTTTCTTCAAATATAAGGGTAGGGCCAATGAGTTTGATAGCAAGGGGCAAACAGCTACATTTTTTGACAATTTCACCTCCTATTTGATAGAGCTCCCGATCAAATTCCTCTGAAATCTTGGTGATTTGACAAAAGAATTTATGCGCTTCTGTCTGTTCCAATACCTCAACTCTAAGTACTTTAAGATCTAGATTACCTTCATGAACTCCTGTTGTTCTGCAAATATTCTCATATCGTGATGTGAGAAACAACTTGACACGGTTTGGAAATGGACTTAGCCCAATATCGTTTAGTTCAACCTTCTCCCACACATCATCCAGTATCACCAGAATTCCTTTTTCACTTTTTTTTAGAGTTTCCTCAAATCTTGTACGAAGACGATCTGCCCTTGTTGTTTGAGTCTCTTCAGTCAGAGAATTGCCTAGGTTCTCTGCTACAGCTTGCTGAACATAATGCCAATTAGGTTGTTTCCCAATAACAACCTTCACAATCCAATCAAACATCTTCTTCTCTTCTGCAACCTTTTTCAGTTGTAACATCATCGTGGTTTTCCCCACGCCACCCATTCCACATAGGGCTATCACCTGGGTCTTGTGATCTTGTTGAAGGAGCTTCAAAGCGTCATCAAATGTTGTAGCTCTGGACTTGAAGTCTTCTCCAATACCATCACCACCTGATGGTGCAGATCTGGATGCACTTCTTGTGTCGACTCTCCCAAGAGGTTTTTGGGCATCGGTCCAAGTGAAAGCAAGACCTTCTTGAAGAAGACGATCAATCTCTTGAATAGTCCTCAAGGCATTTCTTCCCATTTGGTGCCTGGCTTTTATGTTGAAACATCCGTTTTCATTTCTTGAAATGGTTTCGGCATCAGTCTTGATCTTTGCAACTTCTTCCAACCAACCTGGTACACGAGCAGGTATCTCTAGAGTGTTGATATCGTTTGTGTCCTTGTGGTTTTTGACATCAACGCTTGTACCCTCCAATTGCTTCATTCGGGCAGTCATGTTCCTAACGTGTTCCGTTGATAAAAAGAGGTAGCTCAGGTGTCTTTTGACAGGAACCATTAAAGAGTCAACAACAGGACCAACGATTGCAGACGCAAACTCAGCCATTTTCCAAGAATTCTTGCTTCTAGAGAGACCTACATACGACCCCCCCCCAAAAAAAAAAACATGAATGAATGAAAGTAACAGGACATATGTAGTTCATTTCAACATCATCATTATCATCTTAAGTATTAGCATGTAATATTCTTTAACATCTAATGACTAAAAGCAATATAACTCCTCTGTGTAATTGGTTCTTGGTTTGATTAATATCATAGAAAAAATTATAGTATATTTAAAGGTCATCAGTTGACCAAAAGAGATGGATGAAAATGGAAAGAAGCAATTAACTAATCTGAAAAATAAAAGATGTAGTTCATCTCATAATCTATAAATTGAATTTTAAACATATCAATATCAGCAGATTCAGTTATATACCTGAAATATATGGTTTTTGCTCTATATATGATCTTCTTCTCTTTTGTAAACAATCAGGGAGAACAAGACTATAAATTAAGAGTGTTGTGTATAAATTGCAAAAAGGAGAAAACAAAAAAGGGGTTTTGGAGGTTTTATTATTTAAATTTGGGGAATCGTTAGGTGTGATTTTGGATGTATATGCTTTTTAATTTTCTTTTAATTATGATTAAAGTTCTGGTTTTTTAGTAATATTCGGCGTCTCCTATTTTCTTTAATTTAAATATTAAAAAGAAAAGCATTGAAACGTTGATATGTTCATAATTATTGTTGAATGTTAGTGAGACGGAGGATGATGATGTTAGATGAAGAGTTTAACATGATATTGTAAGAAGAGATCCAAATGTTTGATCACTTTTAACATTAAACTTGTTTATGAATCGAGTTTGATATAAGAATTGATTGTTTACATAAATTGTTAAGCTTTTAATTTCAGATATTTTTTCATAAATATGAAAGAAGCATGTTATTTAATTCGAAGAGACATGTTTGAAAAAAAAAAAAAAAAAAACATGGTTTCCTGAATAAAATTAACCTCTAAAGTTAATTGAATCAATTATTTTATGTATTGTTGAGTTACTATAAGTCTATTACGTGCTTAACTGAATAATGTATAAGTCTTATTGGATTAATTAAACTAGATAAGCCCTTAATTAAACATGAACCAGAAGCACAAAACAAAATTTGATCATTAAAAATAATGAGTTTTAATTCTTTTCAAGTTTGTATCCATTCTTGAACATTATTTGGAAGTTGAGGTTAATAATTAAGAGAAACGTAAAGAATTGATGGATCACTTTTAATCTTATGGCTTTTTATAAGTTACACTTCGATTGATCTAATGTATGTTACATTTATAAAGTATGATACATCATATCTTATCCTAATATACCATCAATTTTTATAAAACAATTGATAATAATTTTTTACAATCTATACTATCTATTAAAAGAGTCTTTTAGCTGACATCCTCAATACTTAAATTGAAATATTTTGTTGGTCAATGTCATAAATATGTAAAAAATATCTTCCAAAGTTCAATTGCGTCTCATTAATTTATTAATTTGAATTTTATAACTTACATTTTGTATCCATAGAATTATTTGATTAAATTAATTTTATCCCTTAGTTTTTTATTTTTCAATTTACATCTTTATCATATTAACATAAATATTATATCTGAACTAAAATGTATTAAAAATTTTGTATTTTTTCTAATAAATTACACTATTATAATTGTCTCGACAATACCTTCAAAATTAGTCTAATATTGAATGTTTTGTTAATTTAGTTATATTATTAAAGGGAAAATTATCATTTTTACCAACATACTATTCACTTTTTTCTATTTTTACCAATTACATCATTAAACTATCAAAATTTTTTCAATAAAGCCAAGATTTAATTTTTTTCTCAATAGTTTCTATCCCAAATTAAGAGTAAATTACATTTTTGGCCTCTGTGGTTAATACTCATTATCAACTTTGTTCCCTCTTTAAAACTAATACAATTTTGGTCATCATGGTTATGATAATTTTCCTATAATACTTTTATCTTTAATGAGTTCATATTTTCAAAGACTACAAAATTAACTATATCATTTTTTTTAAACAACCATAACTTTATTACCACAAACAAAGGTTTACACAACAAAAACACAAAGCTAATAAGACACGACCCACTACAAAGAGACAAACACAATAGCTTACTAGTCTCCCTAATACAAACAAATTATATCATTGAAATAATTTGAACATATAATAATTTATTTATTATTTATCTCTTGTAAATATTTAAATTTAAGATTTTTTATAGAAAAAAATATAATAAAAAGTTATTTCTCATTCATTATGATAATATTTTTGAGCAATCATTTGCATTTTGAAATGTTACCATTTTTTAATGGTTTTTTTTCAATTTGGAGAATACATTAAAGCAAATGTTTACCTAAAACCCCAAATATAAAAGATAAATTCTTTTACTCCCGTTCATTTTAATATAAAAGTCGTTTTAGTTTTAGTTTGAATACGACAATTTAGAGCCAATATGTGTTCAGAAACCACACCCCGTTGTCTAAAAGCTTATAAATAATTGAGTAAAATACATTTTTGGTCCTCGTGGTTTGATAAAAGTCTCACTTTTGGTCTCTACAGTTTAAAAAATACACATTAGCCACTACAGTATGCATAATCGTCCGATTTTGGTCCCTCTGACTAACGGCTGTTAAATGAAGCCGTTAGTTTAAGGGTAGTTTCGTCTTTTTCTATTTCCTACCATTTTGTTTAAACTTTTTCTTTTTCTTCTTTGAATGCTCATCTTCTTCCTTTGAATGTTCATATTTTTCCTTTGAATCTTCATCCCATATCAAAGTTTAAACCAAAATCAAATCTACACCTAATCTTTACCAAAATCAAAATCCACAATTCCATATCAAAGTTAAAACCAAACCAAACCAAATCAAATCTAAACAGAATCTTTACCAAAATAAAAATCCACAATTTAAAAAAACTTCAACTTCCCATCATTCTTCTTCTTCTTTCCCTAGCTATTTCTATGCAAATCTCATGCCACCAAATCCATCATCACCCTATTCTATTCCTAAATCCTAAATTCCAGAAACCTTTTCAAATCAGAGGCTCTAAAACACATACCTAATTAGTTACCATCGGGAGATAACCGGAACTTCTAACGCCGGCGAGATCTGATACGAGTCCAACACTACCACCAAATCCACCACCACCACCAGGCTTCTCCCTTCTCCCGTCGTCGGATGATGGTGAAGACGGTGACGGAGGTGGTTGATGAAGTTCTTCTAGATCTGGTCTGCGATGGCGATGGAGGGAGTGGTGGAGGTACGCGACGGTTGGAGGCTGGTGATGGAGGAACGTGACGGTTGGAGGCTGGTGGTGGAGGTACGCGACGGTTGGTGGCCAGTAGTTAAGGTAGGCGGCGTTTGGAGGCCGCTGGTGGAGGTAGGCGGCGTTTGGAGGCCGCTGGTGGAGGTAGGCGGCGTTTAGAGGCCACTGGTGGAGGTAGGCGGCGGTTGCAGGCCGCTGGTGGAGGTAGCCGGCGTTTGGAGGCCGGTGGTGGACGTAGCCGGCGTTTCGAGGCCGGTGGGCAGGGTGGTAACGAAGGTGTGTGGTGGAGGTGGGGTGGTGATGGTTGGTGTCTTAGATCTGGTTTTAGAATTAGGGTTTTTATTTAGGATGAACCAGGTTTGGTTAATTTCAATATTTCATATTTGGTCCTTGAGTTTATTTTTTTAAGCAAAAATAAAAGAAAAGTAGAAAAAGACGAAATTACCCCTAAACTAACGATATTATTTAACAACCGTTAGTCAGGGGGACCAAAATCGGACGATTATGCATACTGTAGTGGCTAATGTGTATTTTTTAAATTGTAGGGACCAAAATTGAGACTTTTGTCAAACCACAGGGACCAAAAATGTATTTTACTCTAAATAATTTTATGGAAAGATTAAAGTTGTATCTTAAGTCATTTCTCTGAATCTTTTGGCCTCCATCGTGTTTTATGTTAAAATTATAGTATTGGTTTGCATTTGGAGTATCTCTAACAATTTTTTGAAGATTAATCTATTATTTTAATTATTTTCAACAACAAAATTTAAGTTACTCTATGATATAATAAGACAACAATGAGAAATAACAAAATAAATGTTGAAAGTATAGAAATAACCTTAAACTAACTAACCTTTATAATTAAATTTATTCATATGGACTAAAACTAAAATAAAGAGGTAACCATGATTTACAAAAAGTTTAATTAGTTTTAAAAGAGGGACCACATTTGATAATAAGTATTAAGTTATTAACCACAAGGACCAAAAATGTAATTTACTCTTAATTTGAGGTAGAAACTATTGAGAAAAAAAATTAAACCTTGGCTTTATTGAAAAAATTATGATAGTTTGATGATGTAATTGATAGAAATTAAAGAATGTTGGTAAAAATAGAAAAAGATAGATACTATGTTGGTAAAAATGGTAATTTTCCCTATTATTAAATATTAAAAATAGATTTAAATTAATTTGTTTAGATTTTATTATATTTTGATCTTACACTTTATATCCTTAACTATATATATGTTGGGAACCGTAGGCACAAACGGTGCGCAACGGATAACAAAAACGATTCCCAAAAGCCGGATCCAACTTAAACCCAACAGATACAATCAAGAGAGTTTTTATGGTTTACCTTTAAGCGAATAAACTCCGGAAAGCGAGCAGGGGGTACACCGCTACTGACACCACGCGAGAGGGTTGCTAGACCACCGTGACTGATCGGAAAAATCCGATCGTTGTGTGAGAGAGGGGAGAGGCCGGCGGCTTCTGAGAGAGAGAGAGAAAGAGTAATTTTTGTGTGGGATTAATCAACTGATCAAAACACTTTTAAGCCTTTAAGCCTTTATTTATAGATAAAGATAAGGCAGTGTTTGTATCTGATTATAATTCCTTTTATAATTATCTCTATTAATTAATTCCTTAATTAATTAATTAATTAATTAATTTACTGATTACTGATTAATTAATATAACAAATAATTATTAACTTATATAATTATTTATTTATCTCTCTTCTCAATTATCTCTTACACACAAATGTTCTCAATTAGGTGTGCAGCGGTGTGACCTACTAGTGTCTTATAACATTGGACATGGTTAATACTGTTACTGTCTCGCACACAATCCTAACAGACTCCCACTTGTGCTAGACATGTAACTGAACTGTCACCATTAGCCTAAGGCGGTCCCTAGCCAGACACTTAGGTTTACCAGGTTATAAGATCTCTTATATCCAGAGATACAATTCACGCTTGAATTTGTACACAGGTTCATTCCTTTTGCACACGATATTTCTAAAATGATTTTGAGACATGGAGTGGAGGATTCATTTCTCAAAAACAAGTATTTCTTGACTCTGATTCAGACTGCATGCAGTAACGGATATTACTAAATAACAACTGTTATTCTATCCGAGCGTGGCCACGCGTTTTCTGCCAATCTTAATCGTCAAGGGGCCCGGAAATATCTCTCTTTTGGTAAAGAGGTGCAAATCCCTTCTTGACTACTTGCATTTGGATCCACGGCTTCCGCTGTATCTAGTCACGTCCCGTATAGCCACCCTGTTACGGTGCAGCATTAGAATGCGCTAAGAGTACAGTAGTCCTCGTGTTTCCAAACCAAATATCTCAGGTCTAAGGACAACCTATCAAGTCGATGCTTATGACTGGGGCTCCATGAAGCAGACTTGATACTGGTCACTTCCAATACCCAAGCACTCTGATGAGTATCTATAAATACTTGGTCACATCACTTGTGCTTTTATTCTCTACTTCGAATAAATCATCAAGTATTTATAATAGCGTTAAAATCCCTATTGAAATTCCCATTTCAATAAGTGGCTACGGAAGTTTAGATTTCATACAAAACTTTGTAAAATCATGGATATGTTAAATATGAGAAAAATAGTTAATTTAAAACAATCATGAATTAAAACCTCCATTTATTTCCATTACATTAAGAACTTTACATGATTGAATTGTTCTAAATTGAACTATAGTAATAATTAATAAACTAAAAAAAAACTAGCTACTGGTGTCCAGGTACTGCATCCCAATGGAAATTGCATGTGCCTCATGCTTCACCCTTGCTAGTGGCTTTGTCAGCGGATCTGCGACATTTTCTTCTGTTGGAATCTTGCATATTCTCACATCTCCTCTTCCAATGATCTCTCGGATAAGGTGATATTTCCTGAGCACGTGTCTTGACTTGTGATGCTCTCTAGGTTCCTTTGCTTGCGCCACGGCTCCCGAGTTATCACAGAATATATCGATCGGTCTAGAGACACTGGCAACCACTCTGAGATCCGACATAAAATTACTTAGCCAGACAGCTTCTTTTGCAGCATCAGATGCTGCAATGTACTCCGCTTCTATAGTTGAGTCTGCAATCGTGTCCTGCTTCGAGCTCTTCCATGAGATCGCGCCTCCGTTTAGGGTGAAAACGTACCCTGACTGTGATCTAAAATCATCTCTGTCGGTCTGGAAACTAGCGTCAGAATAGCCGTTGACACTAATTTCATCCTCAGAGCCTCCAAAGACCAAGAACATATCTTTTGTTCTTCTCAGGTACTTGAGAATGTTCTTGATAGCCACCCAGTGAGGTTCTCCTGGATTCTGTTGATATCTGCTCGTAACACTTACTGAGTAAGCAACATCGGGCCTAGTACATAACATGGCATACATAATCGATCCAATTGCTAATGCATACGGAACCGATTTCATCTTGTCCTGATCTTGACTAGAAACATGACACTGTGTTTTACTTAACACTATGCCATGTTGCATCGGGATGAATCCTTTCTTGGATTCATCCATCCTGAATTTCTTCAGGATTTTATCAATGTACGTGCTTTGGCTAAGTCTGATAAGCCGCTTAGATCTGTTTCTGTAGATCTTTATGCCAAGTATATAAGCGGCTTCTCCAAGGTCTTTCATCTGGAAACATTTGCTTAACCAACTCTTTACACTCTGTAAAGTTGGTACATCGTTTCCTATGAGTAGAATGTCATCTACGTAGAAGACCAAGAAGGTTACTATGCTCCCACTGAACTTAGTGTAAACCCACGGCTCGAACTCACTTTTGGCGAAACCAAATTCTTTGATTCGCTCATCAAAGTGTAAGTTCCAGCTTCGAGATGCTTGCTTTAATCCATAAATGGATTTTAGCAGTTTACACACCTTATCAGGTTTCTTAGGATCTATAAATCCCTCTGGTTGTTCCATATAGACGTCTTCTGTTAACTTTCCGTTTAGAAAGGCTGTCTTGACGTCCATTTGCCAGATCTCGTAATTGAAATACGCTGAAATGGCCATCAGGATCCTAATTGATTTCAACATGGCCACTGGCGAAAAGGTTTCATCATAGTCGATACCATGAGTTTGCGTGAATCCTTTTGCGACCAGTCTGGCCTTGAAAGTGTGTACATTCCCATCCATGTCGGTTTTCTTCTTGAAAACCCATTTGCGTCCAACAGCTCTACTGTGTTTGGGCAAATCAGTCAACTCCCATACTTGGTTGTCGTACATGGATTGCATCTCGGCCTTCATGGCTTCTTGCCATTGTTCAGACTCACTGCCTGACATAGCTTCTCCATAGGATGTTGGTTCATTCAAGTCTCCGCTGTCTTGAGAGACTAGAAACCCAAGATACCTATCTGGTTCTTGTCTCACCCTACTGGATCTGCGAAGGTCCTGTGTTTGCACTTCCTCAATCGGTTCCGATTGAGGTTCAACATTTTCATGTTGAATTTCTGGCTCAACAATTGGTGTAGTGTTTTCTTCGTTTACTACCTGTAGATCTACATCCTTTCTGGTGTTCCCATAACTGAGAAACTTTTCTTCCAGAAATTTTCCATTTCGAGCAACAAAGACTTTGTTCTCTTCAGGGTTGTAGAAGTAATATCCCACGGTGGTCCTGGGATATCCAACGAAGAAACACTTGTCTGATTTAGGCTTGAGTTTTTCTGAGGTAGGTCGTTTGACGTAAACCTCACAACCCCAAATCCTTAGAAAAGATATATTGGGTTTCTTACCCTTCCATAGCTCGTATGGTGTGTTTTCTACTGACTTTGTTGGCGCTCTGTTCAGTATATGTGCTGCTGTTTCGAGCGCATGTCCCCAGAATGATATTGGTAGCGTAGAGTGACACATCATCGATCGCACCTTGTCAAGTAAAGTACGATTTCTCCTTTCTGACACACCATTCATCTGAGGTGTATACGGAGGTGTGAGTTGGGATACAATCCCACACTCCATCAGATGATTGTCAAACTCATCACTAAGATATTCGCCTCCGCGATCCGACCGTAAAAACTTGATCTTTCTGCCAAGTTGATTCTGTACTTCATTTTGAAATTCTCTGAATCTTTCAAAGCTTTCAGATTTATGTCTCATAAGGTAGACATAACCATACCTACTGAAATCGTCAGTAAAGGTAATGAAGTACCGGTATCCTCCTCTTGCCACATGACTAAAAGGTCCACACACATCTGTGTGAATTATTTCTAACAAGTCAGTAGCCCTTTCATTTTCTTTGTTGAAAGGTTGTTTTGTCATTTTGCCAGATAAACAAGACTCGCAATTATCAAAAGGTTTATAATCGAAAGTGCCAAGAAAACCTCCTTTTAGGAGTAGTTCAACGCGTTTCTTGTTTATGTGGCCCAAGAGACAATGCCAGAGGTAAGTCTGATCCTCAATGTCTTTGGATCGTTTACTTATATGATAGATTTCACTACTATTATCTTGTAGATTTACTGTATATAGACCATTCACAGGTGTTGCTTTAAAATAGAAAATATTATTTTTAAAGACAGAAATCATTTTATAATCATATTTGTAATAAAAGCCTTGGTCTACTAACAAATCAAAAGACAAAACATTCTTAATCATGTTTGGAATATAATAACAATTATCCAGTTCCAAAACTAGACCCGAGGGTAAACTAAGACTATAAGATCCTACAGCTTCAGCTATCAGCGGAGTGCCTTCGCTAACTCGTAGGTTCGAACGGTCCTTTCTCAAAGTCTTCCTTCTAGTGAATCCCTGTAAATGATTACAAATGTGGTTACCACTGCCTGTATCAATTACCCATGATTCATAAGAAGTGATTAAGCAATCTATCATAAAGATACCTGGAGCATCGGGTAAACCGATCTCTATCTGGTCGATATTCATCGAGTGCTCGCAAATATCCTTGCTACCGCATTCTGGGCAACTCAGATCTCCCAGCTCATCAATCCAATCAGTGTCCATGAGATCAACAGGTGCTGGCTTCGGCTCTAGACTGGCCAGAATGTTCTCATGTAGTGCTGCCACATCAGTCTTTGGTTCTTTCATGTAGGCACTAGCTGTGTCACATATCTCCTTTGGGAGCGAGTACCACATGAGATACACTAACTCTTCCTGAGTCATCTTGTACCCCAAACATGTCAAGCATTTAAAGAGCCTCCTCATTTCCATAAGATGGTCTTTAACTGACTGGTCCTTCTTCAGCTTTAGTGAAAGTATCTCTTTCATGATCAAAAGCTTACCTGTATGTCTATAGAAACCTAACTGGCTTTCTATATCTTTCACGACCTCGTGGCAGGATTTATCTCTTAATCTATCCGCGAACTCGGATGATATAGAGAAAATCAGAATTGACATGACATCCGATTCATCCGCCATGTACTTAAAGTACTGAGTAAATTCCTCTTCAGGAGAATTACTCTTAGGTCGTGATACATGTTTTTCTAAAACGTAAAACTTACCCTGTGCTCGCAAGATATTATCAAGGTGCATTTTCCAAACTGGAAAATTTTGTCCTGTAAGTTTCCATTTTCTATTGATGAGTCGTAGTGATTCCTCAGGGGTATAAAACGGGATTACAGAAAAAGACATCTACAATAAAGAATAAAATTCCAAGCTTAGTTTATAATTATAAAAACTTCTAATAAATTATTACCCTCGAAATAATTTTATTAGACTAGAATCCATATCTCACATGTGTCGGGAAGCATGTGATCATGTCAAACCGACTCATGTGATCTATGGTAGGTAAAAAACTATACCAATCGTATTTTAATTCGAAAACACGAGTTCTAGATCGTCGGGACATCGGATATTTAATCCGTGCATATTTAGTCCCTCTAGTGCATTTTGGCCCCGTACCACCCGGTGAATAAATAATTACCAAAATAGACTGCACCACCCGGGACCTGGACAAACCCTGGCCGGTACCACCCGGAGATAATTCGCAGAGTTTTATCACCCTCCAATTTCGGTTTGAACACGGGCGTTCATAGTGTGTTCACTTACAACGCCCTATGTACCTTACACCGGAGGTGCCCCTAAAGTGGGTTGCACTTACTAATATATGATTTTGATAAGGGTTAAAATTGCCAGTTTTCAAAAGCTTGGATCCAAACACAAACTGTATTTGTATCCAAATTTTCTTTTAAAACATTTAATTTTAAAAACGTTTATATTTAATTTAAAAGGAAATTACGTAACTAAACAACCACGCAATTCATATAACTATTAAATATAAACAACCACACAATTAAAACATGTCATAGTCAAAAACCCTTAACTATTGTCGTTTCGTGAGCCAACACAAAACGACGGTCTTATTCCTAAGGGACAAATCTTCTCGGCGCTCCCATTGGCTCCAAGCTCCATGGCTATCTTCTTGGCTCCGTCTTCGGGTCTCGATTTTATTTATTATTTTATTATTAAAAGCATTACAATTTAATAGCGGGTTGTAAATGGCACGCAGGCCTCCCGTAACCAATACTAAAAATAAAATAAACATACAAAATCGCAACCATGGGTCAAAGGGGTTGACTATGACAATAACAACCTATTAAACTAAATTAATTAAATTTAATTTAATAATAATAAAAATTGATCTTTAGGGTTTTTTTAAACTTATCTTGTTAAGGATAAACCCTTATCAGCTATCGCTTAACCGTACTGGTCTCGATCCGAAAACAACCACGTCGCCACCAATTCAACCAACGATGGCAGCGGCTCGGTGCCACCACCACCGCCGTGGTACACAAAATAACAACACCACCATCGCCGCGACGTTGGCGACCAATCGGCCACCTTCGCCGCTTCGGCGATTAACAACCCGACACCACCATCGTCTCAATCGACGACGGCAGCAACAAAGACGCCGCCACCACCATCGCCGTGTTTTGTTTGGCTTGGTGGTTCGGCCTTCGCCGGCTGTCCGGCTACGATCACCACCCACGGTGAGGCCGTAAGGCAGCCCGGTGGTTTGATCGATTACCACCGCCACCACAAACAGACTGGCGACAGCGGCAGCTTAACGCCACCACCGCCGCCGTCCTCTTTCTCGATCAGCAACACGATCGCCGCCATCACCACAAACGGTGGCGTGGCGGTGGATCTGGAGTTCGACGGCAGCAGTGGCAACCGCCACCACCACCGCCGCCTCCGGCGGTCTCAATCAACGGGAACGCTATCGCCGCCACCACCACAATCGTTGGTGTGGCGGTCGATTTGGAGAACGACGGCAGCAGTAGCAGTTGCCACCACCACCGCCGCCTCCCGGCATCATCAACGAACACCATCACCACCACCGTCGCCGTCTCCGTCTTCGGTGGTTAAATCAAAATACCACCACCACCACAATCGGTGGTGTGGTGGTTGGACCGCAACCCCGTCGCCACCACACGGCTGTGTGGTGGTCGTTTAGTTCAACAGCCGCCGCCACCACCAATCGGTGGTGCGGTGGGCTTCGGTGTTACGGCCGGCGGCCACCACCAACTGTGGTGCGACCGTCGGTGTTCTCCGGTGGTCCAAAGGCGGCGATCGGCCTGGTGGTCCGGCCCGCTAACTGCCGCCGTTCCACCGTCGATCGTTCTGAATTCGTTAGGTTTTCAAAATTTTAATTTTTAAAAACAGTTAACCGAATAAAAATCAAATTTTAACAAACCTAATTATCAAACAGTTAAACCTGATCTGTAGGTTTAAGGAGTGGCTCTGATACCACTGTTGGGAACCGTAGGCACAAACGGTGCGCAGCGGATAACAAAAACGATTCCCAAAAGCCGGATCCAACTTAAACCCAACAGATACAATCAAGAGAGTTTTTATGGTTTACCTTTAAGGGAATAAACTCCGGAAAGCGAGCAGGGGGTACACCGCTACTGACACCACGCGAGAGGGTTGCTAGACCACCGTGACTGATCGGAAAAATCCGATCGTTGTGTGAGAGAGGGGAGAGGCCGGCGGCTTCTGAGAGAGAGAGAGAGAGAGAGTAATTTTTGTGTGGGATTAATCAACTGATCAAAACACTTTTAAGCCTTTAAGCCTTTATTTATAGATAAAGATAAGGCAGTGTTTGTATCTGATTATAATTCCTTTTATAATTATCTCTATTAATTAATTCCTTAATTAATTAATTACTTAATTAATTAATTTACTGATTACTGATTAATTAATATAACAAATAATTATTAACTTATATAATTATTTATTTATCTCTCTTCTCAATTATCTCTTACACACAAATGTTCTCAATTAGGTGTGCAGCGGTGTGACCTACTAGTGTCTTATAACATTGGACATGGTTAATACTGTTACTGTCTCGCACACAATCCTAACAATATACATATATATATAGAGAGAGAGAGAAAAAAAAAAGTTCAAATACAAACCACTTTTTGGTTGTAAACGTGAGGACAACCCAGAGCGCGACACGTGGCATTTTGACTTACGCAACTTAGTGTTATTCAGTCTGAATAAAGCCCGCGACATAGTGTTATTCATACTGAATAACGCTATATTCATACTGAATAAGGCTAAGTCGCGGGGACAAGTCGCGCGTGTCACTCTAATTTCTGCGACTAAGCTATATTCATACTGAATTAGGCTTATTCAGTCTGAATAATAGTGTTATTCAGTATGAATAAGCTTAGTCGCAGAAAATTCAGATTGACACGTGGCGCGCTCTGGGTTGTCCTCACGTTCACAACCAAAAAGTGGTTTGTATTTGAAACCACCCCTATATATATATATATATATATATATATTAGAATTTTATAAGTTACACTTAATACACATATAGTTAGTTATTAAATTTACTTTCAATAATCTACTTTTTTTCATTTCTTATTTTACACTCTTATTATTAATTAAAATGCTTTAAAATTACGTTTTTTTACCAATTATACCATCATAATCGTCTCGTAAATATCTTCAAAATGAGCCCAATATCTATGGTTAAATTAAATCACTAATGTTTCTTTTATCAACTAAGTCATATTTACGTTTGATTTTGTGGTGAAATGTTTGTAAAATTAATAATGCAAAAGCCTATTTTTATTAGAAGTTAAAAGAATAAATTTAAATAGCTCGTATAATACATGGGTCGTTACTCGTTAACTAGTTCTCATATTATTTTTAATATTTTACTAGAATCCAAGAAACTAAATGGTTATTTTCGTTAGGGGTGTAATCGAGCCGAGTCGAGCCGAGTATCACCAAGCTCGAGCTCGAACACCAAATGAGTGTTAGCCTAGTGGTAAGTCTTGGGCACTACATAGTGGTGAACCCGAATTCGAGCCTTGGGGGACGCATTCTGGAGGTACGGGGGCTTCGACCCCGGGCTGCATGCTTTAGCAGTCGGGCTTTGGCCCAAAATTGCCGAGGATTAGTCTGGGCCCAATGTGGTCTGAGATACCTCTTCCAAAAAAAAGCTCGAGCTCGAACTCAGCACTACAACTCGAGCTCGAAACTCGACTCGAGCTCGACCGAGCTTAAAATTTCAGGCTCGAGCTCGGTTCGAATCAGTACTCGAGTAGCTCGAGCTCGACTCGGCTCGACTCGATTAAGTGTTGAATTAGGGATTTAGGGTTTTTCACTTATATATTAGGGGTACAATCGTAAATTGCTTAACATAAAAGGGTAAAATGGGTAATTTGCTAGAATCTCGATTAGGCTCGCAAGCTTGACGAGCCGAGTATTTTGAAGCTCGAACTCGGCTTGACTCACTACTCGAGTAGCTCGAGCTCGAGCTCAACATCGGTTCACACCGAATCGATTCCGAGCTTTTTCCGAGTCGGTCTCGAGTAGCTCACGAGCTGTCTCGGCTCATTTTTCGTATTTATCTAGAAAATAAATGTAAATCCCTCCATCTTCTTGGGACACCAATTCCCACGTGATTTTCTACAAGGACAAAGAGAACAATTTTTATACTTCTTTTGATGCTTTTTTTGAAAGGACTTGTTTTGATGCTTGGTGGACTCTCATAAGAAGATTCATAAAAATGGGATTTTCTTCAAAATTCTTTTAATTCTTCACTAATTCGAGCTCTAATACCACTTTTAAGTGCAAATAACAATGAATCAAACACCCATCTCCATTTTATGAACCCAAGAAATTTCAAATCTTTCAATCTATCTAATAATCCGATTAAAGTTTTAACTGGTTATATAAAATTATGTGTCTTTCTCTTTAACAACACGGTAACAACGACAATAAACAATGGAAAAAAAATATGCTACACCCCATCCTTTCAGAAAAATAGGTACACCTCGTGAGAATAAAGGAATTTGTAGTTCATTTTCAATAGTTTTGTCTAGAGATTTATAAATTACAATCTTATTAAACCTGTTCACACCCGGTCCTCAATGTCTTTAATTTGTCTTTCATCTATCATTAATGTAGTTGATAGATTCAATCAAACACATTCAATAAAATTATACCCTTAATTTTCTATTCAATATCCTTCATTCAGTTTCATTTTGGAGTGGTAAGAAATGAGAAGAAATTAAAGTCTCATTATGTATTTTCTTATGACGCCCAAGAAGGACTCACTACTAACTAAAAGGGGCCGGGTACACACTAACGGAATACCATGGGAAAATCGACTCGACTTTATACCAAAAAAATAAAAAAATAAACACCTTTGTCAATAATTTATAACTAGTATGCTCAAAATTGCGAGGACATATAGTCCACCTTGTAATTGATCGGTAACTATTTAAAGTTTTTATTTACTTTTAAAGATAAGCCATCTTAATTTTCTAATTTACTGATACATTATCAACCATATTTTATTTAAGTAATTTTTTAATAAATGTCAATGACAGTTTATATGGATGACGCATATGGGTGATGAAATCAAAGTAACAAAAAGGTAGACTAGTCTTGTAATTCAGCAGGAGATTTTGGTTGGTTTAGAGCATCTGCAACAACATTACTAAAAAATTTTCTAAAATAGAGAAAACAAGCTAAAATCTCTAAAAACATTTTCAATCATCTCCAACAGTTTTGCTATTTCAAAGAATCAATCATTATTTTTATTATTAAAATATTCAATATATTTAGTATTTCAATATAAAAAGGTAACCAACTTTTAAACAATTGGTGGAATGGATTAAAAAGTAGTTTCTCTTTCCTCATATAGAGATTTTAGAGAAATCTCTAAATTTAGAGACAACTCAAACTTTTTCTATTTTAGCAATCCATTTAGCAATGCTGTTGGACCATTTTAGAAGGAAAAAACACCATTTTTTCTATTTTAGCAATGCTGTTGGAGATGCTCTTAGGGTGTTTACTTAAGTAAAACGATATCAACATTTTTTTAATGACATAAGAGTTTCATAGTGGTGAACTCGAGTTCGAGCCTTGGGGGACGCATTCTGGAGGTACGGGGGCTTCGACCCGGCCCCGGGCTGCATGCTTTAGCAGTCGGGCTTCGGCCCAAAATTGCCGAGGATTAGTCTGGGGCCAATGTGGTCTGGGATACCTCTTCCAAAAAAAAAGAGTTTCATCCCATTTGACAATGTAGCAAAGTAAGTTAAAATTCAAAACTATTTTAAATGTGGTGAGGCTTGGCACTACATAGTGGTGAACCCGAGTTCACCACATAGTGGGCACTACCAAAGGAGTGTTAGCCTAGTGGTAAGTAAGGCTTGGACACTACATAGTCTGTACATTACAACCTTAAGTTTTTTATTTTATTTATATCTTTACTATTTTATAAAGCATTTATATACTGAACTCTTGAAAACAACATTTACAACACAAACTACCACATTTTCAAGCATAATTTCTTAAAATGTTGCTTGCAGCCACCATCATTATCCCCAAACACTAGACACTTCCCAAATTCCAAAGCAACAATGCACTTTCCAAAATGACCATTCATGTTCTTGTTGCCTCTTAAATCAACCCTGGAAATCAAATAAGCTTTTGTGGTTTGGCTAATGAAAATCGATTTCCATCACGTCTTCACTCGAATATTGATTTCAGGTATGTCTTCTTCTGTCATGTTGAAATCAAAATCGATTTCTAGCTCGATTTTCTTTTGAAAATGGATTTCAATCACGTCATCTTCATCGATTTTTAGTAGGCCTTTTTCACTCGAAATCGATCGCTTCACCCCCTTTTAATCAATCAGGTATGTATTTTATTTTATTTTATTGTTGTTTGGTTCTGTTTCGTCTGCTTCACTTGATTTCAACCATATATGTCTTATCTTTTGTCGTTTGGTATTGAATCGTCTTCTTCATTCGTTTTGGTTGTTCAGTTTTGAAAATCAAAATCGTTTTTTGTTGTTGTTGCTTAACTTCGATTCTGGCTTGATTTTGTTGTTTGACAGTTGATTTTAATATTTTATTTCTATGTTTCCCATGTTATATAGGTGGCTTTAAGTATTGAATTTTTTTATCTTCTATTGTATTGCATCATAGTAATTATAGTTTTGCTTTTAGTTTACCAATGTGCAGGCTTTAAATTTTTTTGCTCTGTTTTGTTTTTCAACATTGGTAGATATCTTGCCCAAAGAAAGGAGTCATGTTGATAGAAACAGATTATCAACCTTTAGATAAGGGTAAGATGTCTTAATGAATTCCTAATCCTGTTACTTGCATTCGATGCAGAACGTTTCATTATTCAACAACATTTGTCTTTGTTTTTTTTGGTCTCCCATTTATATTTTGAGTAGTTTATGTGAAATCAAACTTTTTTTCGTATGTGAAATTGAACTTTTTTTTCATATTGATCATGTGGATGTTATGTACATTTTCACATTGTTTATGGGATATTTATCCAATATGTTGTATTATTGTTATTCAACTTGTGTTCTATTCTTTAACATTTATATCACATTAATTAAAATGCTCTTGTTTCTTTAGAATCTCAAAGTCTAAGTGCTGACTTTTAGTTGTAAAAAAGTCAGAAAGAGTTGGTAACCACTAAACCATGTTGAGGCTCTTCAACTTTAAAAGTCCTTTTACCTCCTAAGTGAAAGAATGCATGACAAATATATGCTAAGCATCTGTTTTGAATTTTTTGGATTTAATATTTTATCTTGCCTTAAAAGTCATGTTTGCTTTGTATGTGTAAGACTTTAATACTTGAATATTTTCAAGGGCCGTTTACTAAACACTTTCTCGGTTAACCACTTACTTGGGTAAACAGTTATTATACAATCTTGGTCAATTGAGCATGGAAATCATTAAGAATCTTACCAGGTAAGAGCTATAACAAGGACTGACAGTCTTATCCAACAATAAGTGATGGAAATGGCTCACGGTTGAAGACGCTACCAACAATTAATTTTGATGGCCAAGAACCCTATACGATTAGCTAAGTAAGGGTAATGTCCTTGCCGGTAAGTGTTCGGTAAACGGCCCTTAGCCACTTACTGTTGAAGGACATTCTTTTTCTTGAAGATTGATATCCAAAACTGTATCCCCAAAGTATGGAGTGATTTCTTATTTACTACAGCATGCTTCTATTCACCTATAGTTCCCTAAGGCCATGCGTACCGCGACGTGGGGCTGGCAGGCCGACGACTTCATGGGGTACGGTTTAACAAAAGCCCGGCGGGCTTGCGGACATCGGGTTCCCATACCCATTTGAAAAGAGCCGTTGTTCAACGGTCATATTTCTTTACTTTTTTTTTTACTTTTTTTCCTCGTTTTTTACTCCTATATAAATACCTCTTTTACTCAACCTTTTTTTTTCACACCATCCATCTCCAACTTTCACTCAAACCTTTTTCTCACTCAAATCTCTTCTACCTCCAACCTCCAACTCTCAATCAAACCTCCAACTTCATGGATCGACACAACGGAAACCCCGGATCTTCATCCCGTTCGTTGAAAGGAAAACGTCGAGCGGAACCCTATGCCCCTCCAAACCCCCTTTTCAATATCGACGTTTCGCATACCGGGTTCGATCCACAATATCCACCCCATTATGCGGTCGAAATTTCTTCCAAAGGTTTTAGTCTCAAATTTCTCATCCCCGGAGCTCCTCATCCGGCCCGTCACAACATCCTCATCCCGTGACCTTTTCACAAACTCCTCATCCCGCGACCTTTTCACAAAATCCATATCAACCATTTCCACAAGGTCCTCCATCCGAGTGGGGTTTCCAAAATCCACCATTTGCCCAACCCCCCCCCCCCCCCCAAATTCCAACTACCCCAAGAAGACGATGACCCTTCCGACGAGGAAGAGGTTGACCCTTCCGCACCTGCGGAGGAGCCTCATTTTGAGACCGAGTTGGAGCGAGACCTGAGGTTTTACACCGCCCCGCATGACCATCTTCGGGGCCGCCGGTTGGCAATTTGTTTGGGGAAAAAATAACGAATCAAAGCCTGACATCAATTCCAATTTTAGTTTATTTAATTTCGTAATTTTATTTATGTTGTTTTTTATTTACTATGTAATGTTTTCTTTTAATTTAGTTAATTATGTAATGTTTATTTTAATTAATTATGAATCCTATTTTTAATTAATTATGTAATATGTTATTTTTAAGTAATTAAAATTATTTATTTGTATTAAATAACAAAATAAATTAAAAAGTGGGAGGGTTTGGAGGGTTGAGATACGGGTTGTAGAGGGTTGCATGGGGCTTTTGTGGGGCTTATATGGGATTGGATAAAAGCTGATGTAGCACTGATGTGGCAGTGGGATTGGGAGGGCTTTTATCCATGGGCTACTGATAGCCTAACTATATATCTCCATAACCATGCTGTTGGTCCCAAAGGGGTGACCTTCAAGTAAGGATAGTGTATGGGATTATAGAAGGGGGGGTTGAATATAATCACACAAATTTCACTTTTAAATTCTTTGTTGTATTAACAATATGAATTTACAGATTGTTGCGGAAATAGAAAAGACTACAAGTCTAAACTAAACAATCTAAGTTTCTTTCACTATACACTAGAGTGAGAAGATTAGAAAAGAAAGTAAAAGAATAAAGAAAGAAAGGATTTGGATAGTAAGATAGGTGAAGAAGAAGTATGGAGAACTTCCCTTCAAGTCCTATTTATATCCCATGCATTAAATGCATGCATACACACTTTTGTGTACGTGTCACACTCTAAGTGGTCCTATGTACTATTTACTATAAACAAATATCTTTTGCATGGTGTGCAAAAGAGGGTTCATGTAAATAGTTGCCTTGAGGTCTGATAAGTACGGTGGGAACAGAAAATAGACTGTCCTTATGTACTTTTTGTGTCAGTAAAGGCGGATAATCCTTTTGTGCATTAGAGTAAGACATTACACTAATCCTTCAGGATCAGGATACTGATCAGTGAGGAGGGTCCTGATACTGATGTAGATCAGGGGTCACTGTATCCTGATAGGTCTTCAGGATGTCATACGAAATTGAGCAGCCTGCTATCACTGAGTTCCGTCTTCAGATCACGAGCATGCTGGTCCTGTCATCAGCTAATTCTTCGACTTCGCTGATGGTTCTTTGAGTATGATCTTAATGTCTTCAGGAGGTCTTCACTTTGATGGTCAGGATCAGTAGACTGCAGAACAGACTCGTTCATCTCCTGATCCTGATGATTTAAAATTACAAGTTACAACATAATTAACAAGGAATAACACTGAACAAACTCAGTGATAATTCCTCAAGCTATAACTGAAAGTAAAGACGTATTCACTAAGTAAAGTTACAGGATCATTATCATTTCATCAGGTCTTAGGAGAGCTGGATCAACACATGCAGTTGCATTTTCTAATACTATAGTTTAAGAACCTAACTTGTGGTTCTACATTTGTGGAAAAGATAATGTTGTCAAATCTGTACGAGTTTAAAGAGACAATGCAAATGGACAACTTTGATTCTGTAAACCAGTGAGCTAAAGACCTTAAAGGGGCCGTTTGGTTCGCGGAATTGAATGGAATTCGAAGGAGTTGGAATGACGAATTCCATTGACCAAATTCCATGTTGTTGTTTGGTTCGCGGAATGAAATCTAAGGAATCCTTCGAATTCGTTCAAATTCCTTGAATCGAGGAATTTGCCATTCCAAGCCATATCCCATGGAATTCATTGGAATGATCCCTCCTCTCTCTCGTTTTCTCTATCTATGGTTTTCCCATCTCCATCCATCGTTCTCTCATTCCAAATCTTTTCTCGATTCGGTTCGGTCTCGGTTTATTTATTTATTAAATAAATAAATTATATATATAATTAAATAATCAAATTATATACATATATATATACTAGATACTTACCCGCGCGCGATGCGGCGCGAAGAATTGATTTTTGATAGATAATTGATGAAAATGACCAAAATATCATTTTGAAACAAAGAAAAAAACCTATCACATATGAACAATGTTGATCAAAACAATATAATTGAACAGGGTTGTGGCGTATTGGTTGAAGTGAAGAATGTAATGGGATATCTCATCTATGAGAATATGAGAATTAAGAAAATCATTTATCATTTTGCATTAAATTTCGAAGAAGGCCACTTGGATGCCTATGACAACAAATTGTAAAGTTTCACGAACCATATATGGTTTTATACATGAATTATATATGATTTTCTTAGTTCTCGTATTCTTTTAAATAGATATCATTATCGTTTGAACCCGCCTCTACATATATAATCAATAACTTAACAATCATATTAATCTCATAGCCTAGAAAGGCACCTTCATAGGATTGAGTTGCGTTCAAATTTCTCTAACCCAATTCCAACCCAAAAGATGCGGTTTGACCAAAATTTGTATCAACTATGTTTCGGGCCTTGGTTTGAAGTTTTGTTTTTGATTTTTCCGGGCTGGGGTCGTCGGAATTTTGATCGACTATTGTCCCGAACTAAAATTTCCCAATAAACATATAGCTTTTTTTGCACAAAATAGAACCAACAGCTAATTCAAAAAGGCTGATAAATATTTCATAAGATACTACAACTATTAAGGCCACCTTCCTCAAATACCGAATAAGGTAAATACATCAAACACACATCTCCATCGCAATAAATCCCTTATATTATCCTATATTGAACCTTGGTGCAATATGTCTTCCAATACTTCCCATACCTCCACCCAAACCATTACACCATTATTTCCTATTTCCATTTTCATCCAAATCAAAACTCAAAACTCACATGGATGGAAAGTTTGCTTACTTTGAAGTTCGAACAACATCTATCGTCGTCTCTGTTCGCTCTATCAAACAGTAGGATGGTCAGGAACACAAAATAAAAGTATGAAAGAAACTGCAAAAATCCCAAAACTGCATCAAATCATCAATCATACAATCCTTTTTTTAAACTAAGGTGTCATTTGTTTTTTAAGAGTTCTGAAGTCTGATTTCACATCTAAAAAAAAGAGGCGGATGGTGCACCTCTTAAATTTTTTTGTGGACGGTAAGATGTTCTCAGACCTTTTCATTATTAAGTCTGCAAACCTCTTAATTTTCAGACTTAAGAGATTTTAAGAGGTATTTTTTTAAACAAACCACCCTATATATGCACAACTTATATGATTGAAAAGAGCTGGTGGTACTCTCCAGAAGAATGTTGCGAAAATTTCAGGTACGTAGTGGAAATGACGAGATAGACCCCACCTGCAATTATGACAGCATAAAAACCACCCTGAAGTCAAATTTCAGAACAACATCGTCTTATCAAGCAAGCATGCCAACATTATCAATAAGACTTTCGAAGTAAAAAGAAGCTAGAGAAAGTTCAAGTGAAATCCAGTAAGTCCTGCAACCATGTCTTTTGCCACGTTTTTAATGTACAAAACAGGAGCAGGATTTCCAGCACTATAATTTTGCAACAAGTAATGAGAATAAGTGTAAAAAAGCAGCAAGCAATGCCAACATATTACAATAAGCTCCATAAAAGTTAGATAGTGGTACCTTAAACATTGGAAGGGATAAAATTCTCTACTTAAAATTCTCTTCCAGGGGAATTCTTTTCGTGCTCCATCTCTTCGACAGTAGCAAAGGGTTCACTACTTAAATTCTCGTTCTCCATCTCCTCTAGGTCTTCTGGCGTGCCATCATCTACTTGTTCAATCCGAGTTCATTTATGAGTAATTTTATTCTGCAACCAGAAAGATAAAAGTTATGCAACAATACAATTAAGGGCTGTTCGATTTTCAAAAAATACCGCTTAAAACAACTTAAGTCTGAAAACTAAGAGGTTTCCAGACTAAAAGACTGTTTTATTTTTAAGAAAAGTTTTAAAAACCGCTTACCGTCCTCTGAAATTTTAAGAGGTGCACCATCCACCTCTGATATTTTAGATGTGAATTCAGACTTTAGACTTCGGACGTCTAAAAGAACGAATGCCCCCTTAGTCTTATTTGTAAATACGAATTGGATATGGAAAATTTACAACCTGCAAGACAGGATTCTCTTTTTGATCACTGTGATCTCCTTAGGAACCACGGTAGCAGGTTTCAATGCAACGACTTCATGAGGTAGATCCTAGTCAATAGCAGGGCCCACAATAGCTTCTCTCATGATTCGCTTGCGACTTCGTCCAGCTGCTCGTTGAGCTTCAACCTCTTCCTAAAAGAGTATCAAGGGTTAGGAACTTAGAATTTGATCACTTCCAAAAGAAATGAAACTGCATGTCTAAAAGCAGACGGTTTCTTCCTTTGAAGCAGTGACATGTTATTTTTACTTCATGTATAAAAAAATGTTTTAACTTTTAAAGCCATAAAAAAATCATATTTATATTTTAATTACCTACAGATTTTTTATTTGCATACATAACATCTTCCTATGAGCCATCAAATAGAAATGAATAGTCCAAGATTGGCAATAGGCAAAAGGGGCTATACCTTAAATACTACAAAGACATATGCATATATACACAGACATGTATATAACCATATATGTGTGTGTGTATATATATCAGTAAAGTTAGACATCATCTTATATACAAACAGCTTAAGGATGGGGAATTTCTGAAACAATAACACGAAATTACCTCATCTGAAGATTCCAGGTCCGATTCACCACTTGAGAGATGTGCCAAAGTAGAATTCATATCTATAGGAGGGGGTGGCGGTGGATGTGGTGCAGGTGTTGAAGGAGGTAGGGGCGGGGTCGGTAGTGCTGCACGTAATGGAGCTACATTATTCATTTTGTTCATCAAGTGCAACACCTACCATGAAACAGGTAATACATAGAAGATTTAGATATCACAATGCAAGTGATACATCATAATTCTATTACTTAGGTGTCGTTTGTTTTTTACGAGGTCTGAAGTCTGATTTCACATCTAAAAAAGAGATGGATGGTGAGCCTCTTAAAATTTCAAAGGATGTTAAGAGGGTTTCAGACCTTTAAAAAAAGTCTTAAGTCTGCAAACCTCTTAATTTCCAGACTTAACAGGTTTTAAGAGGTAATTTTCAAAAAACAAACGGCTCCTTGGAAGAGATGCTTATAGCTGTATTCACTATAATTATCTGTGTATAGAAGCGAGGAACCGCAATAAGAGCATTTAAGATGTTGGTCAGGATATTTCTGTCTGGTGTGGGGAGGGGGGGTTATGCATACCTACAGTTGAGTAATTTAGTTTATTACCACGAGAAAAAAAAGAACATTGTTTGACACAATTAGAACAAATTCAGACATTTATCAGGTTACAAAAAGTCCCCATGTTCGAAGGAGGAGGTAATCCACAAAATTAAAAGATAGTGCAGAGTAAAAGTACGAATCAAATCATTGTTTGGTGCTTTTATATGAAGTACCAACTATGAATATAAATTTTGTAACGCCCCATTTCCCAAAGTTGGTTATTTAACTGGTTCCATTATATTTTAGCTAAAGTTGGGTTATTTGTGTACATATCAGGTTCGAGGGACCTATGTGTCATTTGTGATGGTGGAAGGTTGTAGGTGTCATGTATGTAATCCTTTTAGAAGCCCAACTCCTCCCATTTGTGTGTTAATCGATTTCTAGTAAGGAGAAAGGAGGGTTGTGAGTGCTTCAAGGGAATTGGTACAATTGGAGGTGCAATCAAGTGTTTTCGTAGCAATCAATCATCGGGGTGTCGTTAGAATCGAATTCCTAACTGAAGGTATGAACTTAATTGTGTTTATTCGTTAGTTGTGTTGAGTTTTGGGATTATTGAGAATTAGGGTTCATTCGGGTTGGATTTTGATCCAATTAGCGACCAATCGGTGTTAGTATGGTACTTCTAATGCATTGGGTTGTGTTATAATGTCATGGGGATATTCTATAACATCAATTTGGTGTCTTTTGATCAATTTTGGGTTGATTGGTGAGAATCCCGTAGCCAATTCGCAATCTGCGACTTGGGATTTTGGTCATTTGGCATATGAGGGATGTGACCCGCGGATTGACCCGCGGATACTGCTGTTTCAGCATTTGAGTTTTTTTGATAGTTTTCGTTTGGGGTTCTTTCGATCATGTCTCCCTAAGGGATGTCTTAAAAGAGTTTTTGGTGAAGTTTTAACTTATTTGGGAGGGTCTAGCCTAGCCTAAGACCTAAGGGTCGGGATTGAGTCATAAAGTGTTGTGTGTTACGTTTGTTTATATGTGTATTGGTGTGTAATAATTATAGGTGCTTGAATTTATATTGTGGTGGTCCAAGCACGTGATTATTGTGAAGTTAATCAAGGTGAGTACATTAACCCTTATACGTGGCTTTATGTACAAATTGCATGTGATGCGTATGTGGTTATGAGACTAGCATGTTGTGTGATGGCGTATCTATTGTAGTGGTGGTGGCCACCGTGGGTATTGTCATTGTGTTAAACTGATATCAGTATATGTGTGGTCCTTACCGGCGTGTACCGTAAGGACATTGGTGATAGCATGTCTAGTTCTCATATACGTGGTGGTTTGTGATATATTGTTCATGTGTTTGTGGTTTGTGCTCACTAAGCGAAAGCTTAACCCGTTGTGGTTTCTCCATAGATGCAGGTTCTTCGGGAAAAGACAAAGGGAAGGGAATTGCTTGAAGTTCCGGTTGCTCCAAAGGCTCAGTTCAACTAGAATAAATGGAGGATAGACTTGATAAACCTTAAATTATGTTTTGATTATATTAAAGAATGGTGGACCTCATTTTGAGGGTTTTGTTTTTAAGGTCTTTTGGATATTAATTTACACCTTTATAAATATAAAAGTTATCTTTTGGACATAATTCCGCTGTAATGGTTACTTTGCTTAAATTCCGTTTGTTACTCGTTAAATATTGTGAAAAATGTTTTGGGTTGTTACAATTGGTATCAGAGCCTTGGTGTAAGGGATTCGGGCATTCACAAGAGGTGATTGCTTGAACTTAAACCCAAGTGCTTGTATTTTCAAAACAAGTAACCATTAAAAATTTGATTTTCTTGTGAAAGTGGGGGTGAACTGAGCCAAGGATCGGAACGTCAAGACGGGTGAGAACTTTGGTTAATATTTAAAATTTATGATGTTTGGTATTGGATTGTGATTAACTTGCTATAGTGGTGACGTATTAGCATGATTCGACGTGTTTATGTATTTTGTGTTGTGAATGCTATGTTGAGAATTCCTTGATATTATGTGTGCATGATCACTATAGCAATAGGAAAGTGTAGGGTAACTCTTATACCATGATAGGTAGGAAGTTGCCTTGTGTGTGTACGAATTTCTTCGTGGTGTGTTAACCAAAATTGGGGATTAGGACCTTTGGTGACAACGTTGAGCCTAGATATGTAGGGTATATTTATGATGATATAAGGGCCCATATCATTACAATTATATTGTGCATGTCGGGACTTGGCGAGGTTATAGAGGGCACCTATGAACTAATAAGGTTGGGTTGGGATAGTAGCATGCTAAGATAGGTTGTATAAACCTAGTTTGGGGTTAAGTGATGACTCGTGGATGAGCATGCTAGAGATTAAGTGCTAGGTGTTGTATTAAATGGTTGTTGTTATTTGAATCAGTATGGTGGCTACTCGGAGAGGCAGTGGATCTTCTGGTGGGGAGGATCAGGAAATCCCTGACTTGAGAGACATTATAGCATCTCAAGTGGGGGAAGTGTTGCACAATTTATTGCCAGGGCTCTTTGATCAGATGAAGAGGGAGATGACAGAATTGGTAACGCAGCAGGTCCAGACTGCGACGGGGGGCGAGTGAACGAGGCGGGAAGCTCACAATCGGGGCACACCCGAAATGTGACCTTTAAGGATTTCATGGCGTGTCAACCACCAAAATTTCTGGGAGAGAAGGATCCTGTTATCTCTTCTAGATGGGTCTCGGAAGTGGAGGGGGCGTTTCTCACCAGTTTCAGTCCCGCTGAGGTGAAAGTTCGTTTCGCTGCTAACTTGTTGAGGAAGGCAGCGAAGGATTGGTGGAATGTAGTGAGTAGTTCTAGAACTCCGAAGCAAGTAGCAGCCATGACTTGGGAGGAGTTCAAGGGGTTGTTCAAAGCGGAGTTTGAACCGCAGGTGGAGATAGAGAGGCTTACTAATGAGTTCCTCTACATGAAGCAGACTACTGAGTCGGTGAGCGAGATCACCGAGAAGTTTCTGGAGAAGTCTCGTTTTTTGCCCGAACTATGTGGCGGATGAGACTATGAAGATGTATCGTTATGAGCAGATGCTCAAAGCTGAGATTCGAGAGTTTGTACTGATGGCTAATTGCACGAATTTTCAGCAGATGTTCGAGAGGGCTCGAGCAAGGGAGATTGAATTGGAGCGCCAGGGGAAACGAAATAAGGAGGAGCCCAGTTAGGTTCCCCCCAACAAGAAGTTCAAGGGGACAGTGCAAAGATCGGAAGGAAAAAGGGAGTATCCTAGATGCTCCAAGTGTCGCCGGAATCATCCGGGCGAGTGTAGGCCGATTCTTATCACATGCTACAAGTGCGGGAAAACAGGCCACTCAAGCCGGAACTGCAGAGTTGCAGCCAGATTGTGTTTCAGGTGTTTCCAGCCTGGTCATTTTGCTCATGAGTGCCCGAATGCAGCTGCATCTACCCAGATATCTGGAGCGACGCCTTTAAAGGCGATAGAGGTCGGTCCGGCGAAAAAGGTGGAGATTCCGAAAGGCCGTGCGAGGGTCTTTCAGCTGACTGCAGAGGAAGCAAAGGTGGAGCCTGAAGTGGTGACAGGTATATTTCCCGTGAACTCAAAACCAGCTTTAGTTTTGTTTGATATGGGTGTTGGGTTTTATGGGTATCCTCGGATCAAACTGACTCGAAGGTTAACACGGATCTCAAAAACCTCACTGGTTTAATAGATCCCATAGGTTTAACAATCAAACTGATAAAACCCATATGATCAAATACACACTGTTTCGATCTTATCATGCGGAAGCGATAAAGTTAAAAACCCTTAAATGCTCATTGATCTTTAATCGTTCTAGTTTAATTAATTCTAATGGTTTAGATGATTCACCTGGATTGCTCGAGAACTAGTCCACCGGTGATCGACCAACGAATGTTCTTCTAGTTGAACCGAAAGAAAAACCCGAAGATTGGAAAAACCGAAACTGGAATCCGAAAAAGGGGGGGGGGTGTCGCCGGTTGGAGAGAGAGAGGGAGAGAGAAACTGGAACTGATTTTTGTTAGCTGAAAAGCTTAGCTTTTTCCTTAACCCATAAGCCTTATTTATATGGAAGGAAAAACACAGTTTGAATAGGATTCAGTTTCCATATTATAATTATCTCAAATCTTTTCCCTCTTTAATTACTGAAAAAGAATTTGCCTATGATAATTATATATATATATATATATTTATCTAATATATATATATATATTACTTATTAATTAACTATTATATATTTATCTAATAAATATATAATGTTCTAATTAATTAATAACCCTCCAACTTTGGGATTTCTGACTGAAATTACCCAACTGATTTATAATTCACTATTATAAATCCTAACTTCCCATTTCCGGGTTTCATTTAACTTATTCGATTTATAGGTCCTCACAGGTGTGACCCTCAAGTGTCTTGCAACATTGGATGTGTAATCACTTGGTTTGTCAATTCTGCACATAATCCCTAACAATGGGTGCTAGCAAAAGTTTTGTTTCTACCTCTTTTGTAAGGGTTTCTCTAATGCAAAGGGTAGATTAGATGAGCCTTTAGAAGTAGAAATAGCAGACGAGAAAAGTGTAATAGTTAGAGACATTTATAGAGGAAATGTAATAGAATTAGGAGGGGTAAGATTTCGTGTCGATCTTATACCCATTCCTATGAAAGAAATAAATGTGGTGTTGGGGATGAGTTGGTTGGGTCGTCATGGGGCGTGGTTCGATTGCGAGGGTCAAAGAGTAAAGATCAGGAATCCTAGGGGGGAAGACTTGATCATCACTGGCAACGGCATGAAGCGACCGCCAAAGACGTGTTCTTTGGCTAAGGCGAGGCGGTACGTGAAAGGGGGAGGCATAAGTTACCTTGTGTACGTGGCTGAGATTGCGGGAGAGAAAAAGAAGAAAGTTGTGGCCGATGTTCCGGTTGTAAGGGACTTTCCGAATGTCTTTTCGGAAGACTTACCGGAAGTTCCACCGGAGCGTCAAGTGGAGTTCGGGATCGACTTGATTCCGGGGGCAGCGCCAGTGGCTAAAGCTCCCTATCGTTTAGCACCTCCTGAGATGCAGGAGTTGTCGAACCAGCTTGAAGAATTGTTGGGCAAGGGGTTCATACACCCGAGTAGTTCACCTTGGGGAGCCCCTATCCTTTTCGTGAAAAAGAAGGATGGCTCGATGTGGATGTGCATCGATTATTGTGAGCTCAATAAGCTTACAGTGAAAAATCGATATCCGTTACCGAGGATCGATGATCTCTTTGATCAACTTCAGGGAACCGCGTGGTTCTCGAAGATAGATCTTCGATCTGGGTACCATCAAGTGAAGGTGAGGGAAGAGGACGTGCAGAAGACAACGTTCAGAACGAGGTACGGACACTTTGAGGTCGTGGTGATGCCGTTCGGGTTGACAAACGCGCCGGCAGTGTTTATGGACCTAATGAACCGGGTCTGTAGACCTATGTTGGATAAGTCAGTAATCATATTCATAGACGATATACTGATTTACTCTAAGACGAAGGAAGATCACGTGGTGCATTTGATCGAGGTATTAGAGACTTTGCGAAGGGAGCGGTTATATGCTAAATTCTCCAAATGCGATTTCTGGTTACAAGAGGTCCAATTCTTAGGGCATCTTGTTAATCGGGAAGGCATCAAAGTGGATCCAGCAAAAATTGAAGCGGTGATGAAATGGGAGGTTCCAAAGACTCCCACCGAGATTCGAAGTTTTCTCGGATTAGCCGGTTATTACCGACGGTTTATTCAAGACTTTTCTAAGATAGTTGTGCCTTTGAAGAGGCTCACTCGAAAGAATGTGAAGTTTGTGTGGGGCGAGGAGCAGCAAAAAGCTTTTGAGTTGTTGCGCGAGAAGTTGTGTAAAGCGCCGGTTCTGACGCTACCGGAAGGGGTTGATGACATGACAGTCTACTGTGATGCTTCTTATCACGGGTTAGGCTGCGTGTTAATGCAACGTGGGAAGGTAATAGCCTATGCGTCCCGTCAACTAAAAACGCATGAGGTAAATTATCCTACTCACGTCTTGGAATTAGCTGCTGTGGTTTTTGCTTTGAAGTTGTGGCGACATTACCTCTATGGTGTAAAGTGTACAATTTACACTGATCATAAGAGTCTGCGATACTTCCTCGATCAGCAGAATCTGAATATGAGGCAGCGTCGGTGGCTGGATGTGGTTAAGGATTATGATTATGAGATCCTATACCATCCAGGCAAAGCTAATGTGGTGGCAGACACGTTGAGTCGAAAGGCTCATCGTGATGTGTTGCGGGTACCATTGATGAGATTGACGGTGACCACTTCGTTGATAGTGCTGATAAGGAGCTCGCAGGTTGAAGCTGTAAAAGTGGAGAATCAGAAGAGAGAGAGGATTAAGGGTTAACTGGCCCAGTTGGTGACCGATGGTAGAGGGCTATTGACTCGTTCGGGTCGAGTGTGGGTGCCAGTGTCATGTGAGGCGAGGCAGACACTAATGGACGAAGCTCATAAGTCCAAGTTTTCTATTCATCCGGGAGCTACCAAGATGTATCGGGATTTGAAGACCGATTATTGGTGGTCGGGGATGAAACGGGATGTGGCCCGTTATGTGGAGAAGTGCCTAACTTGTTTAAGGGTTAAGGCAGAGCACCAAAGACCTCATGGAAAGTTGCAGCCTTTGGATATACCTGTTTGGAAGTGGGAGCACATTACGATGGACTTAATCACTAAGTTACCTCGTACTATCAGAAATGTGGATGCTATTTGGGTTATCGTGGATCGTTTAACAAAGAGCGCTCATTTTATTGCTATTAATGAGAGCTCTTCATCGGAAAAGTTGGCTGATATTTACGTTCAGGAGATTGTGGCTAGACATGGCGTTCCGGTCACCATCATTTCTGATCGGGATGTTCGGTTTACGTCACGGTTTTGGAGTAAGTTTCATGAGGATTTAGGGACAAAACTACAACTTAGTACAGCGTTCCATCCTCAGACTGACGGTCAAAGTGAGAGAACGATTCAGACTTTGGAGGACATGTTGTGGGCGTGTGTGTTGGATTTTGGCGGTAGTTGGGACACCTATCTACCGTTGGCTGAGTTTTCGTACAACAACAGTTATCATGCCAGTATTGGCATGCCCCCGTACGAGATGTTGTATGGCAGGAGGTGTAGAACTCCGGTTTGTTGGGGAGAGGTCGGCCAGCGAGAGTTGGGTAGTACCGAGATAGTTCAGAAGACGACCGAAAGCATTGAATTGATTCGAGAACGATTAAAGACAGCTCAAAGTCGTCAGAAAAGTTACGCCGACAAGCGGAGGTCGGATTTAGAATTTAGTGTTGGTGATGATGTGCTTTTGAAAGTATCACCATGGAAGGGGGTGATCCGATTCAGAAAAAGGGGCAAGCTTGGCCCTCGATTCATCGGACCTTTCAAGGTGATCGCACGCGTGGGCAAGGTGGCGTATAGGCTTGAGCTACCACCAGAGCTTAGCCAAATACATAACACCTTTCATGTGTCTTAATTGAGAAAGTGTTTAGCTGACGAGACGGCCCACATACCGATAGATGATATTCAAGTGGATGAACGGCTCAACTATGTTGAGAGACTGATTGCGGTGCTTGAGATGAAGACAAAGACTTTGCGGAACAAAGAGATTGGATTGGTGAAGGTCGAATGGGAACATCGCAAGGGGTCAGAATGGACGTGGGAACTGGAAGCCGAGATGAGGGCGAGCTATCCGGAACTCTTTCAAGCTTAAGCGATTTCGGGGACGAAATCTTGGTAAGTGGGGGAGAGTTGTAATGCCCCATTTCCCAAAGTTGGTTATTTAACTGGTTCCATTATATTTTAGCTAAAGTTGGGTTATTTGTGTACATATCAGGTTCGAGGGACCTATGTGTCATTTGTGATAGTGGAAGGTTGTAGGTGTCATGTATGTAATCCTTTTAGAAGCCCAACTCCTCCCATTTGTGTGTTAATCGATTTCCAGTAAGGAGAAAGGAGGGTTGTGAGTGCTTTAAGGGAATTGGTACAATTGGAGGTGCAATCAAGTGTTTTCGTAGCAATCAATCATCAGGGTGTCGTTAGAATCGAATTCCTAACTCAAGGTATGAACTTAATTGTGTTTATTCGTTAGTTGTGTTGAGTTTTGGGATTATTGAGAATTAGGGTTCATTCGGGTTGGATTTTGATCCAATTAGCGACCAATCGGTGTTAGTATGGTACTTCTAATGCATTGGGTTGTGTTATAATGTCATGGGGATGTTCTATAACATCAATTTGGTGTATTTTGATCAATTTTGGGTTGATTGGTGAGAATCCCGTAGCCAATTCGCAATCTGCGACTTGGGATTTTGGTCATTTGGCATATGAGGGTCGTGACCCGCGGATTGACCCGCGGATACTGCTGTTTCAGCATTTGAGTTTTTTTGATAGTTTTCGTTTGGGGTTCTTTCGATCATGTCTCCCTAAGGGACGTCTTAAAAGAGTTTTTGGTGAAGTTTTAACTTATTTGGGAGGGTCTAGCCTAGCCTAAGACCTAAGGGTCGGGATTGAGTCATAAAGTGTTGTGTGTTACGTTTGTTTATATGTGTATTGGTGTGTAATAATTATAGGTGCTTGAAATTATATTGTGGTTGTCCAAGTACGTGATTATTGTGAAGTTAATCAAGGTGAGTACATTAACCCTTATACGTGGCTTTATGTACAAATTGCATGTGATACGTATGTGGTTATGAGACTAGCATGTTGTGTGATGGCATATCTATTGTAGTGGTGGTGGCCACCGTGGGTATTGTCATTGTGTTAAACTGATATCAGTATATGTGTGGTCCTTACCGGCGTGTACCGTAAGGACATTGGTGATAGCATGTCTAGTTCTCATATACGTGGTGTTTTGTGATATATTGTTCATGTGTTTGTGGTTTGTGCTCACTAAGCGAAAGCTTAACCCGTTGTGGTTTCTCCGTAGATGCAGGTTCTTCGGGAAAAGACAAAGGGAAGGGAATTGCTTGAAGTTCCGGTCGCTCCAAAGGCTCAGTTCAACTAGAATAAATGGAGGATAGACTTGATAAACCTTAAATTATGTTTTGATTATATTAAAGAACGGTGGACCTTGTTTTGAGGGTTTTGTTTTTAAGGTCTTTTGGATATAAATTTACACCTTTATAAATATAAAAGTTATCTTTTGGATATAATTCCGCTGTAATGGTTACTTTGCTTAAATTCCGTTTGTTACTCGTTAAATATTGTGAAAAATGTTTTGGGTTGTTACAGATTTTCTTGTGAGTTGTGATTAGTCCAACTTATAAGCTCTTTCACAATAAGAACGAAAGAGCTAATACAATATAAATAGAAGCTTTGCAAAATATATCTATACTATATATATATATATAGAGTCCAAAATAAAGGTAGATTGTAGTTATACCTCATTCACAATAATTGCCACTGTTTGGTTCGTGGTTGTTTTAAGTACAATAACTGCAGCTGGAGAGATCAATTAAGAACCCACCATGATGTCAGAATGTAATGCTTCATCCATATCTTTGTCTAGAATCAACAACATCAATTAATAAAATAAATACAAAATCATACAATTACAAGGAAGAAACATATGATAAACCCATTAGGCAATTATGAAATTAGATTTAATTCAAGAATTATGCCAATCTCCAATTAAATCCATAAAAAAGGGATTAAACAATCAATTCACCTCACGATCAAAAGCAAGCCATGTAATACTCGTCAACAGTAGTGCATGCTTTGTAGGTCCAGTTAACTTTAACTTCAAATTACATATTGATTTTAAGCTTTTATCCAAAAAAAGCACTACAGCAAGCAAAAAGCTGATTCGTTCAAATTTGAAGCAGATTCAACATCGATTCTGCATATGAGTCGTGTTGAATTTGAATTCCAAACTAAAACGGATAATTTTCTGGAGATACAAGCACTTAACAACAATTATCAAATTAAATAGCAAAAGGAGTTTATACATTACACTCAATTAGGTACAGTTAACTCTAACTTCAAATTACGTATGGATATGGATTTTAAAATTTTAGCAACAAATTAAAAGGAAAACATTACAGGCTGATCACTGTTTTCCAGCTTCAATAAGCACGTCATAAATCTACCAAATCCAACCCAAGTTAGCGAAAGCAAGTCATCAGAAAATCAACAAAACCCAACGAACATATTTAGTGATATGTTCATATCCACAAAACCTAATTAACCTATCAACAAAACCAACATTCATATCCACTTCGTCAGATTAACCTGGAGAAAGAAACCTTATGCAAGCAATTCTGGTTCTAAAAAGATGAATAAGTAATTGGGTCCGTAATTAGCCCATTGTAATCGGTCATCCTTCTATAATCACCGAAATGCCAATAAGCCATCAATTTGAAACCATAAAAAGAAAGAAAATGTATTATACAGCTAGATAAGTGTAGAATGTGAATTCCGACATCATACCACCGATTCATTGGTGTAGATATGGAAAGAATTCGATTAAATTGAGGATCAATTAACCCGATTATGGGTTTCTGTTAGAAGTCAAATTTGAAGAAACTCCTATCAGGTTAGGGCTAAGAACACAGATTGTAAAATTAGAATTGAATAATGATGAAAATAGAAAAAATACCTTTAAAGATCCATGTGATTTAGATTCAATGGAGAAAATTGTTGAATGGATTCGAAGATAGATAAGGGATTTAGGGTTAGGGACGTGGGAGACGAAGGGTGGGAGGTCAGTTTCCAATTGCAGCATTGTGGAGTTGTACTTAAGGCTTTAGAATATGTAAAATTCGTGAAAAACAGTTTGTCTGAAAAAAACTGTTTAAGAGTCTTATATAAGTAGTATAGATATAAAGCGATTAGGTATTTGGGAAAACCAAGTATGTTCGGTTCGATTTTTCCAGTCGAGATGGAAATTAAAACCGAAATCGAACCGTTTCCGGTTCGGTTCGGTTCGATTCAGATCGGTTTTTTCCCGGCTAAGATGGAAACCAAAACCGACATCGAACGGATTACGGTTTTCGGCTCGACTCGGCTCGGCTTTTCCCGTTCAAGATGCAAACCAAAAATGAAATCGAACCGATTTCGGCTTTCGGCTCGGCTCGGCTCGGCTTTTCCCGGTCAAGATGCAAACCAAAAATGAAATCGAACCGATTTCGGTTTTCGGCTCGGCTCCGTTTCTCTCCGCCGAGATGGAAATCAAAACCGAAATTGAATCGATTTCGGTTTTTGGCCCGGTTCGGTTTTTCCGGTCAAGATGGAAACCAAAACCGACATCGAACCGATTTCGGTTTTCGACTCGGTTCGTTTTTTCAATCGAGATGGAAACCGAAACCGAACCGTTTTCGATGTTGGATTTGCTTTTTTGTTTCGGTTTCGGTTTTTGTTTCTTTTTTTCTCGGTTCGATTCAATTTTGGTTTTTCCTTACTTTTTACATTTTTATTCCAATTCCAATTCCAATTCCGTCCAACCAAACACGACCAAA
This sequence comes from Centaurea solstitialis, assembly GCA_030169165.1. Classification (NCBI taxonomy): domain Eukaryota; kingdom Viridiplantae; phylum Streptophyta; class Magnoliopsida; order Asterales; family Asteraceae; genus Centaurea; species Centaurea solstitialis. The sequence goes on along the minus strand of CM058046.1, from coordinate 46,692,083 downwards.
ATGTGTGGTCAAATTCCATCAAATTCCATCAAATTCCAATTCCAATTCCTTCAAAGTCAAATTCCTTAATGAATTCCAATTCCACCGAATTCCATTCCGCAAACCAAACGCTACTTAGTTTCAGTGAGTCCACCCCTCTCGAGGTTTAAATTAAAAGGGAATTTATGTTTTGCTTTTTACACACAACTTCATTTTTATTTGTGTGTACTTTAATGGAAACCTGTTTACCATAATTTTACATCCACGCTCACCATCCTAGTCTACTTTGTAGTTTTTAACATTTGTTTTTTTTGGAAAGGCAGTTTTTAACATTTGTTATCAAAATGAATTGTTAAAAAAGTGTGTTTTGCCTTGTATGCACTAACCGCTTAAGATTAAAGCTAAGTAGACAAGTGTTAGTAAAATGTTCCTATGATTCCGAAAACTTCTACATACATGGATCCATGTTAAAACACGAAAAACTCTTAGGGTGTATTTACTAACGACTTAATGAGCTTAATGGAGAAATCGGCTTATTCGCACAGATGCATAGGGCCGTTTACTAACGACTTAATGACTCATATCATGCCTTAACTGCATAGTTTGGAAAGGGCTCTTGTCCCCATTCAGACAAGTTTTTGACAAATATGCCCTTCTCTTTTACGCTTTCTTCCCCCATGGTTGCTCCTCCTCTTTTAAAAAAAAAACTACCCACTTATGAGTTATGACATCTGCTCGTTGGCTGTTGTTCGCCGGCCACTGCTGTTCTCCGGTGACTCCCTGTACCGCCGCCGCCGCCTCCCTGTGCTACCATTTCTTCCTGCCTTCTTCTTCTTTGTTGGCTACCGTTGTTTTCCGGCGACTGGTCATCCCGCCGCCTCCCTGTGCCCTCTTATTCTTCTTTGCCGGCCACTGCTGTTTTCCGGCGACTGGTGAGCGCTACCAATTCCCTGTGCCCTATTCTTCTTCACCGGCCACTGCTGTTCTCTGGCGACTGGACACTGCCGCTGCCTTCTTGTGCCCTCTTCTTCAGGATTGAATCGAAATTGTAGGTGCTTAATTTTGGATTTTTTGGTGGGTGTTTTTTACTTTTTTGGGTTTGGGTTTGAATAACAGCAACTTTTCCAATTTTTTGGTTTTTGTTTTTGACTTTGATTGAATTGTGTACAGTGGCTTTTTTTTAATTATTTAAACAATCTGATTATGTTATTTTAATGTTTAAACAGGGGGAAGAATGGTAGCTTTTTGTTTTTATGAACAATAGCCTATTTTTGTTTGATATTTGATTAAACTTGCATAAAAATTAGTTGAAAACATGTTTAAAAACTGATCGAGGATGTTAATTTGAACAAATAATTTAATTTTCTTATATAAACTAATGATGATGTTAATTTGTTTGGGTTTGAGATGTTAATTTATTGATATTATTTGAATTTGATTGGATTAATATAAACAAAACTTCTTTCAAACATATTTTACGTAGACATTGAATTTGGCTATATACATATACATGATTTGTATTTTATATACGGTGTGTGGATGCCTTTCTATTACTTTATGTTTTCAATTTGCTAAATAAATAAATATCATTCTATAAAACAACTTATAATTCATAGTCAGGGGTAAAATGGTCATTTATGACATTCAGACGGTCGATTCAGATAAAAAGGTAAACACCAGCATCAATTTATCCAGACAGACAAATTTATCTAGACAGACAAATTTATCCATACAAACAGACGGACATGATTTGGTAAACAACCTCTTATTACATCATATATGTCTACTTTATACCTTGGAAAATACTCACTATATTATTTCAAATATATTTTCAAAGAATTTGCTATTTAAAAATGAATTGTATTTGGAAGAATAGTTGCACCCCGTGTCAACAGTGCTGTGGCGGATTGGTTAACGCTCAGGGGGGTTTATAGCGCCCTAACCGTGTTCGAGCATTCCCGTGCGCATGCCTTGGGACATTTAAGTGGGTCCATGTTTAGCCCCGAAATTGCCGGGGATTAGTCGGGCTTTGGCCCAGACACTCTTCCAAAAAAAAAGGATAGTTGCACCCCGCCGCATTGCGCGGTACGCTGCTGGTAATTCAGAAAGCATATGTTTAGATCATGTATGTTTTTATGTTGGATATATAAAGGTGGAGATTGACCTCCATCCCACATTGGTAGGAAGAAATAAAGTATAAGACTAAACTTTTCATTGAGCATTGAACAAGTTGATGAACTCATAGTGAGGGTCATGAGTAGAAGGTCTAACGGCCACGTAAGTGCATGGTAGAGGCACACAATGCATCGAAGCATAAAGGAGGCTCACCTCTATATTTGTTCTTTGCATTCCTAATACGGTATCTTTCTTTGAACCCTAGTTGTGGTTTAAGGTCCAATGCATTTGTTGAAACTCAATGCTACAAGAAGACAACAAATGGAACTTAAATCAATCAAGAACTATTGAAAACCAAACTAAGCGTTAGGATCAATGATTATATATACACACACAATAGCAAATTGCAGGAAACAATAAATTGAAGATGGTACTTATGTAGTTCAACAACTTCCTTACATCCATGGTCATTGCTAGAATTTTATTATATTCTAGCAAATTTCAGTAGTACACTCAAATTGGAAAAGATTGATTCATGATGAATAACACATCCATATTCATCATGAATGTGTGATTCATGGGAATAAAAACTCCATATTTATAATGAAATATTAAACGGGACACATGGCACGTTGTGGACAGTCCTGAATTCCTAATCAATTTCCCCTCTATAGAATCATATATATATATATATATATATATAGAGAGAGAGAGAGAGAAAGAGAGAGGTGGGTTCATACAAGAACCAACCCCATTTGCAAGAACAAATGAACAAATTTTGAGTCACATGTTATGTGGGCCATGTGGGACCCACCCATTAAATAAATCATATATGATTCAGTTGGGTCCCACCACTAAATCATATATGATTTATGTGCTCCATGTGGTACTCTGTTATAATAATGGCAGTATCATGAATATTTTGATTCTAGGCAAGTATATAAGTATCCTCTCATTTTTTTGGAGTCTTAGCTTGAAAGATTCTTTTTTTATAATATATTATACATACATTGTCTCATAAACGGTCAATGCGGTCCAAGTTTGTACTTCTATAAGATAAGTTCAATTCTAAAGTCAATAGGTTAAGGTTAAGGGGTCATTTACCAAATTTTTACCGGCAAGAGATTCACCTTCATTTACCTTATCGTCTAACAAGTAACATCATTGGCCATGATAATAGATTGTTGGTAACTATTACTAACCCGGTGAGCGCTTACCGGGTAAAAGTCGTTTCCAACAATTACCGAGTAAGACTCCATCTTTATATTGTCTATTACCGAGTAAAATTCTTTGTATTTGTCATACTCAATCAATAAGGAAAATGGTATCACGTAACACCCCAAAAACAATAAGAAACTTAGATGTGACCAAAATGGAAAAAAATGAGCTTGAGGGGGTTGAATGGTTAAATTATGAAAGTTAGAAGTATATAAAGAGGAAGATGGTTAAAATAGTCAAAATAAAAGAGGAAGAAATGTGTTAGTCTTCCTGGAATGAACGAGAGAGAGAAAGAAAGACATTGAGGAGCTGATTCATTAAGTTTTAACTTCAATCAAGTGGTAATTCGAAGATTTAAGCATCAAGGTATGTGATACAATCTTATATCTATGTTAATTTTGTGTATCAAGTGGGCAAAATTGGGGTTTAGTGTTATTGAATCATCCACTTAGGGTTGATGGTGAAATTGAAGATGATATTCACTACTTTTGGATGATTCATGATGTTATATAATCGATTTAGTCCATGCATGTGGTTAAATCTTTCTTGATGGTGTCAAATGGGTCTTTTGGGTTGAGTTTAGGGCAAAAGACCCTATTGTTGATTGATTGTGATTTTGGGTTGTTTATAAAGATTCAAAATGGTTATTAGTGTCTCCTAAAAGTGGTAGAAAGTTTGAGTAATTTGTTTAGATCGTTTGATTGAACAATGGATGAGTGTTTGTGCAAATAAAGGGTTTTTCGGACCTGCAGCGTCAGCACTTGACAGCACAAAAACCAGATTTTCGAAAAATCATTAACAATCAAAGAAAAATCGTTAGAGGTCGTTCTTTATATCGTTGGAAAGCTCTGATCGTCTAGTTTCTTTCTTATGCTGAACTCATAGGCTAATTTGGACTCTAAGATGGTTAAAAATACAGAATACTACAGAGGGGTCAAGTTGGAAATGTACATTTTTGCATACAAATTGAGATTTTAGATGTTATGGGCTATGAGCCTCTTTGAGGGGTCTTGGGATGTTTTAGTGTCAAGTTTTAGTCAATGAGGAGTATCTCATAAGTCACTTGATGCCTTGGTCAAGTATGGGTCGGCTGAGTTAGTAGTTAGTATGTGATGAGTTTGACTAAATGTTTCGTTCCAAAACTTGTTTAGGGCTATACTTGTTATTGCTTGATTGTGGGTGTGGGTAATTAGGGTGTTGATTCTCATCACACCAACAGGTGAGTAACATGATCCTTACTGTCATTAGATGCATGTTTACAATGTATAAATTATGTAATGTGTTATGTAAGAAATAAGTGATGACGAATGTTGTATGTAATGATGATGACGATATATGAAACGAAACTAAGATGGCCTGAGAGGCAAAAAGGTTAGTCAATGCATACTAACCCAGGTGTTGATGCAGCACCAAGGGGTCGGGGACCCTAAACGTCGATGTGACGTCAAGTGGTCGGGGATCACAAGCGTCGATGTGACATCAAGTGGTCGGGGACCACGAGTGGTCGAGGACCACATACGTGCTATTTATTGATGATGACAATATACGTGTATACATGATGTAGTGTAACTATGAGTATGTATGAGATTATGTGCTCACTAAGCGTAATGCTTAATATATTGTTGTTGTATCCTTTTTGCAGGATCAGTGAAAGGCAAGGCTCCCGCATGATTGACTGCTCCAAGCTTTCGCTGACTTTTGTTGTTTAAGTAATGAAACAAACTTTTGGGTCATTTTGTAATTAAGTAATCATGTAAAGACTTAAACTATACTTTTTATATGATTAAGTTTATTATGTCTTAGAAAATATAGTTTATATTCTTGGGGTAAAAAAAATTTGGGTCTTACAAGTTGGTATCAGAGCCATGGTTTAAGAGATTCAGGCACGACATATTGAACTGTCTGGACTTAAACCATAATTATTATAAAGCGGAGCTGTCAGCTGGAGCCTGGAGCCTTATTGAGCACTCAGAAATGGTTAAGTATATATATATATATTTGAAAGGAAATTCTTCCAGGCAATTTTATAAGCAGAAATGGTTAAGTATATTTGTCTAAGAATGTTGAATTCTCTGATTTGATGATTTTAGATGCATTTTTTTACAAATCCTGGATGTTATATGAGGGGTGCAATGATGAAATTATTGACTGATAACTGTGAAATGTGTGATTAAAATGTGTTCCATACATATAGATGCTTTAAGATAGTAGTAGAGTAGAATGTATAACCTATGCTTGTAAATCCGAATACTTAGTGATGAAGTACTGAGTAGATATGTATAGTGTGTTTACAATATTAGAAGGGCCCCTACTATTATAAACACAAGATACATATTGAACTCGACCAAGTCATGAAAGCATTCTATAGATCAAGTATTGGGTAATCAATAGAAGTATTAAGCATTTATAGATAAAGTAGATGCTACAAGAGAACTCTATAGGAGGAGCTGACATTCTAAAAGTTTACTGTTTTCATAGAATAATATAAGTAGGAATTCTATTATTATGATTATCTTGCCTTATGCTAGACGCATGTAATAACAGTATGGAAACTACAAGCAAGAACGTAGAAGGGGTTAGTGCACAAATGAAAGACCACCCCCAGAGAATTCAAGAGTTGGAGTTACAGTAAACACTGCAGATATTCCACCCGTGGTGGAAGAAGCAGACGACGATTACGCTGAGCCTACACTTCAAGAAATGGTAGCCAGAGAAGTAGTGAAAACCCTCAAAGAAACTCTTCCTAATTTACTGGAACAGATGAAAGATGAAATAAAAGTATATGTGCAAGAACAAATAGATGCAGTGACGGCTGCAAGAAAAACTACTGAAGCACCAGTGAATCAAGGTGTGCAACAACACCTCAGAGTTGTTACATACAGAGACTTCTCAGCATGTAAGCCTCCGACGTTTGATGGAACGCCTGATCCTTTGGTCAGTACTACATGGGTGTCCGAGGTAGAAGGTGCATTTCTTACTAGTTATTGCCCCCCAGAAAGCAAGGTCATATTTGCTTCGAACCTACTAAGAGGAGCTGCCAAAGACTGGTGGAATCTTCTACTGAAGAAAGAGGGTGTAGAGGCTATAGAGAAAATGAAATGGGAGAAATTTCTGGAGTTCTGTAACACCCTAAAAATCAGGGCGAACAAAAACTTTCATTTCAATAAAGATGGTATACAAAAGTAACGCCATGGCGTGAGCTCTTCCCAAAATGGGGTATAAGTAATGTATAATTACAATGTTTGTAATCAAATAAAGAAATACAATAACCAAACTAGTCTAGTTCCGTCTAGGAAGAAGACTACAAAAGGGTTATCGTCAGCCATAAATCTCGCGGCCTAAAGGACCGGTCTCTCATCTTTCCCCCATGCTCACTCAAGCCCGAAGCCTACTTGGGAGCGGCGTCCCTAGTACCTGAGAGACACATCGACACCAAGCAAGTGTTAGGCTAAAGGAGCCTAGTGAGTTGTACAAATAATATCATGCGCGTAGAGTATATAAAGACATGCGAGACATACACGATTATACTAACAATACAATTAGCATATTAAACTGGTTTATTATTATCTTCGGAAACAATGGGAGCGACCCATTTCCACCAACCAATGCCCCGACATTATCTAATTCCAAACACCTCGATGCCCCGGATTTAGCATGGCGACATCATCAGAGGCCCGCGCACTTCGGAGCCACCCGAAGGCCGACGACATAGGTACAAACCCGCGACAGTTTGGTGTGGACACATTGCGTTGGTTCGTCCAAGTTATTATCATTTAGGATCGTGATACGGAATTTAGCATCGCGTCACGTCCATATCATTTCCACACAAGACCTAGATACTGAATTTAGCATAGCATCTAGTCCATATTATTCACATACAAAACCTCGACACTGAATTTAGCATAGCATCATTACAGAGGTATGTATCGAGGGTCTCAAGCTCTTTTCATCGTTTAGCGTAAGCCACATTTCGGATATCAATCCCCTTTTTACATAATCCCATATCATATCTCATCTTATGTATTTCACATAAATACATTTATCATACACCCATAGGTTTAACACATAGTGCACCCCTATAAACAATCTCGAACAGTCACGAGAAATCCGCCCGCTACTTCTACTACTAACGCATCAGATAAAGGAGTGGTAGGCATAGTGAATTTTCTAGCTAGAGAATCATGCACAAAGGAGCGTTCGGCGCCCGTATCAAATAGAACAAGTGCGGGTATGGAGTTAACGAGAAACGTACCCGATACAAGATCGGATGTCTCCCTCGCCTCCGAGGCCGTCATCTAAAAGGCACGGCTAGTCACCCTCGGCGGGACTTCTCCTTTTGCAACGGGTCCGCTCGAACCCCCGGTAGACGCCTTCTTGAATTTCGGGCAAGCATCCCGATAATGTCCCGGCTCTTTGAAATCATAACACACCGGCACTCGGGCCCCACAGTCTTGGGTCGCATGGCCCTTTCTCCCGCACTTTCCACAAGAAATGGGGTTCGTGGGGAAATCGCGTCGACATGGCCCGTAGTGCTAACTTCGGCACCGGTTACACCACTTCACCTCATTCAGGTTTCCACCTCGCTTCCCATCTTGAAAGGTCTTACTCGGTCGAGCCGATGCGGCGGCTTCCTCGAACCTCCTCTTTTGCCCGGCTTGGTAACCTTCTACCCGGGCTTGGGTGATGTCATCCTCGATCCTTAACGACTCCTCGATCGCCTCATGCAAGGTGGTGACCCTCGCGATCCTCACCGCCGACTTCATCTCGGCCGGTAACCCACGAGAGTAAGCTTTTATCTTCGACTTTTCATCGGGAGCCAAGTGCTCCACCATCCTGAGTTTCTCCAAAAAGTCCTTTGCATTGAACGAAATGGGATTGTTGCCTTTCTTCATTGCTCGGAATTCATCCTCGATCTTGTCAAGGGCCCGCTCGCTACAATATTTTTCGAGCATCTTTTTCTTGAAATCGGCCCAAGAGAGCCTAGCATACACCTCCGGCGTGAGGGAAGAGCGGGTCAAGTTCCACCATGTTAGGGCCTCGCCCTTAAGAAGGTGGGATGCGAACTTGACTCGTTGAGAAGAGTCGCACTCGCTAGCCTCGAAGGTCATCTCCATCTCGCGGAGCCAATACATGCAAACGACCGGGTCGCTACACCCACGAAACTCCGGTGGCTTACATCCCAAGAAATTCTTGTAGGAGCACCCCTTAGCTTGTGCCTTCCCTTTCGCCTTATCCCCGGTAATTCGGGTCTCCTCGGTGACCACCACCACCTCCGCATCCCCTGACGTCGTAGCGGCGTTCTCTCCCACCGTCTCATGACGACGGTTGCTAGCATCACGATCCTCCAACATTTTCATGAAGGACTCTTGTTGCTTGCTCATGGCCTCGTTCACGGCCTTCATTACGTTATCGAGCATTCTCATCTCCGGAGTCACTTCGGTCAACAACGGGTTTGGGTCCTCGAGGTTGACTCTTGGAATGTGCTCCGTTCCTCCACCTAGGACTTGGAGCCTCGGTGGGCTCTCAACCGTCTCGACCCGTACACGTTGGTCGGCGGTTGAAGCGGTTTGGTCGGGTGGTCCCCTCGCGGCGCCCGTCTGACTACGGGTGTTCGCCATACAAATCTGTCACACACACAAATGCACGAGAATGGGATAAGAATAGACTTTTTACGAATCTCGACATTTATCATCCTCATAATAACAGTTACTCAAACACTCGCGTACAACGCATTCATAGATCAGTAGCTAAGTGATTTATGAACTAATCATACATAAGCATTCTCGTAACTATCACCACAACTTTGAATAAACGTGAATTCGTAATCCTATTGCTCTCCCCACCTAAGATTCTACCCAAGGTATGTGTCATATTTACTAGTTTGCTAAGTTTAAGTCTAGGCATACTACAGTGACTACCTAGTTCGCTTAAACTAAAGCTCTGATACCAACTTGTAACACCCTAAAAATCAGGGCGAACAAAAACATTCATTTCAATAAAGATGGTATATAAAAGTAACGCCATGGCGTGAGCTCTTCCCAAAATGGGGTATAAGTAATGTATAATTACAATGTTTGTAATCAAATAAAGAAATACAATAACCAAACTAGTCTAGTTCCGTCTAGGAAGAAGACTACAAAAGGGTTATCGTCAGCCATAAATCTCGCGGCCTAAAGGACCGAGTCTCTCATCTTTCCCCCATGCTCACTCAAGCCCGAAGCCTACTTGGGAGCGGCGTCCCTAGTACCTGAGAGACACATTGACACCAAGCAAGTGTTAGGCTAAAGGAGCCTAGTGAGTTGTACAAATAATATCATGCGCGTAGAGTATATAAAGACATGCGAGACATACACGATTATACTAACAATACAATTAGCATATTAAACCGGTTTATTATTATCTTCGGAAACAATGGGAGCGACCCATTTCCACCAACCAATGCCCCGACATTATCTAATTCCAAACACCTCGATGCCCCGGATTTAGCATGGCGACATCATCAGAGGCCCGCGCACTTCGGAGCCACCCGAAGGCCGGCGACATAGGTACAAACCCGCGACTGTTTGGTGTGGACACATTGCGTTGGTTCGCCCAGGTTATTATCATTTAGGATCGTGATACGGAATTTAGCATCGCGTCACGTCCATATCATTTCCACACAAGACCTAGATACTGAATTTAGCATAGCATCTAGTCCATATTATTCACATACAAAACCTCGACACTGAATTTAGCATAGCATCATTACAGAGGTATGTATCGAGGGTCTCAAGCTTTTTTCATCGTTTAGCGTAAGCCACATTTCGGATATCAATCCCCTTTTTACATAATCCCATATCATATCTCATCTTATGTATTTCACATAAATACATTTATCATACACCCATAGGTTTAACACATAACGAAGTAGCATACGATGATCTATCTCATATAAGTGAATAATATCATTCAAGTCATTTATACAAGCATAACACATCATACATATCATGAATACTCTTAACTTGGAAACTTGAGGATTTCACTTTAGCATCACATTCATTCGCAAATCAAGTAAAATATGTAAAATCACGAGATGATGTGCTCTCAGTTTTAACAAAATGGTTTTAACAACCCACCTTAGGGTTTTGTGACAAAAACCCCCAAATCCAAGATCTAGGTCAAATAATGAGCTCGAACCTAAAATCAAGTAAATCGAACCCTAGGTTAGCTTCATAACCTCTATATGTAGATTAACCAACCCAAAAATGGTTTAGATAAGTTTACCTAGCCAAATCTTGAACAAACCCTAGAATGGAGAAGCACCAAGATCCAACAATGGAGGTTTGGGGTTTTGAGAGGTGGAGAAGATGAAGTGGGTGAGGTGTGGTTCCCCAATCTAGCTAGCTCCAAGTGTAGATCCAACCTCAAGATCTTGAAGAGCTTTGAAAATGAAGAGTGTAGGAAGAAAAATCGCCAAAATCGGACAAGGGATGAGAGAGTTATGCCAAAATGAAGAGGGAAGGGTTTAAAACCCGAAAATTCGTGGCTGCAGCACACCTAGCGATTGCTAGGTGTGCAATGCTAGCGGTCGCTAGCTTGGTGGCTAGCTCCAACAGATTTCAACAAAATATGCCTAGCGATCGCTAGGCTGATAGCTAGCGATCGCTAGCATCTGTGCGATTTCGGTGAGATTTTGTTTCGGCCATAACTTCTTCGTTATAGCTCCGTTTTCGATTCCGAAAGAACCGTTGGACTCGTAATTGAATTTCCTAACATATTAGACCATAAAATGCGTGATTTGATCTAAGATTCGAAATTCCATATTTTATCAAAGAATCGTTATTACACCGAAATTACGGGTGTTACAAGTTCTTTCGAGACCAATTTGCACCTCATGTAGAGGTAGATAGACTAGCTGAAGAATTTCTATCAATGAAACAAACTACTGAAACTGTTGCTTAGATTTCTTCCAAGTTTCTCGAAAGAGCAAGGTTTTGCACTGAGTATTGTTTATGTAAAAAATTACACAACTCGATGTCGAATGAAACTTGTGTGAGGCTTAACCGTCGAGAGAAAGAAATTACAATCAATGATAAGTGCGAGAAAGTAAAATAAGACAAATAATTTGATGACGCAGGAAAAACCTCACGACGGAGGAAAAAACCTGCGGTCGACCTAAAAGGTAAGTCGACAGAGCACTATGATCACCAATCAGGGGTGATGTCCTTTAAGTATACAGCTTGGATCGTACGTTTACAAATGAGAGAACTATAAAATCGAATGTAAATTACAGATGATTGTCAAGAATAATGATTTTAACACTTGTGAACTTCGGATAGACTTCGTGTCCTGAAATGCTGGCTTGATCCTTCTTATATAGTGGTTTGAGAATAACGGTCCAACGGTATTGTGGCTCATCAATGATTGAATTGTAACCGTCCAACGTTATTGTCTTCAATTAATGCTCGGAGAGTAACTGTCCAACGGTATTGTTGAGAGTTAATGTCCAGATTGTAACCGCTGCGAGAATCTTGCTTGTAACGGTCGATCTTGATGCTGTCATATCTTACGACTTGTTCGATGTAGTGACGAACTTCAACAAGCATAGCATAGTACTCAATTTCCGATTTCCTCAAAGGTGGACAATTGTTAGATATGATAATCAGCTTACCTGCATCAAACATATAAACTTTGTATATTTATTCGTTAGTATTGTCGTACGATATTGTGGATATCGTTCGACTTATTCGATGTATATGTTTGATACTTAATGATCTTTGTTCGATAGTCCTCTTAGGTTTTATCTCAGGACCTTATCTTAATACAGGACTATTGTCCTAACACTTGTCTTACGATTATAGTCGGTCGTCGTGCGATTGTAGATTTTTACCCTAACAATTTGCCCCCAAGATTTAGAAAATAATTCTAATTTTATCTAAATCTTTAATTCGCTGGACAAAGAGTAAAAATACGTTGGTTAACGGTCGAATTAACGTTGATAAACTAGCCGTTATCTAGCCGTTGCGCTAGACGCGTGTCTTCTAACGGCTAAATGATGACGCGTGGCACGATTATCTCAGATGACTCATATGATTTAGTTGCTATAAATAAGGCGTTTGATAGTGAGAAAAGATTTTACAAATCTTTTTAATTTCGTAACTAATTGCTTGAGATCGTAATCCGACTATTTTTGGCAAAGATTTCGTGCGACTAGGCTTTAAAAGGTACCTCCTTCTTCCCTGTTTCATGCGTCTGAAATCGATAGCACATAAGAACAATAGAGGTTTAGATAATCTTAGGTTTACTCGATTAAGAAATAGTTTAAGTCGATCAGAGTTCATTATGTCGAGCGAGGTTAGGAGTTCTATTACTGAAAGCCTAGAAGTAGGAGAGTTGAGGGAGTTGGCAGGGCTTCCTGAGAATGCTCTGGTGAGGGTGGCCGGAGAGATCCGTCCGGCGGATGCTCCTAAGGGCTTCTTTGCTCTTTTCGAGTATCCGTTTAAAGTCGGATTTCGATGGCCGTACTCTCCTTTAGCGAGGGCGTTCATGAGTCGTTTCGATGTGTCTCCGGGACAGTTAATGCCCCAGTTTTGGCGTGTTGTTCATGTGATCGAACGAGTGACCAAAAATTGGGATCGTCCACCGTTCTCAGTCGATGATCTCCTCTCGGCGTACAATGTGATCCGTTCTCCCTACAACCGTTTTGGGTTGTTTCCAAGGGGAGAAGCGATGCCATGTTGGTCCATGGTACCCAAGTAAACGATCGAGGATGGAAGGCGAGATATGTCTTTGTCCAGACGTCCTCGGTCGTAGGCGAGGAATCTTGGGTCGTTCCTGAGTGGAACAAAGGCGGTAATACGACTTGCCTTATTTTCTTTAATTTATTTTAAATTAGTTTTGTTTACTAACTCCTTGTTTTCTTCTTGACAGCGATCAATTTCACGTTCGAGGAGACTACTGAAGCGATCGAACGCTTCTTGAGCTACAGCGTGACCGATCGGAAGTATCGAACGTCGAAAGGAGGTGACGAGAGCGACGTCGAGCCTGAAGTACAAATAATCGAGGAAACAGATATGGAAGGTAAATATCGTACGTCAATATTCTTGTTTGTGTTAGTTTTGTTTAGTTCTAACTTCTCTTTTTTGTATAGGCTCAGCTTCCAAGAAGGCATCGACGATGGAAGCAGCTGCTCGTGCTGCCAAGAGGAAAGCTGCTGCCCAGGAAGGTTTAGTGGCTAAACGTACGAGGTCGTCGTACGTTTCAGTGGACACCCCACCTAAGGATGCCGCACGCAAGGCTGAAGGTGGGATAGAGGCTGTTCCTCTTAACTTTGCCCCTCCTGCAAAGGGAGCAGGTGCGTCGAAGGCCGACAAGGGCAAGGAGAAAGAGGGATCTGGTCTTACGACCATGACAATCCAGATTCCCTCTGACTTCATGGTAGACGATGTGATCAGGACGGCGGCTACTTTCCCAGTTCTTGAGCAGTTTCACGTCCCTGCTCAGAAGGCGCGCATGGAGGAGGCCGACATCGAAGACTTAGATGCCTCCATTGCGGGTATCTCCTTCCTGGTAAGTCTCTGTCGTACGTTTTTTGCTTTCAGTTTATTTGTACAGCTTCTAATCCTTTCTTTTTTCTTTTGTATAGGCCTTGCAAACTAGTCTTAGCCTCCATACGCGAATGGCTAAGATCAAGGAAGAATTAGCGTTGAATCAGAACGACGCTAAATTGGCCAAGAAGGAGGCCGACAAGGCCAAGAAGAAGCTGACCCAACTAACTGACGAGGTTAATACTAAGTCAGTCCAGATTGGGGACTTGGAATCCAAGCTGGAACTCAGCGAAGGGTTTCAGGTCCAACAACGGGAACGGCTGAAATTGGCCTTGGACCATGCAAAGGAGCTAGAGAAGGAGTTGCTGGCCGTTCGACGGGAGAATGCTGAGAGAGAAGAAGCTTTATCGTCCAAGATCCAGGAACTGGAAGATGACGCTGCCTTAGTCCGTGTGGTCGCACGTACTGCGGTCATGCGACGCGTAGCTGCTGGGACCGTGACTTCTCAGATGGCGAAGGACGAGGTGGCATCTTTTGTTCAAGTGATGGGTTCTGAAGACCTTCTTGACGAGGAGGATCTGAAGAACTTGGACGAAGAAGTAGCAGCCGAGGTCAAGGACGCAGGTGTCGAGGAGGAGGTTCCTGAAACCTCTGGATCCGTTCCTGCGCATCCTCAAGAGACTGAAGAGGCCCCTGTCGTAGATCCATCTTCCTCTGTCGCTCCTTTAGAATAGTTTTTCTCTTGTAATCGTAAAAATTTTTGTACTCTGCCGTTTTTAGGCAAGTAATATTAATGAAAGAATTTTTCATTTGAATAATGTGTGTTTTAACTTATCACTTGTTGTGTTATTATAACTTTTATCATGCGTTTTAGCTCGTGTCGTGCGTTTTAGCCTGTATCGTGCGTTTTAGCTTTTATCGTGCGTTTTAGCTTTTATCGTGCGTTTTAGCTTTTGTCGTGCGTTTTAGCTTTTGTTTTTGCATGCATTTGTTTTAAAGTCCTTAGACTTGGTTTAGAAACGTTTCTTTTGTACTCATGAGAGTATTCGTGCGACTGGCGAGTTGACTTGCGCTATTGCGATATAATCGTGCGTTATAGCGGTTTTCTTGCGATTCATGCGATTTTTGTCGTGCGATCTCTGCGATAAGCATGCATTTAAGTCGTGCGATACTTGCGTTAGTCGTGCGATACTTGCGTTAGTCGTGCGATCCATGCGATTTATCGTGCGATACCTGCGAAAAAGGATGACTAAGGGGTGGCCGATGGCTTAGCCAACGGCGCTCCGATGCTTAAGTCAGTAATGGATAAGGAATAAATCGTATGTAAATAGGTTTAGAAATAATACCTTTTGAGGTGATGGGCGTTCCAGCTTCGTGGGATTTCCATACCTTCCATAGTCGTAAGTCTGTATGCTCCATTTCCAATGACTTTGGAAATTATGTAAGGTCCTTCCCATTTGATGGAAAGTTTTCCAGCGTTTGGCTCTTGAGTGTTTTGAAACACATGTCGTAAGACATAATCTCCAACTTGAAAAATTTTTGCCTTTACCTTTTTGTTGAAGTGTCTTTCGACAATTCCTTTCTGTGCAGCCATCGTTCGTAGTGCTTTTTCTCGGATTTCTTCTAAGGCGTCAAGATCGTAAGATAAATTTATTGCATTTTGATCATACGTGCGACTTCTGGCAGTTGGTATTTGAGCTTCGATTGGCAAGACTGCTTCGCATCCATATACCAGAGAATACGGAGTTTGTCCAGTTGATGCTCTAGGTGTCGTACGATTTGCCCATAAGACAGATGGCAATTCTTCTACCCATTTTCCTTTTGCTCCTTTCAACCTCTTTCGGATTGAATTGATGATGACTTTGTTGCTCGACTCTGCTAACCCGTTAGATTGTGGATATCTCGGAGTTGAAGTGATTAATTTGATTCCTTGCTTTTCACAGAACGTACGAGTCTTATCACTTATAAATTGTGAGCCGTTGTCGCACATGATTTCAGCTGGTACCCCGAATCTATAAATGATGTTTTTCTGAATGAAAGATATGACTTCTTTATCTCGGACCTGTGAGAAAGCACCAGCTTCTATCCATTTCGAGAAGTAATCGGTGAGCACGAGTAGATAGATTTTTTGTCCAGGGGCTGGAGGTAATTTTCCCACGATGTCCATTCCCCATCGCATGAAGGGCCATGGAACTAGAACAGAATGTAAAGGTTCAGATGGTCGATGGACCATGCTCGAATGTTTTTGACATGCGTCGCATCGTTGGACGTACGTTATGGCATCTTCTCGTAGAGTAGGCCAATAGTAACCTTGTCGTGAGATTCGACTAGCAAGACTTCTGCCCCCTGCGTGATTTCCACATTCTCCGTCGTGCATCTCTTGGAGAATTCGATTGATTTGTACCTTATTTATGACGCATCGTAGAAGAAGTCCTGTCGTGGATCTTCGATAAAGTTGATCTTCAAAAATCGTATATCTTGAAGCTTTCGACCTTGTCTTTCGAGCTTCCATTTTATCTTCGGGTAGTTGGTCGTGCTTGAGGTAGTTCCATATGTCGAGCGACCAATTGTAAATTTCTTCGTTCATCTGTACTTCATCGTTTGTCGCAATTGTTGGTGTTGTGAGATGAAGTATTGGGATATTTTCCATGAACGGATCATGAAATGCAGATCCCAGATTGGCCAGTGCGTCCGCTTGCATATTTAGATCTCTTGGTATTTGCTCGATCAGGAACTGTTCAAATCGTGCGATTCGATCTTTAACGGCTTTGAGATAACTCATCATTTTTGAGTCTTTTGCTTGAAAATCTCCATTTACTTGGTTCACGACCAATAAAGAATCGCTTCGAACGTGCAACTGTTTTGCCCCCAGTCTAAGAGCAATATCTAGTCCTGCGATCAAAGCTTCATATTCTGCTTCATTGTTTGTGGCTTTGAATTCGCATCGTACGGAGTATACTATATTTCCCCCTTGTGATGATTTTAAGACAATACCTAATCCACATCCTCGTACGTTCGAGGAACCATCAACGTAGAGTATCCAAGGCTGGTTGTCTGAAATCATCACAACTTCGTCGCATGTCGTGGGTTCCAATCCTGGAGAAAACTCTGCCACAAAATCTGCTAGTACTTGCGATTTGATAGCCGTCTTGGGTTTAAATTCAATGTCGAACCCACTGAGATAAATGCTCCATTTGGCTAGTCGTCCTGTCAATTCTGGTTTTCGAAGCACCGTCTTGAGTGGATAATTGGTCACAACAATGATATGATGTGACTCGAAGTAATGCCTTAGCTTCTTTGCTGCCGTCATAAGACCTAGTAGCAATTTTTCCATTGATGTGTACCTGGTTTCCGCGTCGAGGAAAGACTTGCTGACATAATAGATTGGTTGTTGTCGTTGATCTTCTTCTCGCACAAGTACTGCACTTGTCGCATTTTTGCTCACTGCCAAGTACAACTGTAGACTTTCTCCTTCGACTGGTTTTGTCAGCAGTGGAGGTGATGTCATATATTGCTTCAGTTCTTGCAAAGCTTTCTCATGTTCGTCTGTCCATAAGAAACCTTGATTCTTTCGTAGGACATTATAGAACAAATGGCATTTATCTGATGATCGTGAAATAAATCGGGTTAAAGCTGCCACTCGTCCTGTTAACTTCTGGACTTCTTTGACATTCCTTGGAGATTGTATCTCGACGATAGCTTTGACTTGTTCTGGACTTGCTTCGATTCCGCGTTGAGTTACCAAGTATCCCAAGAATTTTCCTGCTCGTACTCCGAAGGAACATTTTGTTGGATTGAGCTTCATCTTGTACTGTCGTAGGATATCGAAGGATTGCTTTAAATGTGCAACGTGATCGATCGAACGTTCTGATTTCACAAGCATGTCGTCGATATAAACCTCCATCGTTCGACCAAGATGTTCCTTGAACATCATGTTAACCAATCTTTGATATGTTGATCCTGCATTCTTGAGACCGAATGGCATAACTTTGTAACAGTATATGCCTTTATCTGTCATGAATGCAGTCTTCTCCTGGTCGTCCGTGTGCATCAATATTTGGTTGTATCCTGAATATGCGTCCATGAAATGTCAACAATTCATGTCCTGCTGTCGCGTCGACCATGGCGTCGATATGAGGTAAAGGAAAAGGATCTTTTGGACAAGCTTTGTTTAGATCCGTGAAATCAATGCAGACTCGCCATTTTCCGTTCTTCTTTTGTACGACGACTACATTAGCCAACCATTCTGGATATTTGACTTCTCGGATCTTCCCTGTTTTAAGCAGATTGTCAACTTCATCGTTGATCACTTTATTTCTTTCAGGCGCGAACTTGCGACGTTTCTGCTTAATGGGTTTGAACGTAGGATCCACGTTCAATTTATGCGATATAATGCTTGGATCTATTCCAACCATATCTTCGTGCGACCATGCAAAACAGTCTGAATGTTCCTGCAAAAAAGATATAATCGTATTTTTTATGTCAGGGGGGAGCGAGGCTCCTACGAAGACTTTTCGATCAGGATGTTCAGGATCAAGGACGACTTCTTCTAGCCGAAGGTCGTCGTTCGATTTCCTCTCATCCTGGCTCTGTAATTGCTAGATGTCCTGCGACTTTGTCTTCATCGTAATCTTGTAACATTCTCGTGCGATTTTGTTCTCACTAGCAATCTCTTGAATTCCCCATGGAGAAGGAAATTTAATCTTCTGGTGGTATGTCGAAGGAATTGCTTTCATCTCATGGATCCAGGGTCTTCCAAGAATAACATTATAAGCTGATTGACAGTCTACAACATTGAACTTTGTTTGTTTGTTGATGCCTTTGGCGTAGACAGGCAATATGATTTCTCCGAGAGTATTCATCGGGTCTCCATTGAATCCAATCAGAGTTGTACTTCGTCGTACGATTTCTGACCGTTCGATTCCCATGACTTTAAGAGTATCTGCAAAAATAACGTTAGCCGAACTGCCTCCATCAATCAATATTCTCTTAGTCGAACAGTTTCCGATTGTCAACTGTATGACTAGAGCGTCATGATGTTTATGATGGACCCCCTGTGTATCGTCTTGGTCGAACGTGATTGCCATTGCATCGAGCTCTCTTTCTGTCTTTGATTTGGCTTCTCCGGGGATTGGATGTTCGCTTGGACCATCTCGTGCATGTCGCTTTGCAGCTGAATATGTAAGTCCACAAACTTCTGATCCTCCAGTGATGCAGTTTATGACTTTTGTATGAACCGGTGACGCTGGTCGTCCTTGTTCTTCTGGGATGAGACCTTTCAGATGCCCCTTAGATTTCAAATATGAAATCTCCTTCTTTAAACTGATGCATTCATCCGTCGTATGACCATGATCGTCGTGAAAGTCGCACCATCTGTTCTGATCTTTGTCCTTGCTTGGTTTATCAGATTTCTTTGGCCATCGTACGTTTGCATCAATCTTTCGTAGCGAATCCACCAAATCTTTCGATGTACCTGCAAAATTGTAAGTAGATAACTCTGGATATCGTATTTTAACAGTACCTTTGCTTGGTCGAGTTTTCGATTCGTATCGAGGATTTCCAATCTTGTTTACTCTTTTATGCTTAAAGTCATGTTTTTGAGCACCAAGAGGTTTCTTTTCTGCAGAATGCTTTCGTCGGAAGAGAGCATCATCTTCTATTCTCATGAAAGCTAGTGTTCTAGCTCGTACGTCGTCGAAGTTTTCTGGTGGATATTTCGTTAATTCCAAATATAATCCAGAGGAATCTTCTAATCCACGTTTGTATGCCTCGATTGCTGTTTTCACGTCGCAATTTTTTATTTCAATCATTGCTGCATTGAATCTGTTGAAGTAGTCTCGAATTGTTTCTCCAGATTTCTGTACGATATAGTACAGGTCGCTGGTCTGCTTTTCCATCTTACGACTGCTAGCAAATTGTCGAGTGAATTGGTTCACCAATTCTGCAAATGATCCAATACTCTTTGGCTTTAGGTTAATAAGCCATTGTAATGCTGCTCCTGTTAAAGTTGATCCAAAGCTTTTGCACATGCAGACTTCCTGATATTGCGCCGGTATAGGAACTGTCCACATAAGTTGCTTGTACTGTGCTATATGTTCGACCGGATCTGTGATTCCAGAATATTTTGTTGCGAAAGCTGGTATAGTATATTTTTTAGGAACGTCAACAAGAGCTAATTCATCAACGAACGGTGAAGCCTGAAATCCAGTTTTAGGTTCGACTTCGACGGGTACTGCTGCTCCGGGTAGCTTCGTAAGTAACGCGAACAATTTTTGATTTTGTTCTTCCAGGGATTTCAGTCGCACGTTCAGAGGGTCTTCAACGTTTATTGGGATCGTTGGAGTACAACTAGAAGGGATTCCGGTACTGGGTGGTATGGTCGTATGAATGGTGGAACTAGCAGCTGTGGGTATATGACCAGGAATAGGAATTTGTTGGGAAAAAGGCTCGAACGTGAACATGGGTGTTCCTTGAGGCATAGAAGGTGGACCTCGAGGCATAGGTGGCGGGCCATGAGGAATTGGTGGTGGAACTTGGGGTAAAGATGGTCGTACGTTATTGTATTGTTGGTTCACAGTTGAAAATGGCATTGAGGCATTGAACTGTGGTCGAGGCGGTGGTCTTAGATGTTGAGGAGGATATGGAGGAGGGATAGACATTGGGATAGTCATCGATGGTCCTGGTAAAGCTCGAAGACGTTGAATTTCGTTGTTAGCTTCTTGCAATTGTTGTTGGAGTGACGCTATGAATCCGTTATCCATTATCCTGCGCAAATAGCTCAAGGAGAACTCAAAGAAAAGGTTAGTACTAAGGCGCACTTTTCACCGAATGAAATTTTTCTCAAAACGGAGCCCCACGGTGGGCGCCAAACTGTTTATGTAAAAAATTACACAACTCGATGTCGAATGAAACTTGTGTGAGGCTTAACCGTCGAGAGAAAGAAATTACAATCAATGATAAGTGCGAGAAAGTAAAATAAGACAAATAATTTGATGACGCAGGAAAAACCTCACGACGGAGGAAAAAACCTGCGGTCGACCTAAAAGGTAAGTCGACAGAGCACTATGATCACCAATCAGGGGTGATGTCCTTTAAGTATACAGCTTGGATCGTACGTTTACAAATGAGAGAACTATAAAATCGAATGTAAATTACAGATGATTGTCAAGAATAATGATTTTAACACTTGTGAACTTCGGATAGACTTCGTGTCCTGAAATGCTGGCTTGATCCTTCTTATATAGTGGTTTGAGAATAACGGTCCAACGGTATTGTGGCTCATCAATGATTGAATTGTAACCGTCCAACGTTATTGTCTTCAATTAATGCTCGGAGAGTAACTGTCCAACGGTATTGTTGAGAGT
Source organism: Centaurea solstitialis (assembly GCA_030169165.1). NCBI lineage: Eukaryota > Viridiplantae > Streptophyta > Magnoliopsida > Asterales > Asteraceae > Centaurea > Centaurea solstitialis. Next base: position 46,670,881 of record CM058046.1, on the reverse strand, counting down.
TAATGTCCAGATTGTAACCGCTGCGAGAATCTTGCTTGTAACGGTCGATCTTGATGCTGTCATATCTTACGACTTGTTCGATGTAGTGACGAACTTCAACAAGCATAGCATAGTACTCAATTTCCGATTTCCTCAAAGGTGGACAATTGTTAGATATGATAATCAGCTTACCTGCATCAAACATATAAACTTTGTATATTTATTCGTTAGTATTGTCGTACGATATTGTGGATATCGTTCGACTTATTCGATGTATATGTTTGATACTTAATGATCTTTGTTCGATAGTCCTCTTAGGTTTTATCTCAGGACCTTATCTTAATACAGGACTATTGTCCTAACACTTGTCTTACGATTATAGTCGGTCGTCGTGCGATTGTAGATTTTTACCCTAACAAGTATGTTGCAACTGAAAAGATGAAGATGAATCGCTTCTTGGCAATACTAAGAACTGATATTAGGGAGTTTGTGAACTCTACTAGCTGCCAAACATTCAAACAGTTGTATGATGCTGTAAGGGCATGAGAGATTGAGTTAGAAAAACAAGGAAAATTAAGGATGCCTACTCAAAGTGAGTCACCTGCTAAGAAATCTAAGGTGTTGGGGCTTGCATACAAAAAGGGGGGAAAGGGAGAAGTTACGACTTGTACTAACTGTGGGAAGAATCATGAATCTGCAAGTTTCTGCCAAAGGGATGCTTCAACTGTGGAAAGATGGGACACATAAGCAGGGACTGTAAGTCAACTTTAAAGGTTTGTTTTGGATGCTGGCAACCAGGGCATGAGAAAGCAGAATGCCCAAATGCGAAGCCAGGGACTGAAAGATTTGTGAAACTACTACACCTGCACTTCGTCCATTGAGAATTACTGAAGGAAAGCAGAAAAGTAAAGTTGATGCTCCAAGGGCTCGGAGAAGATCCTTTCACTTAACCACAGAAGAAGCAAAAGTGGAGCCAGACGTTGTTACCGGTACTTTTCTTATTAATCGTTTACCAGCACTTACATTATTTGATTCTGGAGCAAGTAGATCGTTTGTAGCTGTATCATTTTGTAAGCAGTTTAAATCCCTACCTGATGTGTTAGAATCCCCTCTAAATGTAGATATAGCAGACGATAAAAGTGTGACCGTAACACACATATATAAGAATAATGTAATAGAGTTAGATGATACCTCTTTTCCTATAGATTTGATTCTTATGCTTATGAGGGTATTCCAAGTTGTGGTAGGGATGGACTGGTTAAGAAGATTTCAGGCTACCATATCTTGCGGGAAAAACTTGGTCCGAGTTCGAACCCCAAGTGGAGAAAAGATCACTATTCATGGTGATAAAAAGAAAGGAGAGTCAACTATTTGTTCTATGATCAAGGCACGAAAATACATTCAACGGGGATGTGTTACCTTCCTTATTCATGTAGTTGATGCACAAATGGAGAAAAAGCAGATAAGACCAGCAGATGTCCCAGTGGTTTGTGATTATTCCGATGTGTTCCCTCATGATTTACCAGGAGTTCCACCTGATCGCCCCGTGGAATTTCGAATTGATCTCATACCTGGTGCAACACCTGTTGCTGAATCCCCATATCGTTTGGCACCACCCGAGATGCAAGAGATGATGAAGCAACTTCAAGAACTCTTAGATAAGGGTTTCATTCGACCCAGTAGCTCACCATGGGGAGCTCCAGTTCTTTTTGTAAAAAAAAAGACGGGTCTTTTCGAATGTGTATTGACTATCGTGAGCTAAACAAGTTGACAGTGAAGAACAGATACCCATTGCCAAGAATTGATGGTCTTTTCGACCAGCTGCAAGGATCTGCGTGGTTCTCAAAGATTGATTTGCGATCTGGTTACCACCAACTGAAAGTGAAAGAGGAAGACATTCCTAAGACGGCTTTCCGAACCCGTTATGGTCATTACGAATTCGTAGTATGCCATTTGGCCTGACTAACGCACCAGCAGCTTTCATGGATCTTATGAACCGTGTATGTCGTCCTATGTTGGATAAATCAGTCATTGTATTTATTGGCGACATATTGGTGTACTCCAAAACAAAACAAGATCATGAAACGCACCTTAGAGAAATGCTGGAAATTCTAAATGGGAAAAATTGTATGCCAAGTTTTCCAAATGTGAATTTTGGCTTCAGGAAGTACAATTCCTCGGGCATGTGATAAACAAAGATGGTGTTAAAATTGATCCATCCAAAGTAGAAGCTGTGATGAAATGGGAACCTCCTAAAAATCCAACTGAAGTTAGGATTTTTCTGGGGCTACCGGGTTATTATCGTAGATTTATTCAAGATTTCTCAAAAACAGTCGTACCTCTAACAAGGCTAACCAAGAAGAACGTTGAGTTCAAATGGGGTGATGACCAGCAGGAGGCCTTTGATGTATTATGGAAGAAGCTTTGTGAAGCTCCTATTCTTACGTTACCGGATGGGATTGATGATATGACCGTGTATTGTGATGCTTCTCGTTTTGGCTTGGGATGTGTTTTGATGCAGAGGGGTAGGGTGATTGCTTATGCCTCTAGCCAATTAAAACCACAAGAGGCGAATTACCCAACCCATGATCTCGAACTGGCTGCCGTGGTGTTTGCTCTAAAGATCTGGAGACACTATTTATATGGTGTTAAATGCACTACCTACACAGATCATAAGAGCCTAAAATACTTGTTAGAGCAGAAGAATTTGAATATGAGACAAAGAAGGTGGTTGGATCTAGTAAAGGACTACGAGTGTGAAATACTTTACCACCCTGGTAAAGCTAATGTTGTTGCAGATGCGTTGAGCAGAAAGACTAGCTGTAAGCCTCTGATTATTCATTCCCTGAGAATGATTGTGATCACTCCAATTCTTGAGATGATCAAGACTGCTCAAATTGAAGCGGTAAAAGAAGCAAATCAAGATCAAGAAAGATTAAAGGACAAGTGAGACAGTCGAGATTAGTTAACGCGCTTCGGGCGTATATGGGTACCAAAATATGGTGATGTCAGACGGAAACTCCTTGATGAAGCACATAAATCTAAATTCTCAATTCACCCAGGAGCAACGAAGATGTACCATGACTTAAAGATCAACTATTGGTGGCCTGGAATGAAAAGAGACGTTGCCAGCTATGTGGAACGCTGTCTAACTTGCTTGCAAGTAAAAGCCGAACACTAGAAACCGCATGGTAAACTGCAGCCGTTGGAAATTCCAGAATGGAAGTGGGAGCATATAACGATGGATCTAATCACGAAACTTCCCAAAACCCCTAGAAATTTTGATGCTATATGTGTAGTTGTGGATAGATTGACGAAAAGTGCTCATTTCATTCCGATTCGAGAGACGTATTCCTCTGAAAAGATGGCTGATGTGTTTATGAAAGAGGTGGTTGTAAGGCACGGGGTACCAGTGTCAGTGGTGTCTGACAGAGACAGTAGATTCACCTCTCGACTATGAAGGAAATTTCAGGAAGATATGGGCACCAAGCTGCACTTCAGTACAACTTTTCACCCACAAACAGATGGCCAGAGTGAGCGTACGATCCAAACACTTGAGGATATGTTGCGTGCCTGCGTGATTGATTTTGGTGGTAGCTGGGATGTATATCTCCCACTAGCAGAATTTTCATACAATAATAACTATCATGCGAGTATAGGGATGCCTCCATATGAGATGTTATATGGTCGTAAGTGTCGAAGTCCTATATGTTGGGATGAGGTGGGTTAACACGTACTTGGGAGTACTGAAGCAGTACAGAAAACTACAGAAAAGATCCAACAAATGCGAGAGAGACTACAAGCCGCCCAAAGTCGACAGAAAAGCTATGCAGACAAGAGACGATCCCCATTGGAATTCCAGGTTGGCGATTCTTTATCGTTGTTTTAATTAATTCTAATAGTTATAGTAGATTTACCTGGATTGCTTGAGAATTGATCCACCAATGAACGACCAACGAATTGTTCCTCTAGCAGAACTGAAACCCGAAAATTGAAAACCGAACTGGTAGCAGGAAGGGGGGCGGCGCCAATGGGAGAGAGAGAGAGAGAGAGAGAGAGAGAGAGAGAGAGAGAGAACTGGAAACTGATTGTTAGGTTATTGAAAAATTGAATTAACCTTAAAACCATAAGGCTTATTTATATATCAAGGAAACACAGTTTCCATCTGATTCAGTTTCGTCTTTTATAATTATCTTTTTTCTTTTCTAGCAAGAAAGGACTATTTTAGATAATTACTTATATTTATTTAATCTAATAAATATATTATTCTATTATATATTTATCTAAAATATATAATTCCTTTAATTAATTATTCTATTATATATTTATTTGTCTAATAAATATATAATCTACTTAATTAATTAATGACCCTCCAACTTTGGGATTTCTGACTGAAAATACCCAATTGATTTATAATTGACTATTATAAATCCCAACTCTCCATTTCTGGGTTTCATTTAACTTATTCGATTTATAGGTCCTCACAGGTGTGACCCTCAAGTGTCTTGTAACATTGGATGTGTAATTACTTGGTTTGTCAACTTTGCACATAATTACTAACAGACTCCCAGTTGTGCAAGTTGGCAATACCGTCTTGATTACACGGACCTAAGGAGGCCCCTAGACAGGCACTTAGGCTGACCAGGTTACAAGAACTCTTATACCCAAACAGGTAATATAAATTTTCCGTAAGGAAACAACATCTATGAAACTACTGTTCATAAATTGGGTATAACTTGGCTTTTCCCTTTGCATCCCGATATTTCATCTGTAAGTATGAGCTTGGAAAGTGTCAACTCTAAATACTCAAGATTCTGTTTTCTCGACTATCCGACTTTTACTGATAGGTAAACGACAAAGAACTAATCAGTTCGTTTGGGCATGACCATGCACTTCATCAGTATATTCAATCAGTCAAGAGGGCCCAAAAATATCTCTCTTCAGAGAAGAGGTGCAAATCCCATCTTGCATATCTGCCTTTAACACCACGGCTTCCGCTGAATCTAGTTACGCCCTTTATAGCCACCCTGTTACGGCGTAGCGGTTGAGTGCACTAAGTATTCAGTAGTCCTCATGATATCAAATCAGATACCTCAGGTGATAGGGACAACCACTGTGAGATTTACTTATGACTGATTTCAAGAAGTAATCTCAACTGCGAATCACGTCCGATATTTGCTACTCTATCAAATATCTGTGCAACTTTTAGTCTACAACACTTGTAGCTGTTATTCAGTAACTGATCATAACTACCTAAAAGTTCACAATGACTTTAACACCTTATCGGGTTCCCACCACGATAAGTCATCACGGACAAATTTTGAATGAAAAACTAAAAAACTGGTTTCATTCCTGGATTATAAAACATGCAAAATTTATAAAAGTAATAAAGAATTTAATTTTGCATAGTCCATATTACACTCTGTAATAATAACAAAATTAATGACATTTCTTAATAACTTTTATAGTATCTATTTAACGTTTGTTAAATACTGATCTAAAATGAAGTATCACCTATCTTCAGTTTAGATCATTTGATCAAAGATTACCATTTTAATCAAAGTGATAACCAAATAATACAAGTCTGTATTTACTGATACTGTCTACTTGTATCTGCTAATCATTGTTTTGCAAACACTTTTAAAACAAAAATTAGACTTCTATCATATTCCATGAACCTGGAGACCTTGAACAACTCTTAGTTTTTCTTGAATATGTAAAATTGGACTGCAACTTTCCTTAGTTGCCATGTAGATGAATGACTTCTACCTGAAGTCAGATTCCATTTATCATACTGGCAAATTTGCTAAAATTCTTCAATATTTTAATTATTGATTTTAAAGTCAATCAGACTTTACTTTGTTTCAAGGATCTTGAAACTTTTATCCTTTTGACTATAAGGTAAATTATATCTTATGAATTCTCATCCTACCTGGATCATGAATTCCGAGATATATTGAATCAATAATTATATCTTTCATTCTTTATCTCAGACTAGATAGAGAATAAATTGGGCTCCCACTAACCTATATGAAAACCAATTATTACTCAAAATTCACTATTGACTTAGTCAAAACTTTGATTAGTCAATTATTTTAAGTAATATACTTGAGAATTCTAACATTTATAAAACTTAACTGGATTTTGTTAAATCCTAATTCCAAAACTTGGAATTTTCCTAGTTTTCTAAATACTGTTATTAACTTTATCTGAGTTAATATCCTAGATTCTCTTCTATACATTTGAATAATTAAACTTGATCACAAAATATCATTCATAAATGTTTTATTCCTAAAAACACATTCCTATAGAATTTCGTATGTTTTGATAGTTTTCATATAAATTACTTCAATTTTAACCAAAATTATTGAATTAACTACAATAGGCAATATCTAGGATCTAATTAAAACTTCATGCATAACAGATATTTATTCAAGACAATAACTTATAAAATTTAAAATCATTCAATAAATTATAAGTATTTAAAAAGTAACCATAAATAAAACAACTGTTTCATAAATAAAATTGTCTTTTAAAATAAATGTCTAAAATGAACTTTCATCTGGATCCTTGCAATTCTTGGGCACATCACTTCTGACCACCTGCAATAGTCATTTGCTCTAGGTATCAGTACACTTGTAAACTAACAAGTAAGAAGTGACAAACTAAAGCAATCACAAATATCTGAGGTTCACATACCTGCTTCATGACGCTTTGGGCAGTTCTGCCTCCAGTGACCGACCTCATTGCATGTGAAGCAGCGGTTCTCGGTCCTAGCTTTATTTGGCTTGACCTTCTTGCCCTTGCCCTTGCCTTTGCCTTTCTTGAGTGCACTCTGGACGGCCTGAATTGGTCCCTTCCCTTTGCTGGTGCTAGTATGCCCATTTTTCTTTTTCACCCCCCATCTCTTACCATCAGGACATCCTTGGTTTTATTTTTGGTCCCCATATTTAATTCAGCTGTCTTAAGCATGGAGTGTAATTCTGCTATTGACTTCTCCATGTTGTTCATGTTGTAATTGACTACAAAGGGCTTGTAGTCATCTGACAGTGAACTGAGTATAGTACTCGTTGCTAGCTGCAACGGAACTGAGTATAGTACTCGTTTCATTTTCATGACGTGGTCACTTACTGATGTCCCTTTTATCATCTTGCATTCATTAAATGCTTTTGTGGCATCGTAACGTTCTGTACGAGCCTGTGCCTGGAACATGTCCCTCAGCTGGCGGATCATGTCATAAGCATTTGTGTTTATGAGCCCTGCTTGTAGATCTAGGCTCATAGTTGCAAGCATGAGACAGCGACATCTAGCAGATCATCTGAATGCTTCTTGTGAGCATTCCTAGCAGCAGCCGGAGCAGTTGCCGGAGGAGCCTCCCCAAGAGGCTCTTCAAGGACATACCATTTCCTTTCGTGTCTGAGTACAATCATCAGATTGCGCTCCGAGTCAAGGAAATTGGGGCCGGTTAACTTGTCCTTCTTAAGGATAGAGCGAAGGGAAAGATTATTTGTGCTGGTAACAGTGTTTGCCATCTACACACATTAAAACTTTTGGTTTTTAGCAACTGTAAATAGATTAATTTCCAATAAATATCAATAAACCCTTAAATGATCATTTTATTGGACTAGGATCCTTATTTCATACGTCCTGATGTGCGGTATGTTCTTACTCCATCAGGACCGTACTATTTTGGTAGGTAAGGACTTTTACCAATCACATCTAACTGACATGACTCCTAGATCTTTTCGGGACCACGGTAACTACCCATGCATGTTTCAGTCCCTCTAAGTGCATTTTGGCCCGGTACCACCCGGTGAACTTAACAGAACCAAAACAGATCTCACCATTTTCGGGACCTGATTACTTTACTCTGGCCGGTACCACCCGGAGATAATTCGCAGAGTTATGTAACCCCTCCGGCTTCAGTTTGAACACGGACGTTGAATGTGTGATCACTCACAACGCCCGTGTACCTTATGCCGAAGGTGCCCTTAGATGGGTTGCACTACTGATCTATGATTTTCGGGGTTTTGAAAAAAAACTTTTATTTCCAGGATTTTTTGAAACATGATTCTGAAAAACTTGATTGTCATAAAGGCAACTGATGTTTTAAACTAGCTGTTTCAAACATTCATTCTATTTTAAAACTAACTGTTTTAAAGTTACTTGCTAATTAAAAATAATAGTTTAATAGCACACTAGTTGATTAAAACTGACTGTTTTTGTCAACTTGCCTTTTACATGAAACAATCATTTATAGGTTTGAAAATAAAATCTACCGTTTGAAAAGTTCGAAAAACTGGTAATTTTAAATATAAAAACCTATATGCTTTTGTGATATAATCTAGTTTTAAAAAAAACTTTTCTATTTAAAACTACTAACATGTAAGATATCACAAATAAACAATTATGCAGTTAAGTAATAATCAACCACACAATAACCAATTATAGTTTTTGCCAACGTTTATTTCCTAGGGACCAATAATGACCTGAAAACTTCAGAACCTTGCGTAGCTACCACTGGCCTCTCCATCTTTGTCAGGATTCCGGAAAGAGGAAGAACTCCATTAGCTCCCACTGGCCTCGCCATCTTCGTTTGGATTAGAGGAAAAATAAAATCATCTATCCTAAGGTCATTATTACATAAGGGGTTGTAAATGGCACGCATGCCTCCCCAGAATTTCGTCAAGGGTCTAAGTCGGCAAAATCTATAATAGGTTTATATATATAAGCAAGCATGTATAAAATATGCATCTAATATAAGGCACAAAACAAGCAATATATATATAAACGTAAATTAACTCTAGATCCGTTAAAATTGTCTCGTTTCTTATATCACAAGATTTAGTTTTAATTTATTTATAAAACAAACTGTTTTATAGACCAAAAATTAATGTTTTAGTTTGAAAACCATTTTAGTTGAAATTTACAAACTGTAAACCTATTTTAGATAAACCCGTTTTAATTTGTTGGTGCAGAATATTTACCCGTAAATTGTGTCGTGGTTTTGTACAATTAGTTTAAACATGACACAAAGATTTAGTTGATCAAACGAATCAAAATAATCAATTTTAAAATTTTAAAACGATTGTTTGAATAAAATAATTCGGGTAAATAGTCAAAAATTAAACAACCCACTTAGGCCATAACTTGGTCTAGAACCGGGCCGTTTGGGCCCATTACCAAACTGGTAATTTTGGGCTTAAAAAAAATTCGGGTCGATTAACTAACAATTAGCTTAAAAACAAGAATTTTTGGATTTGGGTTTCGGGCCCGGCAACGATTAGGCCCAAAGACCACCGAAAAAAAAAACTTAGATTGATTCGTGGACACGTTTGCGTTGTGAAGACGACACTTGCACCGCGAGTACACGGCTTGCGTCGCTATCGCCACCGATTACCATTACTTGGTTTGATACCGCCGGCCACCACCGAACTGGTGGTTTGGCCACGGTCTTCAAACATTGCCGCTAAGCGCCGTCGATCACCACCACTACTGGTGGTGCGGTGATCGGCTTCGGCCGTGGCCGTTGCCACTCATCGATCGCCGGTGACCGTGGTTATCGATAGGTGCCGCCGCCACCACGTACGGCGATTGCGGTTTATGGCTAAGATCACCGCTAGGGCTGCCGCTAGATCCCACCATCACCTTGTTGGTGGTCCGGCTGGGCGGTCGCGGAATCGCCGCCACCACCTCGCTGGTGGTTTGGCCGGGCGGTCGCGAAATCGCCGCCACCACCTCGCTGGTGGTTTGGCCGGGCGGTCGTGAAATCGCCGCCACCATCGAACGCCATCGTCGCCGATCAATACCGTCACCGATCAATACCGTCACCGCAACCATCATTGTGGTGCGGCCAGTGCCGCTTGCTCTTTGCGGCTGCCGGCGAACGGAATCACCATCGCCGCCACTTGCCGTGGTTCGCGATTACAAACGCCGCCGCTACCGTCTTTTATCGACGATTACCGATACCACCACCACTCGTCTGTGGTGCGGTTGAGGTACGGTAGCCGAACGCCGCCACCGCTAGGCGCGGTGCGGTCGGCGATTGAATGAACCGTCAATGCCGCCACCACTCGCTGTGGTGCGGCTGCGATTTCCAGCGAACGAGAACAACCACCGATCTGGTGGTTGGTGATAACCGACGTCGTCACCACAATCGGTGGTGCGGCTTAGGTTGTTTAGGATCCACGGCCAAGGACCGATTCGGCCACCACCGGTCTGGTGGCAACCGATTGATCAACCATGGCTACCACCTTCGGGTGGATCGACCACGGTTTTGAGGGTGGTTTGACCACCACCACCGAACTGGTGGCATGGTGGTTTATTTGCAGCAGCCGGCACCGCCACCACACACTGTGGTGCAGCCGGTGTTAAGTTTCTTGTGGCTAAGGCTCGCTGGCGATCGGCCTGGTGGTTCGGTCGGCTAGCTGCCGCCGTTCCACCGCTGATCGTTGGTTCGACGAACACATATTAAAAACAATAAAGTTCAGATTTTATAAAACCAAATTAAAACTTGATACGTAAGAAAACAATTTTTAACGGATCTTACGAGAATAAATAAAACTAAAAACGATTGGACCAGATGCTCTGATACCACTGTTGGGTTTTTGTGGGTTCCCTCGGGTCAATCTGACACGAGGATTATCATGGATCTTGAAACCTCACTGGTTCGATAAATCCATAGATCTAATAACCAAACTGGTAAAAAACCATACTGATTTGATCTAATGCGGAAACGATTAAGAAAACCCAAAAGAAACTTATTGATCTTTATCGTTGTTTTAATTAATTCTAATAGTTATAGTAGATTTACCTGGATTGCTTGAGAATTGATCCACCAATGAACGACCAACGAATTGTTCCTCTAGCAGAACTGAAACCCGAAAACTGAAAACCGAACTGGTAGCAGGAAGGGGGGGCGGCGCCAATGGAAGAGAGAGAGAGAGAGAGAGAACTGGAAACTGATTGTTAGGTTATTGAAAAATTGAATTAACCTTAAACCCATAAGGCTTATTTATATATCAAGGAAACACAGTTTCCATCTGATTCAATTTCCTCTTTTGTAATTATCTTTTTTCTTTTCTAGCAAGAAAGGATTATTTTAGATAATTACTTATATTTATTTAATCTAATAAATATATTAATCTATTATATATTTATCTAAAATATATAATTCCTTTAATTAATTATTCTATTATATATTTATTTGTCTAATAAATATATAATCTACTTAATTAAATAATGACCCTCCAACTTTGGGATTTCTGACTGAAAATACCCAATTGATTTATAATTGACTATTATAAATCCCAACTCTCCATTTCTGGGTTTCATTTAACTTATTCGATTTATAGGTCCTCATAGGTGTGACCCTCAAGTGTCTTGTAACATTGGATGTGTAATTACTTGGTTTGTCAACTTTGCACATAATTACTAACAATTAGGGTGTTGATTCTCATCACACCAACAGGTGAGTAACATGATCCTTACTGTCATTAGATGCATGTTTACAATGTATAAATTATGTAATGTGTTATGTAAGAAATAAGTGATGATGAATGTTGTATGTAATGATGATGACGATATATGAAACGAAACTAAGATGGCCTGAGAGGCAAAAAGGTTAGTCAATGCGTACTAACCCAGGTGTTGATGTAGCACCAAGGGGTTGGGGACCCTAAACGTCGATGTGACGTCAAGTGGTCGGGGATCACAAACGTCGACGTGACATCAAGTGGTCGGGGACCACGAGTAGTCGAGGACCACATACGTGCTATTTATTGATGATGACAATATACGTGTATACATGATGTAGTGTAACTATGAGTATGTATGAGATTATGTGCTCACTAAGCGTAATGCTTAATCTATTGTTGTTGTATCCTTTTTGCAGGATCAGTGAAAGGCAAGGCTCCCGCATGATTGACAGCTCCAAGCTTTCGCTGACTTTTGTTGTTTAAGTAATGAAACAAACTTTTGGGTCATTTTGTAATTAAGTAATCATGTAAAGACTTAAACTATACTTTTTATATGATTAAGTTTATTATGTCTTAGAAAATATAGTTTATATTCTTGGGGTAAAAAAACTGGGTCTTACATATCATTAAACTCATACCTAACAAGTGTTTAATAAATGGCCCTAAGTATTTTAACAAACTCTAAAGTTTAATTATCAAAACTCTAAAAGATTAAAAAAATGATGTTTGTGATATGTCAGGTGAATGAATTTTGTTAGGGACATACTAATGTGGGTAGGGAAGCTAGATCAAGATGATTCATTCGATCTTCATTGCCGCAATTTTAGGCATCCCCGTCTTCTACAATGTGTTTTGAGGTGTGTTTGGTACAAAGATAAGACCATACAAGATCGATGAGCAAGAGTAAGATAGGCAGGTAAAGGAGTTGTGCAAGGTTGTAGTATTTTAATTTGATATAGATAGTTTATTATTTTATTTGATCAAGATGGTAATGCTATTTAGGTTCTAAATACAAACTAGAGTGAATTGCAATTTTGGTCCCTGTGGTTTCACGAAACCAGCACATATAGTTCCTATAAAAATTTTATTGCAGAAAAAACACCGTGGTATGCATTTTTGCTTGGTTTTGGTCCCTCAAAACTAACACCATTAGGTGTGTCTGTTAAGTCCTTCTCATGTGCCTTGCACATGAGGGTATTTTGGTTTTTTTACCAAAAACAATCTTCAGGGAACAAAATTGTAATTTACTCTTTTTAAAGGTAAATTTAAATTAGTTTATTTATAATTCCTTTATAAAAAAAAATAGCAAATTAATATATGTATTAATAATTCCTTTATAAAAAAAATAGTTTATTTATAATTCCTTTATAATAATAATAAGAAGAAGAAAAAGAATTTATAGTCAATTGCAATTTTGGTCCATATAGTCTAATTTTTGTAAAAATGACCATGTGCAAGGCACATGTAGAAGACTTAACAGAAACACTTAACGGTGTTAACTTTGAGGGACCAAAACCAAGCAAAAATGCATACCACGATGTTTTTTTTGCAATAAAAATTTTGTAGGGACTATATGTGTTGGTTTTGTGAAACCACATGGACCAAAATTGCAATTCACTTTACAAACTATTTTATAGTTTTTGGTATTTCAATTGCAAAGCAATAGTCATGTGACAAATGAATACAATTTAATTAAAAATAATGCTTTGTAATAGAACTCCGACTTTTCGACTTTAAATTTAAGATGTTTGGTGCTGCAACGCGCGTGGGCACGTTTCTTGTATATATATATATTTAAAATTAATAAAAAAAAGGTAAAGGGTATGAAAAGTTGTGTTATGGGATTTGAATTAAAGGTTGGTGATGGTTTGAGGGTAGGATAGTGGAAAGCTAACGTGGCGCTGATTGGCTATAAAATGACGAAAGTAGATAATTGTGTGGTACTCCTAGCCTTAACTCCTCCTCATGATTTAATTTCCCAAAACCCATCCCTTTTATACCTTTTCTCAATTTCAATGCCTATACATACAAATTATGGCTTCAATTAACGACTTAGTGTTGTATTTATTTTCATTTTATTAAGAAAAAGGGGTTTTAGAGAAGAAAGTTTTAGAGAAGGATTTAGAAGCATATCTAAAAGTGACTTTTAAAGAAGGAATTACATGACAAATGTGAAAAGTGTAACTGAATGTAAGTTTTTCCTAACTAAAACCCACTTAAAGGCCACTTAAAACCCACCTTAAAACCTTTTCCTACCGTTATATAGGAAAGGTTGTTGACGGAAGTAAAAACTTCTCTAAAACCTTTATAGAAGCTTTTCAAGCTTTTATATACAAGGAAACCTTCTCTGAAGTTCAATTTTCTTGTAGTATTGATTAGGTGATTGTTATGTAAACTGTTTTGAACTATGGTAATAAATATGTAGAAGGAGAATGTACCTTTTAGTATTTGTTTCACATTCAAATATTATCATTCTCTATCTTGTAGTATGGAACACCCCTGCAATAAATATGTTGGAAAATTAGAGCATATATAGTTTGGGCTTTTAACAAATGTATTTAAAGAATGATTGGAAATAAGCATGAAATTAACAACATTTACATACATGTTGATGTTTTGGTGGTTATAAAGGAGTTGAGGTCTTCCTCCCTTACTAATTCAAATCTCCCTAAACTTGTATCTATTAGTCTCAGCTCTGGAGTTGCCAAATCTCCCTTTGTGAAAACACTCATCGTTGGGCAACTAATGATTTCCAAGGTATCCAAGGATGAGCATGAAAAAGCCTCATTTCCTAAGTAAAATCCCTTGAGACTTGGAAGATGCTTGAGTTTTAAGGACTTCAGTTGAGGTAACATAATAATCTCATCCACCTTGTCATCATCGCATTCTCCTTCTCCCTCTTCTTCTACAACAACCTTTGCTTCCTTAACAATTACTTCCATACGTCTGCATTTACTTATATCTAGCTCTTGGAGCTGCAATAGACTACCAACCATTGAACTAGTAAATACATGTTCCATACTCAAGCAGTCATTGATAGACAACTTTGTAAAGTTTGGAAACTCAAGTACCGTCCACGGGTTGTTCTTCCATATATACTTGAGATCTTGAAGGTATCGTAATTCTACTTCTCTTAGGTTTGGAATTTCTACAACAACATATTGTAACTCATTGCTATTTGTCCCTTCCAATGCCTCAACCTCAAATACCTTCTCTACCGGACAACATGTTATATAGAGCTTTTCCAGCTTTTGCAGTCGTACCAACATATTAGATGGAACAATGTTTTCAACATCAAGATAACAGTCTAGAACCATTTCGATCATATTATGGATGGACCAAGGTGTCTTATCTGAAATGGTAGCACATGAGTTTGTATTAGCCAATATTCTCATCCCTACAATTAGGGGATATAATTGTGAGTGATTGATATCACATTTAGAGTGATTGATATCAAACTTATGGTTGATTGATATCACATTTATAGTTGATTGATATTGTATTTATTGTTAATGTATACCAAAGATAGTTGTAGGACTAGTATAAATACCATGCATTGTAATCATATTGAGACACAGAAAAATATACAGCTTTCATGGTATCAGAGCGGGTATTACTCTAGCCATATTCCATCTTCTCCTTCATAAATTTCCCTTCTCCATATTCTCCTTTGTCACCTTCCATCCTCTTCGTCAATGGACCCCAAAACCCACCCCGCCATTACTGTTACCAACATCAAAAACTTCATCCCCTTCACCCTAGAGATGGAGAGCGGACAATATACTTCTTGGGCGGAACTCTTCCGAATTCACTGTCGGGCTTTTCAGGTGGCTAACCATATCAATTCTTCAGTCGCACCTCCCCGTTCAACCCCATCTTCCTCTACCGCCACCGAAGCAGATAAAACCAAAGCCGCATCCGAGTTTGAAGCATGGTCACGACTAGATGCCATTGTTCTTCAATGGATCTACAGCACCATTTCTAACGATCTTCTTCATACTATTCTAAAGCCGAACACCACGGCTTCCCAAGCCTGGACTGCACTTGAAAACATTTTTCAAGACAACCGCAATACCAGAGCTATCTATCTTGACAGCAAGTTCGTATCCACTCGTCTTGATCAACATCCCAATGTCTCCTCTTACTGCCAAGCAATGAAGATGATCGCCGATCAACTCGCCAACGTGGGCAATCCCGTCAACAACCAGCGTCTTGTACTCCAGTTGATCGCGGGTCTCAATGACAGCTACGAGGGTGTCGCAATGCTCATCCAGCAAACAAATCCATTACCGGATTTTTACGAGGTTCGATCAAAACTCGTTATAGAGGAAGCCCGCAAGGCTCATCAAGCCGCCGCCACCGCTGCTTCTCCCAATAACACCGCCTCCGCCAGCGCCCTTACAGCCTCCTCCCCGCCTCCTCACCAGTCTTCTGACAACGGGACCCGTTACAATCACCAGCCATCGGGAAGTCCACGTGGCCATGGACATGGCCGTGGCGGCGGACGTGGTCGTAGCCGCTCCTCCGGCGGACGAGGACGCAACAACAACACCCAACAACCGACATATGGTCGGGGATCCCCTACGTACCAGTCATGGGCATCTATTCCGCCTCCTTGGGCTTATCCAAATTACACTCAATGGGCATATCCACCATGCCCACACCCGACCCAGCAGTCCAACTTCCGCCCGCCCCTTCTCCATCTGCTGGAATTTTGGGCAATCGTCCACAACAAGCTTATGCGGCTTCCGAAGCAAGTTATACACCCACGGACCTCGAACAAGCCTTCCATACCATGGCGATACATCCACCCGATCAGACATGGTACGCCGACATCGGAGCAACTTCGCACATGACCAACAACTCAGGTAACTTCACGTCTTATGTCAATAATGGTCTTTTTCGGAATGTAATTGTCGGTGATGGCTCACCTATTCCCATCCGAGGTATTGGCCATCAAACCCTCCCTTATCCTTTTCCTCCCTTACTTCTCAAAAATGTCCTTCACACTCCTAGAATTATCAAAAATCTTCTGTCTATTCGTCGTTTTACTATTGACAACAATGTTTCCGTCGAATTTGACCCGTTTGGTTTAACTGTGAAGGAATACCGAACGCGGACACCCATACTCCATTGCAATAGTACTGGCGATCTCTACCCATTCAAGTTAAAGTCGTCTTCCCAAGTCACACACCCTTCTACCTTTGCTGCAATAACAAGAGACTTATGGCATCATCGTCTTGGTCACCCTGGCGCGGATGTTTTGTCTACTTTACGTTCAAATTTACGTTTTTCTAGTTCTAAACATTTGTCTTCTAATACTTTTTGTCATTCTTGTGTGTTGGGTAAGCAAATAAAATTTCCGTTTTCTAGTTCAAATTCTCTTACTCATCTTCCTTTTGATATTATTCATACGGATGTATGGACTTCACCTGTATTAAGCTCAAATGGTCATCGATATTACGTCTTATTTTTAGATGACAAAACCAATTATCTGTGGACATATCCCTTAGCCAACAAGTCCCAAGTCTTTTCTACCTTTCTCCACTTCTTTTCTATGATAAAAACACAATTCCATTATACCATCAAAACCATACAATGCGATAATGGACGTGAATTTGACAATCAACAATTCCACAACTTATGCTCTCAAACCGGAACTCAATTTCGGTTCTCTTGTCCGTACACCTCACCCCAAAATGGCAAAGCGGAGCGTAAGATCCGATCCATCAACAACATTCTACGAACCCTCCTAGCTCACTCTAATGTTCCCATGTACCTTTGGCATCATGCTTTACAACATGCCACCTATCTACTAAATATTCTTCCCACCAAAACGCTTGCCAATCTCACCCCCACCCATCTCCTCTTCAATCTACAACCAACATATACTCATCTTAGAACCTTTGGTTGTCTTTGCTATCCTCTCACCCCCTCACTCTCCATTCACAAGCTACAAAAACGTTCCCAACCGTGCGTCTTCCTTGGTCACCCTTCTAACCACCGAGGATATAAATGTTACGACATCAACTCCAAAACAATAATTCTTTCGCGTCACGTGGTCTTTGATGAAACAAATTTCCCGTTCTCTCAATCCTCATCCCCACCTAAAACAGCCCCTCCTCCACTCTCGTCGGACCCACACCCACTCCTTTGGTCCAGCTCCACCCCTTCGATAGCCACCACCCCCCTTCCTACTTCGACTGCAACTACCACCCAAACAGCCCTTCCGCCACCTTCGCTGCAAACATACTCCCATCGATCTAGACAAGCCCCACCTACTCCGTCAGTCGCACCACCGCTTCCCTCGACAGCGACCACTTTGGTGCCTCCCTCACCAACACCACCAGTCTCCTCTACTAGAACTATTCACACCCGTAGCATGTCGGGTATCTCAAAACTCCGTCAACCACTTAACCTTCACACCTCTACCTCCATATCTCCTCTTCCTCGAAACCCTCTGGATGCTCTTAAAAACCCGGATTGGAACAAAGCCATGACAGACGAATTCCGGGCCCTTATCGATAATAACACGTGGGAGTTAGTCCCGAGGACTCATGATATGAACATAGTGCGTAGTATGTGGATTTTTCGTCATAAAACTAATTCTGACGGGTCTTTAGAGCGATACAAAGCTCGTTTGGTATGTGATGGCAGGTCTCAAAAAGAAGGCATTGACTGTGGGGACACTTTTAGCCCCGTGGTCAAACCAGCAACAATCAGAATGGTCTTATCCATTGCCCTATCAAATGCATGGGAGGTTCATCAACTAGACGTGAAAAACGCCTTTTTACACGGTCATCTTCACGAAACAGTCTACATGCATCAGCCTCCCGGCTTTCGTGATCAACACCTCCCGAACCATGTGTGCCTTCTCAAAAAGTCTCTTTATGGCCTAAAACAGGCACCGCGAGCATGGTACCAACGTTTTGCAGATTACGTGTTCACCTTAGGGTTCAAGCACAGCAAATGCGACCACTCACTGTTCGTTTACAAGAATGGCAAACAAACGGCCTTTCTACTCTTATATGTTGACGATATACTCCTAATCACCTCCTCCCCGACTCTCCGTCAAGATTTCATGGCGCTACTAGCAAAGGAGTTTGCCATGAAAGACCTTGGGCCACTCAGCTACTTTCTCGGCATCTCGGTAACCCGAGAACACGGCTCTCTTTTTCTCTCACAACAGCAATATGCAAAAGAAATTTTGGATAGGGCGGGTATGTCTTTGTGTCACCCTTCAGCCACACCAGTTGACACAAAGGCTAAACTAAGCAGCACCGATGGAGATCTTCTAACTGATGGGGGTACCCAATATCGTCAACTTGTCGGGGCCCTTCAATACTTGACATTCACCAGGCCAGATATAAGTTACGCAGTTCAACAAATTTGCATGCACATGCATGCTCCCCGAACATCTCACTTCAACGCTCTCAAAAGGATCCTACGCTACATTAAGGGTACGCTCGATCACGGGCTGCATCTCACGAAGTCACCACGGAACAAACTCATTGCATACACCGATGCTGATTGGGCGGGATGCCCAGACACACGACGCTCCACCTCGGGTATTGTGTCTACTTGGGTGACAACCTTATCTCTTGGTCCTCCAAACGACAACCAACCATTTCTCGCTCCAGTGCCGAGGCTGAATACCGGGGAGTAGCGAATGTCGTCTCGGAGACGTGTTGGATCCGAAATCTACTTCTGGAACTTCACATTCCAACTTCCACAGCTACGTTAGTCTATTGTGACAACGTGAGTGCTGTATATTTGTCGTGCAACCCGGTTCAACATCAACGAACAAAGCACATCGAGATCGACATTCACTTTGTTCGGGAACAAGTAGCACGTGGTCAAGTCCGTGTCTCTCATATTCCCTCTCGCTATCAAGTTGCAGATATCTTCACCAAGGGTCTACCTCTCGTGCTCTTTACAGATTTCAAGAACAGTCTCAACATTCGTCCTCCTACCGTTTCGACTGCGGGGGTGTATTAGCCAGTATTCTCATCCCTACAATTAGGGGATATAATTGTGAGTGATTGATATCACATTTAGAGTGATTGATATCACACTTATGGTTGATTGATATCACATTTATAGTTGATTGATATTGTATTTATTGTTAATGTATACCAAAGATAGTTGTAGGACTAGTATAAATACCATGCATTGTAATCATATTGAGACACAGAAAAATATACAGCTTTCAGTTTGAAGTGTCTAAACTTGAGGAAGGGCACTGCAAGTCCAAAAAAGAAAAAAAATACAAATAAGCCATAGAAGATATGAAACGTGTATACGTTCATGAAAGGACCAAGTCAACGATAATTCACTCCAAGCCGTAGTTTTGTTGGGTTCATGTTGACGGCAAGTCCACCAGGAGACATGGAACACCTTTGGGCCCATGCAAAACCCAAAACTGGGCTTAAGCATATCTGACTAATAGGCCTGTGTTAGCCATTGCTCAAGCCCAAGAGAAGGCTGTCATTTGAAGGAACTTGACCCAGTCTGAAGACATATTAACTTACGAGAAGATATCAGGAGATATAGGAGGACCAGGTAAAAAGATAAATAGGGGGGAAAAGAAGAAGGCCCCGGGAGCTAGCAACCTTTCTCTACGAAGTGCAATAGTTACTTTTTACCCAACTTAACCATAGTATGTATTGTGTTTTAGCTAGAGTATGTAATCGGCTTTAACACCCACCGTTTTTGGACTACTAGTGGATCAATAAGCAAAGGTCGCCCCTGGTTTTTACTCGCTTTAGGGATTTTGTGCGTCAACAAGTGATACGTAGCTTTTACTTGCGTATTTACTTTCATCATCTGTTATTCTATGTTTATTAGTCGTTTATTTATTTTAAAAAAAAATTACTGTTGGAACTCAAATAGGGATCCGGACTTGTAGCAAAATCCAACCAAAACAGTTGGTGTTTTGTTTTTGTCTTTATATGTAGAAGCACTGCTTTTAAATATTTTTGTCCGGAAAATTTTAGTTCAAGGTATATATTGTGTATATATTTCTATGGACAACCTATCCTTTTACTTAAACTAGTATCAATGTGATCAATGGTGAGGATGACATCTTAATCAGATGATGGAAAACTAAAAGCTTAATACATACCTCATGCAAAGTGGTTGTCTGAACATTAAGGCCGCATTCAAGACTATGTTTGCCTAACTTTGTGCGTATGTAGTTGAGCTTTGGAGTCCTCGAGCAACCAGATGTGAACCTCATCATTTGTGGGCAACCATCAATCATAACATCATCTAGTGATGGCCACTGGAACTCAACATTCTTCCCCAAGAAGAAACCCGTGAGATTTGGTAGATCGAGTAGTTGAAAGGACTTTAGATGTTGAAAGACCACAACCTTAGATGATATCATTGTTTGATCTCCGTTGTCTGCCTTGACGATCACTTCCATTGCCTTGCATTTGTTTATCCTAAAGTTTTCAAGTTGCGTGAGGCTTTCAAGTGTGGAAAATGTGAGCACGTGATGCAAAAGGTCACAACCATAGATTAGCAATTCCTTTAGGTTAGATAACTGAGCAGGCACATTAATCTTTTTCATTCTTTGAATTACCATTGTGGCATCATTACCACCACTTCCTTCATCGATGATAGGAGTATCACAACCATTGATGTTGAACCCTTGAGTTTCAAATACCTCTACTAGCGACCGGCAAGAAAATACTGTAAGCTTTTCAAGCTTTTTCATCTCTCCATGTGCATCAGATGCAATCACATATGACAATGCTTGGCAGTCGCTTATATATATCTCTCTTGCGTATTGGCATAAGGACCAAGCACCATCATGCACCAACTGAGGTAACTGCAACAAATATATATACAAATGTTAATTGTTTGTAATTATCCCTCCCACATAACGACATTTATGTAAAAAATTTAGATCAACATTTGGGTTTTCAAATAGCTCCCCATGTAATTAAGATTAATATTGTATAGCAAGGGAAGTTTAAATTCGAAAGTACTTAATTTTCATGATTTATAGATAAAAGACCAATTAAGTGAGATGTCAAAATCTACAACCTGAAAATTTGGAAGGTAAAAACAAACAACTTAATTAGTTACAAAACAAACTCACCATTTCTACTTGAAATAGGCAAATCAATGATTTCTAAAAAGTTTTAGGCAAAAGATCCAAGTCATAAAACTTTGTTGGAATCTAAGGCATAAATTTAGAAGGCCAATATTAATGTACAAATAACAACTAATTATTATAGAATAAAGAATGAAGAAAATCTCTAATAAAATTTGTATTAATTTTTAAGGTTAATTAGGTAAAATTCTTAAATGAAAAGCTTAGCGGTATCAGGACCAATTCCACTAAGCATGATGAAGCTCTATGAGTTTGTTCGTAACACGTTCAAGGTGTATAAATTTATATACTTCAAAAGTTCTAATTAATTAAAGGTTCTTTCTTTGTTTATATAAATCTGACTATACATATATAGCTTGTTATGTGTTATAACATTTAAAAATGGGATAACAACGTATATAAATGTATTATTATAACCATTCATAATTAAAAACTATAATGAACTAAGATTATAAGTATAAAATGAAAAAAAAAATAAAAAAGTCTTGAAAATGCATTTTTTTGGAAGGGTGTCCGGGCCAAAGCCCGACTAATCCCCGGCAATTTTGGGGGCTAAACATGGCCCCACTTAAATGTTCCCAGGTGTGCACACGGGAAGGCGCGGTCGCGCGGACTCAATTAAAGCGCTATGAACCTCCCGAGCGATAACCAATCCGCCATAGCACTGAAAGAGTGGAAAAAAAAAACCACAAAGTATTTATGATGTTTGGTAAGTAAAATATCAGTTGATAAGAAATTATCTCAAGCTGACAAAAAGAAGTTGTTGAATGAATGTATTTGGTTTTGTTTGAAAGAAATGAAAGTTTCATATCTAGCCCTTTGAGGGAGTATTTCATATCTAAAAGTGAATTAGTATTTTGTTCCGGGGAAATTGACTCAAAATATGCAAAATACACAAGCAAATTCAGTTTTCTCCCGGTTTTACATAAATGTCACTAATATCTAGATCCGTTACAGACTTGGGTTAGTAATATAATTTTTAAAATCAAGTGCAGCTGGTTTGCAAAAACATATCCACAATTACGAAACATAAAAACATTACATTTTTAACCCATGCAAGTCTTCAATATTGCAAATGTGCCAACGCGGACCTACACTTGATTCTATAAAAAAAATAGCCTAAATTCACAATTACGGACCTAAATATTACGTATCCAGTCATATTTGTGCTAAACTGGAAGAAATAAAATCTAGGAGATCATTTTCCCAAGGTATTTGTAGTTTGAGTCAATTTTCCGTTGTTTGGTGTTTTTTTAGGAGCGCAATAACTTGACTAGGTTCCAAACCCCTTACTTTGTTTTATATGTATTATAAAAGGCATTATTTTGGGGATTTCGCCATGGGCATCCAAAACCACAGGTTCGGCCCTGATTACAATCTCGACAAATGTAATGTTAATTAAGAAATGGCATCTACTAAATTAACACATGAAATCTTATTATATATCATGATTGATAAAACTTAACTTTATTTATTTGTTTATATGAATGACACGGGTCTAAGATTTATATGTATATTATTAATACCAAGAGTTTGATCCTTTCTTTTAATTAAACTATTATGATTGTGTGGGTTTGTAATATTATTTTTCAAGTACAAATTTAGAAAGGAAAAACAATGGAGGTTCGCTAACGATTTTATCTTTTTTGTGTTTTTAAGTAAGTCATAAGAATATATATTAACTTATGAGATATCATATAACAATGCCAAGAATATAATTAGAAATGGATAATGAAAAATTACTAACTATGTGTACCTTAGATTGATCGTGATTGGAATTTGAAGTAGTTGAAGTTATTTCTGTACTCCCATCCTTGGTACTGCTGCTACCACCACCAATATGCTTGAGATTTGACAAATTCATAAGTGTGAGCTTTGTTGAGTTAATCTCGACATTTAGGAGTAGATAGAATAAGTTTAGTGTCAAAATTGTAATTAGTAGATAGTTTATGTATCTAAAAGTAAAATAGAAATAGTCTGTAGAAAACGAAAGGGTGTGTTGGTTGGCTGCCACCAGTAACCGCCGGTAACCGCCATCACGAACCAACACAATGGTTGGATCACCACCGTTTGAACAGTCGTGATGATTCGATGGCACCCTTTCGATGTCTATAAATATGTGTCATATGTAACTGATTTTAGTGTGTGTGATGTGTGTATGAGTGATTCAGAGAGAGATTCAAAGTGTATTATCAGTTATTTTCAGATTTAATAAAATAGTGATTTCTTATATTTTAAAGTGTGATTCTCGTATTATTTTCATCAAGATCAGTGATTGATCCAACAATTGGTATCAGAGCCAAAGGTTGTATTCAATCTAAGGTTCTCATCATCTACCGAGGGACTCACCGGAAACCATCGCCGGAGATTCTACAGAAACACCAAACAGAAAGGGGTTCGACTGGAATCAGAGAGGATACCCAGGGCGGCCAAAATCAAGAGGAAATTTACCACCATCTGGCACCAACACCGGAGAAGGGTACTTACCTTTAACCAGAACCGGAGAAGACAACCGGAACCCAATCGGTCACAGCGACCGACGAATAAAGGCACGAGAGCAGTAACCATCGTGCCTTAAAGAACCAGGAAGCAGGCGACCGGAAATACGACAGACAAACCGTCGATTGAAGAAATTCAGAGGGGATCGATTTTTGATTTTGATTGTGAACCGCCACCAAGGAAACGACACAAAGTGTACGTCCTTTTCCCCATTATTAAAAAAAAACCCTAACCTTTTATATTTAGAAGTAAATAAAAAAGGGGCTTTTCAGATATAATCATATAAGTTTTTTTAAAACCTGTTTATTAGGTTTTCTTTATTAACAAGTTTTATAAATCAACAAAAAATATTTATTTTTTATTACTTCTCAAACAAAATAAAAGTTTTATTTAAAAAAAAAGGAAGAATAAAAAGGGTTTTTATAATTCTATACCAAAATTATGACCGGGAAGGAAGATAAGGGACAAGGAGATAGTTCCAAAATTTTGGGTTCTAATACCCATTTTTCATGCCCGATATTAAATTCAATAAACTACACAACATGGGCAATACGGATGCAAGTGATATTGGAAGCAAATGGTTTGTGGGATATGATTGAACCACAACCGACAACACAAGCGGATGCAAAGAAAGACAAAACCGCTATTGCATACCTTTATCAAGCATTACCAGAGGAACAACTACTTCTGATTTCAAAATACAAAACTGCAAAGGCAGTTTGGGATGCACTGAAGACAAGACACGTGGGTGTAGACCGTGTCCAGCAAGCAAAACAACAAACACTCAAGACGGAATTTGAGATGTTACAGATGAAAGAAAATGAATCGATTGATTCATTCACTACGAAGTTAACGGGTTTTGTTAACAAAGCGGCAAGCGTTGGATTGGCATATGAAGACTCGACTCTCGTAAGAAAGTTACTAAACGCTGTACCCGATAAATTTCTACAAATTGTCGCATCTATAGAACAATACTCGAATCTAGATACAATGTCTTTAGACGAAGCAATCGGAAGATTGAAGACATTTGAAGAAAGACTCAATAATAAGAAGGATAGATCTATGGATATTCAAGAAAGATTGATGTTTACACGACATGAAAATCAAGGCCAACCTTATAGAGGACATGGTCGTGGAAGATTTCACACGTCTCGAGGCCGAGGACAAGCCATAAACAATTATCAATCTAAAGGAGAAGAGCGAACGTCTTTTGAAGAAGATACAAGAGACAAATCTCAAGTCACGTGCTACCGATGTCACAAACTTGGACATTATGCCTATGAATGTCCAAACAAACGCAAGACTCAATACAGAGAACAGTCTAATCTTATTGAAGAAGACTTGGAGCCAACATTGCTTATGGCGACTATTACAGAGAATGAAGAAGAATGATACAACGAAAACACGACAGGGAGTGCGAACACGACAGGGAGTGCGAAAACGACAGGGAGTGCGAAAACGACAGGGAGTGCAGAAGGCGTAGGGAGTGTAGAGGATACTAAGTTCGATTAATGTTGCAGTGAGTGGAGGCATCAATCGAATTGCATGAAGCAAGAACAATGACTAAGTGGAGTTATGTGAGACGACTACACAAGAATAGAGACATAGTGGAGTTGTGTGATACTACTACACAAGGATGTTGCGAGAACTCAACAAAGACGATATATACAAAAGAATGAAGACTCAACAATCAAAGCTACATGGAAGGAAATTGCATGATGCAAACAGTCTACTTCAGCATGATCGAGATTAAGGGGGTGAATGTTGAGTTAATCTCGGCATTTAGAAATAGATAGAATAAGTTTAGTGTCAAAATTGTAATTAGTAGATAGTTTATGTATCTAAAAGTAAAATAGAAATAGTCTGTAGAAAACGAAAGGGTGTGTTGGTTGGCTGCCACCAGTAACCGCCGGTAACCGCCATCACGAACCAACACAATGGTTGGATCACCACCGTTCGAACAGTCGTGATGATTCGATGGCACCCTTTCGATGTCTATAAATATGTGTCATATGTAACAGATTTTAGTGTGTGTGATGTGTGTATGAGTGATTCAGAGAGAGATTCAAAGTGTATTATCAGTTATTTTCAGATTTAATAAAATAGTGATTTCTTATATTTTAAAGTGTGATTCTCGTATTATTTTCATCAAGAATAGTGATTGATCCAACAAGCTTATCCAAACGAGGGAACAAATGAGTGCTTGTGTTGATAGATGTAGATGCAACCAATTCCTCATCTTCATCATCTCGGTTTGAAACTACTTCTTCAACATCACCACATTGAAATATGATGATTTCTTTTAGACTGGAGAGAGCGTTGGCCATGAGAGGTGAAAAGAAATACTTTATGTTGTTGCATCGTGTAAGGGAGATGGTTGTGAGGTTGTGGAATGAGGAGGAGGAGGATCGTTCTGGTTTATGAGGAGGAATTAAGAATTTATTCCAATTACATTTCCAAACATGACTCTTACGCTCCATATCTTCCAGATTTAAATCCTTGAGGAGAAGTAGCAATGGCTGTTGATTATTCTGAGTTGTTGCTAATTCTCTACCACTTGGACTCTCAATGTTAAACTTCATTGTCCCCCCTTCACGATCTTCCATTTGAAGTGATGCATGAACGTAATGAGAAGTGCGAATGAGATTGGATGAAAATTCAACATTACAATTGTCTTTTGATATCTCTTCATTGGACATGACATTAGTCTGCATATATATTCCAACAACAAATGTCACTAGTAATTTCCATGGACAAAAATCGGAGCAAAGTTAGCTCAAGTAATTAGATATTCTAAGCCATACCTTCTGCCCGAGCAGTACGCTTTTCCAAGGTGCTTGTCTCGAATTAATTTTGAGGTTTGCAAGTGCTCTCATATCAAAACTAGTGGTTGTAGGTGTGAATACATTTCTAAACCTTTCACAATATTCTATCTCTAAATTTTCAATAGCTTGAAAGCCACTGAATGCGAGACCGTCGTGGTTTGCACCTTTTATCCTCCACACTTCTGTTAGATTTTTTGCATCGGACACATGAATGCTTCTCAAACAGCAACGAGCTTCCTCAATATTACCAGCACATTCCAAGTCGATGTTGAATAACACTTCGATGGAACCACAACTATTAACACAAAGTTCTTCTAGATGATAAGGCAAGGACATCAGATTGCTTGAAAACAAATTCACAAGACTATCACATCCCCACACTTTTAACTCCCTTAACATGCGACCATCAACATGCGACCATCAACTTCTCTACTGCTATCAAATTGACAAGGCCATATCTCCCGCAAATTCTCCAGACCACCAATATCCAACTTCTTCAAATTAGGAATCACAACCTGCAAAAATAATTAAGATTTGTTGATCTATAAATAGCCACATCCAACAACGATATAAATTGAAAATATTATAAAAGATTTATATTAGCATATAACATGTTTACCTTTTCATTCAAGAAAGATTTCCCTCTAGAAATATTACTTGACATAGAAGATGTCGTCGAAGGATAAATGCTTGTCAACTTTGGAAGGCGATTAAGTTCCAACTCCAACAGCTGGGGAAGCTCAAGTACATCGACGACGCTGTACAAACTCTTTAGATTCGATAGATAGCACAAAGATAAAAACTTTAGCGCTTGAAATATGACCACCCCATCTCCACCTTTTTCGCCATCTACCACTGTTTCTAGACCATAGCATGAGGAAATTGTGAGGCGTTCAAGCTTCGTGAGAGCATTTGCCGTAGGGACTGTGAATAGGTATCTCAAATTTTCACAATTGAAAATACTAAGGACCCTTAAATTGTAAAAGGAGGATCGATAATGATGCAAGGACTTCGCTAAAGCATCCC
Source organism: Centaurea solstitialis (assembly GCA_030169165.1). NCBI lineage: Eukaryota > Viridiplantae > Streptophyta > Magnoliopsida > Asterales > Asteraceae > Centaurea > Centaurea solstitialis. Next base: position 46,642,952 of record CM058046.1, on the reverse strand, counting down.
CATGATTATTTACACCATTCAATTCTAAATGAAGTACCTCTACTTTATCAAACAACTTATTCATTGAATCCAATATTTCGCATTTGTCGATGACCAACTTCAACGAGTTTTCAAACTTGTACCTACTTTCACCATAAACTGGATCGAAGGTACATCCCAAAGAGATCTTGAATCTTTCGAGTTTTTCAAACGATATATTATCTGGCAAAGCGTTAAACTCAATTGCTAGAGAAATAAGGTTTTTAGAACACCCTTCCAATTCATCAACATTGGCATCTGTCAATCTAATGGCATGTGCGGACCATATACCTTTATAAGCTATCATATAAAGCTCTTCAAGGTTGACCAACCTTTTAAGGACACAATCATCAATAAGAAGATCAAAACAACCTGTGAAATCTAGTACCTTTAGCTTCTTCAATTTTCCAATTGCTGAAGGCAATTTTCGAACTTTACATTCAGCAAGACTGAGTACTTCCAAATTTGAAAGATCTCCAATAAAAGAGATATCAAACATCAACGAGCAATCATGGAGACAAAGGGTTCGAAGGTTGGTAGAGCATAACTGGAGTGATCTAGGAAGAAATGGATATTGCATCTTTTCAAACGTTATAACTAGTTAATCCAAAGGGTTTTAGTATAACTCACAAGGGTTGTGTTTATTGATGAGAAACTAATAACAAGAGTCTCTATATATAGAGATACAAATACAGATGAAAAGCCTCCTACTAATTACAATTAAATGCATCTTTACTAATTACACTTAAATACATCTAGTCCTAATACGCCCCCACAAGCTAAGGACGAGTAACAACCTGTAGCTTGGATCGTAAAAATAGAAATCTAGGAGTCGGTAACGGCTTCGTGAAAATATCAGCAATCTGGTCATTTGTGGAAATGAATTGTACACGAAGGTCTCCTTGAGCAACCTTTTCTCTAACAAAATGAAAATCAACTTCCACATGCTTTGTTCGTGCATGAAAGACCGGGTTGGCTGCCAGATAAGTTGCACCTAGGTTGTCACACCACAAGATAGGGGCGGATGGGGTGCAGACGCCAAGTTCACGAAGGAGAGCTTGAAGCCAAGTGAGTTCGGCTACAGTATTAGCTAGAGCTTTGTATTCCGACTCAGTGGAGGATCGAGAAACTGTGCGTTGTTTACGAGTGGTCCAAGATACAAGATTAGAACCCAAGTAGATGGCAAATCCCCCCGTGGACCGACGATCATCTTGACACCCAGCCCAATCAGCATCGGAAAAGGCTTGGAGAGATAAAGTAGATGCCTGACGAATGCGTAAGCCACAATCAACAGTGCCCCGTAGATAGCGTAGAATCCGTTTGACCGCGGACCAATGTGATTCAGTTGGGGCATGCATAAACTGACACACTTTATTCACTGCAAAAGCGATATCTGGTCGAGAAAGAGTAACATATTGAAGAGCACCAACAACCTATCTATATTTAACCGGGTCAGAAAATGCACGACTGTCAGCTAAAGATAGCGATTTGGACGAGACCATGGGGGAAGACATGGGCTTAGAATCTGAGAGGCCTGCTCGTTTTAAGAGCTCTAAAATGTACTTCTTTTGGGAGAGAATGATATCTGCTCCTTGAGGGACGATTTCGATACCCAAGAAGTAGTGTAGAGGGCCTAGATCCTTTATTGCAAAAGCTAAGCCTAATTGACGTACGATGGCGTCGATTGCAGCATTATTATTCCCCGTGATGATGATGTCGTCAACATACACCAAGACGTATAAAAGAGTGCCAGCTCGACTGAAAATAAACAGTGAAGGATCAGTCTTGGAACCCACAAAGCCAAGGGTATAAAGAGCCTTGGAAAGACGGTGGAACCAAGCTCGTGGGGCCTGCTTGAGACCGTAGATGGACTTATGAAGTAGACAGACATGATCCGATCGTTTTGAGTCAGTAAATCCTGGAGGCTGCTTCATATAGATTGTCTCAGAAAGATGTCCATGAAGAAAAGCATTCTGAACGTCAAGTTGTCTAAGCGACCACTTTTGAGAAATCGCAAGTGATAAAACAACCCTGATGGTAGTGGCCTTGACAACAGGACTAAAGGTTTCATGAAAATCAATGCCATGTTGTTGTCGGAACCCTTTTGCAACAAGCCTCGCTTTGTAACGAATGATGGCACCTGTCTCATCCCGTTTTATCCTGTAAACCCACTTAGAATCAACAACATTAGTACCATGAACATGAGGAACTAGAGACCACGTGCCATTTTTAACAAGAGCGGAGTACTCCTCAGCCATGGCTTGACGCCACTCAGGAGATTTGTTGGCAATGGTAAACGAGATTGGTTAAGTAGGTGTGGTTGAAGTGGTAGCATGATTGGCTGAAGGATTGAAAGGAACCCGTTGTTTGGGTTGGGCCGAAGGTTAGGAGGACGTTGTCGAAGAGGAGGTGGAGGTGGAGGTGGAGGCGGTGGAGGTGGAGATGGAGGTGGAGGTGGTGGTGATATAGATGAGTATGATAATGGAGATGAGTCACTCGTGTCAGGATCATGGTGTAAAGATGAAGTGGGTTCAGGAGAAGACCTAGAAATGGGAGAGGAAGTAGGTGGTGAACTGGGCCGATCAGGTGTGACAGAAGATGGAACAACAGGTGGAGTGTTGTTGGTTACCTCGTGAGGTGATGTCGACGAGGTATAGGGGCAAGATGATGTTGGTGAGGAAGCGGAGACAGGAGGAATAGCAAAGGGAAAGTGATCTTCATTAAAGCAAACATGACGAGCAATGTATAAACGCTCGGTGGACAGGTCAAGGCAACGGTATCCATGATGAAAAGGACTATAGCCAAGAAAGACGCAAGGGGTTGACCGAAAGTCCATTTTGTGATGGTTGTACGGTCGAAGATGAGGAAAGCATTGACAACCGAAGACTCGAAGAAAGGAATAATCAGGAGAGCGTTTGAAAAGATGTTCGAACGGTGATTTGTTTGTGGAGGTTCGCGAAGGCATGCGATTGATTAGGTATACGGCTGTATCGAAGGCATAATGCCAAAAACGTTGAGGAACATTGGATTGAGCAAGTAGAGTGAGACCAGTTTCAACGACATGTCGATTGCGCCGTTCTACGAAACCGTTTTTCTCACTAGTGTGAGGACATGAACGGCGATGAACAATGCCAAGGGATGCAAAGAAGGTGGATAGATTTCGAAATTCACCACCCCAATCCGTTTGAATGTTTTTGACTTTTGTAGTAAATTGCCTTTCGACCATGGTAAGAAAACTTTTGAAGGTGTTGTAGACATCTGACTTTTGAGCCAATGGATAGATCCACATATAACGAGAGTGATGATCAACACATAGCATAAAGTAACGATGACCTTCAAAAGATAGAACAGGTGCAGGACCCCAAACATCACAATAAATCAAATCTAAAATTTTATTACATCGAAAGGAAGAAACAGGTAATGATTGTTTTGATGATTTGCCCATTGGACAGGACGTACAAAAAGGTAACGTCTTATTCGTAAGAGGAATAGAAAACCTAGAAAGCATAAGATGAAAAAGACGCTGATGGGGATGACCGAGCCGCCTATGCCAGATGGTAGAGGATGCACGATCAGCAGCAAAAGCGATTTTATTGATAGACTTGAGCTGGGGTAGACAAACAGAGTATAAACCATTCTCACTGGGGCCCGTGAGCAGGGTAGTGCGTGTAGACTCGTCCTTCACCACAAAAAAAGTTGAGTGAAATTCAAAGAAAACATTGTTATCTAAACAAAATTTCTGGACAGAAAGAAGATTTTTTGTGATATCTGGTACGTGAAGAATGTTGGACAAGCAAAAAGTTTTGTGGGGTGAGTAAATGGTTGATGAGCCAATATGAAGTATAGGAAGTCCCTTACCATCACCAACATGGAAAGCGTCACCTCCATAGTAAGTTTCAGAGTTATCCATGCTTGCTAAATCAGGCGTAACATGACTGTTCGCTCCTGTATCAGGAAACCATGATGTTGATGCAGCAGAGGAGGAGGCACGACTGCTAGCAAAGTTAGCTGTCTGCCTAGGACGAATGGTGGATGGATCACGATTTGGGCACTGTGATGGGAGGTGCCCAATACCACAACGGTTACAAGTTTCGTATACGGTGTTTTGATTGGATGCCCAGCTAAATTGACGACCATTGCCTCGTCCACGGTTATTGCCACGAGAAGTTCCACGGCGACGATAACCACGGTTGTTGTTGGGTTGACGAGAAGCATGGAAAGCTTGAGGACCTGAATTTATTGCAGGCACTAACTGATAACCAAGAGTTGATGCAAGGGAACTGATTTGAGCAGCAAGGTTCTGATGATGAGAGGCAGAATGCTGTAATAAACCAGAGGATGATGATGGTGAAAATCCGATAGATTCACCAGAATTGCCGGTTGTTGCTGTAAAAGTTTCAGAAATAAATGGAGTAGGGGCATGGGTTTTCCCAAGCATGTAGTGATGATCACTGAGAAGGGCATGAAGTTCATCAAAGGCGGTCGGGAATTGACGTGCAATGATTGTGGATTTAAGACCGTTGTATTCATCACGAAGACCAGAAACTACAAGCATAACAAGGTCTTTATCTTTGACAGGTTCGCCAATGGCAGCTAGAGCATCTGCATATTCATGTGCACGATTAAGATAAGCCTCTGGAGTTTCATCACCTTTCATCTGAATCTTGAGAAGTTGTGTTTTCAGTGTATATTCCCTAGAGGATGTGTGAGGGGCATAGGCTCGTTCTAGGGCAAACCAAAGATCACGAGAAGTCTCACCTTGGACATGCCGAAAGGAGGCTTCCGAGATAGTGGATATAATCAACATACGAATGTGAGCATCATTAGAAATCCAAGTCGGGTAATTGGGGTTAGCTTGTGGTTCGGTGGTAGCCTTTGGATCGGAGGTGGTTGCGATTGGTGGTAAATGTTTAGATGGACAAGGTATTGCTCCATCTATATATCCGAATAGGTTATTTGTGACAAGGAAAGGTTGAATCATTGTTTTCCAATAGCCATAGTTTGTAGGAGTCAAGGTAAAAGCAAACTTGTGGGAATTGTGAGATTGCTTCTCCGCTGTTGTGAAAGAGGCTATTAGAGCCATGTTGTAGTAGAACTTCAGAAAAATAAAGGGGAGACAAAAAAAAAATTAATCTGGAAATTAGAGTTTCAGCAGCGGCGGACAGCGGTGGTCAGCGGCGGCAGCAGAGAGTGGTGGTTGGCGATGGCGGACAGCGGTGGTCGAGGATTGCGGACAGCGATGGTCGGCGGCGGCAGACAGCGGTGGTCGGCGGCGGCTGTTGAAGATCAGGTTTTGATATGCTGATCACGTGGTGTTGGATCCTGAAGATTCGCCCTGAGGTGAGTGTGATCGACTTGGCTCTGATACCAAGTTAATGCAAAGGGTTTTAGTATAACTCACAAGGGTTGTGTTTATTGATGAGAAACTAATAACAAGAGTCTCTATATATAGAGATACAGATACAGATGAAAAGCCTCCTACTAATTACAATTAAATGCATCTTTACTAATTACACTTAAATACATCTAGTCCTAATATAACTTGAAGTTTTTCTGTATTTTCATAAAAGCCTTCAGGAAACTTGAAAGAATCATCTCCGTGCATAAGTTTCAAAAGTGAGATGTTTGGGCATTTGAAGCCTTCAGGAAATTCGTACATACCCTTACATGTTAATGAAAGTCTTTTTCAAGACTCACTCATGTCTTCACCATTCCACTTTGACAAATCTCCATGGTTAATAAAGGAGTCATGATCACCTGTTCTTACGGTAGCTAACACAAAGGCAAGCACAAGATCGTGCATTTTGACACAGTCAGTACCACCATCGATCAACAAATTTGCTTTTCTGAGATTGCTAACACATCTTATTATCCGGTATCCGCCATCTCTGAAAGTTGGAGCTCTCATTAGCAATTTTAGTCCCCATGCATATCTTATCAAATCCTCGATTGGAATACTAGAGTCCTCAGGAAACAAGCCACAAAGCAGAAAAATCTCTTTATCCTCATCTTTTAGATAGTCGTAGCTTATCCTAATACTTTCTTGAACACTTAGATCAGGATCATTGCTCCTCAAGCACCTTAGTGTACCTTCCCATACAAACTTGTCTTCAGATATAAGGGTAGGGGCAATGATTTTGATAGCAAGGGGTAAAGAACTACATTATTTGACTATTTCTCCTCCTATTTTATAAAGATCTGGATCAGATTCTTTTGAGATGTTAGTGATTTTACACAAAAATTTATGTGCTTCCTCATGCTCCAAGACACCAACTTGAAGTACTTTGAGTTTAAGATTACCTTCACGAACTGCAATTATGTTGCAAAAAACCTCATTTCGTGATGTAAGCAACAACTTCACACCATTTGGCAAAGGACTTAGTCCAACATATCCGAGTTCAACCTTCTCCCATACATCATCCAGTATCACCAGAATTCCTTTTTCACTTTTTTTCAGAGTTTCCTCAAATCTTGTACGAAGACGATCTGCCCATGTTGTTTCAGCCTCTTCTTTGAAAGGTTTGCCTAGGTTCTCTGCTACAGCCTGCTGAATAGAATGCCAATTAGGCTGTGTCCCGATATCAACCTTGACAATCCAATCAAACATCTTCTTCTCTTCCGCAACCTTTTTCAATTGTAACATCATCGTGGTTTTCCCCACGCCACCCATTCCACAGAGCGCCATCGCCTGGGTCTTTTGATCTTGTTGAAGAAACTTCAATGCATCATTAAATGCCCTCTCTCTTGACTTGAAGTCTTCTCCAATGCTATCACCACCAACACCACTTGATGGTGCAGATGTGGATATATGCCCTTCTAGTGTAGACTCTTCCGAGTGGTTTTTGTGCATCCGTCCAAATGAAAGCAAGACCTTCTTGAAGAAGACGTTGGATCTCTTGAGTAGTCTTCCAGGCCTTTCTTCCCATTTGGTACCTCGCTTTTATGTTGAAACATCCACCTCCGTTTCCATTGGTTAAGATGGTTTCGGAATCAGTCTTGATCTTTGCGACATCTTCCAACCAATCTGGTAAGCGAGAAGGTATCTCTAGAGTGTTGATATCGTTTGTGTCCTTGTGGCTTTTGACATCAACGTTTGTACCCTCCAATTGCTTCGTTCCAGCATCCAGCTTCCTTAGATATCCTGTCGATAAAAAGAGGTAGCCCAGGTGCTTTTTCACAGGAACCAGTAAAGATTCAACAACAGGACCAACGATTGCAGATGCAAACTCCGCCATTTTTCCAAAAGATGTTACTTCTGGAGAGAGAGAGAGACATTTGCCACATGAATCAAAGTATCAGGACATAGTTAGTCGATTAAAATATCATCATTATCGTCTTAACTACTGGGCTTATTTCAGAAGCTACAAATATTAGACTTCATTTCAGAACCAGAGGCAGATGCTTCTTAATTTGTTTACAACACAAACCAAATAGATGAATGTTAAAAGACTCCAAATAGATGAAAGTTGAAATGCAGTGACTAAAAGAGTCCATGCATGCATTTGGATTAATATCAAAGAAAAGTGCAAGTATTTCTTCAAGGATCAGTTAACCCACATATATAGATGAAAGTTGCAAAACAGGAATTAATCTGTAAAAATCAATTTAAAGATATGAATATTAATTAATTAAACAGTACTGTATAATAGCAGAAGTGTGATCAGTTTAATTACCTGAAAATTAATGGTGGATGGTTTTGGTTTTCGAGGGGATAATGATATGATCTTCTTCTTTGTAAACAATTAGAGAGCACAAAAGTGTATGAATTGCACAAAGAGAAAAGAAAAAGGGGGTTTTTGGGGTTTTAAGATTTTCAATAAACGTCTTGGGAATGTGTGAGGTGATTTAGAAAAATGGGTTAATTTCATGTATGCCCTTGTTAAAACTAAAAATATCATATTTACCCAACCTAATCTCTAAATATCATATATATCCTTCCTAACCTATCAAAATATCATATTTACCCAAGGGTATATATGATATTTAGAGATTAAGTTGGGTAAATATGATATTTTTAGTTTTAATAAGGGCATACATGAAATTAACCCTAGAAAAATAAAATCTTTGGTAATTGGGAACTAATACTCGGCTTCTATGAGTATAATTAAATTGTTTGGTAAAAATAAAATAGCTTATAAGTTAACTTATAACTCAGGTACATTTTTGGATGAACTATAAGTTAACTTATAAGGTGATTTATAAGCTAGGCTTTTGAAAAGCTACTTTCACTATCGTTTTAATGACTTATGAGACTTTTTATTTTTTTATTCCAAATATATCATTCTACTTTTTATATTATCAATTTTTAAACATGCCTTTTTTTGTCATTTTACAATCATAAGTTACTTTCTCAACTAGTTTTTGTCAAACGTAACTTATTCATTAGCTACCTTATCAGTCATCAGCTACCTTATCAACTAGTTTGCCAAACATAGCCTTAATGTAGATGATCATTTTTAAAGATTAAATTTATCTCTTACCCAACCTACCAGTATATCGTTTTCTATGGAGTTCGATTCGAGTTTAGATTTAAATTATTCTTGGGTTTTCGACTCGACTTTGAGTCAAGTTTAGATTTAGACTACATGAGTTTTCGAGTTTAGTTCAAACTTGAGAAATCATTATCGCATTTGAGTAGAATATACAATACTCAAGCCCGACGTTCATCATGTACATCCCTAATTTCCACCATATCAATATTTTCGTAGGTTTCCCTATCGTAACTTGTGAAATGCATGTTAAGTGACATCCGTGATTAACATTCAATATCTAATAAATGGAAGTAACTCTTCCGTTAATCTGCAAAACGATATAATTGCAAATGGGTTGAAAATATACAATCGTGAGTGCCTAGCAATATATGAAATTGATTCATGGAGTAGTTTAATATGATGAAAATATTTCATAAACATCAAATTTTGATGAAATTGTTTCATATTTTGGTGTTTTATTCATATGAAACTTTTTTTCTCGTTTCTGTGAAACTTTTTTATTTCTACGTAAATAAACATCTTCATATGAAACAATTTCATCAAAAAAATTTAGTATATGAAACATTTTCATCATATTAAACAACTCTACAAAAGATTTTTCATTGATTCACGTATGCAACCATGAGTTTACACGGTTTACACGTTTTTTTGGGTTTACAAATGAACTTCCGTATGTATATATATATATATATATAGAGAGAGAGAGAGAGAGGAATGACGCAGTGGGAAACGCGGAACGGATCGACAAGCGTCAAACCCGAAAAGGATAAGAGAATTACAAGTGTAAAACTCCAAGAACAAAAGAGATGAACTCTCAATAATAACTCACAAAGAGAAATTATATTAAAACTAATAATATGATAATCTGATTACAATTGAAACCCAAACACCCTATTTATAATCTAGACAAAATATAATTAAGGAAACTAAATAAATCTAATTAATTCTAACTTGGAAAACAATTAAAATAATTACCAAAATAAATCTTAACTTAATAGAAAGGAAAACTAATTAAAGGTAATAATCCTAATCTAAATTAAGTAATAAAATATTTGAATAAACAAATAAACGTTATTGATTCGGGATTGATTCGGTGACCCAGCGTCACGCTCGCGGCGGGAGGAACCTTCAGTTGGCTTCGGCCGTGTTTTCGATGTTGATTCTTATCCTTCTTCCTAGCTCCTTTTTGAGGTTTCCAAAGATAATTAAAAACCCTTAATACAGCTCGAAATCGATCTGTATCAGTCACCCCCACTTGAAAAGAACTCGACCTCGAGTTCTCGTGTAGATATTTTAATTTCTCGGGGTCTTGATTGAATAGTAAATTGTAGATCATACGTGACTTCACTAGTGGATCTTCAAAATTCAGAAAGGGGTCACTTTCTAGAGGTCGTGATCGCCTCCATATGAGTGATACCTCATCAAGTTCGTATGGATAGGAGACTAGCGAAACCTTACTCGTAGAAATTTTATTGGCCCTATCCGGAACATCTTCTCCGGCCTCAACTTCCTTGACTTCTTGCGGTGAAAACTGAAGCGGCTCGGGAATTTCTTCAAATTCAGCTTCTTCGACGATGGGTTCGAGATCCGGTTCAAAGACTTCGGTCGCGGTAAGAATTTCTTGTTGCGGATTGGTCGCGATGGCGACAACATCTTGTGGTGATTCCAATGCAACGAAAATAGATTCTTGAGGCGGATTAATCGCGACGAGTGGTGGGTCGGTCACGACGGAGACGATTTCTTGTGGCGGCTCAATCGTGACGGATGGCGGTTCGGTCACGACGGGGACGATTTCCTTGTCGACGATCTCTGGTGATTCTCCTTTCTTTTCCGGCAAGAATCGCTCTACCATGAGTTGTTTCATTCGCTTCCATGATTGAACCGGTCTTTTCCGATGGCATTGTCGTTGCTTGACCACTTTGTCCCACCAAACGGATGCGTTGCTCTTTAGGTGAAAAACAACCAACTTTACTTGCTTTTCTCTAGGAATCTCGATAACCTCAAAGAATCGGTCGACTTTGCTCTGCCAGTTTAAAAACTCTTCCACTTCCAAAGTTCCATAGAAAAACGGAATTTCTGCTTTTGTATGAAGGGCATGTGCGTTTCTTTTTTGCTTAATGGGGTTTTCTTCCTTTTTTCGAATTTGGGGCTAGGAAAACTAACCCGGTTACGGTAATCGGGTTGCCTGTCTCTTCTCCGACGCTCATTGACGAGAGTGTCGGTCTGATTGGCGAGGTTAGCGCGGGCAGTGTTGAGGGCCGTGGAAAAAGCCATGGCAATTGCCTCAAAACTTGTGTGGTTGATGTACGGTTGTGGTGATGCCATCTGAAGGAAAAGAGACAGGGAGTCTGGCTCCGATACCAACTGACGCAGTGGGAAACGCGGAACGGATCGACAAGCGTCAAACCCGAAAAGGATAAGAGAATTACAAGCGCAAAACTCCAAGAACAAAAGAGATGAACTCTCAATAATAACTCAAAAAGAGAAATTATATTAAAACTGATAATATTTATAATCCAAACAATTAAATGGGGTTTGAAACCCAAACACCCTATTTATAATCAATCACAATTGAAACCCAAACACCCTATTTATAATCTATACAAAATATAATTAAGGAAACTAAATAAACCTAATTAATTCTAACTTGGAAAACAATTAAAATAATTACCAAAATAAATCTTAACTTAATAGAAAAGAAAACTAATTAAAGGTAATAATCCTAATCTAAATTAAGTAATAAAATATTTGAATAAACAAATAAACGCTATTGATTCGGGATTGATTCGGTGACCCAGCGTCACGCTCGCGGCGCGAGGAACCTTCAGTCGGCTTCGGCCGTGTTTTCGATGTTGATTCTTATCCTTCTTCCTAGCTCCTTTTTGAGGTTTCCAAAGATAATTAAAAACCCTTAATACAGCTCGAAATCGATCTGTATCAGGAAAGTTCAAATGTGAACCACTTTTTGGTTGTGAATGTGAGGACAGCTGAGAGCACGACACATGGCGGAGACTAGTCAATAAAGGCGGCTTTGAGTGTGGTCCCCCCCCCCCTTTAATTCAATGCCCTCCCATGAATCGCGCCTAGTCATCTGCCGTGGACCCTGACGTGGCGCCTAGTCATCCACAACGTGTCGTGCTCTCGGTTGTCCTCATGTTCACAACCAAAAAGTGGTTCACATTTGAACCCACCCCTATATATATAATTATATATATACATATATATATATATATATGAATTGTGTTAACTAATTTCCACCATAGATCAAAACCAATCAACGGTTGTAATTTAAGTTAACATCTCGTAATATCATTCCCTCCTATGAATTGTGTTTTAGAAGAAAGTTGATCATTTGATGCATCTCAATGCATATTATCTCAATTCATTTCATATTAATGTGTGTTCATTTCCCATCCAACATCAAATGACCACTTCTCACATTACGCACCAAATATAACACCTCTTGTTAAAACCCAACCCTAATTCAAAATGGCGAGAGGAGATCCGTTGGTTCCATTCTTATTTCTCCTAGCCGCGAAAGGTATTAATCAGGCTTGCAAGATCGCCCTGGAAAGAAAGCTCATAAAAGGAGTGGAAATAGGTAAAGACAAAGTTCAGATCCTTAATCTGCATACGCAGATGACATGTTGTTGTTCAGCAAATGGGAGCAAAATAACATAAAAAATATTTTGCTTATGTTCAAATGTTTCGCCTCAGCTTCTGGTTTAACAATCAATATGAGCAAAAACAGTGTTCTCGGTATTGGAACAACTCAAGACGAAGTGGAAAGGATGGCAGCAAAGTTGGGTTGCAAAGTAGCAGCAACTCCTTTCAAATACCTAGGACTGCCAATAGGTTGCAACATGGCCAGAATCTCGAATTGGAGTTTGGTGATCGAAAAGTTTAAAAGCAGGTTATCCGGATGGAAAGCAAAGAACCTGTCGAGCGGAGGGCGGTTGGTCTTGGTCAAGTCAGTTCTCAGTAGCCTACCACTATATTTTTTTCACTGTTCCGTGCCCCGGTAAAGGTAATTCAAACCCTCAAGAGCATCCGCAAGCAGTTCTTTTGGGGAGGGGGAAGAAAAAGGTAAAACAATGGCTTGGGTTAAATGGTCAGACGTGATTTCTAGCTACGAATCGGGGGGGGGGGGGGCTTAACATCGGTTCTTTAAAAGCAAAAAACTTAAGTCTCATAGGGAAGTGGTGGTGGCGGTTTCGAGAGAAGGGGAATGCACTGTGGGTTCGTGTCATTAAAAGTGTCTATAGGGCCGGGGGAGGGGTGAGTGAATCCGAATATCAAAAACCAAGAGCTGGTAAAGGGAGTACTTGGGTAATATTATTAGGGCAGGTCGGGATATTATAAGACTGGTATAAATTGGGTGGAGTCTTTTGGGTCGGCGGTGGGTAGTGGGCAAAGTGTCTTATTCTGGAAAGATAAATGAGTGGGGAATTTTAGATTTAGCCAAAAATTCCCTCGGCTCTTTTAGATTAGAAAGTGATAAGCTGGCATTAGTTAGTGATAGAGGTAGTCGGAGGGGGAAGAAGGGTGGGTGTGGCGTTGAAATTGGTCTAAGGTACCTAGAGGTCACACCGCTAATGAATTTGATGCCCTTGCCTCCTTGTTGAACTCTTTATCTTTAAAACAGGTACAAAGGGACAGGGCTTGGTGGTTCTTTGCTGAGGACGGCATGTTCGAATCCAAGAAACTCCGGCGCAGTTGGATTGCCAGTCAACTAAAGAGGGCGAGCGAACAAGAAGCGAAACAAGGTGGTCTAGTCTTATTCCGAAGAAAATTTCAATTTTCATCTGGAGGGTGGCAAAAGAAAGAATTCTGGTGCGCACTTTGATGGACCGATGTGAAATAGACGTTCCATCTCTTCTTTGTCCTCTGTGCGAAAAGGCTGTGAAAAATTTGGACCATGTTCTAGTTAGATGTCGAGTATCCTATCAAGAAGTCTGGCTGAAATTCTTCTCTTGTTGGGGATTTCAGGACATGAGGTTTATCGACACTCATCAACTTTTGGATTTTAGAGGCTTGAATCATTGGAGTAAAGAAAAAAAATGAGATCTGGGTTGCGTCGGTCTGGGCTTTTTTGTATCAGATCTGGTGGTATAGGAACAACAAGATATTCGGAAAACAGTGCCTCCCGGTTATGGAGTTATTTTCGGAAGCCCAATGGAGATGTTTTCGCTAGATCAAGTCGAGAAGCAAGGACGAGAAGTCTGATTGGCTGCAGTGGAAAACGGACCCAGGCTCGATATGTATTTCCAAGAAAAAGTGATTTACTCTCGGTTGTCTCAACGGGTTAAGCTAGTTGAAAGTCGAAACATTTAGAGCATCTTCAACAACATTGCTATAATAGAAAATTTTGGGTTTTTTCTCCTAAAGTGCTCCAACAACATTGCTATATCATTTGCTAAAATATAAAAAATTGAGGTTTTCTCTAAATATAGAGATTTCTCTAAAAACTCTAAATGAAGAGAGAAAAATATTTTTTTAATATATTCCACCAATAGCCTAATTACTTGTTTAAAGATTTTAAAAAGTTTTTGAGATAATAAATATATGTATATTTTAATAATATAAGTGATTATAGAATCTCTAAAATAAAAAAGATGTTCGAGATAAAAAAAAAGTTTTAAAGATGCTAATTCGTTAATTAGTATATTTCCACACTAGAAACGTACCTGCGCGCGTTGCAGCGCGAAGTATGTATCAATTACCCGATTTTTATATACATTAATGTAAACATCAATTTAATCATATGTGATCAATCAATTAACCTCCTAATGGTTTATTGAATAATCAATTTCGAAAATTGAAATAAAAGTATTATCTTTATATAATAGAATATATAATATAATTGAATAAAAAATATTCAATATTGGGCTTATTTCGAAGGTATTGACGAGACGATTATGATGGTATAATTTGTTAAAGAAAACGTAATTTTAATATAAATTTTAGTTCATAATATATGATTAGTTAGATTATATGATAAGGGTTTAAAATAGAAAATGAAAAAGTAAAGGACTAAAATAAAATTTACTAACTAACTATGGGGATACAAAGTGTAAATGTGTAAAATGAAATGTTAAACAAAAGAAACTGTCATATTGAGTTATTTGCTTTTCATATATAGTATAGATTATTTAAAAGCCGTAGTCATCATGTCCGTAGCACGTGAGATAACCACTCTCCATGGCGTCGGGATAGATGCAACCCACGTGATCTAGTTCAAGGACAAGAAGAATAAACCTTAAATTTCTACACTTGTTTTGACGCCACTTGGAAGAATAAATGAGATGAGTATATAAAACAATTTTAATTCACCTACTTGTTGAGTGATTTCAATATTAAAAGTATTAGGCTATCGGTAGTCCAATCTTCCCAACCCTTCCAACCTAATTACCACATCAGCTGCCACATCCATTTTTCTCCAGCCCTCTTATTAATCCTCTGTAATTCTCTGCAACCCGTATCCCAACTCTCCCAACCATCTCATATAAAACACACACTATACACACACACGAGACACACACAACACGCCCAAGCTTAGCGGTGTGGTGATGCCGCTACAGCCCCCAGCCCGCCAGCCCGCTCACGGCGTACCCCAAATTTCCGAGCCTGCCGGGTTGGGGTATGAAGCCGTCGTCCAACCCGATGATGTGCTACGCATAGCCTTAAACTGAATTACATTCATGTCCTTATTCTATTAATGATTTTTGGTTTAGTCCCTTAAACTTTTGAAGTATATGAATAGTCTTTATATCAAGTTAAATAGTCCAAATAAGTCATGTCTTTTAGTCTTTAGATTAAGAGTTTGTTAAGTTAATCATGGCTCCTCATATGAAGGACATTTTTGTTTTCTTTTACCATTTTCTAGTTTCCTTTATAAGAATAAAAGAAATATGTATAAAATAATAATGAGTAAACTTCAAATTTGCTCCTTATTGTATGTCAAAAGTAGCACTTTTCGTCCCTGCAATTTTGAATAACAAGATAATCATCCTAATTCAAAAAAAGTTCAGATTCGGTCCATCCCTCTAATGGCTGATACAAAATGATATGCTTTTATTTTATCCATTTATTTTGTCTTTTACCAAATTAGAATCAATTTTATAATTTTGGACTCTTTAGGTATTGTATGGGTAAAAGATAGAGAAATCAATAAAAGGACTAAAATACTCCTTACTTAACAGAAAAAAAAAAAAATAACAACTGTTAAAGGAAAGAACCAAATCCAAGCGTATTTGCAAACCATTATGGCCATCTTTTAACTTCGAAACTGCAGGAGTAAAAGTGTTATTTTCAACTGTTGGGTCCGACAATGGACCGGATTCAACATAGTCCGAGGGAAACAACACGAATTGGGTTTAAAGTCACTCGGAATAAACGGGCAAACTCAAGATGATGGGGCTCGGGGTTTCAGCTTACAAAAGTGGGTCAAAGCAAGCCGAGAGCAAGTATAAAGATTAAATGGGGGGACCTTGGACAATGGAATTCCTTTTATCCTAGTGAACCCCCCACATAAAAAGATCGTGTCATTCGTCCCCGTCTTCTCCTTATCCTCGCCTTTATGACAAGCGTTGTAACCCGACATTCACCCGACAACGTTTTTCCAGTGATTCCGCTCCCTTGGCACCATTTCTTTAGAAACACCACCTCCTTCGTTAAAAGCATTTCATTCATGAAAACCTGTTCCAAGACGATAAGAATGCTAAACGAGTGAAATGAAACCCAATGCAGATGCAAAATGGATATGAAGGATGAACGAATAGAGAAAATTTAGACAATTGAGTATTTATTGTAACTATAAATCCAAACAATGAAGTTGATTTGTTGTCTAAATTAAATCTATTCGTTTAGGTCAGTAGATTCGTTTTTTCAATTCTTATGGCTCTGCAATACACCCCCCCTCCCTCCATATTTATTTAGATGCTTTTGTTTTGAGGATTTCGATGTAGGGTTTTGATTTTACAAACTTGTTGATATTTTGAGTTTCGTAAAAAAAACATTTGTGTTTTTAAATTTAAAGATTTCAATTTTATAAACATGTTCACAATGTTATTTGATTTGTATTAGTTGGATTTGTGATTGATTTATGGCTTTATTTTAAATGGTTTTCTTCACGGGAATGTATTTAATTTGTCACGAAAAGTTATTGTATGTATCAAACTTATAAAAACCTACCATTTAATGTATTTTGTTACAAGTTGGATACACTTTCGTGACAAGTTTTGATAAAGTTGGATACATTAAATGGTAGTTTTGATAGGTTTGATACATACAATGGAAAAAATAGAAGTCCAATACATATAATAACTTTTCGTGACAGGTTGGATACATTTTTTGTGAACTAAACCCTTTTTTAAATAGTGTTTTATAAAGTAGTTAATAGGAAGCTTTTTTGAAAAAATGTTCTGAAAATTTGTTACGATACTTAAAAACATCTTATAAAGTTATTACAAGACTTTTTAATAAGATGTTTTTTGTTTAGTCCTATAAACTTGGGTCATATAAAACAATTTATTGAGATGCTTATTTATTTTAGACGTCCTATATGTTAGGATTGTGTGCAAGATAGTAACAAGGATTACCGTGTCCAATGTTATAAGACACTAGTAGGTCACACCGCTGCACACCTAATTTGAGAATGTTTAGATTATATGTGTGAGAAATAATTAATTGCTTTTAATTATTAAAAGAGAGAAAAGAATAAATAATTAGTTAATTATTTATTAACTATAATTAATCAGTTTGATTAATTAAGGAGATAATTATAAAGGAATTATAATTGGTTACAATCACTGCCTTATTTATCTTTATAAATAAAGGATTAAGCTGATAAACCTAACACCTTAATCCCGAAGAAAATTACTCTCTCTCTCTCTCTTACCGTCGCCGGTCCTCACACACACGAACGACCGGAGTCGTTTTTCCGATCAATCACGGTGGTCTAGCAGCCTGTCTCACGAGGTGTCAGTAGCGGTGTATCCCCTGCTCGCGTTTCAGTGATTTTTCATGCAAAAGGTAAACCACTAAAACATCCTTATTTGTGTCTGTAAGGTTTAGGTTGGGTCCGTAATTGAGAATCAAGTTTTTTGTATTCCGCTGCGTGTTTATCTCTTTAGATTCCCAACAGTGGTATCAGAGCCACTTCCTAAACCTACAGATCAGGCTTAATTATAGCTTTAGGTTTATAAAAATTCAATTTTTATCCTTTTCTTCGTGTTAAAAATTGATTTTTCTCGAAAACCTAACGAATCAGAGATCGGCGGTGGAACGGCGGCAGTTAGCCGGCCGAACCACCATACCAACCACCACTTACCAGAAACCGCAGCCGACCGCACCACAGGTTGTGGTTGCGGTGCTGACTGCGGCGAGGATCAACCACCGTACCACCATTTGTGGTGGCGATGGTAATCGCTTCGACCACCGAGGCCGCACCACCAAGCCGATTTGACGGCGACGGTGGTGGCTGTGTGGTTTGATTGGGCCGCGCATCACGGCGACAATGGTGGCGGTTAGCTGCTGTTGTTGCGGTGGTGGCGGCATGTAGGGCTTACGGCCGCCGCACCACAAGTCGGTGGTGATGGCGCTTGGCCTAGACCCGATCGACAGCCCCACCACAGATGGTGGTGATGGGGTCGACTTGATCGTCGGCCCGTACGCAATCGACCGCCACGCCACCGTATGTGGTGGTGGCGGCGATGGTGTTTCTGTTGTTATTCGTCGACTGCGGCGATGGTGGTGGCGCCGAGCTGCTGCTATCGCCGGTGGATCGATGGTGGCGATGTGATTCGTGGTGGTGGCGGTGGTCGATAACCGCCGCAAAGGGGTATCGGCCACTGCCGGAGTCGTCGAATTGAAAAAGGGACGGCGGCGGTGGTCTTAGGGCTGCTGTCGCCGGCGACCGGAGCCGTCGGCTCGCGTCGCGAGTAGTGGGCTCGCGCCGCGAGCGATGACCAGTCAAGGTGATTGCTATTTTTCAGTTCGCGATCAGTACGGTTAGGCTTCGATGGTTATGGGTTTAAACCAGATAGGTTTAGAACCCTAGGGATTAATTTTTGTTTTACTGAATTAATTTAGTTTAATTAATTTAATTAAAATAAAAGGAATCTAGTTAAGATTTTGTTTCATTGTCATAGTCAAACCCTTTGACCCATGGTTGTGTTTTTGATTTTATAAATTTTATTTATTTATTTTTGGGCTATTGGTTACGGGAGGCCTGCGTGCCATTTACAACCCGCTTTTAATTGTAATAATTTTTTTTTAAAATATAATAACCGAAGAATCAAGAACTGAAGTCGGAGCACGGAGTCAACCATGGATCTTGGAGCCAGTGGGTGCGCCGAGAAGTTAATGCCCTGTGTGTTGTTGTCACTTAGGATTGAGACCGTCGTTTTGTATTGGCTCACAAAACGACAATAGCTTAAGGGTTTTTGATTATGACATATTGTTTAATTGTGTGGTTGTTTATATTTAATTGCATGTATGGTTAAAATGAAATATAAGTTGTTAAAATAAAATGAATGTTTTAATATAAAATGGATACAAATACAGTTTGTGTTTGGATTCAAGTTTTTGAAAACTGGCAACTTTTGAACCCTTGTTAAAATCATAGATCAGTAAGTGCAACCCACTTTAGGGACACCTCCGGTGTAAGGTACGTAGGGCGTTGTGAGTGAGCACACCTTGAGTGCCCGCGTTCAAACCGAAACTGAAGGGGATAAAAACTCGGCGAATTATCTCCGGGTGGTACCGGCCAGAGTATGTCCAGGTCCCGGGTGGTGCGATCTGTTTTGGTAATTGTTTATTCACCGGGTGTTACCGGGCCAAAATGCACTAGATGGACTAAATATGCACAGATTAAATATCTGATGTCCCGACGATCTAGAAGTCGTGTTTTCGTATTAAAATGCGATTGGTATAGGTTTTACCTCCCATAAATCGCATGAGTCGGCTTGACGTGAACACATGCTTGCCGACGCATGTGAAATATGGATTCTAGTCTAATAAATTAATTTAAGGGTTATGATTTATTAGAAGTTTTATAACTATAAACTAAATCGGAATTTTATTCTTGTATTTGTAGATGTCTAAATCTGTAGTCCCGTTTTATACCCCTGAGGAATCGCTCCGCCTCATCAATAGCAAATGGAAGCTTACAGGTCAAAATTTTCCAGTTTGGAAGATGCACCTTGACAATGTCTTGAGTGCACAAGGTAAGTTGTACATTTTGGAAAAACCTGTTTCACGACATAAGAGTAATTCTCCTGAAAAGGAATTTGCTCAATACTTTAAATATTTGGCGGATGAATCTGATGTCATGTCGATTATGATTTTCTATATATCACCCGAGCTTACGTTAGGTCTAAGAGATAAATCATGCCATGAGGTGGTGAAAGATATAGAAAGCCAGCTAGGTTTCTATAAGCATACAGGTAAGCTTCTGATAATGGAAGAGATACTTTCGTTGAAGCTGAAGAAAAACCAATCAGTTAAAGACCATTTTATTAATATAAGGAGGCTCTTTAAATGTTTGACACGTCTGGGATACAAAATGGCTCAAGAAGAGTTAATGCATCTCTTGTGGTATTCACTCCCGAAGGAGATATGTGACACAACTAGTGTCTACATGAAAGAACCAAGGAAAGACGTGGCAATGTTGCACGAGGACATTTTGGCCAGTCTGGAGCCGAAACCAGCATTTGCTGAACTCATGGACAGTGATTGGATTGATGAGTTAGGAGATCTGAGTTGCCCAGAATGCGGTAGTCAGGATATTTGCAAGCACTCAATGAATATCGACCAGATAGAGATCGGTTTACCCGATGCTCTAGTATCTTTATGATAGATTGCTTAATCACTTCTTATGAATCATGGGTAATTGATACAGGCAGTGGTAACCACATTTGTAATTATTTACAGGGATTCACTAGAAGAGAGACTTTGAGGAAGGACCGTTCGAACCTACAAGTTGGCGAAGGCACACCGCTGATAGCTGAAGCAGTAGGATCTTATAGTCTTAGTTTACCCTCGGGTCTAGTTTGGGAACTAGAAAACTGTTATTATGTTCCAAAGATGATTAAGAATGTTATGTCTTTTGATTTATTGGTAGACCAAGGTTTTTTTTTTATAAATATGATTATAAAATGTTTTCTGTCTTTAAAAATAATATTTTCTAATTTAAAGCTACACCTGTGAATGGTCTATATACAGTAAATCTGCAAGATGATAATAAAGAAATCTATCATATAAGTTGATGCGGTAATTATTGTATTTAAAAAGCGAAACAAGTTTTAACCTCTAAAAGCCTAGCCATTGTCTTACCACATATACAGGCAAGCGTACCTGATCGTGAGTAATATAGTGTAGGAAAGTCCAGGTATCGTTCTTACCACTGGAAACGGTTAAGCTAGATGTCAACTAAAACTATAATCAGTTAATCTAGAAAATGGGGGGTTTGCTTTTGAAAAGGTATATTTAAAGATAAAAGACAATGAATAAAATAAACCTAACCAAGAAGTGGAAAACTGATGAACAAACACACATTGGAGATAAATGAATCCATTATTGTTTACTTTCATAAGACATAGATTAATGATTGTTGTCAGAATTTAAGCACGTAGCACCCAAGCATGTATATCTAAGATTATCAACCAGGAATTTGGTCCTCTTAGTCCCAATACATAGACTGTTTGTCAGACAATCTAGTACCGGTCACCTAATCCTATCATTATTGCATGGAACTCTACTATCAGGTCGCTCTCGGTCCAAGCTACCACCTAACACAACTCTTGGGGTCCAAAGGGAAGGTCAAGAAATGTTGATTAACCTAACGGAGTCTATCTATCTTGGTCAAACAGATACACCCAACCAACGAGTTCAAATAACCATACAGTATGAATCAAACTGGAATCAAAGATAACATTCAACAAATCATGCATCTAATTAATAAAATAAAATCCAAAGTATTCAAACCACAATGAAGACATAAAAGTAATCAGTACATAGACATACTAATTACGAATGCATAAACAAACCAAACTAAAGACCGGCAGGTTTGTTGTGCATTCCCTCGAATCTCCTCCGTAGTCGTCACATCGAGCCTCCATCTTCTCAGGTTGGAAACCCTAAGCGGCTCCCAACATCTAACCTAAACTAATTATCTTAGTGCTGGTGAATGAATTCAATGCTCCAACTGAATGACCCAAAGGCAGTATTTATAAAACTCCAACATAAGCCTTTTCGCGTTCGAGAAACGGCATTTTCGCAGAGCGAATCACTTAACGAACAAACCCTAATTTTCTGGAAGCTTCCGATCGAGAAAAGTTGAGCTTCGCGGCACGAGTGGGTGATTCGCGGCGCGAGCTATACCCTTCCTTCACGGCGCGAGCAGGTGCCTCGCGGCGCGAGCAATATCCTTCGCGGCGCGAGCAGTGTTAAATCCAGCTTCCGAGATCTTCCAAAATATTTTCTTGCCTTATCTTCTGAAGATCCGTCTTTTGGAGGAAGTTATCTGACTTAGAGAGCAAGGAAACCGTCTTAGGAGCCAAGAAATATCTGAATTTCCAAAGTCTGCACAAAAGTCTCCTTTTTGACGCTTTTCACCCTCTTTTTATACTTTGACGCACAAGCACCTCCAAAACCTACAAAATTAGGATTTACACCTTTTTAAGTCAAACAGTATCGAAAATACTCTCAAAATAAAGATAAAAGTGGGGAACTGATGCAAGTAAAATATGTATAATTTTGGCGTTATCAAAATTCTCACACTTAAGATTTGCTTGTCCTCAAGCAAACATCTGATAAAATAAGAATAACGACAAAATTATCCTCCATCTATGATCATGCTTTGAAAGAACAAGGATAGTCACAATAAATCAAACACAATTCAAACACCAATCAAAGCCTCACAAGTCATCAAAGTCATGCTCAACCTTTTACCTTCACAAAGTATGTATCAAGTGTATCTCTCAAGGGGTAATATGTTATATATAGTGATCACACTGATACTCGACATCTTACCAACGCATATGCTTGTCACCAAATCTCATCTCCACCACTGAAAAGTTGTCAACCATCAAGAGGACTTTAGGGTTGTAATGTTAGGCTAAGGGTTAAGGGTAGGATAAAGGATATATAAGTGACTAAGGGTTGTAGCAAAAACCTGAAAACCAATCAGTTCAAGATCCAAATTAATCATCTGACTTTTGAGATATTTAGAGCTTGGGATTTCTATCACTATCACATGTATATCGGCCTAAGCATATTGCTTATTTGTGGCTTCGATATTTTTTTTTCTTTTTAAGCACATCGACTCTTTTGATTTTTCTTTTTGAATGAGTCGTTTTCTATTTTTCTTTTTTTCTTCTCTTTTCAAGCTCTCTATTTTTTTCTTGAGTAGCAACTATGTTGCTTTTTACTCTTGTTTCTCTCTTTCTCACAATCCCTTTCTCTATTTGTCAGATTTCATAAAACGGACCAAAAACATGAAAAACATTCAAATTTAAGCTACGGCCAAAAGATAGATAAAAAGAAATGGGCTAAGGATATATATATATATATATATATATATATATATATGTGGGTAAGGAAATGAAAAGGCTAAGGCTCAAAGTGGTTACAAGGGATGAAGTACTAAAGATGAGTACTTTTCAATTAAAGGTTAAGCAAATCAAATAACCTTATAATGAGGTTATCTGACGAAGGCTAAATGGGTTAGAAACGAAGGCCTCTATCAGTGCAATGGTGACATACTTTCCTTATGTGGTCTCGACAAGCATTCAAAGTGACAAGTTCTACTTGGTTCAAAGTCGGTATCCTCACAGAAATGAATAGATATAAGCAATGTAGGCTCAAACTCTCAAGGAATTGGGTAAGGATCACTCATGGCAATTAACATACACATGAATTTTTCAAACTCATAAAAACTCCAAAAAGTATCATCCTATATGCAAGATCCTTTTGACTACCACAAAATTTTTGAAAAGATCATGGATTTCGAAAAAATTTATGCCATATAATTCAAATCATATCAGATAAGCAATTAAGCACAATAAGGACAAACAAGCAAAAGTTTACTTAACCCCCCTTCCCACACTTAAAAATTGCAGTGTCCTCAATGCAATAACAGTTAAAGCATGTATGCGGAAAGGTAAAAAGATAAAGAACGAATACTGCCTGGGTTAAGGAAACTGAAGCTCTGACGAACTACTGAAATCCAAATCGTACAACCGATTCGAGGGTCTACACACCAAATCTGAAAAACTAAAAACAAAAACAAACAAACTAAAAAGAAAAAAATAAAAATAAAAAGATAGATAGTACGGTACAACCAAATCGAATCAATAATATCCAAACAAATCAACGAAACAAACAATCAATGGGGTCCACGGAATTGGTCCCACCACTGATCATAACTCTCATAACCTGGAGGACTCGGGTCCTGTGGGTGCCATACATCATACTGCGGTGGTGGTGATGGTCGGAACTCAGGGTCTGTAAAAAAACCCATCAATGACTGGTTCTGCCAGCCAAGCGTTCTATGAATCTGAATATCATGATAGTGCGTACGGGACGAGAGACCCTGAAAAGCTGTATATGCGTCCCAGTTGGACGGCATCTGATGTGATCCCGAGGGTCCTGCCTCGTCCTGCTGCTGCTGATGTTGTGGCTGCTGCAGTTCCTGCATCTCCTGGTCCTCCAGCTCTACTCTCACTCCAATCCATACCGACGAACTACCAACTCCTCTCTCTATCACTCTCATCCCCTTAAGCTGGTTCTGGTCTGTGCGTCCTAACTCTCCCAAACAAGTCAATGAGGCTATCAGCTCCGGTGTTAGAATCCCATGGGAAGAAGCTAGGTGGGTGATGTAGTGACCACCTAAAAGTCCACTCGAGGTCCGGAATCCTCTAGCTCCAGTAAGAAAGTCTGCTATGATAAATGCTAAATGGGTATAGCGGTCTCGGCTAACCAACTGATGAAGTAACCACAGCTCGAAATCCCCTATCTTGTCCTGACTGGACTTCCTCTGGTTCAGGGTGTAGGCTATCATCCTATGTAGGACTCTATGCTCCGGGTCTACTAGGTTACCAAACTTGGTGTTGGACCGACGGTACGGCCCGTGACCAAGCTGGCTCCATAACACGCTATAGTCTAAATCCTCCGGTGGAGCTATGGCACACTGTCCTATATAATACTCAAAATAATCGGTGCCTACCATCCCAGCAGTGAAAAGTCTAAGGGAGATAGCGAACTGTGCTAAAGACTACGAAAACCATCGGCCACCCAAAACGATATGTAATACAAGACTTTCTCACACTCTCTCTCCCTCGATCCTCGTCAAATGAATAGGTCGCTATGAACTCTAAGGTCAACTCTCGGTAGATAGGCTTACGAAGGTCTAAGGCGGCTTTCCAAGCCATACTACTAAGCTCACTGTCGGGCACACTCGGACCTCTCTCAAAGTACCTCAAAATATGTCATGCCGCCTGGATACTATGCAGAAAATCCCAATCCAGCGTCCGGCCAATCTCAACGCGGCGACCCTTGATTGCCTCAAGGTCTCTGATCAGCTTTTTTCGTTCGTCTTCGTCATATTGCGGCTGCGGCTTGAATCGCAAAAACTCGTGCTCGCCCGATGTGGTCCTAAGAGAACGGGTACGCTACAAAAACACACATCAAAAAGTTAGTGCACATACTTGGTAGAAATGAAGGTTTCCTTCCCACACTTAGTTTTTAACCACACTTTATCAAATTACTAAAGAGATGGGAACCTACAAAAATTTTGAAAGCCAAGAAATTTTTTTGACCAAATAGGCTCCCACACTTAGAATTTAATCTATCCCCTTACAAAATATAAAATTAAGCAAAAAGGATAATATCAAGCGTTTAACAAGTCATGCAAAAATTGGCCGAAAACATAACTTGTCGAAACAACTTGATAAAAGTGCAATTATTCACTTAGTGCAAGACGGAAACGCAAAATAAGCACGTATCAAGAACACACACTTCCAAGAATAGCTGCCTAAAAGAATAACCCAATCTTCCCACACTTAGCGTTTGACCGTATTTTTCCACTTTAAAAACCAATGGGAACATAAAAAATATTTTCTTGTTTGGTTTTGGGGTTCCCACACTTAGAATCTTGCAAAAAGTGGCGTTTCAAGAATAAGCATAAAATGCCGCCAAAAACTTGATTTTTAAATCAAGGTGAAAAACTACAAGATTCTCAAAATTATTTACGGTCACGACACCAAAAGTGGAACGATAAAGTTTCAAACAAACCAAGGCAACCATCCAAGAAATCACAACGAACACTTTCAAAAACCAAAGATTCATGCTTTTCGCCAAAACGATAGATTGCATCTTCCCGTTTAATAATTGACAATATTTTTATAAAGACCAAAGTGACGAGAACCCCTTTTTTTTCAAAAATATGTAAACTTTAAGGTTTTTCGCAAAGTGGGTTCCCACACTTAAAAGTTTTACCATCTAGTTTTTCAAGAACAATTTGTACCCAAAAACGCCAAAAAATTGTCTAGATGGTAAAATAGGCTTCAAGCATCGTCGTTTAAAAACTTGTTTTATTAAAGAGCTCCTTGCTTGAAAGTTTGAAAATTGGTCAATTACCGATGAGGAAGATGGCATCTTTGAACAAACCAAACATGACGAAAAACACGAAGGCAAGCAATGGGATTTAAACAATTACGCACAAAGTGATTTTCCCAACAATCATCCATCAACAACTTTGTAAAACCAAAATTGGGAAAAATTTATTCAAAAAAAACTTTGTGACAAGAGAGCTCATCAAAATCCTTTCAATCTAACCATGCTAGCAACCTCTTGTCACCGAAAGATTCAACAAACAAATGCTTTTCCCCAACAATTACTAAAACAATTCACGCAAAATTTACATTTGGGGAAGAACACCATTAAAGCTACAACAATAATCCATGGAAATCATCAAAATTAACATGCTAGTAAGTTTAACAACTTAAAACACGCAACAATTAAGCACACAATTTCGGTTTCCCCCACCCATCACACAATTCACACACGAAATCAAGTTGGGGGAAAACCTCCATGGAAATACCTTCAAAACCGAAATTGGGGATGGAGAAGGAGAGAGATTACCTTTTGAGCCATGGAATTGCAAAGAATCAGACCTAAGAAAGCAAAGAAATCGAAATTCGGGGCTGGAGAGGGAGGTTCGCGGCGCCAGAAGTGAAAAGAAGTGACCGAAACCCTAATTTTCGCGATTTAAAAACGGCCTCTGTTCGATGCTCGTGGCGTCAGCAGAATACCTCGCTGCGCGAGGGGTTAAAAATGGGCACGGGACAGAATAATCGAAGCTCGCGGCGCGAAGCCTAGGCTCGCGGCGCGAAGGCTTATTTTCAAAATTTCATTTTTGGTCCCGACACTATTCTCGCGGCGCGAAACTTGAAATTTCGCGTAAGCGAAGCACCTTCTGTCCAAGTTCGAAAATTTTTTTCGCTCAAAAATCGATTTGGTTGACTCCCGTTGACTCTACTGACTCAAACTTAACTAAAACTCAAAGAAAAACTGAAAAACGACTACTACACGGGTTGCCTCCCGAGAAGCGCTTGTTTTTGTCTCGAGTCTCGAGCCTGACTCTGGGGTTAAACACCCTCGTTTAAAACGAAACACCCTTCACTTGCAATCAAGCAAGGGTGAAAGTAGTGGTACATACCTGGGCCAACTGATTTACCTTCGTGTGATCCGCCAGGTAGAGTAGCATACCACTTACTATTCCGGATCTCACCTTGTCTCCTTGTAGAATGAACATCAGATTTGCGCGAGTTTGGCCTAAGATCCTTTAAATATGTCGTTAGGGATGTTGGGTTAACCAATTGTTTTTGACAACTGGCTTCCCAAAAAGGATCTTGTGCCAATACTCCTTGAACTGTGCGTGGGTTACCTTGTGAAAATGATAACACGCTGTTAGACTCATCCTTATTAATCAATGGAGGACTTACCGTTTGTTGAGGAGGGGTTTGATCCGACGATTCTTCTTCGGGTGTGGATTCTTCGACTTGATGATCTTGCATTAGAGTTCCGATTCCATCTAGGCAGTCTTCATCATGGTATTATTCCGATGTATTAACCTACCATGAAAACTCATCGTCAGAATCATCAGAATCGGACCATGGTGGAATTACCTCATGTTGAGTCATAGATTGATCCATTGTCGAAAGCTCTTCGATTCGTGTCGGCTCATGTGGTGTTGTAGACCCCCTTAGCCTGACTGTTTCCTCTCTGACTTCTTTCATCGGGGGTGATGATAATTCGATCTCCGGTTCGACAACCTGCAGATTAGGAATTTGGTCAGTTTTGGGCATAGGTGGTCCCACAACAACCTTACCTCCTCTCGTAGCGGTAAACACTTCAGCTTGTTCGTCTATTTCCACATGAGGATATGCTCCCTTGACTTTTCGGAGGAACTGGCCGGTACTTTTGTATATTCCTGCAACGAAATTCACGAACCCTTGGATTTGTTGTTCTTCGTTTGTGCTCGTCTTTCCTTGTTCTGGTGAAAAATGATGGAACAACTGTTCGATTATTCCGCCACTCGGCTCAGATTGTGCAAGAATTGGCTTCCAAGTGTGGCATTCTGTTGGAGGAGCGTTTCCGCAGTTTGTGCATTTGATTTGCGGCTCATCGGATGATGAAATCCCGTTCAGCTGTGCCAGTTTGCTCTGCTTCTGTGTGTCTTCCTCATCAGTGGACCAGTCTAGATAATGTGCCTCTAAGTCGTCCAGGAGCTTACGTGCTTCCGTAACTGTCTTATAAGGAAAGATACCACCACAAGATGAGTCTAACCATAATCGAGAATCGTTAGTCAACCCGACATAAAATATATCCATCACCTCATTATCATTAATACCATGGTTTGGAAGCTTCAAGAGTAAATCCTTATATCTTTCCCATGCTTTCGCAAGATGTTCTTTTCCTTGTTTAAATTGCCGAATTTCGGCTTTTATTTTATTAACCTTGGAAAAGGGAAAGTATCTTGACAAAAAGGCAGATTTTAAATCTTCCCAGGTCGTAATGGATCCTGGGGTTAATCTTTTAAACCAGTCTTTTGCCTTATTTGTCAAGGTAAAGGGAAATACTCGAAGTTTTACCTCGTCTTCTGTAGTATTGAATAGATCACAGATGTCTTCGAATGCTTCGAGGTGTTGATATGGTTCTCCGCTAGGTCTTCCGTCAAATGATATAGTGATGATCATTTTGATTAGTCCTTTGTTGATCTCCATATCTGCAACACAAGAAAAATCTCCGGAGTAGCACGAAAATATAAAAGAGAAAAATTAAAAATTAAAAGCTAAACTAGAAAGCAAATAACTTAATTGGGAATAAATTCCCAATCAAGGATCGATTAACCAACTAAACTCTAGTATCCAACTAAGCAACCATTTCCCGGCAACGGCGCCAAAAAACTTGATGCGGTAATTATTGTATATAAAAAGCGAAACAAGTTTTAACCTCTATAAAAGCCTAGCCACTGTCTTACCACATATACAGGCAAGCGTACCTGATCGTGAGTAATATAGTGTAGGAAAGTCCAGGTATCGTTCTTACCACTGGGAACGGTTAAGCTAGATGTCAACTAAAGCTATAATCAGTTAATCTAGAAAATGGGGGGTTTGCTTTTGAAAAGGTATTTTTAAAGATAAAAGACAATGAATAAAGTAAACCTAACCAAGAAGTGGAAAACTGATGAACAGACAGACATTGGAGATAAATGAATCCATTATGGTTTACTTTCATAAGACATAGATTAATGATTGTTGTCAGAATTTAAGCACGAAGCACCCAAGCATGTATATCTAAGATTATCAACCAGGCTTTTGGTCCTCTTAGTCCCAATACATAGACTATTTGTCAGACAATCTAGTACCGGTCACCCAATCCTATCATTATTGCATGGAACTCTACTATCTGGTCGCTCTCGGTCCAAGCTACCACCTAACACAACTCTCCGGGGTCCAAGCTACCACCTAACACAACTCTCCGGAGTCTAACTATCTTTGTCAAACAGATACACCCAACCAACGAGTTTAAATAACCATATAATACGAATCAAACTGGAATCAAAGATAACATTCAACAAATCATGCATCTAATTAATAAAATAAAATCCAAAGTATTCAAACCATAATGAAGAGATTAAAGTAATCAGTACATAGACATACTAATTATGAATGCATAAACAAACCAAACTAAAGACCGGTAGGTTTGTTGTGCATTCCCTCGAATCTCCTCCGTAGTCGTCACATCGAGCCTCCATCTTCTCGGGTTAGAAACCCTAAGCGGCTCCCAACATCTAACCTAAACTAATTATCTGAGTGCTGGTGAATGAATCCAATGCTCCAACTGAATGACCCAAAGGCAGTATTAATAAAACTCCAACAGAAGCCTTTTCGCGTTCGCGAAACGGCATTTTCGCGGAGCGAAACACTTAACGAACAAACCCTAATTTTCTGGAAGCTTCCGATCGAGAAAAGTTGAGCTTCGCGGCGCGAGTGGGTGCTTCGCGGCGCGAGCAGGTGCCTCGCGGCGTGAGCAATATCCTTCGCGGCGTGAGCAGTGTTAAATCCAGCTTCCGAGATCTTCCAAAATATTTTCATGCCTTATCTGCTGAAGATCCGTGTTTTGGAGGAAGTTATCTGATTAGAGAGCAAGGAAACCGTCTTAGGAGCCAAGAAATATCTGAATTTCCAAAGTCTGCACAAAAGCCTCTTTTTTGACGCTTTTCACCCTCTTTAAATACTTTTACGCACAAGCACCTCCAAAACCTACAAAATTAGGATTTACACCTTTTTAAGTCAAACAGTATCGAAAATACTCTCAAAATAAAGATAAAAGTGGGGAACTGATGCAAGTAAAATATGTATAATTTTGGCGTTATCATAAGTAAACGATCCAAAGACATTGAGGATCAAACTTACCTCTGGCATTGTCGTCTAGGCCACATAAACAAGAAACGCGTTGAACTACTCCTAAAAGGAGGTTTTCTTGGAACTTTTGATTTTAAACCTTTTGACAACTGCGAATCTTATTTATTTGGCAAGATGACAAAGGAACCTTTCAACAAAAATAATGAAAGGGCCTCCGACTTGTTAGAAATAGTTCACACAGATGTGTGTGGACCATTTAGTCATGAGCCAAGAGGATGATACCGGTACTTCATTACATTTACTGATGATTTCAGTAGATATGGTTATGTCTACTTGATGAGACATAAATCTGAAAGCTTTGAGAAATTTAGAGAATATCAGAATGAAGTACAGAATCAACTTGACAGAAAGATCAAGTTTTTACGGTTAGATCGAGGAGGCGAATATCTTAGTCAAGAGTTTGGCAATCATCTGATGGAATGTGGGATTGTATCACAACTCACACCTTCGTATACACCTCAGATGAATGGTGTGTCAGAAAGGAGGAATCGTACATTACTTGTCATGGTACGATCGATGATGTGTCACTCTACACTACCAGTATCATTCTGGGGACATGCGCTCGAAACAGCAGCACATATACTGAACAGAGCGCCAACCAAGTCGGTGGAAAAGACGCCATATAAGTTGTGGAAGGGTAAGAAACCCAAAATGTCTTTTCTAAAAATATAGGGTTGTGACTAATTTACCCCAGCACTATAGAGCTGTTGGACGTAAATGGGTTTTCAAGAAGAAAACTGACATGGACGGGAATGTGCACATTTTTAAGGCTAGACTGGTCACAAAAGAATTCACACAAACTCATGGTATTGACTATGATGAAACCTTTTCGCCAATAGCCATGTTAAAATCAATTAGGATTCTGATGGCCAGTTCAGCGTATTTTAATTACGAGATCTGCAAATGGACGTCAAGACAGCCTTTCTGAACGGAAAGTTAACAGAAGACGTCTACATGGAACAACCAGAAGGGTTTGAAGATCCTGAGAACCCTAATAAAGTGTGTAAACTGCTAAAATCCATTTATGGATTAAAGCAAGAATCTCGTAGCTGGAACCTTCTTGGCCATGTGTTTACCCTAAGTTCAGTGGGAGCATAGTAACCTTCTTGGCCTTGTACGTAGATGATATTCTACAGAGTGTAAAGAGTTGGTTAAGCAAATGTTTCCAGATGAAAGACCTTGGAGAAGCCGCTTATATACTTGGCATAAAGATCTACAGGAATAGATCTAAGCGGCTTATCGGACTTAGTCAAAGTACATACATTGACAAAATCCTGAAGAAATTCAGGATGGATGAATCCAAGAAAGGATTTATCCCGATGCAACATGGCATAGTGTCAAGTAAGACACAGTGTCCTGCTTCTAGTCAAGATCAGGACAAAATGAAATCAGTTCCATATGCTTCGGCAATTGGATCTATCATGTATGCCATGTTATGTAATAGGCCCGATGTTGCTTACTCAGTAAGTGTTACGAGCAGATATCAACAGAATCTAGGAGAACCTCATTGGGTGGCTGTCAAGAACATTCTCAAGTACCTGAGAAGAACGAAAGACATGTTCTTGGTCTTTGGAGGTTCTGAGGATGAAATTAGTGTCACCGGATATTCTGACGCTAGTTTCCAGACCGACAGAGATGATTTTAGATCATAGTCAGGGTACGTTTTTACCTTAAACGGAGGTGCGATCTCATGGAAGAGCTCGAAGCAGGATACGATTGCAGATTCAACTACAGAAGCACAGTACATTGCAACATCTGATGCGGCAAAGGAAGCTGTCTGGCAGAGGAATTTTCTATCGGATCTAAGAGTCGTTGCCAGTGTCTCTAGACCGATCGATATATTCTGTGACAACTCGGGAGCCGTCGTACAAGCAAAGGAACCCAGAGAACATCACAAGTCAAGACACGTGCTCAGAAAGTATCACCTCATCGAGAGATCATTGGAAGAGGAGATGTAAGAATATGTAAGATTCCGACGGAAGACAATGTCGCAGATCCGCTGACAAAGCCGCTAGCAAGGGTGAAGCATGAGGCTCATGCAAGTTCCATTGGGATGCAGTACCTGGACACCAGTAGCTAGTTTTAGTTTATTGTTATTACAGTAGTCTAATTTTGAGACATTAGATCAGGTAAAGTTTTATTTCACAGTGTGATTGAAATATTGGAGGTTTTAAAATTCATGATTGTTTCAAAAATTAAACTGGTTTTGCATATTTAATGTATCCATGATTTATGCAAAGTCTTGCGATAAAATCTAAATTTCCGTAGCCACTTATTTAAATGGGAATTTCAATAGGGAGTTTAACGCTATTATAAATGCTTGATGATTTATTCGAAGTAAAGAGTAAAAGCATAAGTGATGTGATCAAGCATTTATAGATACTCATCAGAGTGTTTGAGTATTGGAAGTGACCAGTTTCAAGTCTGCTTCTTGGAGCCCCAGTCATAAGCATTGACTTGATGATAGGTTGTCCTTAGACCTGAGATATTTGGTTTGGGAACACTAGGACTACTGTACTCTTAGCGCGTTCTAATGCTGCAGCGTAATAGGGCGGCCATACGGGACGTGACTAGATGCAGCGGAAGCCGTGGATCCAAATGCAGATAGTCAAGAAGGGATTTGCACCTCTTTCAAAAGAGAGATATTTCCCGGCCCTTGACGATTAAGATTAGTAGAAAATGCGTAGCCACGCTCGGATAGAATAACAGTTGTTATTTAGTAATATCCGTTACTGCAGACAATCAAAATCAGAGTCAAGAAATACTTGAATTCGAGAAATGAATCCTCCACTCCATATCTCAAATTCATTTTAGAAATATCGCGTGCAAAAAGAATGAACCTGTGTACAAATTCAAGTGTGAATTGTATCTCTGGATATAAGAGATCTTATAACCTGGTTAACCTAAGTGTCTGGCTAGGGACCTCCTTAAGCTAATGGTAACAATACAGTTACAAGTCTGGCACAAGTGGGAGTCTGTTAGGATTGTGTGCAAGACAGTAACAGGGATTACCGTGTCCAATGTTATAAGACACTAGTAGGTCACACCGCTGCACACCTAATTTGAGAATGTTTGGATTATATGTGTGAGAAATAATTAATTGCTTTTAATTATTAAAAGAGAGAAAAGAATAAATAATTAGTTAATTATTTATTAATTATAACTAATCAGTTTGATTAATTAAGGAGATAATTATAAAGGAATTATAATTGGTTACAATCACTGCCTTATTTATCTTTATAAAAAAAAGGCTTAAGCTGATAAACCTAACAACTTAATCCCGAAGAAAATTACTCTCTCTCTCTCTCTCTCTTACTGTCGCCGGTCCTCACACACACGAACGACCGGAGTCGTTTTTCCGATCAATCACGGTGGTCTAACAGCCTATCTCACAAGGTGTCAGTAGCGGTGTATCCCCTGCTCGCGTTCCGGTGATTTTTCATGCAAAAGGTAAACCACTAAAAACATCCTTATTTGTGTCTGTAAGGTTTAGGTTGGGTCCGTAATTGGGAATCAAGTTTTTTGTATTCCGCTGCGTGTTTATCGCCTCAGATTCCCAACATTATACACTTAATTTTGTTGTATTGTCTTTTTAACAAAGCAATGGACGTTTATAGAAAACGATTCCTAGCTAGGTCGAGATGAATTTTTGCGCATCTCAATGTTAATATTAAGTTTGTTGGGTCTGGAATACTGTTGCTAAGTTACCACTGCTAGCATGGACTTAATACCGCTGAAGACTTATCTGAAGATTACCACTGCTAGTATGATGGTTACCACCGCTGATCAACTTACCACTGCTGGCGCAAAGTTACCACTGCTGACTGTAGAATACTACTGCTTTTGTTTTACTACGGCCAGATGAGTCATGATATGGAAAGGATTTTGAAGACTGAAGATAAGGAATAGATGCGATTATTTTGGAGATATCTTAGAGATTATCTTTTAGATTTACTTTCCTTATTTCTTATCTTGTAATTCATATAAGTATATAGTTGATAGATTGTTAGAAACACGAATTCATTAAGTTTTCTGTTTAGAATATTGGAGCCTCAAGATTGTTCTTGATCCCTGCAATTGAGAATAATTGCACGTCTGTTTTGAGTCTGTTCAAAGCAGATTGGGGCTTTGGTTTGTAATCATTAAACTTGTGATAAATACAAATCTGTTTTGCAAACTCATTGTTAATCTTTCAAAGTGTTATTCCGCGACATATTTGAATTGTTTGTCTGTTCTTGTTAATTTGATCCTGACAAGTGGTATCAGAGCTTGTTTTTCCAGAAAATCAATTAACAATGGATTCTCGGGAAACTGTCTTGGTGTCGAAAGTCCCCATGCTCAAACCCAATGAGTTTGATATGTGGAAAATCAGGATCCGTCAATACATGCTTCTCACAGATTATGCTATGTGGGAGGTTGTAGAAAACGGACCTGGTACTGTTGAAGCTGTCCCAGAAGGTGCTGCAAGACCTCCTCCCAGATCTGATGCTAATAGGAAACGAAGGCAAACGAAGGCCTTGAGCACACTGTTGTTGGCTATTCCTAATGAATACCAACATCAATTCAGTAGTTGCACTGATGCAAAAGCCCTTTGGACTGCACTAGAGAAGAGGTTCTCAGGAACGAAAAGTACTAAGAGGAATCAGAAGGCAGTCCTGAAGCAACAATATGAAAACTTCACATCCCTGAAGAATGAGTCCATGACTCAAACTTTTGACAGATTCAACAAGTTGATTGGAGAACTTGCTACTGTGGATGTAAAGATGGACAAAGATGATGTGAATAGGAAGTTCCTCAGATCTCTTGGAGAGGAATGGACTATTTATACAGTCTCCTTCAGACAAGGGGATGATCTAGAAGACAAAGAACTTGAAGTTCTATACAATGATCTAAGGATCTTTGAAGCAGAAGTGGAGGCCAAGAGAAAGCCAATTGGATATTCACACAACACTACTCTTCTTTCTTCTGAAAACCCTAATTCTTTTAATACTACTGCTTCCATTAATACTACTGCTTGTGATAATATATCTAACAAAAACTCTTCTACATCTCAGGAATCTAATGGTGATGTTGTCCTAGAAGCCTTCCTAGCTAGTCATGTGAAATCATCATTAATCAATGATGATTTGGAACAGATCAGTGCTGATGATCTGGAAGAGATGGATATCAAGTGGCAGATGGCTATGCTAACCATGAGGATGAAAAGATTTATCAGAAGGACTGGAAGGAACAACTTTGAGGCAAAAAGAGGAGATCAGGCAGGGTTTGATAAATCTAAAGTTAGATGCTATAAGTGCAATGAGCTTGGTCACTTTGCTATAGAATGCAAAGGAGGACCTTCAAAATCCACAAGGCACAGGAGGAGGATCATCTCAATCATCCAGGTTCAATAATAGAGGAAGCAATACTAGTTCTTCTCAAGCACTAGTATCTCAAGAAGGCCTAGGATTTGATTGAGTGATCAAGCTGAGGAAGCTGTTCAGAATCAGGCTCTTATGGCTGAAATCACAGAGACTGAAATCCCCTCAGAGGTATCTTCTAAACTCTGCTCTAATCCTTGTATTGAAACTGTGAAAAAGTACAGGGACCACAAATTAGGCTATGAGTGACAGTATTAGGAACATGGAGAGAGAGAGAGAAGAGAGTATGGCCAAATCATTGAAAATCTGGAAGATCAAATCAAGGCTTACAAAGCCAATGAACTCCAGTTTGAATATGATCACAACTACTAGAAGTGAGAGAAGAAAGAGTTTGAAAGACAGTTCTCCAAGGTTAAGGATGAGTTAGATAGTGTGAGGAAGGAATTGACCACTGCCAAGGATGACCTAGAAATATTTTCAAAGTCATCTAAAGCCTTAGAGTCCATCTTAAGAGCACAAGTCAATGATGATCTGAAAAGAGGAATAGGATATAACAATACCCCCCACCATACAATTAGAACTATATTCCTCCTACCACTGATCTGCTTGATAGAATGGATAGAGGAGAGTTGAAAGAAGGACTAGATAGAGTAGATCCAGTAGAGACTGAGGAGGAATCTGATGAGAAAAGTACAACTGAGACCATTCCTGATGAGAACCACATTCTCACCAATGAGAAGGGTGGTATGCCATTTGTTCCTAGCAAAAAGGTAGATACCTCTAGGAAAGAAAAAGGAAAAGAGATAATGTCCTCAAAGAAGGAGAAAGGGAAAAAGAAACAGACTTTTAGGAAGGACAGGAGAGAACACTTCACTCAAAAGACTGTAGTTGGTCCTGGTACTTCCTCACAGTCTCAAAACAAAGATAAACCAAGAGGTAACAAGAGGAATTGGAACAATCAGTGGGCTAAAAGTCATGGTGTTGATCTAAGCAAAATCGATAGACCAAAACCATGTTTTATTTGTTGTAAGCTCAATCACTTAGCTAGAGACTGTTATTTCAATCCAGTCCATCAAAGGAATATTTTTCAAAGATCTAACTCTGCCTGGATTGGAAGGAAACAACAACAGTCATCAGCAAAGAGATTTGAGCCTACAAACAAAAGATTTGTTCCTAATCAGAACAGACCAATTCAACCTAAAAGAAAAGTTCAAAAGAAAAAGGTTGAAAAAAAGTCTGTCAAGATGGTTACAAAATGGGTTCCCAAAGCTGTAGTAAGTGATACTGCTGCTTCTGAAAACAGTGGTAATAACTACAGTAATGTAGATGAAAACAGTGATAACACCAAAATTATACATGTTTTGGTTGAGCTTAATTGTATGACTTAACCCCATTTCTCACCCATTTCTGGTCATTTCACTCACCAAATGAGCTTATTATTGCTTTTGTAGAATTTGGAGGCCGTGGAACGAAAAAGTACGAAAAAAGGCGAAAAAACGTGAAAAATGCACAATCTCAATCCAATGGCTTCTTAGCGATCGCGAAACTCCAGATCTGGCGCCGCCAAGTTCAACAAAGATGAAGACCAGGGTTTGACCTAAGTGTCTGGCGCCGCGAAACCGCCGTCTGGCGAACGCGAAATGACCCCTGGACGCCTTCTTTTAAATACCAGCCTCCTCCTTCAGTTCATAAACACGAAGCAGAGACGAGGGGAACGATAGAGTAGAGAGTGGAAGTCTGAGTGGTGCCGATACGCTGCGGGGTTCGATCTTCGATCATCCGTCGTTGTACTGTCGGTATCATGTCTGTATCTACTATCGTTTTTTCTGTTTTAATTATGATTAGTGAGTAGTCTTTTAATAGTGGTACTTGTTATGGTTGATGAACCATTGTGGATGATGATTTCGTAATTTAATGTTTATTGGTTTGTTTTTGGTTTATTGAATGTGTGCTGTGGTTCCGATTTGATTCATATTGTTTGGCTATTTGAATTCGTTGATTGGGTGTATCTGTTTTAACCTAAATTGATAGACTCCGATAGGATAATCAATCTCCCTTGACCTACCCTCCATCCCGGAGAGTTGTGTTAAGTGGTTACTCAGACCGAGAGCGACCAGATAGTAAAATACCATGCAATAGAGATAGGATTGGGTTACCGGTGCTAGATTGTCTGACAAATAATCTATGTATTGGAACTAGGAGGATCAAGACCTAGTTAATAGCCATAGTCATCATATGTTAGGGAGTCCTAGACTTAAATCCCTACAATAACCAAAACAACCAAACCTTTGGTCTATTTAAATCATCCACTTGGGGATTCACTATACCATGATAAGTACTACTGTTTTCTTTCATATAGTTTTAATCCATCTTTTAATCGCTTTCTTAGTTCATAGTTAATTTAGTTGTCTTTTTAGTATTAAAACCTTTTTCATAAAAACCCCCCAAAAGCTTTAGGTTAATTAAACTAATTTAGATTAATAATCTACGATAACTTGACCGTTCCCAGTGGTAGATACGATACCTGGACTTTCCTACACTATATTACTCACGATCATGTACGCTTGCATGTATATGTGGTAAGACAGTGGCTAGGCATTAGAGGTTAAAACTTGTTTCGCTTTTTATATACAATAATTACCGCATCAAGTTTTTGGCGCCGCTGCCGGGGAACGGTAGTTGTTAAATTTTAGTCTTAGTTAGTTTTGTTAATCGATCCTTGTGAGGGATTCTTTCCCTTGCAAGTTTTTTTTTCGCTTTCTAGTTTAAATTAGTTATTTTTATTTTTATCTTATCTCTTTGTTTCCGCAAGTTGCCCGTAACCGTTTGTTGTGGTTTCAGTCACGGCAGACTTGTTAGAGCCATTTGAGGAGCCGGAGAGAGAATTCAGAAAAAGAAATAAAAAGAAGTCGAAAGCCAACAAAGTTCGCCCGAGAGATTTGATTTTTCAGATGGGGGACGAAGCACCTATGTGGACCGCCAGGAGAGCCGCTCCAACTGTACCCACCAATCCGATCACGAAGCCGGACCTAAACAAGGAAATCCCGGGGAAGCTCTTTCACATGATCAAGGACCTTATCTTCGACGGGAAAAACGATAGCAATCCTATCGTACATATGGAGAACTTCGTGGATATATGCGATCTGTTCAAAACGGAGGAAGGCCGAGATGATGCGATTCGTCTCCGAGTCTTTCCTCTCACACTTACCGGAGAAGCTAGAGCTTGGTTGCGCTCGTTAGATGTTGGGTCTGAGATACCACTGCTGAGAAAGCTGTTGATGATTACCACTGCTAGCTTTGGAGGATTACAGCTGAAGGCTTAATTTTGGGTTACCACTGCTAGTATGTGAAATACCACTGCTGAGCAACATTGTTATTGAAGTTCAAGTTACCACTGCTAACACAAAGTTACTATTGGGTTTTATACAATTTTAGTTTCAAAAACTCATATTTAGCAACGGAAGCATATTAATCGTATAACAATAAAACTAGTTTTATTCCGAAACAAGGATCATCACGCAACACATGGAAAGATTAAACACAACCATAGAGAGATTAAGAAATAACAACCTTTGTAGATCTTTGAGTCCTCAAGGGGAGGCTTGATAGTTGATGAAGAAGGCAAAGATTTAAGCAAGAATCTCTCTATATGTATCCACCAACAAGTCACCAAACCACCTTGAAATGCTAGTTTCCACTTGTAAATATTGTTGTTCTTAAGCCTCAATAACTTATACCAAATAAGTTATAAAAGGAGAAGCAACAAAATCACTTAAATCTACACAACCATTGCTAGAAAAGTGAGAGAGGGAAGAAGCTTGGAAGCCTAAGGTTTTGATGCAAGAAGAGAAGAAAAAGAACTAGTTTATTTTTCATGCCAAAGCCTTCTTTATATACTTCCATCCAAGACAACTGCACCATGCCTTGAATTAATGCAAGTAAGGTCTTCCAAGTAGCATGTCCATGAGTAAGAAAGTCATCACAAGCCATCACTCCCATGCCATGAAACCCATGGTTTCATGATGAGAAGATGGCAAGGTAGTGTGATGTTTACTCAAGGTAAACTAGCTAGTTCCATGTATATTATTAACTTTCATTCCATATGGTTAGATACCTAGACTTTCTAAGGTTCCAAAATAATGTACATGACATAAATATTCATACCTTATGAATATATCTAGTTTTTGCTATTTTAATTATTATTTCCAATAAACAATAATTCCCAATTTAAATACAAGTGTTAATTACATTTATTAATAATCAAACTACTTAATAAATAATCAATTAGTGTTTACTTGTTTTATGGTGTGACCCTATAGGATCATATGTTATTTAGCAAATATCATTACATAATGAATCTTGAGCATAAAAGATCTTTCAATCTCCCACTTGCACAAGGTTCATTGTGCATTGATATAGTAAGTGGTCAACGTCTAGCAACGCATTACTGCCCCAATAACACACGACGAGGTGCCATTCAATCAACATCCAATTCCCTTTAGCTCAAAGCTACAATTGGTGTATCAGGTAAGTTATCAGTTATCCCTTTGTCACAGACATCATGTTGAACATGAGATACGGATCGCAATCAATCTCATTTTGGTGTTCAACTTTTGATAAGGCGCCTTAGACGTCTAACTCTCACCAAGTAAGAGGAACAAATCCCTTCCGACTGCATATGCCTCTTGCACAGTTCACATTATACCCAATAATGGCCTTTATAGCTGCCTGTTCAAAGAACAGCGTTGGACCACATCAAAGTACAACATTCCCCATACTCAAGTCCCAAATATGTATCTAAGGTCTAAGAATACAAAGATAATACCTTTATCAAGTATCACTCATGATAGCGATCCATGTAGTGATCTTGAACGGGTCAAATCCAATACTTGTTCTCTGACAAGTACCTATGAACTTGGTTGCAACCTTTTGCCATTTTCATCTCTATGAAACATCAACCAATCCAATTCATATTAGTCTTACTTCATTGTGTTCCCACAATAATGATCGACTATGGACATTTAGAATAATTTCACTATTCAAGGATTTAAACATGTTAATCTAGAACTCAATAAGTATTTAATGAAAAGATCATATTTCATATATATCATAATCATTACAATAGTCATTGATTATAAGTTCAATGTTCAATACTAAACCAAGATCAAATCCATTCACTAGAATAACGAAGTCCTATTCCTCTAGCATGACCTTCATGTTTGGCTTGCGATAAGGGCTTCGTGAATGGGTCCGCCAAGTTATGATCTGTGTGTACTTTGCGAATACAAATATCACCACTTCCAACTTCATCACGAATGTAGTTGAACCTTCGGTGAATGTGCCTGGTCCTTTGATGTGACCTGGGCTCTTTGGCTAAAGCAATAGCAACCTCATTGTCACAAAAAATCTCTAGGGGATCCTGAATGGAAGGAACAACCCCTAGTTCATCAATGAACTTCTTCATCTAAGCAGCTTCCTTTGCAGCTTCCGAAGCAGCAACGTATTCTGATTCTGTAGTGGACTGTGCCACAACACTCTGTTTGGAACTTTTCCATGAAACCGCACCTCCATTCATAATGAAGACATATCCTGATTGTGACTTACAATCATCCCAATCAGTTTGGAAAGAAGCATCAGTGTAACACTTTACATTAAGCTCTTCTTCCAAACCTCCATAGACGAGGAACATTTCTTTAGTCCTTCTTAAGTACTTTAGAATGTTCTTCACAGCCATCCAATGACTGTCTCCTGGATTCTGTTGATATCTGCTCGTCATGCTCAAAGCACACGATACATCAGGTCTAGTACATATCATGGCATACATGATGGAACCAATAGCTGAAGCATATGGAATGCCACTCATCTTTTCTAGCTCAACCTTTGTTCTAGGACTTTGAGATGTACTCAAAATAATGCCAGGTTGCATTGGTACGAATCCTCTCTTAGAGTCTTCCATCTTGAACCGCTTCAAGACTTTGTCAATGCATGTACTTTGACTTAAACCTATTAATCGCTTTGATCTATCTCTATAGATCTTTATACCAAGAATGTATGTTGCCTCTCCTAAGTCTTTCATTGAGAAGCATTTTCCAAGCCAAGACTTAACACCTTGCAAGGTCGGAATATCATTTCCCATGATTAGTATGTCATCTACATACAAAACTAGGAATGTTACTGTTCTCCCACTAGTTTTCTTGTAAACACAGGTGTCATCTTCGTTTTTGATAAAACCATACTTTGTGATTTGCTCATCAAAACAAATATTCCACGTTCGAGATGCTTGCTTCAATCCATAAATGGATCTTTTAAGCTTACACACTGATGCGGTAATTATCATACATAAAAAGCATAACAAGTTTTAACCTCTAATGCCTAGCCACTGTCTTACCACATATACAGGTAAGCGTACCTGATCGTGAGTAATATAGTGTAGGAAAGTCCAGGTATCGTATCTACCACTGGGAACGGTTAAGCTAGATGTCAAATAAAGCAATAATCAGTCAATCTGGAAAATGGGGGGTTTGCTTTTGAAAAGGTATTTTTAAAGATAAAAGACAAATAATAAATAATCCTAACCAAGAAGTGAAAAACTGACGAACAGACACACATTGAAGATAAATGAATCCATTATGGTTTACTTTCATAAGACATAGATTTATGATTGTTGTCAGAATTTAAGCAATAAAGAACCTGAACATGTTTATCTAGGGTTATAAACCAGGTGATGGTCC
Organism: Centaurea solstitialis; assembly: GCA_030169165.1. Lineage (NCBI taxonomy): Eukaryota > Viridiplantae > Streptophyta > Magnoliopsida > Asterales > Asteraceae > Centaurea > Centaurea solstitialis. The sequence continues at coordinate 46,600,359 of CM058046.1, read as the reverse complement.
TCCTAGTCCCAATACATAGGTCGTTTGTCAGACAATCTTGTACCGGTCATCCGATCCTAATTCTATTGCATGGTTTTCTACCTCCAGGTCGCTCTCGGTCCGAGTAACCACTTAACACAACTCTCCTGGTCAAAGGGTAGGTTAAGGTAGGTTGATTATCCTATCGGAGTCTATCTATTTTGGTCAAAACAGATACACCCAACCAATGAGTTCAAATAACCAAACAATATAAATCAGAACGGAATCCAAGACAACATTCAACAAATCATGCATCTAATTAATAAACTGATATCCAAAGTATTCAAACCATAATGAAAACACAAACGGAATTAGTACATAGACATACTAATCGTAAATGCGTAAACAAACCAAACTAAAGACCGGCCGGTTTGTCGCGGCATTCCCTCGAATCTCCTCCGTACTCGATCATCGAGCCTCCATCTTCTTGGGTTGGAAACCCTAAGCGGCTCCCAACATCTAATCTAACCTAAACTAAGAGAGTGCTGGTGAATAATGGTGAATTCTGAATGATGATGCTGAATGACCCAAAGGCTACATTTATAATAAGCTCGTCAGAAGCCTTTTCGCGTTCGCGAAACGGCATTTCTCGGAGCGAAACACTTAACGAACAAACCCTAACTTTCTGGAAGCTTCCGATCGAGAAAAGCCAGGCTTCGCGGCACGAGCTCCTCCTTCGCGGCGCGAGCCTCCTCCTCGCGGCGCGAGCCATTTTCTTCGCTGCGCGAGTGAATTAAAAACAGCTTCCGAGATCTTCTGGAATATTCTTCTTGCCTTATCTGCTGAAGATCCGTCTTCTGGAGGAAGTTATCTGACTTAGAGAGCAAGGAAACCGTCTTAGGAGCCAAGACAAGTCTGAATTTGCAAAGTCTGCACAAAAGTCTCCTTTTTGACGTTTTTCACCCTCTTTTTATACTTTTACGCTCATGCACCTGCAAAACCTACAAAATCAGGATTTACACCTTTTTAAGTCAAACAGTATCAAAAACACTCTCAAAATAACTACAAAAGTGGGGAATTGATGCGAGTAAAACATGTATAATTTTGGAGTAAAATATGTATAATTCAACTTGGTCAAATAAGTTCGGCGGTTCAGATGGATGATGTATTTGCTACACTTGAAGATGAGCACGGAGCTACGTCACCTATTTTGCACACGAATGTGGAGGCTGAGTTGGATGATTTTGCTCTATCTCCGGTCAATGAGCAATTTGTGGGTGAATTTCCTGACATAGAGGAAGTTGCGGAATCTTTACTTGATTTATCTCAACCGATTGTGGATATATCAGACGTACAGTGTTACTCTCCGAATGAGCTGGCACAACGTCTACACCGTCTTATGGGATATGATTCTTTGTCTGAGGATAGTATTGATGCAAGTGATGATATGGTAGATGATCTTCCCGGATCAGCTGATGATGATGACCATGATGATGATGACCATGATGATGATGACCATGATGATGATGATATGCCTGATCAAGGCTCGAGTCGTTTGATGACTCAAGGTGACATAAGGATGGCTGGGCGAGAATTAGTTGAAAATCTGGATGTGAGGTTGAGTGTTGGGGGAGCCAAAAGAATTGATGAGAGTGAGACAGGGGCTAGAAAAGAAGTACAAACCCCTTCCCAAGCCGCGTCTAGCCGGGTAGCCACAACTTCTAGGGGTGAGCATATGTTGCCACCACCTATTGAAAAAGACATGAGATCCCCACTTATGCAATGCACAACCCAACTCACCCACTCTACCGTTTCTCAACAAACGGTAGTTTCATCTTCTCACGGGGTTTTACCACAACTTGTACCCATTCCTCAATTGGAGGTTGGTGGTACCGACACAGTGAGGCAGCTGCCCCCGCCCACGACTTCACTTGTTCACTCATCGAGTCTAGATCCACTTGCATCAAATGTAAATATTTCTTTGGCTAGGACACAGGTGCAAACCACCTTTGCAGGAGGCTTTAGTAGCCCTGCCGGAACCACCGTAGTGAGTTCTGCATTTGTTGCGGGCTTGCAAGGATCGGAGGGAAATCCCATCAGCGCTAACATCATGCCAACACTGAACATGGGTTCCTTGAGTTCTACTCTTGGATCAACGAGAAGTCTGAGTGACCTCGGAGTTAGTTTACCCGCATCCACCATTGTCACGGAGTTAAGGCAACAGTCTACTATATTGGGTTCTTCCTCAACACCCATTGGTAGTTTATCGTCTGATTCAGTCCCAGTTTCCACATCTTCCACAGTCTCGGCATCTTCTGCATCGTCTGCACCATCATCTTCTGCACCACTAGCGACTGGCACGGATTCAACTCCAGATGTTGATCTTTCGCGTATTCATGTTGTAGCAACTGCAAACCAACTGATTACGCGTTCCATGTATCGAGCAAACAATGAACAGATGGCGATTGTTATTCAACAGCAAACGGCTCGTATTTCAGCTTTGGAGAAACAAGTAGCTTTGTTAGCTAAAGGCAAAGCTCCGATGTCTGATCCCCCTTCACAGCCTTCTCAGTCAGCGGCTGATTCTCTCACTATTCCAGAGTTAAAGGGTTTGTTGTTCTCTAAACTCTTGGAGTCTGGTTCAGCTGAAGATAGTGATTTGGTGGGTATTCTGCAACAACAAACTGCTCTGCAACAACGTGCCATTCAAGAGCAACGATCTCAAGCTCACTTGGTTACACATACTGAATTCCAACAGTTTCAGGCAACTCTTGATGCTTCTCTTACCAAGACATTCACCGAGATCAACCAGATGTTCACTGATGGCTTATCTCAGTTATCGGATCGTATTCGGGGAATTGAAGAAACATGTCAAGTGGCTGCGAGACGACCAACCAGAAGGCATGATGATCATGATCGTCATGAGGGGGAGAGGAAACGTAGAAGGTTGGAAGAGTCATCGTCTAGGGAGCCGACTTCTCCTAGAGTCAGAATTGTAGATCGGTTTGAGGAGAGGAAACCAAGAGAGAAGCAGCATGGCAGACACAGAGATGCTATAGTACTTACGGGAGGTCAAGAGATGCAAACAGAACCAGTCTTGCAGTCTACTTTAGATTTTTTGGGTTCTATTCAAGAAGAGAGGCTAGATGAAGGAACTGAAGAAAGAGGAGTTATGTTTTCAGGAGTGTCTAGCTCTACATCTGAAATAGATAGAGTTCTAGCGCTTCTTGAGAATGTAGCGTCTGAAATCAGAGATTACCAAGTGCCAAACGAGGAGATTCAGGATGCAAGATGTGCAGAAGATAACAGACTGAAGGATATGTTTGATGATGTACAATTTGATTTTGAGAAAGAAGAAGCTGTGGATGATGTGGAAGGTCCTCTACTGGAAGAAGTGTTGCCTCAAGATGACTTGATGCCTGTTGATCCAAAGAAAGTTGAGCTATGGGAAAAGATGAAAGCAAGTTCGGGGAAATTTCTAAAGAGAACGGAATGGAATCGATTTACAAGGGCTACTGGGAGATATCTGGAAGAAAGGTACAAGAGTAGATTCTGTTATCATGAGCGGAAGCTGAGCTATGTGAAGTTGTACGGGATTGAGAATTTGAAAGAAGAGCTAAGAAGAGAGTACATCTACATGAGGAAGGTGAACAAGCAAAGAAGAGAAGAATTAGTGTCAGACTACAGGTTTGTTGCAGTAAAGAGTTACAAGACTAACAAGCTTAGTGCCTACTTCTATCCAGTGATTACATTCACCAGAGATGATGGGAAGGAATATGGGATTACAGAAGCAGATTTCCAAGATGTGAGCTTTGATGTGATCTTTGGGATTTTATATGATCTCAAAGGAAAAGCTTTTAGATCAGAGGAGGAGATAATTGCTTTAACAGCAATTGTTAGACATATCAAAGCTTCTATATCATTGGCTCATCTGTATGATTTTCAACTGGGATTGGAGAATTGGTCATCAAAGCTATTCTGTCACAAACCACAAAGAAGTCTGATTGGTGAAGAAAAGGACTTTGTCTTGTACACGGTGTTCTATGATGCAGATGAAACCAAGATCTCATGTGTATATCCAGATTCTCTAGGCAACAAGAAGAGAATGTACTCTCATGAAGTGATGTTATTTTGTGATGACACATTAAAGATGGTGATGGATGGGTTGAATACAAGATTGCAAATGGATAGGCATAATGTACATGACATCTCAGCTGCAAACAAGGTATTGATCAAGCATTTTGTCAAGGAGATAGATAGAAGATTGAAGCTGAGAAATGACATCAGATTTGCAGAAATCAAGTTCAAGTTGAGAAAGCCTGCCGTGAAGCAATCTTAGTCAAGTAGTCGTTTGTTTCTTTTGTATGTCCCTCCTTCTTTTATAAAAGGGGGAGATTGTTAGTGTTAGATTTATAATAGAAGTTGAGGGACCATTTGTGAATGTTTTCTATTTCTTAGGAATGGGGTATAAATACCTCATTGCCTTGTAATGTACTTCAAGTCTTTCTTAATCAATGACATATGAGTTCTACATTCTCTCTCTACTAGATATCATATTTCTCATGTTAGATTGATTCATCTTTACATCTAACAAAATTCCCACACTTAAGATTTGCTTGTCCTCAAGCAAACATCTGATAAAATAAGAATAACGACAAAATTATCCTCCATTTATGATCATGCTTTGAAAGACCAAGGATAGTCGCAAGAAATCAAGCACAATTCAGACACAAATTAAAGCCTTACAAGTCATTAAAGTCATGCTCAACCTTTTACCCTCACAAAGTATATATCAAGTGTATCTCTCAAAGGGTAATAGTGTATATAGTGATCACACTGATACTCGACATCTTACCAACGGATATGCTTGTCACCAAATCTCATCTCCACCACTGAAAAGTTGTCAACCGTCAAGAGGACTTTGGGGTTGTAACGTTAGGCTAAGGGTTAAGGGTAGGATAAATGATATATTTAAGTGACTAAGGGTTGTAGCAATAAATCTGAAAACAAATCAGTTCAAGATCCAAATTAATCATCTGACTTTTGAGATATTTAGAGCTCGGGATTTCTATCTCTATCACTTGTATATCGGCCTAAGCATATTGCTTATTTGTGGCTTCGATATTTTTTCTTTTCTTTTAAGCACATCGACTCTTTTGATTTTTCTTTTTGAATGAGTCGTTTTCTCTTTTTCTTTTCTTTTCTTTCTTTTCTTTTCAAGCTCTCTATTTTTTTTTCTTTTGAGTAGCAACTATGTTGCTTTTTACTCTTTTTCTCTCTTTCTTTTTCACAATCCCTTTCTCTATTTGTCAGATTCATAAAACGGACCAAAAACATGAAAAGCTTCCAAATTTAAGCTACGGCCAAAAGATAGATAAAATGAATGGGCTAAGGATATATATGTGGGTAAAGAAATGAAAAGGCTAAGGCTTAAAGGGGTTACAAGGGATAAAGTGTTAAAGATGAACACTTTCAATAAAATGGCTAGGCAAATCAGATAACCTTATAATGAGATTATCCGACGAAGGCTAAAAGGGTTAGAAACGAAGGCCTCTATAAGTGCAATGGTGACATACTTTCCTTATGTGGTCTCGACAAGCATTCAAAGTGACAAGTTCTACTTGGTTCAAAGTCGGTATCCTCACAGAAATGAATATATATAAGCAATGTAGGCTCAAACTCTCAAACTCTCAAACTCTCCACAAAATTTTTGAAAAAATCATGGATTTCGAAAAAATTTATGCCATATAATTCAAATCAAATCAGATAAGCAATTAAGGACAAACAAGCGAAAGTTTACTTAACCCCCCTTCCCACACTTAAAAATTGCAGTGTCCTCAATGCAATAACAATTAAAGCATGTATGCGGAAAGGTAAAAAGATAAAGAACGAATACTGCCTAGGTTAAGGAAACTGAAGCTCTGACGAACTACTGAAATCTGATTCGTACAACTGATTCGAGGGTCTACACACCAAAATCTGAAAAACTAAAAACAAAAAACACACAAACTAAAAAGAAAAATTAAAAATAAAAAGATAGTACGGTACAACCAAATCAAATCAATAATATCCAAACAAATCATCGAACCAAACAATCAATGGGGTCCATGGAATTGGTCCCACCACTGATCATAACTCTCGTAACCTGGAGGACTCGGGTCCTGTGGATGCCACACACCATACTGCGGTGGTGCTGATGGTCGGAACTGGGGGTCTGTGAAGAAACCCATCATCGACTGGTTCTGCCAGTCTAAAGATCTGTGCACCTGAACAAGATGATAATGCGTACGAGACGTGAGACCCTGAAAAGCTGTATAAGCGTCCCAGTCGGACGGTATCTGATGTGATCCCGAGGGTCCTGCCTCGTCCTGCTGCTGCTGATGATGTGGCTGCTGTGGCTCATGCATCTCCTGGTCCTCCGGCTCTACTCTCACTCCAGTCCAAACCCACGAACTACCAACTCCTCTCTCTATCACTCTCATCCCCTTCAGCTAGTTCTGGTCTATACGTCCTAACTCTCCCAAACAAGTCAATGAGGCTATCACCTCCGGTGTCAAAATCCCATGGGAAGAAGCTAGGCGGGTGATGTAGTGACCACCTAAAAGTCCGCTCGAGGTCCGGAATCCTCTAGCCCCAGTAAGAAAGTCTGCTATGATAAATGCTAGATGGGTGTGACGGTCTACGCTAACCAACTAATGAAGCAACCACAGCTCAAAATAGGGGTGAGCATCGGAACCGGGTACCCGCTTTTGGAACCGGAACCTCTATAGAACCGCCGGTTCTGGAACCGGAACCGATGTGAGTGGTTCCGGTTCCGGTTCCTAAAATACGGAACCGGTCGGGACCGGTTCCGGTTCCGGTTCTCATTTTTGTGGAACCGCTAACCGCCGGGTACCCGCCGGAACCGGTTAGGCTATATATATGTATATATTTATATATTAATAAAGGTAATTTTATATATATGATCATTATGTTTAATAAACTAAATTTAAAATTATTATTTTAACTTTTACATTACGCATAAACTTAAGACCACTTTTTCACTCGACTTATTTATTCTCTTTTTTCGATATTTTTATATCGTATTTAACATTTCAAGTTGTGTTTTTTGTTATTTTCATTTTCAAAAATTGTCGTAATTGTTTATATAGTTTTTATCGGATAAGTTTTCATCGTTTTACTATATATTTCGTTACGTTGTGACTATGTAATAACTAATAATTTCTTTTTTATAGCATAAAATATTAAAAAAAACATTTAAAAAATTAGACACCGGGTACCCGGTTTCGGAACCGGAACCGGCGGTTCGGGGACCGGTTCCCAAATATGAAGAACCGGTGCAACCGGTTCCGGTTCCGGTTCCTTCACTCTAGGAACCGCCGGTTCCGGTTCCGGTTCCATGAATTTTGGCCGGGTACCCGATTTTGCTCACCCCTAGCTCAAAATCCCCTATCTTGTCCTGACTGGACTTCCTCTGGTTTAGGGTGTAGGCTATCATCATATGTAGGACTCTATGCTCCGGGTCTACTAGGTTACCAGACTTGGTGTTGGACCGACGGTACGGCCGACGACCAAGCTGGCTCCATAACACGCTATAGTCTATACCCTCGGGTGGAGCTAGGGCGTACTGTCCTATGTAATCCTCAAAATAATCGGTCCTGACCATATCAAGTGTGTAAAGCTCAAGAGATACAGCGAACTGTGCTAAAGTCTGCCTAAACCATCGGCCACCCAGACGATAAATAATACAAGGCTGTCTCACGCTCTCTCTCCCTCGATCCTCGTCAAAGGAATAGGTCGCTATGAACTCTAAGGTCAACTCTCGGTAGATAGGCTCACGAAGGTCTAAGGCGGCCTTCCAAGCCATGCTACTAAGCTCACTCGCGGGTGCACTCGGGCCTCTCTCAAAATACCTCAGAATATGTCCTGCTGCCTGAATAGTGTGCAGAAATTCCCAGTCCAATGTTCGGCCAATCTCGATGTGGCGGCCCTTGATCTCATCAAGGTCCTTGATCAGCTTTTTCCGTTCGGCCTCAGCATACTGCGGTTGCGGCTTGAATCGCAAAAACTCGTGCTCGCCCGATGTGGTCCTAAGAGAACGGGTACGCTACAAAAACAAAAATCAAAAAGTCAATGCACATACTTGATAGAAATGAAGGTTTCCTTCCCACACTTAGTTTTTAACCACACTTTATTAAATTACTAAAGAGATGTGAACCTACAAAAATTTTAAAAGCCAAGAAATTTTGACCAAATAGGTTCCCACACTTAGAATTTAATTTATCCCCTTACAAAATATAAAATTAAGTAAAAAGGATAATATCAAGTGTTTTAAGCAAGTCATGCAAAATTTGGCCAAAAACATAACTTGTCGAAACAACTTGATAAAAGTGCAATTAATCACTTAGTGCAAGACGGAAACGCAAAATAAGCACGTATCAAGAACACATACTATCAAGAACAATTGCCAAAAAGAATAACTCAATCTTTCCACACTTAGTGTTTGACCGTATTTTACCATTTTGAAAACCGATGGGAACCCATTTTTTTTTTTAAATAATTTCTTGTTTGGTTTTGGGGTTCCCACACTTAAAATCTTGCAAAAAGTGGCGTTTCAAAAATAAGCATAAAACGGCGCCAAAAACTTGGGTTTTAAACCGAGGTGAAAAACTACAAGATTCCTAAAATCGCTTACGGTCACAACACCAAACAATGGAACGATAAAGTTGCAAAACAAACCAAGGCAACAATTCAAGAAATCGCAACTATCACAACGAACACTATCAAAAACCACAACTCATGTTTTTCGCCAAAATGAAAGATTGCATCTTCCCGTTAATAATTGACCACATTTTTATAAAACCAAAGTGACGAGAACCCGTTTTCAAAAAATGTGTAACTTTAAAGCTTTGCGCAAAATGGGTTCCCACACTTAAAACTTTTACCATCTAGTTTTTCAAAACAATTTGTACCCAAGAATGCCAAAAACTTGTCTAGATGGTAAAATAGCCTTCAAGCATCTTCGTTTAAAAACTTGTTTTATTAAAAAGCTTCTTGCTTGAGAATTTAGAAAATTGGTCAATTACCAACAACGAAAAAGATGACTACTTGAACACGCAAACATGGCGAAAAACACGGAATCAAGTAACAAGATGTAGCAATTACGCACACGATTAATTTTCCCAATAATCACCATCAAAACCTTAAGAAACCAAATTGGGAAAAACTAATAATGGAGCTTTATCAAGAACTTTTGCAAAATCATCCATCTAATCATGTTAGTAAGCTCTCAACATCAAAAGATTTAGCAAGTAAGCACAAAGAAAGGTCTTCCCCAACAATAACTTAACAATTTCATGTGAAAAACAATTTGGGGAAGAACACCATTAAAGCTCCAACAATGGAGTTCTCATCATCAACAACTTGATAATCCATGGAAATCAACTAATAAGCATGCTAGCAAGTTCAAACAACTTATAACATGCAACAATTAAGCACACAAATTCGGTTTCCCCCACCCATTACACAATTTACACACGAAATCAAATTGGGGGAAAACCTCCATGGAAAAACCGAAATTGGGGATGGAGAAGAAGAGAATTACCTTTTGAGCCATGGATTTGGACGAAATTGAACCTTAGAGATCAAAGAAAACTTATTTTCGAAAGTGGAGATGGTTTTCGCGGCGCTAAGACTAAACAGAAGTGAGCAAAACCCTAAGAATCGCGTTTTAAAAAGTGGGTCTGTCACTTGCTCGCGGCGCGAGGGGTTAAATCAGGACACAGTACAGAAAATCGAGGCTCGCGGCGCGAAGACCGAAAAAAAGTTACATTTTTGGTCCCTGCACTATTTTGGCGGCGCGAAACTTAAAATTTCGCGAAAGCGAAATGCTTTCTGTCCACAGTTCGAAAAAATTTTCTTTCAAAAATCGATTCGGTTGACTCCACTTGACTCTACTGACTCAAACTTAACTAAAACTAAAAGAAAAACTGAAAAACGACAAAACACAGGTTGCCTCCCGAGAAGCGCTTGTTTTTGTCTCGAGTCTCGAGCCTGACTCTGGGGTTATGCACCCTTGTTTGAAACCAAACACCCTCCACTTGCAATCAAGTTAGGGTGGTAATAGTGGTACATACCTGGGCTTACCGATTTACCTTTGTGTGATCCCCCAGGTAGAGTTGCGCACCACTTATCACTCCGGTTTGTGTTCTGTTTCTTTGCAGAATGATTGTACGGGATTGGTATCTTTGGAACTAGATCCTTTAGATACTCCATTATGTGCGTTGGTTCAACCAATTGCTTTTGGCAACTGGCTTTCCAAAAATGATCTCCGTACCAATTAACCTGACAGAACAAAGGCTCATTGTTAGTATCATCACACTCAGAAATTGGGAGATTTACCTTTGGCTGAATGGGGGGTAGATATTCTTTTGGAGTTTGTTCCTCATATCCTTCTTGCTTAAAGTCTTCGCCATCCGATTGTTCACCCATTGTTTCATCCTGTAAAATTAAAGAACTGTTAGAATCATCGGATTTAACAAATGGTTGACTTACCTTTTGTTTAGGAACGGATTGGTCCGGCGAGGCTTCTTCGGGTGTGGATTCATCGACTTGATCATCTTGCATTAGAGTTCCGATTCCATCTAGGCAGTCTTCATCATGGTATTCTTCCGTTGTATTAACCTGCCATGAAAGCTCATCGTCAGAATCATCAGAATCGGACCATGGTGGAATTACCTCATGTTGAGTCATAGATTGATCCATTGTGAAAGCTCTTCGATTCGTGTCGGCTCATGTAGTGTTGCAGACTCCTTTAGCCCGACTGTTTCCTCTCTGACTTCTTTCCTTGGGAGTGATGATAATTCGATCTCCGGTTCGACAACCTGCAGATTAGGAATTTGGTCAGTTTTGGGTATAGGTGGTCCCACAACAACCTTACCTCCTTTCGTAGCGGTAAACACTTCAGCTTGTTCGTCTATTTCCACATGAGGATATGCTCCCTTGACTTTTTGGATGAATTGGTCGGTACTTTTGTATATTCCTGCAACAAAATTCACGAACCCTTGGATTTGTTGTTCTTCGTTTGTGCTCGTCTTTTCTTGTTCTAAAAAAATGATGGAACAACTGTTCGATTATTCCGCCGCTCGGCTTAGATTGCGCAAGAATTGACTTCCAAGTGTGGCATTCCGTTGGAGGAGCGTTTCCGCAGTTTGTGCATTTGATTTGCGGCTCATCGGATGATGAAATCCCGTTCAGTTGTGCTGGTTTTCTCTCCTCCTCATCAGTGGACCAGTCTAGATAACGTGCCTCTAAGTCGTCCAGGAGCTTACGTGCTTCCGTAACTGTCTTATAATAAAAGATACCACCGCAAGATGAGTCTAACCATAATCGAGAATCGTTAGTCAACCCGACATAAAATATATCCATCACCTCTTTATCATCGATACCATGGTTTGGAAGCTTCAAGAGTAAATCCTTATATCTTTCCCATGCTTTCGCAAGATGTTCTTTTCCTTGTTTAAATTGCCGAATTTCGGCTTTTATTTTATTAACCTTGGAAATGGGAAAGTATCTTGACAAAAAGGCAGATTTTAAATCTTTCCAGGTCTTAATGGATCCTGGGGTTAATCTTTTAAACCAGTCTTTTGCCTTATTTGTCAAGGTAAAGGGAAATACTCTTAGTTTTACCTCATCTTTTGTAGTGTTGAATAGATCACAGATGTCTTCGAATGCTTCGAGGTGTTGATATGGTTCTCCGCTAGGTCTTCCGTCAAATGATATAGTGATGATCATTTTGATTAGTCCTTTGTTGATCTCCATATCTGCAACACAAGAAAAATCTCCGGAGTAGCACGAAAATATAAAAGAGAAAAATTAAAAATTAAAAGCTAAACTAGAAAGCAAATAACTTAATTGGGAATAAATTCCCAATCAAGGATCGATTAACCAACTAAACTCTAGTATCCAACTAAGCAACCATTTCCCGGCAACGGCGCCAAAAAACTTGATGCGGTAATTATTGTATATAAAAAGCGAAACAAGTTTTAACCTCTATAAAAGCCTAGCCACTGTCTTACCACATATACAGGCAAGCGTACCTGATCGTGAGTAATATAGTGTAGGAAAGTCCAGGTATCGTTCTTACCACTGGGAACGGTTAAGCTAGATGTCAACTAAAGCTATAATCAGTCAATCTAGAAAATGGGGGGTTTGCTTTTGAAAAGGTATTTTTAAAGATAAAAGACAAATAATAAATAATCCTAACCAAGAAGTGGAAAACTGACGAACAGACACACATTGAAGATAAATGAATCCATTATGGTTTACTTTCATAAGACATAGATTTATGATTGTTGTCAGAATTTAAGCAATAAAGCACCTGAACATGTTTATCTAAGATTATAAACCAGGTGATTGTCCTCCTAGTCCCAATACATAGGTCGTTTGTCAGACAATCTTGTACAGGTCATCCGATCCTAATTCTATTGCATGGTTTTCTACCTCCAGGTCGCTCTCGGTCCGAGTAACCACTTAACACAACTCTCCTGGTCAAAGGGTAGGTTAAGGTAGCTTGATTATCCTATCGGAGTCTATCTATTTTGGTCAAAACAGATACATCCATCCAATGAGTTCAAATAACCAAACAATATAAATCAGAACGGAATCCAAGACAACATTTAACAAATCATGCATCTAATTAATAAACTGAAATCCAAAGTATTCAAACCATAATGAAAACACAAATGGAATTAGTACATAGACATACTAATCGTAAATGCATAAACAAACCAAACTAAAGACCGGCCGGTTTGTCGCGGCATTCCCTCGAATCTCCTCCGTAGTCGATCATCGAGCCTCGATCTTCTTGGGTTGGAAACCCTAAGCGGCTCCCAATATCTAATCTAACCTAAACTAAGAGAGTGCTGGTGAATAATGGTGAATTTTGAATGATGATGCTGAATGACCCAAAGGCTGCATTTATAAAAAGCTCGTCAGAAGCCTTTTCGCGTTCGCAAAACGGCATTTCGCGGAGCGAAACACTTTATGAACAAACCCTAACTTTCTGGAAGCTTCCGATCGAGAAAACCCAGGCTTCGCGGCGCGAGCTCCTCCTTCGCGGCGCGAGCCTCCTCCTCGCGGCGCGAGCCATTTTCTTTGCAGCGCGAGTGAATTAAAAACGGCTTCCGAGATCTTCTGGAATATTCTTCTTGCCTTATCTGCTGAAGATCCGTCTTCTGGAGGAAGTTATCTGACTTAGAGAGCAAGGAAACCGTCTTAGGAGCCAAGAAAAGTCTGAATTTGCAAAGTCTGCACAAAAGTCTCCTTTTTGACGTTTTTCACCCTCTTTTTATACTTTTACGCTCAAGCACCTCCAAAACCTACAAAATCAGGATTTACACCTTTTTAAGTCAAACAGTATCAAAAACACTCTCAAAATAACTACAAAAGTGGGGAATTGATGCGAGTAAAACATGTATAATTTTGGAGTTATCACACACTTTATTAGGATTCTTTTGGTCGACAAAACCTTCTGGCTGATCCATATAGACATCTTCTTCCAAGAGTCCATTAAGAAAAGCGGTTTTGACATCCATTTGCCATGTCTCATAGTCATAATATGCGGCTATGGCAAACAATATCCTAATTGATTTAATCATAGCAACTGGAGAGAAGGTCTCGTCATAGTCAATACCATGAGTTTGAGTGAAACCTTTTGCAACAAGTCTTGCTTTATAAGTGTGTATATTACCATCCATGTCAATCTTCAACTTGAAGATCCACTTACTCCCTACAGTCTTACAACGAGGAGGAAGATTAACCAAGTCCCATACTTGATTCTCATACATGGATTGCATCTCAGCGTTCATGGCTTCACGCCATTTGTCAGATTTAGAATTTGACATAGCTGCCCGATAGTTGATAGGTTCATTGGAACTCATCAAGAAACATTCGTCAATGAGAAATCCATATCTCTCAGGTTCTTGACGAACTCTATCAGATTTTCGAACGCCTTGTGTTTCAATTGGTCCATGAACAACGATTTGTTCATCTTCAACAACTTCTTTTTGAGTACTAGTGCCAACTTGAGTTGCATCTGGCTGTGGTTCTTGATCTTCTTCAAGATCCACTTGCCTCCCACTTGCTTCATCATTTAGAAACTTTTTTTCTAAAAATTCAGCTCTTCGTGCAATAAAAATCTTATTCTCACTAGGGATGTAGAAGTAATAACCTAAACAATCTTTAGGGTACACTACAAATATGCATTTGGTAGATCTTGGACCGAGTTTGCTAGAAGCTTCTTGTTTCACATAAGCTTCGCAACCCCAAACCCTCATGGATAATAGGGATGGAACCTTTCCATGCCAGATCTCATACGGAGTTTTATCTACCTTTTTAGTTGGTGCCATATTCACAATACAGGCGGCAGTAAGTAGGGCATAACTCCAAAATGACAGTGGAAGAGTGCTTCGACTCATCATAGAACGAACCATATCAAGTAAGGTTCGGTTCCTCCTCTCAGACACACCATTATGCTGTGGTGTTCTGGGTGGAGTGAGTTGTGAGACAATCCCACAATTCCTAAGATGGTATTGGAACTCTTCACTGAGGTATTCACCTCCTCTATCTGAACGAAGGACCTTAATGGTTTTTTTGAGTTGATTTTCAACTTCACTTTGAAACAATTTGAACTTTTCAAATGCTTCATGTTTATGTTTCATTAAGAACACATAAACATAGCGACTAAAGTCATCAGCGAAAGTGATGTAATATCTTTCACCATATCTCGACATGACTTTGAATGGACCACATACATCAGTATGTATGATTCCTAACAAATCACTTGCCCTTTCACTTGAACCAGAGAAAGGGGATTTTCTCATCTTTCCACATAAACAAGATTCACATATTTCAAACGATTCATTATCATTTGCCTCCAAAAGTCCACTCTTTTGGAGTTGGGATATGTGCTTCTTATTTATATGGCCAAGACGACAATGCCATAGATAGGTTTGGTTAAAATCATATTTGATTCTTTTGGTGTTTACATGATAAATGGAATTAATGCTTGAAGAACAATCAAGGTTTAATTCATATATTCCATTAATAGGCCTTGCCTCAAAATAGAATATTCCTTTCAAAAAAGAGTGAATATTATCATCAACAAATTGATAATTAAAACCGGATTGTCTTAAACGCGAAATTGAAATTATATTGCGAGTTAAACTTGGAATATAACAAACATTGTCTAACAATAGGTACAAGCCATTTGGTAAACACATTTCAAAAGTTCCTATTTCTTGGACTGCAACTTTTGCTCCATTGCCCATGTGTAGTACCATATCGCCTGCCTTCAGTTTTTTACTCCTTCGAAACCCCTGTAACGAATTATAAATATGAGTTCCACACCCGGTATCAAATACCCAAGTAGTAGATGAAAAAGTAAATATTCCCATTTCAATCATGAAAATAGATATACCTGAAGTGCCCTCCCCGGCCTTCTTGGTTTTCAACCCAGCAAGGTAAGTGAGACAATTCCGCTTCCAGTGACCGACGACGCCACATTCAAAACATGCATCTTCGTTGGCCACTTTTTCCTTCTTCTTCGGCTGTTGGGGTTTGGAAACATTTTTCCTCTTTCCCTTACCACCTTGTGGTTTAGCCTTGAAGTTCTTGCCTTTGGTCTTCTTGATTTGTCCTTCCCGGATCATGAGCACTTGAGATGGTTTCTTTGGGATGTTCTTCTCGGCAGTTTTTAGCATCGAATGCAACTCCGAGATGGGCTTATCCCAACCATTCATGTTGTAATTCATGATAAAGATGTCATACGACTTTGGCAAAGAGTTAAGGATCAAATCCGTTGCCAAATCAAGTGGATAAGGAGAGCCTAGTCTCTCTAAATGATCCAATTGACTCTTCATCTTAAGAACATGAGTGCTTACATTTCCACCCTCCTCCATTTTAAAACCATGGAGCACTCGAACAGTTTCGAATCGCTCGGTTCTTGCTTTCTTTTCAAACATCTGTTTAAGATGTGCAATTATATCATATGCTTCAAGATGTTCCAGATCCTTCTGAAGGTCTAGAATCATCGTAGCAAGCATTAGGCATGCGACATCGATCGAGTCATCAGAATGCTTGACCCAGATGTCATGGGCAGCCTTTGGAGTAGTTTGGGGTTCTTCGGGAACGGGTTTCTCAAGAACATATTCCTTTTTTCTTGTTTTAGTACAATTTTTAGGTTGCGGTACCAGTCTAAGAAATTTGAATGGTTAAGTTTTTCCTTCTCAAGGATTGATCGGATTGACATTGGGTGAGAGTGATGTTGAACAACAGTAGTCGGTGGAGCCATCTACAAAATATTTACAAAGTTTTTATTTAGTATTTAGTTCTTTAAAATTAATACCCTTTTGTTTCTAAAACATTAATTTTTAAAGGCTAGAATCCAAGTTGCATAACAATTAAATGGTTAGGTGACTCACTTTATCCCATTCATTTAAATCAACAAGCTAAGTAACGATTTACTAATTACATCCAACTGTAATTTCTAGTTGCATGGGATCTTTAACAACATTTTGTTAACATGACATGTTTGATCCCATCTATGCCTCAGATCTCTTTTGTTTAGGTGACTCACTTTATCACAAAAGAATTCCAATCAAGTCATCTAATTAGAGAAACTTGTGTAATCGGTCTATAACTGTTATAGAAATCACGAATACACTTCGGCCACCAAAAGATAACACAAGTGGTTAGGTGACTCACTTTATCCCACAAGCATCTAACAAATGGTGATGCGAATGTTTCAAAATTTGGATGGCATAGACTTGCGTTTGAAAGGGATTTATAAATGTTTTATAATTCTAGTTTAAAACATCTGATATCATGGTTATTGCATGCATCCAATAAGTCATGGTATCAAAAAAAAATCACATTTTAGGTTCTATATAAATCTAGCTTTATATATTTCGACGCAATCAAATTTTAAAATTAATATCTTATATATTAAGTTCGACGTTTGAGCGTTATAGAACCATTTTGAACCTTTTAATAAAACTTCCTTTTATTATAAAGACGTAGAGTTCGGATAAGTTTCAAAATCACCATTTCAAACTTATTAATTTCAATATTTCAAAATTTGTCATAATAGAGCTTTCAAAACAAAACTATTTTATTTTAAGTCTGATTTTATACATCTTATGTTTAAAAGTCATATTTTGAAAACCAAACTCCATGTGATGATATTTATGTTCAAAATATTATCTAGCGTGCAAAATCCTATTTTACCAACCAAGCATAGTATTAACATAAAATTAAACATCACAAGCATGCATATGTGCATAAACCAAGCCATAAACTAGTGACATTTTGTGAGCCATCACAAAATGCCAAGTCCATTCCTAAAGGGACAAAAAGAACAAATCTTCTAAATGATGTTCTTCAAGCTCCCACTTGCTTAGACAACTCCTTGTAGCAAACTCTTGGAAAATCCATGGAAGTTGTAAAACTTCACAAAACCATGGGGTTGATTTTGATCTTCAAAATGGCCACCATCTTCAATCTTGTTACATTTTATATAAAGATAAACTAGTCTAAAACTAATATATTACTTACAAATAAACAAGATCAAAAATTAACTATTAAATTATTACATACCATATGAATAAAAGAATATTACAACCATTTTGAATAATCAACACAAACAACATCACAAAAGGTCCATGGCTTGTTTATGCACTCAAATATACATATAAACATAAAACAACTCTTTGTTTTTCTAAGACAACTTGTATGACCAAAAATGCGTGTAAACTTTTGGTCAAAAACAAATAATAACAATATTATAGTTGTCATAGAAAACATGTATAAACATATTCTTACAAAAGAAAGTTATCCATGTTTTCCAAAAACTAAGATCATCCAAATGACCAAAAAACAATCTAACCAAGCTTGCAAGATGGCTCTGATACCAATTGTTGGGTTTTATACAATTTTAGTTTCAAAAACTCATATTTAGCAACGGAAGCATATTAATCGTATAACAATAAAACTAGTTTTATTCCCAAACAAGGATCATCATGCAACACATGGAAAGATTAAACACAACCATAGAGAGAATAAGAAATAACAACCTTTGTAGATCTTTGAGTCCTCAAGGGGAGGTTTGATAGTTGATGAAGAAGGCAAAGATCCAAGCAAGAATCTCTCTATATGTATCCACCAACAAGTCACCAAACCACCTTGAAATGCTAGTTTCCACTTGTAAATATTGTTGTTCTTAAGCCTCAATAACTTATACCAAACAAGTTATAAAAGGAGAAGCAACAAAATCACTTAAATCTACACAACCATTGCTAGAAAAGTGAGAGAGGGAAGAAGCTTGGAAGCCTAAGGTTTTGATGCAAGAAGAGAAGAAAAAGAACTAGTTTATTTTTCATGCCAAAGCCTTCTTTATATACTTCCATCCAAGACAACTGCACCATGCCTTGAATTAATGCAAGTAAGGTCTTCCAAGTAGCATGTCCATGAGTAAGAAAGTCATCACAAGCCATCACTCCCATGCCATGAAACCCATGGTTTCATGATGAGAAGATGGCAAGGTAGTGTGATGTTTACTCAAGGTAAACTAGCTAGTTCCATGTATATTATTAACTTCCATTCCATATGCTTTCTAAGGTTCCAAAATAATGTACATGACATAAATATTCATACCTTATGAATATATCTAGTTTTTGCTATTTTAATTATTATTTCCAATAAACAATGATTCCCAATTTAAATACAAGTGTTAATTATATTTATTAATAATCAAATTACTTAATAAATAATCAATTAGTGTTTACTTGTTTTATGGTGTGACCCTATAGGATCATATGTTATTTACCAAATATCATTACATAATGAATCTTGAGCATAAAAGATCTTTCAGTTACCACTGCTGATTGAAGATTACTACTGCTTTTGTGTTACCACTGCTGAAGAATTGCGATAAGGGAAGGATTGTGCAGATTAGAAGATATGGACAAGATACGATTATCTTGGAGAAGTTATAGAGATTATCTTGTTTAGATTTACTTTCCTTATTGTAATCATGTAACTTGTATATATAGCTGATAGGTCTTAGATGTTAAGATACGAGTTCATAAGTTTTTGTTTAGAATTAGAAGCCTCAAGATTATTCTTGAATCCCTACAATTGAGAAGAGTTGCACGTCTGGTTTGAGCCTGTTCAAATCAGATTGGGGCTTTAGTTGTAATCATTAAACTTGTGATTAATGCACAATCTCTTTTGCAATTCATTATTAATTCATTCATTCAAAGTGTTATTCCGCAAACTACTTTGATTTAGTTTTCTGTTCTTGTTAATTGATCCTGACAAGTGGTATCAGAGCTAGTTTAATTCAGAAAACCAATTAACAATGGATACTCAGGAAACTGTTTTGGTCTCAAAAGTCCCCATGCTCAAACCCAATGAATTTGACATGTGGAAAATCAGGATCCGTCAATACATGCTTCTCACAGACTATGGAATGTGGGAGGTAGTTGAAAACGAACCTGGTACTGATGAAGAAGCTGCTGAAGGTGGAGCAAGACCCCCTCCCAGATCTGATGCTGACAGAAAAAGAAGGCAAACAGAGATGAAGGCTTTAAGTACTCTGTTGTTGGCTATTCCCAATGAATACCAACATCAATTCAGTAGCTGCACATATGCTAAAGCTCTCTGGACTGCTTTAGAGAAGAGGTTCTCTGGAACCAAGAGCACAAAGAGGAACCAGAAGGCCATTCTGAAGCAGCAATATGAGAACTTCACATCTCTGAAGAATGAATCTATGACACAAACCTTTGATAGATTCAACAAGCTAATTGGAGAACTTGCCACTGTGGATGTGAAGATGGACAAAGATGATGTGAATAGAAAATTCCTCAGATCTCTTGGAGAGGAATGGACTATTTATACTGTCTCATTCAGACAAGGGGATGATCTAGAAGACAAAGAGCTTGAAGATCTCTACAATGATCTCAGGATCTTTGAAGCTGAAGTGGAGACAAAGAAGAAGCGTATTGGATACTCTCACAATGCTGCTCTTCTTTCTTCTGAAAACCCTAGCTCTTTCAATGCTACTGCTTTCACTAATACCACTGCTTCTTATAGTAATACTGTTGCTAATGAAACTGTTTCTAACAAGAACTCTTGTTTATCTCAGGAAACCAATGATGATACTGTTCTGGAAGCATTCATAGCAAGCCATGTCAAATCATCACCGATTAATGATGATTTGGAACAAATCAATACAGATGATCTTGAAGAGATGGATATCAAGTGGCAGATGGCTATGCTTACCCTGAGAATGAAGAGGTTCATCAGAAGAACTGGAAGGAACAACTTTGATGTCAAGAGAGGTGACAGAGCTGGATTTGACAAATCAAAGGTGAGGTGTTATAAGTGCAATGAACCAGGGCACTTTGCAAGAGAATGCAAGGGAGGATCCACAAACCATCAAAACTCTGGAGGAGGTTCTTCACAAGCCTCCAGATTCAACAACAGAGGAAACAGCCCTAGTTCATCCCAAGCACTAGTTTCACAAGAGGGACAAGGGTTTGATTGGAGTGATCATGCAGAGGAAGCAGTTCAAAATCAAGCACTCATGGCTGAAATCAAAGAATCTGAAATCCCAACAGAGGTATCTTCCAAACTTTGTTCTGATTCTTGTTTAGAAACTGTGAAAAAGTACATGGATCACAATCAGTCCATAAGTGATAGTATTAAGAAGATGGAAAGAGAAAGGAGAGAGTATGTTAAGATCATTGACAATCTGGAGGATCAAATAAAGGCCTATAAAGCCAATGAACTTCAATTTGAATATGATCATAACTACTGGAAGTGGGAAAAGAACGAATATGAGAGAAAGCTGTCCAAGGATAGGGAAGAGTTGGAGTGTGCTAAGAAAGATTTGACTAAAGCCAAAGAAGACCTAGAAAAAATTTCAAAGTCCTCTAAGGCTTTAGAGTCCATCATAAAAGCTCAAGTCACTGATGACTTGAAGAGGGGAATAGGATACAACAATACCCCTCCACCCTATAACCAGAACTATATTCCTCCTACCGCTGATCTGCTTGATAGGATGGACAGAGGAGAACTGAAAAAAAAGGATTAGATAGAGTAGATCCAGTGGACACTGAGGAGGAATCTGATGAGAAAAGCTCAACTGAGACCATTCCTGAAGACAACCACATTCTTGCTAATGAGAAGGGTGGCATGCCATTTGTTCCTAGCAAACAAGTAGAGACCTCTAGGAAAGACAAGGGAAAAGGAGTGATTTCCTCAAAGAAGGATAAAGGGAAGAAGATTGAGACAACTAGACAAGAGAATAGGAAGGACCACTATACTCAAAGGACTGTAGTTGATCCTGGTACTTCCTCACAGTCTCAAAACAAAAATCATCCAAGAGGGAATAAAAGGAATTGGAACAATAAATGGGCACAATGTCATGGTGTTGATCTAAGCAAGATAAACAGACCAAAACCATGTTTTATCTGCTGTAAGACCAATCATCTAGCAAGAGACTGCAACTTCAATCCAGTTAACCAAAGAAACAGTTTTCAAAAATTATCAGACAACTGGATTGGAAAGCCTCAAGCTAGAAGATTTGATCCTACTCACAAGAGAGTTGTTCCTCATCCAAACAGGCATAGTCAACCTAAAAGAAAAGTTCAAAAGAAAAAGGTTGAAAAGAAGTCTGTTAAGTTGGTTACTAAATGGGTACGAAAAGCCTCACTCAGTAATACTACAACTTCTACAAGCAGTGGTAATACCAGTGTTGCTTCTGACAGCAGTGGTAACAGTCACAACAGTGTAGAAGTTAACACTGCTGCTAGCAATAACAGCAGTGGTAACTCAAACACTGTTACCACTGAAGGATCTTCATTGAGAAAGCCCATTATAACCAAATATTCCAGTCATGTGATTCCAAGCAAAGATTACGTGCTAAAGCTTAACAGATTAGCAGAGTATAACTATGTTAATGAAAAGGGTGAACCCAAGACCATATTGGCTTGGGTTCCCTCAAGACACTAACTGTTTCATTTTATGTGCAGAGCAACCAAGGAAGAAGGAGCAGTCTTTGGCATGTGGATAGTGGTTGCTCTAGGCACAGGACAGGTATCATGTCCCTACTTGAAGACTTTAAAAAGTTTGAGGGTGGACATGTTGCCTTTGGGGATAATCCAACTGGAGGTAAGATAAGTGGAAAAGGTAAGGTATCAAAAGGTAAGATGACCTTTGATGATGTATACTATGTGGAGCAGTTGAGATACAATCTGCTGAGTGTCTCACAAGTGTGTGACAAGAAGTTTGGTGTATTTTTCACTCATACTAAATGTCTCATACTTGCTCCTGGTTTTAAAATAGATGAGAGTCAGGTAATGCTTAGGACTCCTAGGAAAGATAATGTTTACTGTTTGGACATTGAAGATGCTTCTTCTTTATCATCCTTAAATTCTTTATTTTCAAAAGCATCTGTGAGTGAATCATCACTGTGGCATAGGAGGATGTGCCACGTGAACTTTAAAAACATGAATTTACTTGTCAAAAACAACCTTGTAAGAGGTTTGCCTGCAAATGAATTTTCAAATGATGATCATTGTGTAGCTGTCTTAAAGGTAAGCAACACAAATCTTCTCACAAGTCCAAAGAAGTAAACACTATCTCATCACCTTTACAGTTGTTGCATATGGATCTTTTTGGTCCTACCAATGTGATGAGTATAGGCAAGAAATCCTACTGTCTTGTGATAGTTGATGATTACTCTAGATTCACTTGGGTATACTTTCTAAGAACAAAGGATGAGACAAGTGGACTGATCAAACCCTTTGTGACTAGAATGGAAAACAAGACAAATCTAAGAGTGAAAATCATTAGATTAGATAATGGAACTGAGTTTAAGAATGCTGATCTAAACAGTTTTTGTGAGGAAAAAGGTATTGAGAGACAATACAGTGCTCCCAGAACTCCTCAACAGAATGGTGTTGCTGAGAGGAGAAATAGGACACTGATTGAGGCTGCAAGAACTATGTTGGCTGATTCAAAACTTCCAATTACTTTCTGGGCAGAAGCAGTTAACACTGCCTGCTATGTTCAAAACAGAGTTCTTATAGTCAAATCAAAAGGCAAGACACCCTATGAACTTTTTGAGAAAAAGAAACCCTATATAGGATTTTTAAAACCGTTTGGGTGTCCTTGCTCAATTCTTGATACCAAAACTCACTTAGGCAAGTTTGACAGTAAATCTGATGATGGATTTCTTGTAGGATATTTTTCTCAAAGCAAAGCTCTCAGAGTGTTTAATAATTCTACCAGAATCATAAAAGAAAGTGACAACGTCAAATGCAATGAGAACACTCCTAACATACCTGGAAGTGGTCCCAATTGGTTGTTTGACATTGATTCACTAACTAACTCTTTGAATATGAGCAATGATGTGAATACAGGTTCAGGTACAGAGTAGATCCAGGAAACAAGTCCTCCATTTGTTGTATTTCCCATGCCACTAACAGATACAAATGATGTCTGTACTACTGAGGAGACAAAACCTATTCAGCAAATGGAACCTGAGAATGATGAGAAGAATGAGGATCAGCAAACTGAGGAAACTTCCCTCTCTGACAACATTGAAGTCATACCTGTTTCAGATGAGGGACCTCAATGGGATCAAGAACCAGAAGTGAATGATTCAAATCTAGGGTGGATTTACCTGAAGAACCCCTGCATCTTACAAGAACTCAGAAAAATCATCCACCTACACTAGTGATAGGAGACATCCAGTCTCCTATGATTACTAGAAAGCAAAGCAAGGCTATCACAAATTCACAATCAGGGATGATTTCTGTTTTTCTCTCACAAACAGAACCCAAGAAGGCACTTGATGCAATGAAGGATCCCAGCTGGATTGAAGCCATGCAAGAAGAATTGTTGCAGTTTGTCCTACAGCATGTGTGGGATCTAGTGGATTTACCAAGAGGACATAGGGTGATTGGCACTAAGTGGATTTTCAGGAACAAGACTGATGAGAGAGGAATTGTTATAAAGAACAAAGCCAGATTGGTAGCTCAGGGATATACACAAGAAGAAGGAATAGACTATGATGATGTATTTGCTCCAATTGCCAAAATTGAAGCCATCAGGCTATTCTTGGCCTTTGCATCTTACAAAGGATTCAAAGTCTATCAGATGGATGTCAAGAGTGCCTTTCTCTATGGCACAATAGATGAAGAGGTGTATGTCAGTCAACCACCTGGGTTTGAAGACCCCAAATACCCTGATAAAGTTTACAAGTTGAGGAAAGCACTGTATGGTCTTCATCAAGCACCTAGGGCTTGGTATGATACCTTGTCCTCCTATCTGTTGAAGAACAAATTTGAGAGAGGATTAATTGATAAGACCTTGTTCATCAAGAGAACAAAGACTGATATGCTTCTAGTGCAGATCTATGTAGATGATATCATCTTTGGATCTGCAAAGGATGATATGTGCAAGGAGTTTGAGGAGCTGATGCATAATTAGTTCAAGATGAGTTCTATGGGAGAACTCACCTTCTTTCTTGGGTTACAGGTCAAGCAGAAGGTTGATGGTATCTTTATCAATCAGTCTAAATATGTGGCATCTATGCTTCAAAAGTTTGGGATGAATGATGCAAAGCCAGCTAGCACACCTATGGAAACACACAAGCACCTCACTACTGATGTTGAGGGGGAGAAGTTGATGTTCATCATTATGGATCCATGATTGGGTCCTTGATGTATATTACAGCCTCCAGACCTGATATTATGTTTGCTGTTTGTGTTTGTGCCGGGTATCAAGTTAGGCCAAAGGAGTCACACCTACATGTAGTCAAAAGGATATTCAAATATCTCAAGGGTCAACCTAGATTGGGTCTTTGGTACCCTAATGACTCTTCATTTGATCTGGTGGCTTATACAGATAGTGATTATGGAGGAGCAAACCTAGATAGAAAGTCAACATCAGGAGGATGTCAATTCTTGGGAGGAAGATTGGTCTCATGGCAGTGCAAGAAACAAACCACAGTTTCACAGTCAACAACTGAAGCTGAATACATAGCTGCATCTCAATGTTGTTC
The DNA here is from genome assembly GCA_030169165.1 of Centaurea solstitialis. Taxonomy (NCBI): domain Eukaryota; kingdom Viridiplantae; phylum Streptophyta; class Magnoliopsida; order Asterales; family Asteraceae; genus Centaurea; species Centaurea solstitialis. Next base: position 46,575,269 of record CM058046.1, on the reverse strand, counting down.
ACAAGCTCTATGGATTCAGAATCAGATGCAAGATTATGGGCTTTCCTTCTTACAGACACCAATCTACATTGACAATAACAGTGCTATTAGCATTGTTAACAACCCTGTCAAACACTCCAAGACCAAACATATAGAGATCAAGTACCATTTTATCAGAGATTGTAATGAAAAGAAGTTGATTCAAGTTTTGAAAGTCCACACTGATGATCAATATGCAGACCTATTTACAAAAGCCTTTGATGTAGGCAGGTTTACATTTTTGGTTACAGGTGTTGGAATGATGAACTCTGAATAACTTTCTTCTTGTTACTTTATTTCTTGTACCATCTCTGTATATTTTTGTCTTTCTTCTTTGCTTTATTTGTTTCCTTCATAACTTAGGGGTCAACTAACAATTTTGTATATGGTGTAGGTAAAGGTTGGGGTCAGCAGTTTGGTCAATTAGTACAAGTGTAATTACCACCGCTAGCACTATCGCCCATTACCACCGCTAGCACTATCGCCCATTACCACCGCTAGCACTATCGCCGATTACCACTGCTAGTTATTAGTCACCCTTGCTTGCTGTCTGATGCGGTAATTATCATACATAAAAAGCGTAACAAGTTTTAACCTCTAATGCCTAGCCACTGTCTTACCACATATACAGGCAAGCGTACCTGATCGTGAGTAATATAGTGTAGGAAAGTCCAGGTATCGTATCTACCACTGGGAACGGTTAAGCTAGATGTCAACTAGAGCATTAATCAGTCAATTTGGAAAATGGGGGGTTTTGCTTTTAAAAAGGAATTTTATAAGATAAAAGACAAATAAACAATAATCCTAACCAAGAAGTGGAAAGCTGACGATCAAACACACATTGGAGATAAGTGAATCCATTATGGTTTACTTTCATAAGACATAGATTAATGATTGTTGTCAGAATTTAAGCAATAAAGCACCCGAACATGTTTATCTAAGATTATTAACTAGGTGTTGGTCCTCCTAGTCCCAATACTTAGGTCGTTTGTCAGACAATCTAGTACCGGTCATCCGATCCTATTTCTATTGCATGGTTTTCTACCTCCAGGTCGCTGTCGGTCCGAGTAACCACTTAACACAACTCTCCTGGTCAAAGGGTAGGTTAAGGTAGCTTGATTATCCTATCGGAGTTATCTATTTTGGTCAAAACAGATACACCCAACCAATGAGTTCAAATAACCAAACAATATAAATCAGAATAGAATCAAAGACAACATTCAACAAATCATGCATCTAATTAATAAACTGAAATCCAAAGTATTCAAACCATAATGAAAACACAAACGGAATTAGTACATAGACATACTAATCGTAAATGCGTAAACAAACCAAACTAAAGACCGGCCGGTTTGTCGCGGCATTCCCTCGAATCTCCTCCGTAGTCGATCATCGAGCCTCCATCTTCTTGGGTTGGAAACCCTAAGCGGCTCCCAACATCTAATCTAACCTAAACTAAGAGAGTGCTGGTGAATAATGGTGAATTCTGAATGCCTAAACTGAATGACCCAAAGGCGGTATTTAAAAGAAGCTAGTCAGACCCCGTTTCGCGTTCGCGAAACGGCACTTCGCGGAGCGAAACACTCAACGAACAAACCCTAATTTTCTGGAAGCTTCCGATCGAGAAAAGCCAGGCTTCGCGGCGCGAGCCCTTTCTTCGTGGAGCGAGTGGATGCTTCACGGCGCGAGCAACATCCTTCGCGGCGCGAGCAATGTAATTCCAGCTTCCGAGATCTTCCAAAATATTCTCCTTGCCTTATCTGCTGAAGATCCGTCTTTTGGAGGAAGTTATCTGACTTAGAGAGCAAGAAAACCATCTTAGGAGCCAAGAAAAGTCTGAATTTCAAAGCTTGCACAAAAGTCTCCTTTTTGACGCTTTTCACCCTCTTTTTATACTTTTACGCTCAAGCACCTCCAAAACCTACAAAATCAGGATTTACACCTTTTTAAGTCAATCAGTATCGAAAATACTCTCAAAATAAAGATAAAAGTGGGGAACTGATGCGAGTAAAACATGTATAATTTTGGAGTTATCAAAATTCCCACACTTAAGATTTGCTTGTCCTCAAGCAAACATCTGATAAAATAAGAAAGATAACGAGAAAATTATTCTCCATCTATGATCATGCTTTGAAAGATCAAGGATAGTCGCAAGAAATCAAGCACAATTCAGACACAAATCAAAGCCTTACAAGTCATTAAAGTCATGCTCAACCTTTTACCCTCACAAAGTATATATCAAGTGTATCTTTCAAGGGGTAATAGTGTATATAGTGATCACACTGATACTCGACATCTTACCAACGCATATGCTTGTCACCAAATCTCATCTCCACCACTGAAAAGTTGTTAACCGTCAAGAGGACTTTGGGGTTGTAACGTTAGGCTAAGGGTTAAGGGTAGGATAAAGGATATATTTAAGTGACTAAGGGTTGAAGCTAAAAATCTGAAAACAAATCAGTTCAAGATCCAAATTAATCATCTGGCTTTTGAGATATTTAGAGCTCGGGATTTCTATCTCTATCACTTGTATATCGGCCTAAGCATATTGCTTATTTGTGGCTTCGATATTTTTTCTTTTCTTTTAAGCACATCGACTTTTTTGATTTTTCTTTTTGAATGAGTCGTTTTCTCTTTTTCATTTCTTTTCTTTCTTTTCTTTTCAAGCTCTCTATTTTTATTTTCTTTTGAGTAGCAACTATGTTTCTTTTTACTCTTTTTCTCTCTTTCTTTTTCACAATCCCTTTCTCTATTTGTCAGATTCATAAAACGGACCAAAAACATGAAAAGCTTCCAAATTTAAGCTACGGCCAAAAGATAGATAAAATGAATGGGCTAAGGATATATATGTGGGTAAAGAAATGAAAAGGCTAAGTGTAACGTCCCGTTTTCAAGTTTAATTAATTAAATGGTGTTAACAATAGTTAGTGATTCAATTAACTTGTTTTGTAGAAGTCCAAGGGTTAAAGTGTAAATTATGGAACTAGAGGGGGATGATTCCAGCATGCAAATAAGAGGGAATTTATAACCCTAACTCTCCTTAGTCGGTTTCCAGAGACGTACGAGAAGGAGTAGATGAGCGAATTGGAGAGGAAGGGAGAAGGGCCGATTGAAGGTCTTTGTGGAGCATTTGGCTTAGGATTCGTCTTCAATTGAAGTTAAGGTATGATTTCTAAGGTCTTGATGTATTCAATTGAGGTCCAATTCATGTAAAGTTTGAGTTAGAAGGGTAATGGGAAAGGATGATCAATTGATCATCTAAAGCCTTGTAATCATTGAGTTTGATGTGGAATTATGATTCTACAATCATCACTCGGCGTAGTTTGGGTCAAATTAGTTGCATATAAGTGTTGTTTATTGACCCTAGTTGAAGTGTTATATGTTTGGGACCTCTGTAAGTCGAGTAGGTGAGTTTTGGTGTGAAAATCGAAGCAAAAACGCGAGTCGAAAACCCCAGGAGAATCCCGCGACTAGGCCCGCGACCTGAGGTCGCGGGGTCCAGGTCGCGCAACTCTCTGGATGGTTTTTGACTTTTTGCGTTTGCAGTCCTTTTCGGGATTTGGCTTTGGGCTTCCCTTAAGGATGTTTATAGATGAATGTGGGTAGATTTTGAGGTCAATTGAGCAAGTCTAGCTATGGCTACGACGAGCTTTTCGGTATCGAGTGTATAGTGTCCGTTATGAGTAAGTTTTGATAAGAATTGGCATGTGAAATGTGTTTAGGTGTTACGAGGTGACAATTGAAAGTACCGTGAGCTAGTTGTGATCATTCCAAGGTGAGTTCACTACCTAGCTACCTATTTGTCGTATGTGTATGATGATGAGACATGTAATTGCTTTATGTTATGTATGTTTCCCCTTTGGGGATATGATCTCCCTTCGGGGATATGGAGTTTCTTCTTGTTTCGGGTTTAGCCGAAGGGAAGATAGTGCAAGAGGCACGTACGTGGTTATATGATTTTGTTATTATGTATGTATGATGATAGTTGGTTAGGTGTGTTCTCACTAAGCTTTCCGCTTACCCCGTTGTTGTTTATTTCTTTTAGATGCAGGTCCTTCCCGTAAGGGAAAAGAAAAGGTCTGAGGCTCCGGGTTCCGCAAGTTCAGTCCATGAGTGGAAGAGTAAAGTGATCGAGAGTTTTAATGAATTCCAGACTACTTTTTATTTTAACTTGATATTTTGGTTGGTTTAATTAGACAATACTTGTGGTTTTGCTCGGTTGAGCTAGAATTGATCCATAGGGTGTTAGATGTTGCTTTTATTTCAAATGCTTGGGACTAGTTTCCGTTTTTCCTTAATGAATGGTTACTTTCTAGTTAAACAGTTTTGAAATTTTGAGTGTTACAAATTGGTATCAGAGCCTAGGTTTAAGGGATTCGAGTATTCACATATGGTGGATACTTGAACTTAAACCAATGCTCTTGTTTTCTTAAGATAAAAGTAACCAACGATGTCTTTACTTGAGAAAGGGTTTAAGGGACTGAACTGCGAGCCGGAGCATCAGAACGGGGGTGAGCACACTAAACCCTATCTGTGTTTAATATGTTGATTTATGTTGTCATGATTAATGCTTAAAATGTGATTTATGGTATGATATGCTAGTAACGAACATAAGTTGCCTGATAGACAACATGTACCACTATGATAGCGACTGAATTGTGGGCATTGCATGCGAGCCTTAAATAGGCTAGTGATACTTGCTATGAGTAGAAAAGCATGTGGATGTTATGTGAATAACTAGTAGGTGAGCCGTTAGGCTCTAGTGTGAATAATTGTGTGGGACGACTAGTTAGGGAATGGAATTTCTGTGATGGTGTTAAGGCTATGTATGTAGGGTGTATTTACAAGGATACAAGGGCCCGTATCATTGCAAATATATTGTACATATCATGGAATTAACATAGTTACCGAAGTGACAAGAACTAGCTAAGTTGTTTTAGGGGTAGTAGCATGTAGGACACGCATATGTCCTTAAGGCAGTCAGGTGGATCCCCATAAGAAACATGTATAGAGGAAATGTTTGAAACTGATAGTCTTGTGTTTATTGAATCAGTATGGTTAGACCGAGCAAAAAGGGAGCCACTGGTCAGGAGGATGCCGACACTGGAAATTTGAGGGAACTGATATCCTCAGAGGTCGGTGAGGCATTACAGGATTTGCTGCCGGGGCTTTTCGCCCAATTGAAAGATGATATGAGAAAGGAGATTCGATCGCAGGTAGAGGCGGTCGTGGGTGATCGGGCCAGTGGTTCTGGGGGCTCGAGTAGTGAGCAACCTAGGAGTGCTAGCTACAAGGACTTCATGGCTTGCCAGCCACCGCAGTTTGATGGGCAGAAAGACCCCATTGCCAGCACCCGTTGGCTAGCTGACGTCGAGGGTGCATTTTTTACTTGTGCCTGTTCCGAGGAGGTAAAGGTTCGCTATGCTGCGAACCTGTTGAGGAAGGCTGGTAAGGACTGGTGGAACATCATCAACAAGTCCCGATCAGCTGAGCAGATCGCGGCTATGACATGGGGGGAATTTACTGAGCTGTTCAAGGAGCAGTATGTATCACAAGTGGAAATCGAGCGGCTGACGAGCGAGTTTCTCCAGATGAAGCAGACCACTGAATCGGTGAATGAAATCACCGATATGTTCTTGGCACGTTCGGTCTTCTGTCCGGACTATGTGAAGAATGAACGGACTAAGAAATACCGTTACTTGGAGATTTTGAAGCCCGAGATACGCGAGTTCGTGGCGACGTCTCAGTGCAAAACCTTTTCAGGAGACGTATGAGATGGCTCGGATGAGAGAGCTAGAGTTAGAGAGGCCAGACAGGAAGAAAAAGACCGAGGCAGCGCCGGTATCGACCCAGCAGGCCAAAAGGCCCAAGCCGCTCGGGCCAAGAGTTGAGGTGAAGAAGGAGGTTCCACGATGTGTTACTTGTGGACGTATGCATTGGGGCGCTTGTAGATTGGGTTCGGGAACGTGCTTTAAGTGCGGGAAAACGGGCCATATGAGTCGGGATTGCAAGGAGACCGTACGCATGTGCTTTAAGTGCCTCGAGTTGGGCCATATCGCAAGCCAGTGCCCTAAGGCCGGCCCGACTCAGTCTTCTGGAGCGGTACCTGTCAAGACCGCGGAAGCAAGCACCATGAAGAAAGTAGATCCACCTCGCACTCGAGCTCGTGTTTACCAGCTGACGGCCGAGGAGGCCAAGGAGGAGCCGGATGTGGTCACAGGTATCTTTTCTGTTAATTCTGTACCTGCTCTCGTGTTGTTTGATTCGGGAGCTAGTAAATCGTTTGTATCGCTATCTTTTTGTAAAAGTTTTACGAATGTAAAAGGTAGACTAGATAAACCTTTAGAGGTAGAGATAGCGGCTGAGGAGTATCGGTTATGTAGGGATGTTTATAGGAATAATGTAATAGAGATAGGTGGTGTAAAGTTCAACATTGATCTCATCCCGATTCCTATGAGGGAGATCAATGTTGTAGCTGGGGTAGATTGGATGAGTCGTAATGGGGCTCACATTGATTGTGAGTTTGAGCGGGTAGTAATTCGGAACCCAAGTGGGGGAGAAATAGTCGTCGAAAGTGAAAGAAAGAAAAGGTTACCAAGAATGTGTACCATGGCGAAGGCAAGGAAACACGTTCTCCGAGGAGGCAGCAGTTATTTGGCGTTTGTGATTGATAGCCGAGTTGAGCCGAGAAAGAAGACGGTAGCAGACGTACCTGTAGTCAGTGAGTATCCGGATGTATTCCCGGATGACTTGCCTGGCGTCCCTCTCGAGAGACAGGTGGATTTCTGGATTGAGCTAGTTCCGGGGGCGACACCGGTAGCTAAGGCTCCGTACCGGTTAGCACCTCCGGAGATGATGGAGTTATCAAAGCAGCTGGGGGAGCTTTTGGACAAGGGGTTCATCCGCCCAAGTACCTCACCTTGGGGAGCCCCTATCCTGTTTGTAAAGAAGAAGGATGGGTCGATGCGGATGTGTATCGACTACCGAGAGCTAAACAAGCTCACGGTGAAGAACAGATACCCACTGCCGAGGATCGATGATCTCTTCGATCAGCTTCAGGGAGCCGCATGGTTCTCGAAGATAGATCTTCGCTCCGGGTACCATCAGTTGAAGGTTAGAGAGGAGGATGTGCACAAGACGGCATTCCGCACTCGTTATGGTCACTTCGAGTTTGTGGTGATGCCATTCGGGTTAACGAATGCGCCGGCAGCTTTCATGGACCTGATGAACCGGGTCTGCAGGCCGATGTTGGATAGATCGGTGATCGTATTCATAGACGATATACTGATCTATTCGAGATCGAAGGAGGAGCATGTGGAGCATTTGCGAGAGGTTTTGGAGGTCTTGCGTAAGGAGAAATTGTACGCTAAAATCCCCAAATGCGACTTCTGGTTACAAGAGGTCCAATTTCTCGGGCATCTGGTGAATCGGGAAGGCGTAAAGGTAGACCCAGCGAAGGTAGAGGCAGTAATGAAGTGGGAGACCCCGAAGACTCCCACTGAGATTAGGAGTTTTCTTGGATTGGCCGGATACTACCGCTGGTTCATCCAAGACTTCTCCAAGACAGCCGTTCCGTTGACCAAGCTGACAAGAAAGAATGAACGGTTCGTGTGGGGTGTTGAGCAAGAGGCGGCGTTTGATACTTTGAGGAGGAAGCTATGCGAGGCTCCGGTGTTGACCTTACCGGAGGGAGTCGAGGACTTGACAGTCTACTGTGATGCCTCTTATCACGGGTTAGGCTGCGTCCTTATGCAGAGGGGGAAGGTGATAGCCTATGCGTCTCGCCAGTTAAAGGCACATGAGGCGAATTACCCGACCCATGATCTTGAGCTGGTGGCAGTCGTTTTTGCGCTTAAGTTGTGGAGGCACTACCTTTATGGGGTTCGTTGTACCATCTATACGGACCACAAGAGTCTCCACTACTTCATGGATCAGCGGAACCTCAATATGAGGCAGCGTCGGTGGTTAGAGGTGATAAAGGATTATGACTGTGAAATCCTCTATCACCCGGGGAAGGCGAACGTGGTGGCGGACGCCTTGAGTCGGAAGGGGAGCAGTTTACTTCTCCGAGTGCCATGTATGAGGATGACCGTATCGGCTTCCTTAATTGAGTTGATACGTCAGTCTCAAGAGGAGGCGGTAAAGCAGGAAAATCAGCGAAAAGAGAGAATTAAGGGGCAAGTGGATCAGTTAGTGGCCGACAGTCGGGGGTTACTGACCCGTTACGGCCGGGTGTGGGTCCCAGTTTCATGTGAGGCGAGGCAGACTGTTCTTGATGGGGCGCACAGATCGAAATTCTCAATTCATCCTGGTGCCACGAAAATGTACCGAGACTTGAGGGCGAGCTATTGGTGGCCCGGTATGAAGAGAGAAGTGGCAAGGTACGTGGAGAAGTGCCTGACGTGTTTGAGGGTCAAAGCAGAGCATCAGAGGCTACACGGGAAACTCCAACCCTTGGAGATACCCGAGTGGAAGTGGGAGCACGTGACCATGGATTTTGTTACCGGATTACCGACGACGGTCCGGAAGCACGATGCCATTTGGGTGGTGGTAGACCGACTGACGAAGAGTGCCCACTTCATTGCGATCAGGGAGGCTTCCTCTTCGGAGGTGTTGGCGGACATCTATGTCCGGGAGATTGTGGCGAGGCACGGGGTGCCAGTGACAGTGATTTCAGATCGGGATGTCCGTTTTACATCTCGTTTCTGGAATAGGTTCCATGAGGAGTTGGGCACTACACTTCAGTTCAGTACGGCCTTCCACCCGCAGTCGGACGGGCAGAGCGAGAGGACTATCCGGACTCTCGAGGATATGCTTCGGGCATGTGTGCTCGAGTTTGGTGGCAGCTGGGATTCCCACCTTCCGTTGGTAGAGTTCTCGTACAATAACAGCTTCCATGCCAGTATCGGCATGCCACCTTACGAGATGCTATACGGGAGACGGTGTAGGACTCCCGTGTGTTGGGGAGAGGTCGGACAGAGAGAGCTCGGGAGCACCGAGATTGTGCAGAGGACCACGGAGAGTGTCTAGTTGATTCGCGATAGACTGAGGACGGCACAGAGTCGTCAGAAGAGTTATGCAGACAAGAGGCGGTCTGACCTAGAGTTCGCGGTTGGGGACAAAGCGCTTCTAAAGGTGTCTCCGTGGAAAGGGGTGATACGCTTTCGGAAGCGAGGAAAGCTGGGTCCAAGATTCATTGGGCCGTTTGTAGTGGTTGCTCGAGTTTGAAAGGTTGCGTATCGGCTGGAATTACCGCCAGAACTCAGTCAGATACACAACACTTTCCATGTGTCGCAACTCCGGAAGTGTTTAGCCGACGAGTCGGCTCATGTACCACTAGATGATATTCAAGTGGATGAGCGGCTTAGCTATGTAGAGAGGCCAATAGCCGTCTTGGAGAGAAAGACCAAGACTTTGAGGAATAAAGAAGTGGGGATCGTGAAGGTCCAGTGGGAGCATCGAAAAGGCTCGGAATGGACGTGGGAACCGGAGGACGAGATGAGGCGGAACCACCCTGAGTTGTTCCAAGCTTAGATGATTTCGGGGACGAAATCCTGGTAAGTGGGGGAGAGTTGTAACGTCCCGTTTTCAAGTTTAATTAATTAAATGGTGTTAACAATAGTTAGTGATTCAGTTAACTTGTTTTGTAGAAGTCCAAGGGTTAAAGTGTAAATTATGGAACTAGAGGGGGATGATTCCAGCATGCAAATAAGAGGGAAGTTATAACCCTAACTCTCCTTAGTCGGTTTCCAGAGACGTACGAGAAGGAGTAGAGGAGCGAATTGGAGAGGAAGGGAGAAGGGCCGATTGAAGGTCTTTGTGGAGCATTTGGCTTAGGATTCGTCTTCAATTGAAGTTAAGGTATGATTTCTAAGGTCTTGGTGTATTCAATTGAGGTCCAATTCATGTAAAGTTTGAGTTAGAAGGGTAATGGGAAAGGATGATCAATTGATCATCTAAAGCCTTGTAATCATTGAGTTTGATGTGGAATTATGATTCTACAATCATCACTCGGCGTAGTTTGGGTCAAATTAGTTGCATATAAGTGTTGTTTATTGACCCTAGTTGAAGTGTTATATGTTTGGGACCTCTGTAAGTCGAGTAGGTGAGTTTTGGTGTGAAAATCGAAGCAAAAACGCGAGTCGAAAACCCCAGGAGAATCCCGCGACTAGGCCCGCGACCTGAGGTCGCGGGGTCCAGGTCGCGCAACTCTCTGGATGGTTTTTGACTTTTTGCGTTTGCGGTCCTTTTCGGGATTTGGCTTTGGGGTTCCCTTAAGGATGTTTATAGATGAATGTGGGTAGATTTTGAGGTCAATTGAGCAAGTCTAGCTATGGCTACGACGAGCTTTTCGGTATCGAGTGTATAGTGTCCGTTATGAGTAAGTTTTGATAAGAATTGGCATGTGAAATGTGTTTAGGTGTTACGAGGTGACAATTGAAAGTAACGTGAGCTAGTTGTGATCATTCCAAGGTGAGTTCACTACCTAGCTACCTATTTGTCGTATGTGTATGATGATGAGACATGTAATTGCTTTATGTTGTGTATGTTTCCCCTTTGGGGATATGATCTCCCTTCGGGGATATGGAGTTTCTTCTTGTTTCGGGTTTAGCCGAAGGGAAGATAGTGCAAGAGGCACGTACGTGGTTATATGATTTTGTTATTATGTATGTATGATGATAGTTGGTTAGGTGTGTTCTCAGTAAGCTTTCCGCTTACCCCGTTGTTGTTTATTTCTTTTAGATGCAGGTCCTTCCCGTAAGGGAAACGAAAAGGTCTGAGGCTCCGGGTTCCGCAAGTTCAGTCCATGAGTGGAAGAGTAAAGTGATCGAGAGTTTTAATGAATTCCAGACTACTTTTTATTTTAACTTGATATTTTGGTTGGTTTAATTAGACAATACTTGTGGTTTTGCTCGGTTGAGCTAGAATTGATCCATAGGGTGTTAGATGTTGCTTTTATTTCAAATGCTTGGGACTAGTTTCCGTTTTTCCTTAATGAATGGTTACTTTCTAGTTAAACAGTTTTGAAATTTTGAGTGTTACACTAAGGCTTAAAGGGGTTACAAGGGGTAAAGTGTTAAAGATGAACACTTTCAATAAAATGGCTAGGCAAATCAGATAACCTTATAATGAGATTATCTGACGAAGGCTAAAAGGGTTAGAAACGAAGGCCTCTATCAGTGCAATGGTGACATACTTTCCTTATGTGGTCTCGACAAGCATTCAAAGTGACAAGTTCTACTTGGTTCAAAGTCGGTATCCTCACAGAAATGAACATATATAAGCAATGTAGGCTCAAACTCTCAAGGAACAGGGTACAGATCACTCATGGCAATTAGCATACACATGACTTTTTCAAACTCATAAAAACTCCAAAAAGTATCATCCTATATGCTAGATTCTTTTGACTTCCACAAATTTTTTGAAAAAATCATGGATTTCGAAAAAATTTATGCCATATAATTCAAATCAAATCAGATAAGCAATTAAGGACAAACAAGCGAAAGTTTACTTAACCCCCCTTCCCACACTTAAAAATTGCAATGTCCTCAATGCAATAACAATTAAAGCATGTATGCGGAAAGGTAAAAAGATAAAGAACGAATATTGCCTGGGTTAAGGAAACTGAAGCTCTGACGAACTACTGAACTATGATTCGTACAACTGATTCGAGGGTCTACACACCAAATCTGAAAAACTAAAAACAAAAAAACACACAAACTATAAAGAAAAATTAAAAATAAAATGATAGTACGGTACAACCAAATCGAATCAATAATATCCAAATAAATCATCGAACCAAACAATCAATGGGGTCCACGGAATTGGTCCCACCACTGATCATAACTCTCGTAACCTGGAGGACTCGGGTCCTGTGGATGCCACACACCATACTGCGGTGGTGCTGATGGTCGGAACTGGGGGTCTGTGAAGAAACCCATCATCGACTGGTTCTGCCAGTCTAAAGATCTGTGAGACTGAACATCATGATAATGCGTACGAGACGTGAGACCCTGAAAAGCTGTATAAGCGTCCCAGTCGGACGGTATCTGATGTGATCCCGAGGGTCCTGCCTCGTCCTGGTGCTGCTGATGATGTGGCTGCTGCGGCCCATGCATCTCCTGGTCCTCCGGCTCTACTCTCACTCCAGTCCAAACCCACGAACTACCAACTCCTCTCTCTATCACTCTCATCCCCTTCAGCTGGTTCTGGTCTATACGTCCTAACTCTCCCAAACAAGTCAATGAGGCTATCACCTCCGGTGTCAAAATCCCATGGGAAGAAGCTAGGCAGGTGATGTAGTGACCACCTAAAAGTCCGCTCGAGGTCCCGAATCCTCTAGCTCCCGTAAGAAAGTCTGCTATGATAAATGCTAGATGGGTGTGGCGGTCTCGGCTAACCAACTGATGAAGTAACCACAGCTCAAAATCTCCTATCTTGTCCTGACTGGACTTCCTTTGGTTCAGGGTGTAGGCTATCATCCTATGTAGGACTCTATGCTCCGGGTCTACTAGGTTACCAGACTTGGTGTTGGACCGACGGTACGGCCCTCGACCAAGCTGGCTCCATAACACGCTATAATCTATACCCTCAGGTGGAGCTAGGGCGCAATGTCCTATGTAATCCTCAAAATAATCGGTCCTGACCATATCGGGCGTGTAAAGCTCAAGGGATACAACGAACTGTGCTAAAGTCTGCCAAAACCATCGGCCACCCAAACGATAAATAATACACGGCTTTCTCACACTCTCTCTCCCTCTATCCTCGTCAAATGAATAGGTCGCTATGAACTCTAGGGTCAACTCACGATAGATAGGCTCACGAAGGTCTAGGGCGGCCTTCCAAGCCATGCTACTAAGCTCACTCGCGGGTGCACTCGGGCCTCTCTCAAAATACGTCATAATATGTCCAGCTGCCTGAATAGTGTGCCGAAATTCCCAGTCCAATGTTCGGCCAATCTCGATGTGGCGGCCCTTGATCTCATCAAGGTCCTTGATCAGTTTCTTCCGTTCGGCCTCATCATATTGCGGTTGCGGCTTGAATCGCAAAAACTCGTGCTCGCCAGATGTGGTCCTAAGAGAACGGGTACGCTACAACACACACATCAAAAAGTTAGTGCACATACTTGATGGAAAGGAAGGTTTCCTTCCCACACTTAGTTTTTAACCACACTTTATTAAATTACTAAAGAGATGGGAACCTACAAAAATTTTAAAAGCCAAGAATTTAATTTATCCCCTTACAAAATATAAAATTGAGTAAAAAGGATAATATCAAGCGTTTTTAACAAGTCATGCAAAAATTGGCCAACGAAAACATAACTTGTCGAAACAACTTGATAAAAGTGCAATTAATCACTTAGTGCAAGACGGAAACGCAAAATACGCATGTATCAAGAAAATACACTTTCAAGAATAATTACCAAAAAGAATAACTCAATCTTCCCACACTTAGTGTTTGACCGTATTTTTCCATTTTGAAAACCAATGGGAACCATAAAAAATATTTTCTTATTTGGTTTGGGGTTCCCACACTTAGAATCTTGCAAAAAGTGGCGTTTTAAAGATAAGCATAAAATGCCGCCAAAAACTTGAGTTTTAAACCGAGGTGAAAAACTACAAGATTCCTAAAATCGCTTACGGTCACAACACCAAAAGTGGAACGATAACGTTTCAAAACAAACTAAGGCAACCTTTCAAGAAATCACAACGAACACTTTCAAAAACCAACGATTCATGCTTTTCGCCAAAACGAAAGATTGCATCTTCCCGTTAATAATTGACCATATTTTTATAAAACCAAAGTGATGAGAACCCGGTTTTTCAAAAAATGTGTAACTTTAAAGCTTTGCGCAAAATGGGTTCCCATACTTAAAACTTGTACCATCTAGTTTTTCAAAAAAAAACAATTTCTACCCAAAAACGCCAAAAACTTGTCTAGACGGTAAAATAGGCTTCAAGCATCCTTCTTTTAAAAACTTGTTTACTTGAAAAATAGCTAGTGCTTGGAAGCTTTGAAAAACGGCCAAAAATCAACGGGGAAGATCACATCTTGAATACGCGGTGAATAACACTAAATAAAGCAAGATGAACCACTTAAGCACACAAAATTTTGTTCTTTCCAACAATCATCATTCAAAACCAAATTGGGAAAAACAACCAACAAAGAAGCTTGCAAAAATTGGAGCTTATCAAAACTAACCATGTTGGTGAGCTCTTAACATCAAAAGATTTAACAACTAAGCACACTAGATGGTTTTCCCCACAATTATTAAAACAATTCATTAAAAACCACAATGGGGAAGAACACCATGAACAAAGCTCCAACAATGGAGTTCATCAACGACTTAATCCATGGAAATCATCAAAGAAAACATGCTAGCAAGTTAAACAACTTATAACATGTATCAAGTAAGCACACAAATTCGGTTTCCCCCACCCATCACACAAATCACACAAAATCAATTTGGGGGAAAACCCACCATGGAAATACCTTCAAAGATGAAATTGGAGACGGAGAAGATGAAATCATACCTTTTGAGCCATGGATTTGGACGAAATTGAACCTTAGAGAGCAAAGAAAACTAATTTTGGAGAGTGGAGAAGGTTTTCGCGGCGCTAAGACTAAACAGAAGTGAGCAAAACCCTAAGAATCGCATTTTAAAAGTGGGGTCTGTCACTTGCTCGCGGCGCGAGCCTTTCCCTTCGCGGCGCGAGGGGTTAAATCAAGGCACAGTACAGAAAACCGAGGCTCGCGGCGCGAAGACCGAAAAAAAGTTACAATTTTGGTCCCTGCACTATTTTGGCGGCGTGAAACTTAAAATTTCGCGAAAGCGAAGTGCTTTCTGTCCAAAGTTTGAAAAACTTTTTGTTCAAAAATTGATTTGGTTGACTCCCGTTGACTCTGCTGACTCAAACTTAACTAAAACTGAAAGAAAAACTGAAAAATGATAAAACACGGGTTGCCTCCCGAGAAGCGCTTGTTTTTGTCTCGAGTCTCGAGCCTGACTCTGGGGTTATGCACCCTTGTTTGAAACGAAACACCCTCCACTCGCAATCAAGTTAGGGTGGTAATAGTGGTACATACCTGGGCTTACCGATTTACCTTTGTGTGATCCCCCAGGTAGAGTTGCGCACCACTTATCACTCCGGTTTGTGTTCTGTTTCTTTGCAGAATGAGTGTACGGGATTGGTATCTTTGGAACTAGATCCTTTAGATACTCCATTATGTGTGTTGGTTCAACCAATTGCTTTTGGCAACTGGCTTCCCAAAAAGGATCTTCGTACCAATTAACCTGACAGAACAAAGGCTCATTGTTAGTATCATCACACTCAGAAATTGGGAGATTTACCTTTGGCTGAATGGGGGATAGATATTCTTTTGGAGTTTGTTCCACATATCCTTCTTGCTTAAAGTCTTCGCCATCCGATTGTTCACCCATTGTTTCATCCTGTAAAATTAAAGAACTGTTAGAATCATCGGATTTAACAAATGGTTGACTTACCTTTTGTTTAGGAACGGATTGGTCCGGCGAGGCTTCTTCGGGTGTGGATTCTTCGACTTGATCATCTTGCATTAGAGTTCCGATTCCATCTAGGCAGTCTTCATCATGGTATTCTTCCGTTGTATTAACCTGCCATGAAAACTCATCGTCAGAATCATCAGAATCGGACCATGGTGGAATTACCTCATGTTGAGTCATAGATTGATCCATTGTCGAAAGCTCTTCGATTCGTGTTGGCTCATGTGGTGTTGTAGACTCCTTTAGCCCGACTGTTTCCTCTCTGACTTCTTTCCTTGGGAGTGATGATAATTCGATCTCCGGTTCGACAACCTGCAGATTAGGAATTTGGTCAGTTTTGGGCATAGGTGGTCCCACAACAACCTTACCTCCTTTCGTAGCGGTAAACACTTCAGCTTGTTCGTCTATTTCCACATGAGGATATGCTCCCTTGACTTTTCGGAGGATCTGGTCGGTACTTTTGTGTATTCCTGCAACGAAATTCACGAACCCTTGGATTTTTTGTTCTTCCTTTGTGCTCGCCTTTCCTTGTTCTGGTGAAAAATGATGGAACAACTATTCGATTATTCCGCCACTTGGCTCAGATACTGCAAGAATTGGCTTCCAAGTGTGGCATTTCGTTGGAGGAGCGTTTCCGCAGTTTGTGCATTTGATTTGCGGCTCATCGGATGATGAAATCCCGTTCAGTTGTGCCGGTTTGCTCTCCTCCTCATCAGTGGACCAGTCTAGATAACGTGCCTCTAAGTCGTCCAGGAGCTTACGTGCTTCCGTAACTGTCTTATAATGAAAGATACCACCACAAGATGAGTCTAACCATAATCGAGAATCGTTAGTCAACCCGGCATAAAATATATCCATCACCTCTTTATCATCAATACCATGGTTTGGAAACTTCAAGAGTAAATCCTTATATCTTTCCCATGCTTTCGCAAGATGTTCTTTTCCTTGTTTAAATTGCCGAATTTCGGCTTTTATTTTATTAACCTTCGAAATGGGAAAGTATCTTGACAAAAAGGCAGATTTTAAATCTTTCCAGGTCTTAATGGATCCTGGGGTTAATCTTTTAAACCAGTCTTTTGCCTTATTTGTCAAGGTAAAGGGAAATACTCTTAGTTTTACCTCATCTTCCGTAGTGTTGAATAGATCACAGATGTCTTCGAATGCTTCGAGGTGTTGATATGGTTCTCCGCTAGGTCTTCCGTCAAAGGATATAGTGATGATCATTTTGATTAGTCCTTTGTTGATCTCCATATCTGCAACACAAGAAAAATACCCGGAGTAGCACGAAAATATAAAAAGAAAAAAAAAACTAAAAAGCTAAACTAGAAAGCAAATAACTTAATCGGGAATAAATTCCCAATCAAGGATCGATTAACCAACTAAACTCTAGTATCCAACTAAGCAACCATTCCCCGGCAGCGGCGCCAAAAACTTGATGCGGTAATTATCATAGATAAAAAGCGTAACAAGTTTTAACCTCTAATGCCAAGCCACTGTCTTACCACATATACAGGCAAGCGTACCTGATCGTGAGTAATATAGTGTAGGAAAGTCCAGGTATCGTATCTACCACTGGGAACGGTAAAGCTAGATGTCAACTAGAGCATTAATGGGGGGTTTTTGCTTTTAAAAAGGAATTTTATAGGATAAAAGATAAATAAACAATAATCCTAACCAAGAAGTGGAAAGCTGACGATCAAACACACATTGGAGATAAGTGAATCCATTATGGTTTACTTTCATAAGACATAGATTAATGATTGTTGTCAGAATTTAAGCAATAAAGCACCCGAACATGTTTATCTAAGATTATTAACTAGGTGTTGGTCCTCCTAGTCCCAATACTTAGGTTGTTTGTCAGACAATCTAGTACCGGTCATCCGATCCTATTTCTATTGCATGGTTTTCTACCTCCAGGTCGCTCTCGGTCCGAGTAACCACTTAACACAACTCTCCTGGTCAAAGGGTAGGTTAAGGTAGGTTGATTATCCTATCGGAGTCTATCTATTTTGGTCAAAACAGATACACCCAACCAATGAGTTCTGATAACCAAACAATATAAATCAAAATGGAATCAAAGACAACATTCAACAAATCATGCATCTAATTAATAAACTGAAATCCAAAGTATTCAAACCATAATGAAAACACAAACGGAATTAGTACATAGACATACTGATCGTAAATGCGTAAACAAACCAAACTAAAGATCGGCCGGTTTGTCGCGGAATTCCCTCGAATCTCCTCCGTAGTCGATCATCGAGCCTCCATCTTCTTGGGTTGGAAACCCTAAGCGGCTCCCAACATCTAATCTAACCTAAACTAATAGAGTGCTGGTGAATAATGGTGAATTCTGAATGCCTAAACTGAATGACCCAAAGGCGGTATTTAAAAGAAGCTAGTCAGACCCCGTTTCGCGTTCGCGAAACGGCACTTCGCGGAGCGAAACACTTAACGAACAAACCCTAATTTTCTGGAAGCTTCCGATCGAGAAAAGCCAGGCTTCGCGGCGCGAGCCCTTTCTTCGCGGCGCGAGTGGATGCTTCACGGCGCGAGCAACATCCTTCGCGGTGCGAGCAATGTAATTCCAGCTTCCGAGATCTTCCAAAATATTCTCCTTGCCTTATCTGCTGAAGATCCATCTTTTGGAGGAAGTTATCTGACTTAGAGAGCAAGAAAACCATCTTAGGAGCCAAGAAAAGTTTGAATTTCCAAAGCTTGCACAAAAGTCTCCTTTTTGACGCTTTTCACCCTCTTTTTATACTTTTACGCTCAAGCACCTCCAAAACCTACAAAATCAGGATTTACACCTTTTTAAGTCAATCAGTATCGAAAATACTCTCAAAATAAAGTTAAAAGTGGGGAACTGATGCGAGTAAAACATGTATAATTTTGGAGTTATCACTGTCCATTACCACTGATAAGTCATTACCCCCGCTGGTTGTACTTAGTGTTAAAATATTCGCTTTTTACCACTGCTTTTAAAGTTACTACCGCTGGTTACAAAAGTCTGCATTTTACCACTACTCGTGCTAGTTACCACTGCTTTTAACTGGACACGTGCACATTACCACCGCTTGCTTTTGTTACCACTGCTTTTGACTTATTCTCTTGCGAATTACCACTGCTTACCAGTTACCACTGCGCTTAACTTTTTCATAACGAATACCACTGCTCGTGTTAATTACCATTGCTTTTAACTATTACCACTGAGTGTGTTCGTTACCACTGTGTATGCTAATTACCACCGCTCATGCTATGGGTATAAAAGCCCTAATCTGACCGCCTTTCTCACAAAAGGCTCTTTTGCACTTTTGCTCTAAAAACGTTTGCGATTCTAACGATTTTCTCACCCTGAGTTCTTGCAATTCAATCTACTTTCACTTCGCTTACTGATTCGTACATCTGTTCTAGGGTTTACTCACTGTTCGATAATGGAATCTCAGTGCTTTGTTAAGGATCACAACAAAATCGCCTATCTCATCAAAGATACTCATTCTGAAGGTTTTGGAGACATTGTTGATTTCTTGGCATCAACACACATCGCTTATGCCGCAACAATCGACCCAGTGATCTATATACAACACATGCAAGATTTTTGGGCCAATGCCGTTGTTGCAGAATCTGAAGGGGTGAAATCCATTCAAACCACCATCTGTGGTTATTCACTCACTCTCACTCCTGCCAAGATCAGACTTCATCTGAAATTGAATGATGAAACAGGTATCACTATGCTCACACCCTCAACTATTATGGAATCTTTTCTGAGAATGGGGTATGCAGGCTCCCAAACCTCTTTAAAATATCTTAAGGGTCAATTTTGCCCTCATTGGAGATTCTTTGTGCATACCTTGTTACATTGCTTTTCCAAGAAAATTACTAGTTTTAGTGAGTTTAGTAGTACCATGGCATCTGCCTTGGTCTGCTTAGCCACTAATCAGGTTTTTAATTTTTCACAAATGATTTTTGATGATCTTGTTTACAACCTTGAGAACATCAACAATACCAAAGTCAAATCTTTTTACATTTTCCCAAGGTTTGTACAAGTGATAACCAAGGAATTGACGGCTGTACCACTGTCTGGTGACACTTATAAGAGCTCTGCTCTTGGTCATAAGGTGTTTGCCAATATGAAGAGACCTACTCAAGGCTCTAATGACCAATTCACTCCATTGTTCTCTACAATGATGAGAGTGAACCACCCACAAGGTGAGGCATCAGGCTTGCAGCCCTCACAATCAAGCATACCTACTGATGACCTACCCACACCTTCCACTCACACTATTCCTCAGTCCCTTGAATCAACCCCTACCCCCTCACTTAAAAGATACATCAGAAAGAACAGGGGAGCTCCTTCCTCCTCTGGTTCTAAACCCAATGAGCCTATAAGCCCTCAGTTGGAGCACTCTCCTTCTGATATTTTTCAAAGGGATACCCCTGGAGTGATGCCCCACTCAAGTATAAAGAAGGTGCCCTCTAAGGAGAAGGATGGGCATGTGGTTGGTGAGGCTCAGACTACTGATGTTGCATAAGGTGTGCATGAGGACAGTCTGAACATAGCTAAGACCCCCACCACGGAAACTCCTATTGAGCAATCAAAGGGAGGTCCCAGGTGCCAAGAAACCAAGGGGGCAGCTAGTGCTTCAGCTAGGCTGAAGACTTCTGCTAAAAAGCTCAAAGATCCAGTAAAGGAGGTCAACACTTCTAAACCTGGTGAGGGCAGATATAACTATAAGGATTTGATGGCAGATTTGAAGTTCATTGCAGATGATTTGAAGGCTCATGATGCCAACTTCCAGACCCATGATCAACGACATGATACTCATGAATCCAGATTGGATCTTTTGGAGGAACTGGTTACATCTCAACATAATCTGATCAAGGCTCATGATGCTCAGATTATCAAGCAGTCCAAGAAGATACAGGCTCAAGGTGCTCAAATGGCTTGTATGCAACTGAAGATTTCAGCACTTCAGAGGAGGTACTCCACCTTGGTCTCATTCACAAAGGGGGAGAGGAGATCAAAGATCAAGGGGGAGTTAAAGAAGAAGAAAAAGATGCCCAATGAAGAAGTTGATGTTGTGAATGAGCCTGTGTTTGAGAAGGAAGCTGGAGATAAGGGGGAGACTGAGAAAGAAATTGGTTCAGAGGCTGATTTGGAAGTGAATGAGGATGAGGTTACTATAGGTACTTTTGAAACTTCCTAAGGTTATTCCCAAGTCCAAAGGAGTTGTCATTAGTGAGCCTATAGCTATGAAGAAGAAGACTGAGGTACTTCATCCAAAAGATAAAGACTTATTTGAAAATCAGACTCAAGAACTTAGCTCCTCATGTTTGAGAAGTTAAGTTAGGCGGAGATTGTTGGGTCTGAGATACCACTGCTGAGAAAGCTGTTGAAGATTACCACTGCTAGCTTTGGAGGATTACAGCTGAAGGCTTAATTTTGGGTTACCACTGCTAGTATGTGAAATACCACTGCTGAGCAACATTGTTATTGAAGTTCAAGTTACCACTGCAAACACAAAGTTACCACTGCTGATTGAAGATTACTACTGCTTTTGTGTTACCACTGCTGAAGAATTGCGATAAGGGAAGGATTCTGCAGATTGGAAGATATGGACAAGATACGATTATCTTGGAGAAGTTATAGAGATTATCTTGTTTAGATTTACTTTCCTTATTGTAATCATGTAACTTGTATATATAGCTGATAGGTCTTAGATGTTAAGATACGAGTTCATAAGTTTTTGTTTAGAATTAGAAGCCTCAAGATTATTCTTGAATCTCTGCAATTGAGAAGAGTTACACGTCTGGTTTGAGCCTGTTCAAATCAGATTGGGGCTTTAGTTGTAATCATTAAACTTGTGATTAATACACAATCTGTTTTGCAATTCATTGTTAATTCATTCATTCAAAGTGTTATTCCGCAAACTACTTTGATTTAGTTTTCTGTTCTTGTTAATTGATCCTGGCATTAGAGCCAAGTTCGATCACCACTTGGGAAGGACTTCGTTCAAAGTTCCTCTCCCGATTCTTTCCACCATCTAAGATCGACAAGTTAAGAGCCGAGATCCGATCCTTCCAACAAGATGACGGGGAGACCATATCCGAAGCATGGGAACGTTTCAAGCACCTTCTAAATTCTTGCCCGAGTCACGGATTAAACAAGAGTGAACAAGTCCAAACTTTCTATAGTGGGCTTGCTTATTCTTCACGAGCTACATTGGATTCATCTGCCGGAGATGTCTTTATGTACAAAACGCCCACGGAAGGATACAAACTTCTTGAGGACATGCTCATACATAATATAGATTGGAGGACGGACAAACGCTTGCAAATCCTGAGGATGGCCGGAAAAATCTCAACCGACTTCGATCCATCCGATGAACTAGCCGCAATGAAAAACCAACAGGTAAAGTTTGAACGCAAAATCGAAGAACTAATTAAGTCTGTTCATGCTTTGTAGGTTGGATGCGAGGAGTGCAATGGACCACACCTGACGAAGGATTGCCCGAATCGTCCAATGATGACACCCGAGGAGGTGAACTATCTCAACCGAGGCGATTACCAAGGGAGGTGGAACAAAAATCGTAACTTCATTCCGAGACCTCCTGGTTTCTTTGCACCAAATCAACAAAACCAAAGACCGGATGGAGAGCCACGTGTTTCTATCGAGGACCGAATACTCCAATTCATGGATACACAAAAGAAGCTAAACGAAGAAGTAGGTTCATACTTACGTAACCACCAAAGTACTATCCAGCATTTGGAATTGCAGGTTGGTCGTGTTTCACAAATGCTAAGTGAAAGGACTCAAGGGGAGTTGCCAACGCACACCCAAGTCAACCCGAAGGTGGAGAATGCGAAACTGATGCTCATGATGACCGGAGAACCATCAAAGAAGAAGTGGACGGACATCTACACGAAGAAGTATGTAGAGAGCGATAGTGAACCCGATTATGCCACGGATTACGACTCAGAAGGGTTCACCATTTCGTTCGAGCATCTAGGACTTAAAGGACCCGTTGCTTCAAGTGATGATGAGAAGGAAGATGGAAAGCAAGGTGGATACGCGGAATTCGTGATACCGAAGAAAGAGGATAAAGGCAAGGAGAAAGAGAAGAAAAAGGCACCGGAGGATGACCTCATCTACATTGCACCTATCAAGCATGATCCGGGGAGTTACAACTTACCTATTTCTTGTCATAAATTTAAAGGTCTTGCTTTGGTAGATTCAGGTGCCGCACTTAACATGACGCCTGTTGGTTATTGCAGGAAAATGGGAGTTAAAAAGATCATTCCAACAGACTATCAATACCGAGGAGTGAACGGATACATGACAAAGCCGTTAGGAATAACGGAAGGAGTCCCGATTCGCATTGGCAACTTTGTTTACTTTACGGACTTCGTCATAGCCAATCTTCCAAAGGATACGGAGATCCCGATAATCCTCGGGAGATCTTTCTTGCACACCGCTCAAGTGAATATCGATATGCGAAATCAAGTGACGAGCTTGGGATATGGAGAAAATCGGATTTACTTTGATCCTAACGGAGAGCCAGTCACACATTTCGACGAACCGTATGAAGATCCTTCTCTGGCCTACAAAAAGAGCACGAACCGCCCGTTACTCCCTCACGAACATGGGAAAAGGACGGAGGATTATCCGAACCCGATACGTCAAAAGGAACAAACACCCAATGGGCTGGGACCCTCCAAGAAGGAATACAGAAAGAAGAGCGGCTCGTCATCCCGACGTGCCAAGAAATGAGCCGAAAAAGGGATCGAGCTCTAGACCTATTCAAAAACGAAGCGCTTCTCGGGAGGCAACCCGAGCTTTTTCTTTCTTTTTGCATTTTTATGTTTTCGTGTGTGTTTTCGTTAATCTTTATGTTTGATATTGCTTAGGTAACCATATGGAGGGGATAAGAACCAAAATCGAGCAAATCCGACGTGCGATAGAATTTTTGAAAAGTTGGAAACAGAAGGCAATTCGCGATCGCCAGTTTCCAAATTTGGCAACGCGAGGTTGGTCAGGCTGGGTACAGGTAAAATTTTTCGAATCTCGCGACGCGAGGGAGCCGTTTCGCGATGCGAAGCCTTTCAAAACTAGGGTTAATTTTTCGAAAACCGCCTGTTTGGCGACGCGAAAATACCAGTTTGGCGACGCCAAACCAGTGCAGACGGGTTTTTAACCCTCTTTTGCTCACTTTTTCCAAATACACAACCCTAATTTCCTTTAGGCGCCGCGAACCCCTCTCACGTTTTTGTGAAATCCGACCTTTTTGAGCTTCAATTTCTTCATTCACCATGAACAAGGTATGTTTCCCAACTTTGATTTTATGAGATTAGCTTGATTTGGTAAGTGTAGATCTTGTTTTGGGCATCAATGGTGTTTGTATGCTTTTATAGATTTGACATTGTTCTTGAGACACCATTGATTGTTAGAGCTTATCGATTGATGCATGCCCCATATTGTGATTGAAATTTTACTCTAGCATGCTTTTTGATTGCTTAATCTAGTGATTGTGCTTTGATGATAAGTGTGGGGATTTTGATGACAACAAAATCCCCCATTCTTGTTTAGTTAGCTAGATTAGTTTGTAATTGAGGTTGGACTAAAAGTTCAAGTGTGGGGATGTTCCACATCCCCTTTGATCTTGGTTTTTCATGTATACATTTGTAGTTGAACTTATTAGTCGTGGAAGTTGTCTTGTTAAATTTGATATGATTGAACCTTGTCTTGCGTTTATTGAATAAAAATTCCTAAGACAATGGTATTTGGATTTTGTAGAGACAAAGAACCCGCTCGTCGACTTCCACCGCAACCAACTTCCGTGCACCGGATGGGAGTCACATTTTCACCTATTTCATGAATGACCCAACTTTGAACGCTCCAAAACGGGAAGAATACCGGGATACCGTTAACCGGCTTCTCATCCGTCAAGTTTTGATACCGAGGAGAGCCGATTGGAACCTCCTTAGATCTATGGGAGTTGAGAACGAAATCAAGGCGACTTTCGAAAAGCACGCCTACGATGAAGATGGCACCGAGTACTATATTTGCCATGCATGGGAATGCGTCTTCGACATTTCCGAGACCCTCTACCGCGAGCTTATCGTTGAGTTCGTGGCCACGTTCCGTTTCGATGCAATCAAGGCCCTTGAGGAGTTCTATCAGTCGTGCATAACTTTCCGACTCGGGGGAGTTTGGAGATCGCTTTCATTGGTGGAATTTGCCGTTGCCTTAGGGATATATACCCAAGCTGAAGTAGATGCTCCCGGATTCGTAGAGTACATGTGGGCGACCGCAAAGAGGCCGGACGGTTTCGATCCTCAGTTGGCTTGGGCAATTTTGGGTGAGGGTCACTATGGTGGTAATCTCAAGGTGAAGGGCTTCCTTACTTCTTCAGACCGACTTCTGCACCGCATGCTTATTCACGCGGTGAATGCTCGTTCCTCGAGTGAGGAAAAAGTTTTTGTGTACGATCTTTGGCTTCTTGAGCAGCTTTCTACGGAGGACAAGTATCCGAATGCTCCGTATCTCATTGCCGTACAACTCGCTAAGGCGAGTGGTTATCGAGAGGGTAGCCGATTGGTTAGTGGCCAGTACGTGATGCTCTTGGCCAAGCACTTCGGTATTTTAACCGATGGTGCCATTGCCTCGATGACTGTTCTTGGTGAGATGGGGTTGATTGACATGGACCAACTCCGGGGCCTGGGTGTGGCATTGGTTGATCATCTACTTAACGGAGATCGGAACACATGGATTCGCGATCCTTAAGCTATCGGGACGAGGAGTCAAGTAAGGAGAGCACCGAGAAGCATGCATGAGACCGGTGGAACAAGTGGGACGAGTGCGGGGGAATAACCGGCGGAATGGACGGCGTATTCGGGTTACCAAGACTTGAGTAACCGACTCTCGGAGATGTCATTATCTTATGGCCGCCATCATCAGCATATGGAGTATAACACCACGGAGGCTCTTCACCAAGCCAACTGGCAAAGTGGAGTGATGAACCAGATGGCCTCCCATTTCGGTATTCAACCGAATACCGCGTATGCTCCATCACCTTTTTGGCCATACTCCGAGGATGCACCGCCCGGTTACCCGACTTTTGAGGATTGGCAAAACCAACCTCGTAGCCCTTATTGATCTCTCTCTTTTATCTCCGTTATTCGATATGGTTGTTTAAGACAATTTTATTTTGCTTTGTGTGTTTGGTTTGGTTGAACAATTTTTATTTTTGTTTGGTTTGTTTAGGATTCTAAGTACCTTTTAATTGCTTTAGTTTGGTTTATTTTGTTTTGTTCGTTTTTACTTTTTTCTTTTTCCTTTTGGTAATAGATACAGCGACTTATGATCTTGAATCAAGCACGATATTTGGAACAGTCTCTCAGATCAGAACAAATTTCAGCACATAACCCGGGAAGTTTCTCTTTTTCCCAATTACTCCATAATTGTTTTGATTGTTGCATTGAGGACACTGCAAATTTTAAGTGTGGGGAGGGGTTATGTAGACTTATCTGTTTAAATGGGTTCACTTTTTGCTTTTGGTTTGTCGTTTTTCAAATTTTTGAAAGCTTTGAGATTTGACCCCAATTTTTTTTCGAAATCTGCGATTGTTTTTGAGACTGGGTTGCTTGCATAGGAGAACACTGAATAGGATTAGTTGAGTAAAAGGATGCCTTGGAATACTGATTACCATGAGTGCCTCACCCAATTCCTTTGAGAGATTGAGCCTTAATTGTTATTTATTTCGTGAGGAATACCGACTTTAACCCAAGGTAGAACTTGTCATTTGAATACTTGTTGAGACCACATAAGAGAAGTATTTATCACCATTGCACTGATAGAGGCCTTCGTTTCTAACCCTTTTAGCCTTCGTCATATAACCTCATTATAAGGTTATTTGATTTGCCTAGCCTTTGATTGAAAAGTACTCATCATTAGTACTTCATCCCTTGTAACCATTTTGAGCCTTAGCCTTTTCATTTCTTTACCCACTATACACTTTATCCTTTAGCCTATTCATTTTTATCTATCTTTTGGCCGTAGCTCAAAGTTGGAAGCTTTTCATGTTTTTGATCCGTTTTATGAATCTGACAAATAGAGAAAGGGATTATGAAAAAGAAAGAGATAAAAAGAGTAAAAAGCAACATAGTTGCTACTCAAGAAAAAAATTAGAGAGCTTGAAAAGAATAAAAAATAAAAGAAAAGAAAAACAGAAAACGACTCATTCAAAAAGCAAAATTAAAAGAGTCGATGTGCTGAAAAAGAAAAGAAAAATATCGAAGCCACAAATAAGCAATATGCTTAGGCCGATATACAAGTAATAGTAATAGAAATCCCGAGCTCTAAAAATCTCAAAAGTCAGATGATTAATTTGGGTCTTGAACTGATTGGTTTTCAGGTTTTTGCTGCAACCCTTAGTCACTTATATATCCTTTATCCTACCCTTAACCCTTAGCCTAATGTTACAACCCTAAAGTCCTCTTGACGGTTAACAACTTCTCAGTGGTGGAGATTAGATTTGGTGACAAGCTTATGCATGCGGGAATTAGTCGAGTATTGGTGTGATTACTTACATATACACTTTTACCCCCGAGAGATACACTTTACATGATTATTCATACTATGTGAGGGTAAAAGGTTGATCTTGGTATCCGATTGCTTGACGTGTCTTGTTTGTGTGTTCAATTGTGTGAGTATACTCTGTTCTCTTGGATGATCTTGGGTGGAGATAATTTTGGAGTTATCTTTCTTATCTTTCAGTCTTTTGATTGAGGACAATAAAAGCTTAAGTGTGGGGATTTTGATAACACCAAAACTATACATGTTTTGGTTGAGCTTAATTGTATGACTTTACCCCATTTCTCACCCATTTCTGGTCATTTCACTCACCAAATGAGCTTATTATTGCTTTTGTAGGATTTGGAGGCCGTGGAACGGAAAAGTACGAAAAAAGGCGAAAAAAACGTGAAAATTCACAATCTCAATCCAGTGGCTTCTTAGCGATCGCGAAACTCTAGATCTGGCGCCGCCAAGTTCGACAAAGATGAAGACCAGGGTTTGACCTAAGTGTCTGGTGCCGCGAAACCGCCGTCTGGCGAACGCGAAATGGCCCCTGGACGCCTTCTTTTAAATATCAGCCTCCTCCTTCAGTTCAAAAAACGAAGCAGAGACGAGGGGAACAATAGAGTAGAGAGTGGAAGTCTGAGTGGTGCCGATACGCTGCGGGGTTCGATCTTCGATCATCCGTCGTTGTACTGTCGGTATCATGTCTGTGTCTACTATCGTTTTTTTCTGTTTTAATTCTGATTAGTGAGTAGTCTTTTAATAGTGGTACTTGCTATGGTTGATGAACCATTGTGGATGATGATTTCGTAATTTAATGTTTATTGGTTTGTTTTTGGTTGATTGAATGTGTGCTGTGGTTCCAATTTGATTCATATTGTTTGGCTCTTTGAATTCGTTGATTGGGTGTATCTGTTTTAACCTAAATAGATAGACTCCGATAGGATAATCAATCTCCCTTGACCTACCCTTCATCCCGGAGAGTTGTGTTAAGTGGTTACTCAGACCGAGAGCGACCAGATAGTAAAATACCATGCAATAGAGATAGGATTGGGTTACCGGTGCTAGATTGTCTGACAAATAATCTATGTATTGGAACTAGGAGGATCAAGACCTAGTTAATAGCCATAGTCATCATATGTTAGGGAGTCCTAGACTTAAATCCCTACAATAACCAAAACAACCAAACCTTTGGTCTATTTAAATCATCCACTTGGGGATTCACTATACCATGATAAGTACTACTGTTTTCTTTCATATAGTTTTAATCCATCTTTTAATCGCTTTCTTAGTTCATAGTTAATTTAGTTGTCTTTTTAGTATTAAAACCTCTTTCATAAAAACCCCCCAAAAGCTTTAGGTTAATTAAACTGATTTAGATTAATAATCTACGATAACTTGACCGTTCCCAGTGGTAGATACGATACCTGGACTTTCCTACACTATATTACTCACGATCAGGTACGCTTGCATGTATATGTGGTAAGACAGTGGCTAGGCATTAGAGGTTAAAACTTGTTTCGCTTTTTATATACAATAATTACCGCATCAGCTACTCTGCTCAGAGCAAGGCACTTACAGTTTTTAATAACTCTACAAGAATCATTAAAGAAAGTGACATTGTCAGATGCAATGAGAACACTCCTAATCTACCTGGTAGTGGTCCTAATTGGCTATTTGACATTGATTCACTAACTAACTCTTTGAACATGAGTAGTGCAGTGATTACAGGTTCAAGTATAGAGAAGATTCAGGAAACAAGTCCTCCATTCGTTTCGTTTCCCATGCCATCAGTGGATCCCATTGATCCCTGTACTTCTGATGATTTGGAACCTGTTTAGGAAAAGGAAGATGACTCTGTAGAGAAGAATAATGATCAGCAGACTGAAGAGATTACTACCACAGACAGCACTGCACTCACTCCATCCTCTGAGGTGGAACCAGTGGAACCTCAAGGTTCAAACATTTTTGATATTGAACCAGATGTGAATGATTCAAACCTAGGGGTGAATCTGCCTGAAGAACCCCTGCATCTCACAAGAACTCAGAAGAATCATCCACCTTCATTAGTGATAGGAGATATTCAGTCTCCTATGATCACTAGAAAGCAAAGCAAGGCTATCACAAATCCTCATTCTGGCATGATTTCTGTTTTTCTCTCACAAACAGAACCAAAGAAGGCACTTGATGCAATGAAGGATCCAAGTTGGATAGAAGCCATGCAACAAGCACTGTTACAATTTGTCTTGCAACATGTTTGGGATCTAGTGGATTTACCAAAATGACACAGAGTAATAGGCACAAAGTGGATTTTCAAAAATAAGAATGATGAAAGAGGCATTGTTATCTAGAACAAAGCAAGATTAGTAGCTCAGGGGTACACACAAGAAGAAGGGATAGACTATGATGATGTATTTGCTCTAGTTGCCAGAATTGAAGCCATCAGGTTGTTTTTGGCCTTTGCATCTAACAAAGGATTCAAAGTCTATCAGATGGATGTGAATAGTGCTTTTCTCTATGGCACAATTGATGAAGAGGTCTATGTCAGTCAACCTCCTGGGTTTGAGGATCCTAAATACCCTGATAAGGTTTACAAGTTGAGAAAAGTACTGTATGGTCTTCATCAGGCACCCAGAGCTTGGTATGATACTCTGTCCTCCTATCTGTTGGAGAATCAGTTTGAAAGGGGTGTCATTGATAAGACCTTGTTCATCAAAAGAACAAACACTGATGTGCTACTAGTTCAGATTTATGTAGATGACATCATCTTTGGTTCAACAAAGGAAGAGATGTGCAAAGCATTTGAGGAGTTGATGCATATGAAGTTTAAGATGAGTTCTATGGGAGAGCTCACTTTCTTTCTTGGCCTACAGGTTAAGTAGAAGTCTGATGGTATTTTTATCAATCAGTCTAAATATGTGACCTCAATGCTTCAGAAGTTTGGAATGAGTGATGCAAAGCCTGCCAGTACTCTTATGGAAACTCACAAGCATCTCACTGCTGATGTTGAGGGGGAGGAAGTTGATGTTCATCATTATAGATCAATGATTGGGTCTCTAATGTATCTGACAGTATCCAGGCCTGATATCATGTTTGTTGTATGTGTTTGTGCAAGGTATCAGGTTAGGCCAAAGGAGTCCCATTTACATGCAATCAAAAGGATATTCAAATATCTCAAGGGTCAACCTAGATTGGGACTTTGGTATCCTAATGACTCTTCCTTTGATTTGGTGGCCTACACTGATAGTGACTATGGTGGAGCAAATCTGGATAGAAAGTCTACTTCTAGTGGATGTCAATTTTTAGGAAGAAGATTGTTCTCATGGCAGTGCAAGAAGCAAACCACTGTTTCACAGTCAACCACAGAAGCTGAATACATAGATGCATCACATTGTTGTTCTCAAGTACTATGGATTCAAAATTAGATGCAAGACTATGGTCTTTCTTTCTTGCAGAGACCAATCTACATTGACAATAACAGTGCTATAAGCATTGTTAACAATCCAGTCAAGCACTCAAAGACCAAGTATATAGAGATCAAGTACCATTTTATAAGAGATTGTAATGAAAAGAAATTAATTCAGGTTTTGAAAGTTCACACTGATGATCAGTTTGCAGACCTATTCACAAAAGCCTTTGATGTAGGCAAGTTTACATTCTTGGTCACTAGTGTTGGAATGATAAACTATGAGTAAATATCTTCTCATTACATTTATTTTTGTACTATCTCTGTATATTCTTTCTTTCTTATTTGTTCTTTTATTTCTTTCATTCCTCAGGGTGCATTTAATAAGTTTGTGTGTGTTTTCAGATGACTTTTGGGGTTATCAGCATGGTCAAAAGTGTGTAGTGAAGTTACCACTGCTCATTTGGAGTTACTATCGCTTGCAGTATTACAACCGCTAAGCATAGTTTCTATCGCTAGCCTTTACTACTGCTACTTTTAGCCAATTACTATTGCTTTAGAGAGATACTATTGCATGCTTACTATCGCTTACTATTGCTCGCATGTTACTACCGCTAGCTGTCAATTACCATTGCTTTCATGATTACTACAGCTGGTTATTGATTACTATTGCTCATAGGATACTACTGCTGGTGTTATGGTTACTGTTGCTAAGTATTCGCCATTTACCACTGCTTAAAGTTATTACTGCTAGTTACTATTGCTCGCATGTTTACCACTGCTTTTTATAGTTACTACCGCTTTTAACTTTCTTACACGCGACTTACCCCTGCTCATCCGTTACCACTGCACTTAATTGTTACTACCCGCTTTTAACTTACTGTTGCTACTGGTAGTTATCCATTTTTACTACCGCTTTTAAACATTATTGTTGCTAGCGTTCATTACCACTGCTTGTGGTCTGTGTATAAAAGCCCTAATTCACCGCCTTTTTCACAACGGCTAATTTGAACTCTTTCTCTGAGAAACCCTTGCTATTCTGCGATCTTGTGTTCTTGGCTATTTGCTATGTTAACGATCTATTCTTGGTTAATAATCTGCTCTAGGGTTTCGATTTCGACATCTGATCAATCATGGATTCTCTCCGCTTCATTCAAGATCATAACAAGGTTGGATATCTCACAAAGGACAGTCATTCCTCTAGATTTGAAGCAATCGTTGATTTCTTGGCATCATCGTCTATTGCGTATGCGGCCACACTCAATCCTACCATCTACATCACACATATGAAGGATTTTTGGGCCAATGCTATCATTGAAGAATCTGAAGGGGTCAAATCCATTCAAACCACCATCTGTGGTCGTCCATTAACTGTTACTCTGGCCAAAATCAGACATCATTTGCAACTGAATGATGAATCAGGTATAACCATGCTTTCTCCTTCAACTATACTGGAAGCCTTTTTAAGAATGGGGTATGCAGGCTCCCAAACTTCTTCAAAATATCTGAAAGGCAAATTCTGTCCTCAGTGGAGATTCTTTGTGCATACCCTTCTACATTGCTTTTCAAGAAAAACAACTAGTTGGAGTGAGTTCAGCAGTACCATTGCATCTGCTTTGGTTTGCTTGTCTACTCAACAGGTTTTTAAAATTTTCACAAATGATTTTTGATGATCTTGTTTATAATCTTGAGAACATGAACAATGCAAATGTCAAATCTTCCCAAGTTTTGTTCAAGAAGTGATCACCCAGGAATTGACGGATGTACCTCTAAATGGAGACACTTATCAGAGCTTTGCTCTTGGTAGTAAAGTGTCTTCCAAGATGAAGAGACCTGCACAGGGCTCTAATGACACTTTCACCCCATTGTTCTCTACAATGATGGGTGTGAACCCCCCACAAGGTGAGGCATCAGGCTTGCAGCCCTCACAATCAAGCATACCCACTGATGACCTACCCCTACCTTCCAGTTCAAACATCCCTCAGTCTCTTGATTCAACCCCCACCCCTTCACTCAAACACTATATCAGAAAGAACAAGGGAGCTCCTTCCTCCTCTGGTTCTCAACCCCATGAGCCTTTAAGCCATCAGTTGGAGCACTCTCCTTCTGATTCTTTCCAAAGGGATACCCTAGGAGTGATGCCCCACTCAAGTATAAAAAAGGTGCCCTCTAAGGAGAAGGATGGGCTTGTGGTTGGTGAGGCTCAAACTACTGATGTTGCACAAGGTGTGCATCAAGACAGTTTGAACATAGCTAAGACCCCCACCACGGCAACTCCACATGAGAAATCATCAAGAGGTCCCAGGTGCCAAGAAACCAAGGGGCAGCTAGTGCTTCAGCTAGGCTGAAGACTTCTGCTAAAAAGTCCAAAGATCCAGTAAGGGAGGTAAAAACTTCTAAACCTGGTGAGGGCAGCTATACACACAATGATTTGATGGCAGATCTGGTAACCATTGCCAAAGACTTGAAAGCTCATGATGTGAATTTCCACATTCATGAGGAAAGGCACAAATCCCATGAAGAAAGATTGGATATGCTGGAGAAGGTGATTGATATTCAAAATCAGCTCATTAAGGATAAGGATGTTATGCTGGAAAAATTCACAAGGAAGATGCAGTATCAGGAGGCTCAGATGGCTTCTATGCACATGAAGATCTCAGCTCTTCAGAGGAGGTACTCCACCTTGGTCTCATTCACAAAGGGGGAGAGGAGATCAAAGGTCAAGAGGGAGCAGAAAAGGGAAAAGGTTGTGAATGAAGAGTTTGAGAAGAACGAAAAAGAAGTTGCTGATACTGGTATGCCTGAGGTTGATGTTGCTGAGCTAGAGATTGTTATGACTGAGTTCGTAATAAAGAAGAAAAGAGGCTGAAGCTAAGGGGGAGACTGAAATGGAGAATGAAAGAGAGGCTTATATGGGTGAGAAGTCTGTGGATGAGGATGAAGTTACTATTGCTGAGCTATTGTTGAAATTGCCTAAAGTGATCACAAAGGGTGTAGTGATCAAAGAGAGACAACCAGATTCAAAAAAGAAGAGTGTTGAGTTAGATCCTAAAGACAAAGGCAAACAGATTCTGATTGAAGAACCTGAGCCAGAATCTGATAATGAAGGAATTCCTCGAGTTGTTGAAAATGAACTCTTTGAAGCTTTCATTCTGAAGCTTGCAGAAGAGGATTAAAGGGAGAGAAAGGAATTGTTGGCCAAACAAGCAGAGGATGATAGACTGGCTGCTGAGAAACTACAAGAGAAGTTTGATAAGGAGGTGGTCAGAGAAACCAAGAAAAAGCCAACAAAGTGTTGGGATTAATTGACTATAACGATTAAGCAGCGGAAACAATTAAAACAATCCTGACAGAGATCCAACCAAAATACATCAAACACTAAATCAAGAGGGTTTTAACAATTTTACCTTTAGACGATACCAAACTGAAATCTGGAAGCTAGTGAGGGATACACCGCTACTGCACCACCATGAGACAGGCTGCTAGACCGCCAAGGACTGATCGGAAAAACGAATCCGGTGAGTGTGTGTGTGTGTGTGTGTGTGTGTGTGTGATCGACGGCAAGAGAGAGAGAGAGAGAGAGAGAGAGATTTGGGATTTCTTGGTGGAAAAGTAATTATGAAATCAGATGATTATCTTACTGCCTTAACCCTATATTTATAAAGATAAATATGGCAGTGTTATAAGGAATCCCAAACCAAAAATAACTCTCAATAATTATCTTTAATTAATTAAACTTATTAATTAAATAATTATCTTTAACTGATAAACAATAAATAAACAATTTATTATTTATTCTTTTCTCTCTTTTAAATAATTAAACATAATTAATAATTTTCACACAATAAATCCAATAGGTCTCGGGTTGGGTGTGTAGCAGTGTGACCCACTAGTGTCTTATAACATTGGACATGGTAACCCTAATTACTGTCTTGCACATAATCCCTTCAGACTCCCACTTATGCCAGACAAGTAACTTAACTGTCACCATTAGCCTAAGGAGGTCCCTAGCCAGACACTTAGGTTAACCAGGTTATAAGATCTCTTATAGCCAGAGATACGATTCATATTTGAATTGTACACAGGTTCATTCCTTTTACACACGATATTTCTAAAATGAGTTTTAGACATGGAGCTGAGATTGTTCAATCATAAACTCAAGTATTTCCTGACATTGATCTCGATTGCCTGCAGTTACGGAACTTCCCAAATAACTAATGTTATTCTATCCGAGCGTGGCCACGCATTTCCGCCAATCTTAATCGCCAGGGGGCCCGGAAATATCTCTCCCATAAAGGAGGTGTAAATCCCATATTGACTACCCGCATCTGCAAACCATGGCTTCCGCTGCATCTAGTCATACCCCTTATGGCTACCCAGTTACGGTGCAGCGTTAGAGCATGCTAAGAGTACAGTAGTCCTCATGCTTACAGACCATATATCTCAAGTCTAAGGACAACCTATCAGCAGGTCAATACTTATGACATAGGCTCCATGAAGTAGACTTGAAACTGGTCACCTCCAATACTCATTCACTCTGATAAGTACTTATGAATGTTTAATCATATCAGCTGTATAAAACATTCATAATAGCGTCATAACCTTACTGAGGTTCCCACCTCAATAAGTAGCTATGGAAATTTAGATTTTTTACAAACTTAAAAATCATGGATAACCTTAAACATGCAAAAAGTAATTTCTGAAACATTTCACGAATAATATCTCTTTATTTCAAACACACAGTGAAATAAACTTTTATAACGTTTCAAAATATTACATTAATAATCGATAACATAAACTAACTACTAGTATCCAAGTACTACATTCCTATGGAACTAGCATGGCCCTCGTGCTTTGCTCTAGCTAGCGGCTTCGTTAGCGGATCTGCGACATTCTCGTCCGTCGGAATTTTACATATTCTCACATCTCCTCTTCCAATGATCTCTCGGATGAGGTGATACTTCCTGAGTACATGTCTCGACTTGTGATGTTCTCTGGGCTCCTTCGCTTGTGCTACTGCTCCAGAGTTATCACAGTAGATATCTATGGGTCTAGAGATACTGGCTACAACTCTTAGATCCGAGATAAAATTCCTGAGCCAGACTGTTTCCTTTGCTGCATCTGATGCTGCAATGTACTCTGCCTCTGTAGTGGAATCTGCTATGGTGTCTTGCTTCGAGCTCTTCCACGAGATCGCACCTCCATTTAGGGTAAATACATATCCTGACTGTGATTTAAAATCATCTCTGTCGGTCTGAAAACTAGCGTCAGAATAGCCTGTGACACTAATCTCATCCTCAGATCCTCCAAAGACCAAAAACATTTCTTTAGTCCGTCTCATGTACTTGAGAATGTTCTTGACAGCCACCAATGGGCTTCACCTGGGTTCTGCTGGTATCTGCTCGTAACACTTATCGAGTAAGCAACATCAGGCCTTGTACATAACATGGCATACATAATTGATCCTATTGCTGAAGCATATGGAACCAATTTCATTTTGTCCTGATCGTCATTAGAAACAGGACATTGTGCTTTACTTAGAGCATCTCCAACAGCATTGCTATAATAGAAAAAATTGAGTTTTTTTCTTCTAAAGTACTCCAACAGCATTGCTAAACCAATTGCTAAAATAGAAAAACTTGAAGGTTTCTCTAAATATAGAGATTTCTCTAAAATCTCTATATGAAGAGAGAGAAATATTATTTTAATCTAATCCACCAATGGTATAATTAGTTATTTAAAAGTTTTTAAAAAATTTATTGGGATAATAAATATAATGTATATTTTAATAATATAAGTGATGATAGATTCTCTAAAATAGAAAAGCTGTTGGAGATGGAAAAAAATGATTTTAGAGATTTTGAGCTTTTTTTCTCTATTTTAGAAGAATTATAGCAATTCTGTTGGAGATGCTCTTAGCACTATGCCATGCTGCATTGGGATAAACCCTTTCTTGGATTCATCCATCCTGAATCGTTTCAGGATTTTGTCAATGTATGTACTTTGACTAAGCCCGATAAGCCGTCTAGATCTATTTCTATAGATCTTTAAACCAAGTATATAGGCGGCTTCTCCAAGGTCTTTCATTTGGAAACATTTGCTTAACCAAGTCTTTACACTCTGTAAATTTGGTACATCATTTCCAATGTGTAGAATATCATCTACATATAAGACCAAGAAGGTCACTACGCTCCCACTGAACTTTGTGTAAACACATGGCTCAAACTCACTTTTAGCAAAACCAAATTCTATGATTCGTACATCAAAGTGTAAGTTCCAGCTCCTGGATGCTTGCTTTAATCCATATATGGATTTTAGCAATTTGCACACTTTATCAGGATTCTTTGGATCTACAAAACCTTCCGGTTGTTGCATGTAGATGTCCTCTGTTAACTTCCCATTCAGGAAGGCCGTCTTAACATCCATTTGCCAAATCTCGTAATTAAAATACGCTGAAATGGCCATCAAAATCCTGATAGACTTCAACATTGCTACTGGTGAAAAAGTTTCATCATAGTTGATACCATGAGTTTGAGTGAAACCTTTTGCAACCAGTCTAGCTTTAAAAGTGTGCACGTTTCCGTCCATATCAGTTTTCTTCTTGAAAACCCATTTACGTCCAACAGCCCTACAGTATTGGGGTAAATCTGTCAACTCCCATACTTGGTTGTCGTACATGGACTGCATCTCTGCCTTCATGGCCTCCTGCCATTGTTCAGACTCACTGCCTGATACAGTTTCTCCATAGGAGGTTGGTTCGTTCAAGTCTCCACCATCCTGAGAGACTAGGAACCCAAGATACCTATCTGGTTCTTGCCTTACCCTAGTGGATCTGCGAAGGTCCTGTGTTTGCACTTCCTCAACCGTTTCCAGTTGAGTCTCAACATGTTCTTGTTGAGTAACTGGCTCAACTATCAGTAAAGTGACATCTTCATCTACCTCCTGTAGGTCTACATCATTTCTGGTATTTTCAGTACTGAGAAACTTATCCTCCAGAAATTCTCCATTCCGAGCTACAAAGACTTTGTTCTCGGTAGGATTGTAGAAGTAGTATCCCACAGTTGTCTTGGGATAACCTACGAAAAACCACTTATCTGATTTGGGTTTGAGTTTTTCAGAGGTTGGTCGCTTGACGTATACCTCACAACCCCAAATCTTCAGAAAAGACAATTTAGGCTTCTTACCCGTCCAAATTTCTTATGGTGTCTTTTCTACCGATTTAGTTGGCATTCTGTTCAGTATGTGGGCCGCTGTTTCGAGCGCATGTCCCCAAAATGATACTGGTAGCGAGGAACGACACATCATTGATCGTACCATATCTAGTAAAGTACAATTTCTCCTTTCTGACACACCATTCATCTGAGGTGTATACGGAGGTGTGAGTTGTGAGACAATCCCACATTCCATCAAATGATTGTCGAATTCCTGACTCTGATATTCCCCACCTCGATCTGACTGCAGAAACTTGATCTTTTTGTCAAGTTGATTCTGTACTTCATTCTGAAATTCCTTAAATCTTTCAAAGGCTTCAGATTTATGTCTTATTAGGTAGACATAACCATATCTACTGAAATCATCAGTAAAAGTGATGAAGTACCGGTATCCTCCCCTAGCCTCATGACTGAAAGGACCACACACATCTGTGTGTATTATTCCTAACAATTCACTCGCCCTTTCATTATCTTTAATGAAGGGTTGCTTTGTCATCTTGCCAGATAAACAAGATTCACAATTGTCAAAAGGTCTAAAATCGAAAGACCCAGGAAATCCTCCTTTCTGGAGTTTCTCTATGCGTTTCTTGTTTATGTGACCGAGATGACAGTGCCAGAGGTAAGTCTGATCCTCAATCTCTTTGGATCGTTTACTTATATGATAGATTTTTCTATTTTCTTGTAGATTTAATACATATAGACCATTAGAAGGAGTTACTTTGAAATAAAAGACATCATTTTTAAAGCAAGAAATAAGTTTATAATCATATTTATAACAAAAGCCTTGGTCTACAAGTAAATCGAAAGAAATAACATTTTTGATCATCTTAGGAACATAATAACAGTTTTCAAGTTCCAATACTAGACCCGAGGGTAAACTAAGACTATAAGACCCTACAGCTTCAGCTACAAGCATCGTGCCTTCACCGACTCTTAGGTTCGAACGGTCCTTCCTCAGTGTCTCCCTTCTTTTGAATCCCTGTAAATGATTACAAATGCGGTTACCACTGCCAGTATCAAGTACCCATGATTCATAAGAAGTGATCAAACAGTCTATCATAAAGATACCTGGTGCATCGGGTAAACCGATGTCTAGCTGGTCGATGTCCATCGAGTGAGCACAAATATCCTTGCTACCGCATTCTGGGCAACTCAGATCTCTCAGCTCGTCAATCCAATCTGTGTCCATGAGTTCAGCGACTGCTGCGGGTTTCGGCTCTAAACTGGCCAAAATATCCTCATGAAGCTTCGCCACGTCTCTCTTTGGTTCTCCGATGTATGCACTAACTGTGGTACGTATCTCGTCCGTGAGAGAGAACCACATGAGATGTACTAGCTCCTCCTGAACCATCTTATATCCCATGCGTGACAAACTTTTAAAGAGTTTCCTCATTTCCAGAAGATGATCTTTAACAGATTGACCATTTTCCAGTTTCAGAGAATAGATCTCTTTCATGATTAGATACTTCCCACTTTTCTTATAGAAACCTACCTGGTTTTCTATATTCTTTACGACCTCATGGCAGTACTTAACTCTCAAATCAGCCATGAACTCGGGTGAATTAGAGAAAGATAGAATTGACATCACATCAGATTCGTCAGCCATGAATTTAAAGTATTCAGCAAAATCCTTTTCAGGAGAATTGCATTTGGGTCATGAAATGGGTTTCTCTATCACGTATCACTTACCCTGTGAATCAAAGACATTGTCAAGGTGCATTTTCCAGACTGGAAAATTTTGGCCTGTAAGCTTCCATTTCCCCATTATAAGGCGGAGAGATTCCTCAGGTGAATAAAATGTAATAGCAGACATCTACAGAAAAATCAAAATTCCAATTTAGTTATCTGATTATATTTCTAATAAATTATTACCTTAGAACAATAAATTTATTAGACTATAATCCATATTTCACATGAATTGACAAGCGGTTTGATCACACAAGTCAATTCATGTTATTTCTGGTAGGTAACAACTTATACCAATCGCATCTTTAATCGAAGACACGACTTCTAGATCGTCGGGACATCGGATACTTAAATCCGTGCATATTTAGTCCCTCTAGTGTGTTTTGGCCAGGTACCACCCGGTGAATTGTAACAAAAACCAAAATAGATCGCACCATTTTGAACTGGATGTACTCTGGTCGGTACCACCCGATTATCGCAGAGTCTTTTCACCCCCTTCGGCTTGGGGTTTGAACGTGGGTGCCCAAGGTTTGAGCTCTTCGAGCCCCAACGTACCTTACGCCAAAGGTGTCCATAAATGGATCACACTAATTGATCTAAGATTTTCCTAAGGATTTTAGCCAGTTTTAATTTTTAAAAAGACTGGTTCAAAAAACAAACTGTAATCAAACCTTTTTATCTGATTTCATAAAAATTGTTTTATTTAAAAAAGATTATAACAAACCACGCAGATAAAACAAGACAGCGTCATAGCTTTGCTCAGATCTAATGTCAGTTTCTTGAGCCAACACGAAACTGAGGGTCCAAATCCTATGTGACTAAACAACCACGAGGCATGAAAACTTGGTGCTCCCACTGGCTCCAACATCTTCGATTGTTTCCTCATAACTCCGTCTTCAAGCTTCGTCCGTCTTTTGATGAATTACAATAAAATCGGGTTGTAAGTGGCACGCAGGCCTCCCTGTTTTTAAACTAATTAATTTAAAAATACAACAGGGCTGCAAATGGCACGCAGGCCTCCCTTTACCGAAATAAACCAAAACAATAAATAAATAAATGGAACACAACCACAGGTCTAGGGGCTTAGCTATGACAACTCACAAAGTCTAATAATTAAACTAATTAATATTGGTTTGACAGAATTGGATTTTCTAATAATTATAAAACCAAACAGGAATTTATAATTATTTAACTAAAATAATATTAAAAATAATTTTTATTTTAGGATAAAGAAATAAACCCTTATCAAATCGAATTCTAACACGATTCGAACTGGTATCGTTATCCAGTACTGTTACCTAACTGATAACCCTCGTTCTATTCGTGAAACGTTATCACGATATCGCATCATCGTGAATCACCGTAACCAGTGGTTTGTGATCGGGAAAAACACACGACAGCAGCGGCGCAAGCACCACCGCCATCGGTTCCGCCTCACTCGGCGCCGTCGATCGACGGTGTAACTCCACCGGCGACAGCAGCGTCGTAAGAACGCCACCACCATCGCCATGCTGTCGATCGGTTCAATCCACGGCCCTATCGGCGACGGCGAGATTGCCACCACCATCGCCTTAATCGGCGATCGAACAACTTAACAACAACCACCACCGCAAACGGCCTTGCGGTTGTCGATCGGTGGTCATCAGCCACCAGCGACGGCAGCGACGCAACACCGCCGCCACCATCGCCTTAATCAGCGATCGAATCAACATTAACCACCACCGAGAAGCCTCGGTGGTATTCGGCCGACGCTTCGGAGCTCACCACCGCCGCCAGGCTTGGCCGTAAGGCAGCCGGCAGGTGGCGAGGCGGTTTAGGGTTTTTCGGTGGCAAACGACTATAGCCGCTGCCACCACCCTCGATCGCGATCGGCGACGACAGCTAACGCCACCGCATCGCCGCGATTTCAATCCACCGCCACCGCCCTCGCTATCGTACCGGCGGCAACAACAGCGCTAACGCACCACCATCACCACCGGTGGCCATCGGCGGCAGCAGCAAGCGGCTGCCAAGCCGCCGTGGCCGATGATCAACATCATCACCATCATTGCCGCTTGCGGCTGTGGTGGTACGATGGTTTGAACACCATCGAACGGCCACCGAATCGCGGTGGTCGTCGATGTGTGTTTCGTCCGGCGATTGGTCCGGCGATTCGGCCGGTAAAAATCCAATTTTTACTATGAAACGATATGTAAATTTCAAAATTAGATTTTTATAATTTACGAAAAACAAAATCCAATTTTATCAAAACCTACAAGCAACTTGATTTGATGAATTATGGAAGTGGCTCTGATACCACTGTTGGGATTAATTGACTATAACGATTAAGCAGCGGAAACGATTAAAACAATCCCGACAGAGATCCAACCAAAATACATCAAACACTAAATCAAGAGGGTTTTAACAATTTTACCTTTAGACGATACCAAACTGAAATCTGGAAGCTAGTGAGGGATACACCGCTACTGTACCACCGTGAGACAGGCTGCTAGACCGCCAAGGACTGATCGGAAAAACGAATCCGGCGAGTGTGTGTGTGTGATCGACGGCAAGAGAGAGAGAGAGAGAGAGAGATTTGGGATTTCTTGGTGGAAAAGTAATTATGAAATCAGATGATTATCTTACTGCCTTAACCCTATATTTATAAAGATAAATATGGCAGTGTTATAAGGAATCCCAAACCAAAAATAACTCTCAATAATTATCTTTAATTAACTAAACTTATTAATTAAATAATTATCTTTAACTGATAAATAATAAATAAACAATTTATTATTTATTATTTTCTCTCTTTTAGATAATTAAACTTAATTAATTATTTCCACACAATAAATCCAATAGGTCTTGGGTTGGGTGTGTAGCAGTGTGACCCACTAGTGTCTTATAACATTGGACATGGTAACCCTAATTACTGTCTTGCACATAATCCCTTCACAAAGAAGGTGGTCAAAAAGAAAGTCAACATTTCCAAGGCAGCTAGTGATAAAAGAAGAATGATGGTGAGGTATCTGGCTGGAGTTCTTGGAAGACCTGTTCAATATTTTGCTAGATGGAGCATTGTGAAGGTTGAGCAGAAGTACCATGAAACAAGAGATAAGCTGGATCAGGAAGCTGCTGAACAAGAGGAAGAAGAGGTGCCTTTCGTACATAGAAAGAGGAAGAGAGATCAACTTGCCACTACTGAAGGCAATGTTGAAGGTACTACCAGTGAAAGAAAGACCGGTGAGGATGAGCAAGGTGAAGAAATTCTTGCTACTGCTGAAGGTACTGCTGCAAAGGAAAGAGAGCCAACTCTGATTGAAAAAGAGTGGTAAAGAAGTTTGCCAAAGTGAAGAGAGTAAAAACAATGGCTCACAAAGAAAGACAGCAAAAGATTGTAGAACAACCATCAGACATCACAGATTGGTACTACTTTGAAGATTTGGAGCTATTGTATTTCAAGGTAATCAGAAGTGGAGGTAGAAGTGAGGTGTATGCTAACTCACACTCTATCTTTACAAAATTACCTAGAGCTGATCTGATGAAGATGTATGAGTTGAGTTGTACAATGGAGGATGGTGACTATTTGGAGACAAAGCAAATGAAGGAATATATGCAGTTGAAGTTTGCATTTGCCAAAACAAGGAATGATCTGAAGAAAAACAGTGCTAGAGATCACTGGGATAGTGTTGGTGAAGGAAAGGTTGTTGGTTGGTTCACCTACAAGAAAAATAGAACTTTTTCTTTATCATTTGAGCAAGGAAGACAGAGTTACTTCCTGATAGATAAATGGTATGACTTTGATCCAGGTATGATTGAAAGTGTGATAAGGCTGAAAGATCAGAAAGCTGCTCTCACTGAGTTAGACAAAGAGTTGGTAGAGAAGCTGAAATCTCAAGTTCTTGGTATTAGAGAAAACTATTTGGGAAAGGAGACATCTGATCAACCTGATAGAAAGGTCAAGTCATGGGATATTCATGGAATAGAGAGACTGTTTTATGCCATTGAATGGGAAGATGGTGAGATACTTAAAAGATCTGTGCTGTACAAGCTGCTGGAGGAGTGGACAAGAGAAAATCTGAAAGACATGTATGAGATTGGCATGAAGCTGTACAAGTCTGAGTTTGAGTCTGATAATATGCAAGATGAGTTGATTGTGAAGTTCAAAAGTGCTCTGGAATGCCTATATTGGTTATTTGAACCATCTAGGATTACCAATCTTATGAATCAACCATGTGAAGCTGTGAATGAATGGAGATGGTTTGAAAAGAGCAGGATGTACTCTCTAACCATTAA
The DNA here is from genome assembly GCA_030169165.1 of Centaurea solstitialis. Lineage (NCBI taxonomy): Eukaryota > Viridiplantae > Streptophyta > Magnoliopsida > Asterales > Asteraceae > Centaurea > Centaurea solstitialis. The sequence goes on along the minus strand of CM058046.1, from coordinate 46,531,572 downwards.
TGGTATGGATAAAAAGTATTATTTTGATGATAGTGCTCCAGTTCATGATGTTCAGAGGCTGCAAGGGATGGTAAAGGTGAACTTAAGCATGGATAGGCCTCACACAGCACTTGGAAGAAATCTGGTGAAGAAGATTCAGCAACAGTTGAAAAACTTAAATTCTCATTCTGAAAAGTTAAGTTAGGGGGAGATTGTTGGGTCTGGAATACTGTTGCTGAGTTACCACTGCTAGCATGGACTTAATACCGCTGAAGACTTATCTGAAGATTACCACTGCTAGTATGATGGTTACCACCGCTGATCAACTTACCACCGCTGGCGCAAAGTTACCACTGCTGACTGTAGAATACTACTGCTTTTGTTTTACTACTGTCAGATGAGTCATGATATGGAAATGATTTTGAAGAATGAAGATAAGGAATAGATGCGATTATTTTGGAGATATCTTAGAGATTATCTTGTAGATTTACTTTCCTTATTTTTTATCTTGTAATTCGTATAACTAGATAGTTGATAGATTGTTAGAAACACGAATTCATTAAGTTTTCTGTTTAGAATATTGGAGCCTCAAGATTGTTCTTGATCCCTGCAATTGAGAAGAATTGTACGTCTGTTTTGAGTCTGTTCAAAGCAGATTGGGGCTTTGGATTGTAATCATTAAACTTGTGATAAATACAAATCTGTTTTGCAAATTCATTGTTAATCTTTCAAAGTGTTATTCCGCGACTTATTTGAATTGTTTTTTTGTTCTTGTTAATTTGATCCATACAAAGTTGGACATAAAACAAATACACTGACAAAAACAAAGGAACAACTGTCAACTCATAAAAAGGCACATAAATGTAAACAATCTACCTAATTCATCATATGCATCAAAACACCAAGTAAAATCCTTGTGATTCATCATTATGCTCTCAGAATATATTACTGGACAATGTGATCTATAAAAATAAGTCGATTTGATGAAAGGTTCTTTTCATCTTAATAGGCTTCTCATTAAAAATAATTGCCTCCGATAAAACCTTTGTTCCAACTATTAAATTCCACGGCAAAACGTTGAGAGATTTGTTAAATTATTTCCATGTTTTAATCAGTTAACGTTAGAGGTTTTCATTAGTAAGTCACCATTCTTAATTATTCTTCTTAGAAATCTAATTTATGTGAAAGAAAATTGAGAAAATAATTTTTGGTTAAAAAGTATCTGTAGAGACATTTCAATAGAAGAAAGCAACCCTCCAACGTGACCCTTCCCCGCGCGTGCTCTGGCCATCCTAAAACTTAAAATATCATATATATTTAATAAATATTATTTTTTTTATTAGTATTTGTGGAGACATTTCCATAGAAGAAATCTAATTTATTTTTCTATTTCTTATATAAAACTAAAAATACTATATATACTTAATAAAATATTATTTTTCTATTTCTCTAAAATATTAGATGGATACTGGATTTTAATAGAAGGAAACTTTTCATTCTCATCTTCTAGGAAACTAACAATTTCTAGCACACTTTCAGAACAACGCCAAAGTACGTAGACAAACTGTAATCCATGACGCTAAAGGAGCAACAGATATAAAACAAACACCACATGGATCGTATTACAAAAAGTATAGCTAGCGGAGTCAGCACAGTGTTTTCGGCAATCAAAGAGCAGTTATGCAAGCAATCTAACATGTTAAAGTACTTCAATTTTCTAGTTATACGAATCGTGATGGATAAACTGCATGCGCTCCTTTAGTTTGGCTTAGCTTAATTGCCATAGGATTCAAAAACCTCATATATGTGAATTGTGATAAATAATCAATAGTATTACTCAACACACCACTCCAACAGTATTGAGAAATTCTCAGGCGATGAATCAAATTAACATGTAGATCTCTACAACTTCCTTGCATTTTGGTTTGTCAAAAACAAGAGGCAAAGCTTGTTACTAATTGTGAAAGCGATTATACAAATGCAAGGAACGGTATTATTGCCGGGCAACATTTCCTTGCATTTGTATAATCGATTTCACAATTACCGACAAGATCGGGAGACGTCCCACTAGTTAGGCACCACATGCATTGAAGATTTGATACAGATCGATTCGACCTGTATTGGAGAATTTTAGTGATTTTTGGAAACCGAGAAAAAGACTCAAAAGAAGAAGAAAATCAAGTGTCGAGGCAAAGCCGAACTCGCCGGCACGAGTTTGTCGCCAGCCAACTTCCAAATCAGATCAAACCAAAAGAAATCACATTTATTTGTTTATTTAAATAATTTATTAATAATTATTTAGATTATGTATTTATTAATTAGTTTTAGGATTTATCTCGTTTACTTTTATCTTGTTTTATAGTTGATTTAAGTTTATTTGCATTCCATAATTAGCTCTAGTTTAGATTATAAATAGGGTCTTTATGATGCATTGTAATTTGTAGATTATTCAGTTTAATATAAATCGTCTCGTTAAGAGTTTTGAGAGTTTTTTCTTGTTTTAAATTCTTTCGCTTGAAAGTTCTTCTATCAGGATTTGACGTTTAGTCGATCCGCACCATGCATCTATTCCTCCCACGTCAAGATTTAAAATCATCGGTGAAAAAAATATGTAAAAAGAGACAAAAATAAAAGTTAAAAGTATTTGGTTCATGATTTGTAGGGTGGAATTTAATTTAAAATGATAAAAGTTTGATAAAAGTTGTTATTTGGATAAATATGATAATTTTATAGGTTATGAAAGACATATATGATATTTGTGAATTATATTTGAAAGGGGATAAAATAACTATTTAACCATTTTTGATAATTAAATCTGATTTAAAATGATTAAAAGTTGACAAAAATTGTTATTCAGGAAAAATATGATATTTTCAATTTTAATAAGAACATATATGAAATTATCCCTACTATTTATTTCTATATCTATATCTAACTATCTATTGTATTATAAAAAGAAAAAGACTTCGTACTTTTTTCAACATTTCAGGATTCAAGATTACTTTTTAAAGTTATCTCTACATACAACTTGTTACATTTTCAGTTTATAACTTGCACTTTATACTTTTATAATTAGTTAATCAAGTTCCTTTCAATCCCTTTACTTTTTTTATTTTAGATAGTTAGAGCATTTTCAACAGCATTGCTAAAAAAATTTCTAAAATAGAGAAAGCAAACTAAAATTTCTAAAGTCATTTTCTATCATCTCCAACAGTTTTGCTATTTTAGAGAATCAATCATTATTTATATTATTAAAATATTCAATATATTTAGTATTTCAATTAAAAATTTTAACCAACTTTTAAACAATTGGTGGGAATAGATTAAAAAATAGTTTCTCTCTTCTAAATAGAGATTTTAGAGAAATCTCTAAATTTAGAGAAAACTCAAACTTTTTATATTTTAGCAATCACTATAGCAATGCTGTTGGAGCATTTTAGAAGAAATAAACACTTTTTTTTCATTTTAGCAATGTTGTTGGAGATGCTCTTATCATATTAACATAAATAATGTATATCAACTAAAATGTATTAAAATTCCCGTTTTTCTTTTCAACAAATTATATCATTATAATCGTCTCTACAAACCTTCAAAATAAGTCTAATATTACGTATTTTTTATTTAATCATATTATTAAATATATAAAAAATACATCATAATTAATTCTATTTTATTTTATATTTTAAAAGTTTTAAACACCTATCAGGTTCAACATTATATACAAAATAAAATTACTTTTATATTTAAGTTAAACTTATATATTTATCTAATATAGTTATTTCATTTACTCCGTATTTTTCTTTTTCCTTTTACGTTTTTATCATAAGAACAAATATAATCTTATGCTAACAAAGATTATATTAGAAATAACTTGTTGCAAATTATACCATTTTAACCGTTAAATAAAAAAAAATAATGTGATTAAAGGTTAAGAGTTCAAAGATCCACTGTTGAACGATCCTTTTTCAATTTTTTTGATCTATTGACCGTGAATTTTATAATCTGATATGCGTTTTAAAAACCCATTAAACCATAAAATTAACATTTTGTAATGAAGACTAACGTTGATGCAACAAAATAATTTTTTTGAGTTATCGGTTTTAGATTTGAGATATATCATGTTGTAACGCGCTTGGGACATGAGGGGAAGCGTAATAAATGTAAAAACACCACAGATCTAGTACAAGTATAAACTAGACGTGCGTTTTCAAGTAATATTGTGGTAAGTCCACGTATCGTATCCACATGGATTGGGGTTATCAAGATTTAGAGAATATCACTATTATCCAGTGCGAAGTGTTAAAGATTTGATTGGTTTGTTTGTTGAGTGAATTAAAACAGAATAATAAATGACAAGTTAATAAACGGTTAGTTTAACAATTGATAAAAAGATGGGCATGGGTTCAAGCTTTTAATCGAGAGACAATATAACAAGGGTTGATTAATGTGACCGGTCCGTAAATAAATCCTACACAATTTTCTTCTCTTGAAGTTCCATTATATAGGTTTAAAAAACCGATTTTATTATAAAGTTTCCACAGTTAATATTTTCTGATTTATTAATCTTACCAAGTGAACCTTATAGATTCTAGCCCGGTCCAAAGAAAGTAGTGCTCAAAATCTCTTTATCACACCACTTGAGGACACTTTTGTCTTAGTTTGATTATGCAACGATCCAAATCTCTTTGTGATCATTAAAGGTTTTCTCAAACTCTTTTTGCATCATTCAAGCCGTGTTTCGAACCCTCCCCTCGCGAGGTCTTAGGTTTAACATGAACACTTACAAGTGATCATCTTGTCTGTGTTGAGATAATGTTCCGACTTAAATTGACCAAACAGAAAAGTATTAAAAGATGAAAACGCCTGAATTTTTAGCTACTGGCCACACCCGCAGCCAAAGGTGAGGTTTAGCTACTGGCCATAACTGAAAACGAAGTAAAAGATCGGTAGAAAATAAAATGCATTTGAATTAAAATGAGAGGCTGTGGTAAGCAGTCGCCTCTGTGGCTACATGACAAATTAAAATTGTATAATGTAAATTGCAAAAAATTAAAGTAAATTAAAGCTAATTGCTAAAACATAAAACTAGAGAGTAACTTCTGGAGTAAAAGAATGAGAAGATCGAATGATGTGATTATCATGCAAGGATAACGCTCCTTTTATAGTAAAAAAAAGTAAGGTTATTAACCAAGTGGTTTTTAACCTTTTTACTTTTTCACTATTTTAATATTTCTTCACCATTTCCTATTTCATTCTCCTTTTGTAGCTCCTCATACTTTGTCCCCCATGCCTTTAAAGAGTTGACTTTCTCTTAAATAAAATATTCCATAAAATCTTAAGACACTGTGATGACATCCCACTCGCTCAGTAAAACTCTAAAATTTGACTTTTTAGTTATTTCTTGCCTTAAAGGATTAATAAGATCAAAGGAATGTTTTAGGCTTCAAATGGATGTTAATAAAAGGATTATGTGAGGAGAAAATGTATTAAAAAGTGTAAATAACACGAAGAATACGAGGGTTATCAGGACATACTAATACACTACTAAAAAGTTGTGTATTACCAACTGCCATTACCGACGAGCCCACTTGGGAGCTACTCACGACCTTATATCCTACGAAAGATCAAAGGTTTTATCATTATATATATATATAGAGGGACATTCAAATGTAAACTCTATATTTCGTGTAAACTATGTAAACCCATCGTGGCCCTTGATCAAAAAATCAAAGGAGGATATGGATTCATAGAAAATATGGAAATGTGAAATATATGGTAAGTCAATGATTATGGAAATATGAAAATGTGAAATATGGAAACGTTTTTGAAAATCAATGGTGTGGATTGGTTTACATAGTTTACACGAAATATAGAGTTTACATTTGAACCTCCCTCTATATATATATATATATATATATATATATATATATAAACATGATGCCATTAATTGTAACTGAAGGATATGAAAGGTCAAAAACCATCCCTAATTTTCGTCCAATAAAAATTAATATATAGTAAGGCTATGTTTGACAAACTAGCTGATAAGGTAGCTGGTGACTGATAAGATAGCTGATGAATAAGATGTAGTTGAGGAATAAGATGTGTTGATAAGGTAGTTTATGACTGTAAAATGACAAAAAAAAAATACATGTTTAAAATTTGGTAATGTAAAAAGTAGAAGAGTATATTTGGAATAAAAAAGTAAAAAGTTTCATAATCTCATAAGTCCCATAAGTTACCAAAACGCTAGTAAGAATAGCTTTTCAAAAAGCTAGCTAGCTAGCTTATAAGTTAACTTATAATTCATTCAAACATGTAATTGACTTATAAACTAACTTATTTTTACCAAATAATGCTTTAACTACCGGGATATGACTTAAACACAACCAAGGGAAACATATATAATTACATGAAGCAATTAGAAGTGAAATTAAACAAAACGAACAACAAACAACTAAAGCGACATTGGGCAATTAATGTTTACTTCAAGTTTTTGGTAATGGTGCGGAAAACTAGTTCAACCCTCTTCAAAGGTGGAGAAACTCTTTTCACCAACTCAAAATAATGAAACTAGCTAGTTAAGACAATACAAAATTCCAGTAAATTAATTAAAAGGGTTGGAAATAATATCACTTAACACTTTTCAAATACCAGACCTATTTACGGAACATGATCAATTCGCTCTACCATTTGGAGTAAGCATTTGGGTTTGAGTTAATTTATCCTAGCCCTAAAACCCAATATCCGAGGGAGATATACTTTTACATTGTTATTTTGGTTCAATTTTGGTTGTTATGTCTTTTACCGTTAGAATATGACACACAAATAATACAAACATCCCATGCCCCATGGATGGTGCCAAACTCCTACGACCGAATCTAGAATTCAATTTCATAAAACTAGTTTATATTTGTCCTAGCTAGCATCTATATATATGTTGCAAACATTTGAAATACAAACTAACTTAGGAGCATGATTCAAAGGAGAAGTCATCAAAAACATTGTTGACAAGTATATCGTCAACCTGGTAGTCCGGGGTACTACATGTGGATGAATATACCTCTGAAGCGATCATATCTACAAGTTCTAAATCGGATGACATCATAGACAGAGGTTCTAGCGAAACTTGGTTGGTCAGATCCCATGATAGATAATGATCGGATGAAGAAGTTTGGTTGTCTTTTAAACCCAAAGATATAAAACCTCCTTATCTTTGTGTCTCATTGAGGGGAAACAAGGATCAACTTGTTTGTTCTCGGTGAACCCCTTTGTTTCAAAATTAAGAACCATTGAATTATCACTTGTATTTGGAGAACCCAAAATGATCCGACGAGACTTTTGTAAAGCGTTGCAAGTATGTTGTCCACTGTAGGTTATCTTATACTTTGGTGGCTCATCTTCGGTCATCTGAACTTGTTTGGTTGCTAGACATCCTTGATCAATCTTGTAACTACATCTATAATAGTTCCTGCATGTCAATAAATATAAATCAACAAGATTAGCAAAAACATAATTATCATATATATATATATATATATATATATAGAATTAGGTTCAAACAAGAACAAAACCAAATTGCAAGAATGAAGGAACCAACAAAATCACACGTGATTTTGTGCATGGACGCCCACCTCGCGGCTCACCCACTCGCCTTGTCGGAGCGTGGCCTACACACGATTTTTCCATCGCAGCCCAAAATCACATGTGATTTTCTTGGTTCCTTTGTTCTTGCAAATTGGGTTGTTCTTGTATGAACCTCCCTCTCTCTCTCTCTCTCTCTTTCTCTCTCTCTCTCTCTCTCTCTCTCTCTCTCTCTCTCTCTCTTATATATATATATATATATATATATATAGAGAGAGAGAGAGAGAGAGAGAGATGGGTTCATACGAGAACGATGTCAATTTAAGAACGCGCGATGACGATTCTCAGCCACACATTGGCGGTTACGGTGGGTGCAATCACGGAAGATTGATGCGATTCATGGAGAGTCTAGATGATTAAAGGATCGAGGTTGACCCGGTCAAAGCCGCCTTTATTGACTAGATGAGTAGTTTGAGAATCGTCCTCGCATTGTCATAAAAAATTATCGTTCTCATTTAAACCTTTCTCTATATATATTGTAGAATAATAATAACTATATATCATGTTGACATTTCATGGTACACATTATATATGCTGTTTCTATTTTTATTTTTTATTTTCAGTTTTGAGGTTGGAAAATGAGTTAATATATATATATATATATATATATATATATATGAAGTAGGTTCAAACAAGAACAAATTCATTTTGTAGGAATAAAGGAACAATTACCAACCACACAAATTTATTTAGGAAACCAAAAGTTAATTCAATATATATTTAATTGGTTTAAGGGTATTTTGGGTATAAACTTACTTTTTGGAAAGAATACTATTCATAATTTGATTTTCCCTCTCTTTTGCTTCATATCTCTAAAATATTTCAAAATAAAATATCTTACTAAATTTATTTATATATATATATATTTGATTTTCCGTCTTTTAAACATAAACTATTTTAACAAATTGTTGATTTAATGGTTTTACTTGGTTTAAAATCACTTGTAAAATCACTTGTGATCATATAATTTTGCTAGTTTAAAATCAATTGTAAAATGCAATATGTAAAATCACTTTTGAACAAGAAGAATAAATGTGATTTTGCTTAGTCTAAAATCACTTATAAAACAGCTTGAGATCGTACGATTTTGTTTAGATTAAAATCCCTTGTAAAATCACATATGATTTTGTACGTAATTTTAAAGATCATATGTAATATTGACTTGGATATTAGACGTGTAAATAATATGGATATTACACGTGCAAGCTAAATAGATCACATATGATTTTGGTTTGAACAAAAAGAATAAATGTAATTTTGTTTAGTTAAAATCACTTGTAAAATCACATATGATTTTGTACCTAATTTTAAAAATCATATGTGATATTGACTTCGTTATTAGACGTGTAAGTAATATGGATATTACACATGTAAGCTAAATAGGTCACATATATGATTTTGTACAAATGATATTCACACATTTTAAATATTGAATATGTTTAATAAATATAAGATTAAGATCTCACAAATATTTTTAGAAAATTCAAACTCCCACTAATTTTCATGAATTAAATTAGAGCTTAATTGTTTAAACTATTTAAATAAATATAAGATCATGATAAATTACAATACCTTGTATTTTAACAAAATCACATATGATTTCAGTATCATATATGATTTTATACAAATGTTAATGTAAAATCATATGTGATTTTGAACAGATGTTATTGTACAATCGTATTTGATTTTGAACAAAAGTTGTTGTAAAATCATATTTGATTTTGTACAAATGTAAAATCATATATCATTTTGTACAAATGTAAAATCATATATGATTTTGTACAAATAATAATATATTAGAATAATACTAGTATATTAGAAATATATTATAAATAATATATTAAAAATACATTAGAATAATACTAATATATTAGAATACTAATAATACATTAGAATAATATATTATTACTTTTCAACTCTACCAAGTTTACCCCTAAAAGTAATAACCCTTGATGGAAAGTAAGCAACTTTTCCCATTAATTACCATGGTGCCATTCAATATAATACAATTTCTTTTAACTAAATGTGTGGCTAGAATAAGGTTCCTTTGTTCCTACATATTGGGTTGTTCTTGTATGAACCTCCCTCATATATATATATATATATATATATATAGAGGGAGGTTCAAATGTAAACTCTCTATTTCGTGTAAACTATGTAAACCCATCGTAGCCCTTGATCAAAAAAATCAAAGGAGGATATGGATTCATAGAAAATATGGAAATGTGAAATATATGGTAAGTCAACGATTATGGAAATATGAAAATGTGAAATATGGAAACGTTTTTTAAATCCAATGGTGTGGATTGGTTTACATAGTTTACACGAAATATAGAGTTTACATTTGAACCTCCCTCTATATATATATATATATATAATTAGCAATCAAGTGCAAATTAAGAAATATACTTAGAACTTGTTAAATCCGCACTTGAGTATGTTTGAGTTCATCTGAAAAACTTATCCATATGCCAAAGATTTACTAAAATATTCAAGTTAGATTTATAAAATAAAAATACGTACCTTTGGTGTTTCTCATTGAGGATCACTTTTTGACCATATTTTCTCCATGCGTATCCATCTTCAATCGAATGAGAAGTTACATTTGTATATACTGTTGAGTTTTTTCTGTATTTGCGCCAAACAAAGTAATTATCACTTGCATACATGTAAAATAAGCTTAATTAGTATTATCGATCCATGACCAATTAAAAATCATAATCATATATAAAAAAACATGTACATACCTTCTAATGTAACATCCCCTTCTAGTTTTTATAGGTTTTACGGTTTTGACCGTTTCTTCATCATCCTCTTCTGACTTTTGGCCATCCCAACTTCTGGGAGATTGTTTATTACCGGTTGGGATATGAAGAAGCTCGTTGAAACTAGAAGAGGTCAATATCGAAAGGGTGTTATCAAACATGTCCAAGATTTTCCCGACCACACCATTAACTGACGCGAGGTCGCACTTGATATCTTTGGGGTGCATCTCTCGAAGCTTCTCTATCAAGTAATGGCCTTGAGTAAGCTCTTGAATGGCTTTTTTGATCATGTTGCTTGGTGAACTGTGTGTCGGAGATGAAGACTCCATGGAATATGTGGTGGGGTGAGAGAGATCTAATAGTTGTATCAATGGCACACCTCTCCATATATAATAGAGGAAATTAATTGAAGGAATACATATATTCATTTTAAAATATCGAAAATAAGGCAAGTGGTAGCTACAAACTTAAACTTCTCGGGACGTATTCATTATGACGTATTCACATAATGAATACGTTCTTCTAGTATGATCCAATGACGTATTCATTATGGCTCCTTTATAATTTCAGACCTTAATTAACAATCTAATGTTCTAAAATCATAGTTCTCATCCCTATATTTTTAATTAAAGTGCCTTGATAATATCAAGGCACTTGTATATGTATATATATATACACACATACATATAATACATAATATCGATTCATAGAGCCTTCAATTGGATGAGGTCGATCAAGCATACGTATATATGATCAATTAATATAGTCTAAAGGATCACTTTTCGAATTTTTTCGATGAGATTTGCATCTATACATTATTTATTATATACAAATCCATGCACTTACCTTTAGCATCCTATTTGGAATGGCCTTTTGAATATTCCTTTCATTTAGAATGTGAATAATGCATATAAAAGATTTGTTATTTTAAGAAAAAATCGTTAGATATTTCTCTTTTATCATATGAATATGTGTTTATGCATATTTAGGGAGTTGACAAGAAATTTTGTTAATTTAAAAATAAATAAAATCAATCTATTATAATTAAAAGTATTCACATATGAGACAGTATATTCTAAAAATGTATTGGAATGGTCACCTACAAAGTTTTATATCCTACTCATGTCTCATGCATGCATTAATAATTAATAATTCATTTCAATATTACAAATAAATTGTAATGATTTGACGTACTATATACCATGAGCTATAAAATAATACTTGGTTGATGTTGATCAATTCGGAGGTAAATGATCTTTAAGGCCCGACATTATATCCTAAAAGTAAGAAAACATCTTGCACATCCATTCAGAAGTGTTCTTCTCACCCCCCCCCCCCCCCCCCCCCCCCCCCCCATTGGCACGGTTAGATGCTTGGTAACAGTGGCTACTAGTGTAAAACCTATAAAATATAAAGATAAACTTGAGAAATAATCTTGTCATTGTTGTAGCTTTTTGTGTTAGATAAGCTTAGTTTGTTAGCTTAGAGTATATCTCTTCTACTTTCTCTCAAATGTATATGTGTGTGTGTGAGTGTGTATTCTATGTACTTCTCGTGAGATGAATATACACAAAAGCACATTTTTTGACTTATTTTATTTTTTGTTTGTAGGGAATATATATATGAAACTAAACAACTAACATAAATCAAGTCATAAAAATATTTCAAGAAATTTGTGTAAGAAATTAGAAATTCATTAATATTCTCATTATAAAGGATGATCGATTATAATGAAGAGGTTGGGTCTTCTAAATGTTTTCTTGATCCATATTTTGTATTTCATAAGCTTTCCAATTCCTCGTTTTGTCCAAAATCTCTTGTTTCAATTTGTGATTTTTGACATATATATATTTTTAAGGAGTACAGGGTACTTTGTAGCAAATACATTATAGTTAGCAAGGTAAGTGCGACCATGCCAAGTCGACTTCCTAGAATGGTAATAGTAGGGGTAGAGGGAGCCTACAAGGAGAGAAGAGGGAGAGGGGTGTGGAAGATGGGAGAGGTTGGGAGAATAAAGAAATTCAGTTTTTTATTAGTCTTCTTAAAATAATCAAAAAATGTACATAAAACGACCAAATTGCCTTCACATATTTAACGGCCACTTAATGTTCCCATCTAATGATGTTTAAGGCCAACTAGCTAATTCAAAGCAAAATAAAAACCAAGAATTAAGAATTAAGAATGTTTTCATACAAGGGTGTATTATACTCTTGTGTGGTTTGCTTAAATTTTAGATTTATGGTCCCTCAAACAAATTAACTATCTACAATGATAGTTCATAACTTTTCAATTTCGTAACAACCATGATCTCTCACAGTAACTCTGTTAAAATACTTCAGTTAGATGGATGCATGAATCCATTACATGAGGCAAAATATGTCATTTTACACCTCTTGTCCTCTCATCCTCTTTCTCAATTAATTATTCATGACCATGCATCCACCAACACAATCCAATCACCAGCAACCATCGACATCCATCTATAACAATCCAAATTCAAAAACAATATTATATAATAAGAAATCAAATACAAACACAACAATAAGAACAACTTGACATTTTGAATTTTTTATTAAAAAGCCATTTCAACTAAAAAAAAAACCTATGAAATCCTATAAGCATCATCATCAATAACATATTAAGATCAAGAACCAAAAACTATCAAACAATAAAACCAAAACCTCATAACAAAGAGTAGCATGAACAAAAAATCCCTAAAACATAAATCTAGATGCAGAAAGAAAATGCTCATAAATGTTCCTCAATGTAGAAAATAATTCCCAAAATTTTGTGCTCATCAACTGGATATGGGTTGTTAATTGGTGGTCAAGTATTAGAAGAAAAGACGAGACAAAGGAAGATACCGGTGTGAGAATATGTGGAACCCCAGGATTAATCTCCAAAAGAGCCATTGATGAGAGAAGGGGGTTCCAACATATATAGTGAAGATTTGGTCCAAGTCTAGCCGATATGGGACTCTAACACGCCCCCTCCAACGAGGCTAGATGGAGGGCTAGGAGAGGGCCACGAGAGGGCCAGGAGACGACCAGGAACGACCAAGAGAGTGCCGGCGTGTCAGTCCCTAGAGTGGTAGACCTTGGCTCTGATACCATGTTAGAATATGTGGAACCCCAGGATTAATCTCCAAAAGAGCCCTTGAGGAGAGAAGGGGGTTCCATCATATATAGTGAAGATTTGGTCCAAGTCTAGCCGATGTGGGACTCTAACACGCCCCCTCCAACAGAGGCTAGATAGAGAGCCTAGAAGGGTCACGAGAGAACCAGGAGAGGTGGGACTCTAACACGCCCCCTCCAACAGAGGCTAGATAGAGAGCCTAGAAGGGTCACGAGAGGACCAGGAGAGGGTCAAGAGAGTGCCGGCATGTGAGTCCGTAGAGTGGTAGACCTTGGCTCTGATACCATGTTAGAATATGTGGAACCCCTAGAACATGTTGAGCAATGTCCCACATCGGACATAAAGTGAACTTGTAATGTGCTTATAAGGGTCCTGGGCAACTCCACTCAGATGTGGGACATTGCTCAACACGCCCCCTCACGTGTGGCGTTCTTTCAGCCTAACACGTGGATACTTTGGGTTACGTGCGGCTTTTTGACCAACCACGGGTGAACCTTGCTCTGATACCGTGTGAGAATATGTGGAACCCCAGGATTAATCTCCAAAAGAGCCCTTGAGGAGAGAAGGGGGGTTCCAACATATATAGTGAAGATTTGGTCCAAGTCTAGCCGATATGGGACTCTAACAACCGGTTTGGTGTTCATCGACTAGTTCTAGGTTAATTTGTTCCTTCTTCGAAATTGTTTTGGTCTTCTTCTTCATCAATATGGTGTTCTACCTCTTCGTAATTACCTGTATGGGTTACTCTTATCGAGGTAAAAAGAAGTGATTTGTCTCTGATGAGAGGCATGTGATGGGCTAACTGTGCCATCATGAAAATGAAAAAAATAAATATAAATCATGGTTATAGAGATAGTTTATATGAAGGACCATATATAATAAATGGACCATCGGTGTAGTTAATTCACTCTTTTTTGTAATTTCAAAACCCTATGGGTGGAATCCAACGTTATAGAACACGAAAAATGTAATTAGCTCCATTTACTATGTTTTTAAATTTTACTTCTACAAACACATCTTAGAAACAACCAAAAGCATATCCAGATTATATTGTAAACCAAATAGATGACAAACAATAATCAGAAAACAGTTTCAGATTATATTATAATCTAAATAGATGCTAACCAAACTTCGCTAAGCAAAAACATAAATACATTATTTTATTATTCAAATGCTTAGTATAAATACATTATTTTATGATTCAAACTTATCAATGGATTATATGATTACAGTGAATGATATATAAAATATTATGATCAGAGAGTCTGTAGCACGAGGCACATGAAAGATAAATGGCAACAGAACAAGCAAGGACCACATTGGGTTGCGTTGAGATGTTGGTTGGGGGGTCACATGGTGTGGAATGTGATTTCCTTTTTCCAATATATTAATGTGAAACCTAGGCGGAATCAAATGAAGAATTCAACCACTGACAATATTTCTTAATTTTTAATTATATATTTAAAAATTAACCAAATGTACTCATTATCTTAGGTGGCGTTTGGTTCATGGATTCTGATGGAATGGAATGGAATTGGAGTCCTGAAATCTTTTGACCAAATATCTTTCCATTGTTTGGTTCATGGATTCTAATGGAATGGAATGTCTGAATTCCATTAAAATCCTTAAGTAAAGGAATTGGTCATTACATGGCAAAGGGTAAGGATTTGGTTGGAATGAAATGTCAAAAAAAATTTGGACAAAATTACCCCTCACCCTGATATGCACCACCACCGCCTCCGGCCACCGACCACCACCACCGCCACCGCCTCCGGCCACCGACCGCCACCGCCTCCGCCACCGACCACCGCCACCGCCTCCGGCCACCGACCACCGCCTCCGGACACCAACCACCGCCTCCGGCCACCGACCACCACCACCGCCACCACCATCGCCTCCCGCCACCATCACCACTACCTCCGACTGCCGCCACCGGCCAACACCAACGGTCACCACCACTTTCGACCACCACCGCCACCGGCAACCACTGTGACATCCGTCAATTTTTGGCCTTCAGGTTAGCTACTCGTTTAATCACTCTGTAGTATTTCCGTAGGTTAAAATTTAGTTATTTAAGTCTTTAAATGAAACTAGGTTAGTTGCGTGAAAAAGTTAGGTTAAAACCTAAAAGTCCCGGAAAATGCCCGAAACAGTCCGTACCGGCCCGGAAACGTCCGAAAACCCTATAATGCCAAAATTTGAAAACGAATTATATAAAATAAAGAATTTTGTTAAAAACATGAATAAACTGTTCCATATAGTCCAAAAGTGCTTTCGAAAAAGTCGGTTCCTACCGAAAACGCGCAAAACCAATACTGCGTTTGAGAAAGCAGTATAAGTATTTACACAATTTAAAAAAAAAAAGGAGAAAGGGTTGGTGGGACCCACATGGGGCCGGCCACCCCCACCCTCCAATCACTATCTCTCTCTTTTTCTTTTTCCCAACAAAACCATCATCACTCCACCTCCCAATTCATTTTTCAAAAATCTCTCTCTCTCTAAACTCTTTCTCACTCTAAAAACTCTCTCATTTCTCTCTAAATTCCAGCCCTTTATTCACCAAAAATCTGGAAATTCTTGAGGTTTTGAAACAAGATTAAAGGTGTTCTTGACGTATTCAAAGGTAAGATGGTTAGATAAGAGTTTAACTTCGTTTTTCAATCATTTTAAGCTCCATTTTCATGTTTTCTTGAGGTTTAAACCTCCTTCTATGGTTCTTAATCCTTATTGTTGTTTGGGAAAGAGATTTAACCTTAGAAATGTTTGAAAAACAATCTAAGAAGGTGAAAATCTATGATTTCCCCATAAGAACACAAGTTTGGATGCAACAACTCTTGTTAATGTTGTTTTTGACCATCATTCTTGGGCTAGACTTGCTTAATAGTTCATGCATGAGCTTTGATGGTATCAAATCATGGTTAGTTTGTTTTTCATTTATACAATCTGATTTGGGGGTAAAATAGTAAGAAAAACCCCAAAGAGTTATGATTTTATGTGTTTTATTGGTGGATATGATGTTGGAATTGAGACAAATTCTGTCAAGAATTTTGCATGTACTTTACACGACTCAAAAAGGGTCTTTTTGTATTCATTTCTTTATGAAATTTTTATGGGATGATATTTAAGGTGTTAGGGTTCAAACCCCACTGGAATTGCATAAAAACACCAAGATTTGAGTTCAAACCATCTTAAAACATTTTCGTGTGCAACAGCACTTGGTCAGAAACTTGAGTCACATTCATGCATGCATAACTCTTTGATAAATCATCCAAACTACAAACTTTTTGATTCTAAACTCAAGTATTCTGAGTTAGCTTTCTATAGAATCCAAAATCAAGTCATTTAGAGTAGTTTTGAGGGTTTAACCAATGAAAACAAATTGATAGTGCAATCTGTCCCAAGATGGCAGAACCACATGCACAACTTCAAAGAGGCATATCTCCCTCAAAAATCACTCTAATGATTTGAATCTTGTCTCATTAGCTTGGTATGTGTGTTGGTTAGAAAATCCCTTTTGAAATTCGTGAATTAGTGGTGAAATGAATTATCTATGAGTTAAACTTTACCAAAAGGTATTCTGGAATTTCAGCTTGTACCACTGATTTTGTAGAATTATTTAAAAATAGTAAAAGAACTCTAAAAATTGTGAAATTTGGTGGAATTGTTCCTAACATCCCCTAATTCAGAGGGTAAAAATTTAAGGATTTAATATTTAGAGGACCTAAGTTCAAAATAGCAATTTCTACAACTCAAAATTTGTGACAGATTCTGGAAATTTCATAAAAACCCAATTTTATAAACTTTGAACTTCCAAAATGTTTGGAAGACTTCCAAATGTGACAAAATGAACTTTTATTAGGTTGGACTATAAAAATGATATAAGGGCATTATATGGATTTCGGTACGATTTTTGATAAGGACCATTGGACCTAGAACTTACGTTAAACTTACGTGTTTGATAGGGCGACCCTAGTTCGGAGCCGGGAATTAGATCACGCACCAACCCTTACGAATCCGCACTAAAAGCTTGAGGTGAGTATTCACAGCCCCATTTTTACCGTTTTTACGAAGTTTTTGGGGTGAAAAGCATGTTTATGAATAAATGTGTTTAATTGTGAACTTGTTGCGAAATGAAATGAATTATCGAAATGAAATGATTTATTGTGACAAAATGAAATGAATCGTTTATTTGAAATGTTATGAAATGTTTTTATAAAATGAAATAAATTGAAATGTGAGTATGATAATGAAATGTATTATTGAAATGAAATGTTTTGTGTATATTGAAATGAAATGAAATGGGAATATGCTTTGCGTATCGAAATGAATTGAAATGAAATAAATTCGAGTATCGAAATAAAATGAAATGAAATGTTTTATGAGATAAAATTTTCGATATGTTGAAACATGATGTAGTGAGCATAAAATGAAAATGTCCCCTGCACTACTATTAACCCTTACAAATTGGGCCTATGATACACGTGGATAGCGCTATTTGGATTGACATACCCACCTAGAACTGACGAGTAATAGGTGCACTGTATTGAAAAATATTCACCCCGGCTGGAATTAGTTTTCCCCCGGCAAGGTTGGATAGGGGCGTAGCTATGTCACAAAATGAAGGATTGTAGTAACTCACTAATGCATATCATGTAATTAACACATCACCCAGGAAATTTACTCACTATTTGATACTAAATTGTTTATTAGGTGAATGATCTGATTTACCAAACTACTATTTCTGGGGTGAATGAACTGATTCACCAAACTGTTTACAAAAATGTTGCGAATAAACGTTTTATCGAAATGGATATTGTACATAACTGTTTTGTTCCTATAAAACCTGTGAACTCACCAACTCTCGTAGTTGACACTTGTTTAACATGCTTTTCAGGAAATCCGAAGGTTTGATAGAGTCATTTGTGGAAATTTTGTGTACACCAATCAAGACAATATTTATTTTGTTAAAACTGTAAACTTAAAACTATGGTTGGGTTGTAATACTTATTAACTATTTAAATTTATGTTATGAATGATTGGTGTGGTTTATCTCCTATCGCGATGAAATCTTAACTGTCACACCTTGCGGTTCCGCTTTAGCGGGGTGTTACAGATTTGGTATCAGAGCCATAGGTTATAGAGAACACCGGTTTTTCATAAAAACCAAGTACTATAACCAACCTTTTTCGAAAAGAAGTTAAGACTTTTAAATAAAAGATTTCGAAGTATAGGAGAATGTAAATACTAACATGATTAGAATAAGTGTTGTTTTAATACACATCGGTTTTCTTAAAGACCAAGCATCCTGACCTAGCCTTTCAAAATTCGTTTTCCTTAAACGATTTTCAAAATTTAAAAGCTCACTGCTGGTATAACTAGAATAGATGTCATTCTAGCATATCGTAATTAGGCATAGCCTGATCACCTATGTCTATTCACGGTATGGATAAGAAGGGACTTGACTGGTTATGCTAAAAGTTAGTTTGTAAGTAGAACCTCCTAAGGATTCCTGAAAAGCAAGGGTGGTATGAGTTACATTTGGCATGTACAAAATGTATTCCGTTTGAGATATACATATGCTATGTGTGAAATTGGATATTATGCGTTGGATGGTTTAAATGCAGAATGTTATGGATAATTGTATTTGCTACAATATTTCGGGTATTTCTGATGGGCATTTTGAAACCCGAATTTTTATACGATGGTTAATTGCTACTAATGCTTTGATTGCATGCTTGTATGGTTGCTTAGAATGATTAGAAGCACTATGTTAAAGTAATGGCATAGAATAGCGTGGCACTCGAATTGCGAAAGGTAAGTAGAAGCGTAACTGCATTTAGATTGCGTAAGAGGCCACTAAAACGATTGAATATGGTATTGTTTTAGAAACATGCCTCTAAGAAAGGAAGATCCGGAACTTGCAAGGCTCGTGTTGGAGCAAGTTTTGGCCTCTCTTCCTAACATAATTAGTCAAGTGGCAACCCGACTCACCAACAACGCTATTAGACCGGGAACGTTTTCCAACGACAAGGCTAAGGGAAAGAGGAAGATGGAGAAGTCTACCAAACCGCAGTTCAAGGGAAGGTCAAGCAAGAACAGAAGAGTGACCAAGAACTATGGAATTCGGACCCAAGTGGCGGAGAAGGAAGAAGGGACATATCCGAAGTGTGACAAGTGCGGGAACCACCATACCGGGAGGTGCATCATATGTCGTAAGTGCGGCAAGGGAGGCCATGTTGACCAGGATTGCAGAAGGCGAACCTGTTATGAGTGTGGAAGCCCCAATCACTACCGGAAGGCTTGTCCCAAAGCAAATAAGAGGCCTTACGCGAATCAGGCGCAGCCTGCAAGCCAAGGAAATCGCGGAGGAATGGCTAGAGGAAGAGCTTTTGTGAGTGGAGCAGAAGAGGCAAGGCAAAACCCTGACGTGGTCACAGGTATGTTTCTTCTCAACAACTATCCTGCTATTGTGCTTTTTGAATTCGGAGCAGATAGAAGTTATGTGTCGTTAGAATTTAGGCCTAAGTTAAACAAGAAGTCACAGAACTTGAAAGAGGAACACCTAATTGAGTATTCTAACGGGGAGTTAGTTAAGGCCAGCAAAGTAGTCAAGAAATGCACCCTAGGCTTAGCAGAAAAGGGACTTTAGTATAGACCTAATCCCGATTAAGATAAGGGAGCTTCGATATAATAGTCGGCATGGACTGGATGTCCAACCACCAAGCGACGATATGCTGTGCTGAGAAAATAGTTACGCTACCGCTACCCGACGGGAGTATACATGAAGTGTATGGAGAGAAGCCGAAGAAGGACTTTAAGTTAGTATCGTTCATAAAAATGAGTAGCCATCTGAGAAAGGAATGTGTAGCATTCATGGCGCACGTGGTAGACAAGAAAGCAGAGGAGAAGTCAATCCAGGATATCCCTGTTGTGCGTGAATTTCCTGAAGTATTCCCCGAAGAGCTACCCGGATTGCCTCCGCAACGTCAAGTAGAATTCCACATCGACTTAGTTCCAGGAGCAGGACCTATAGCAAAGTCGCCATATCGTCTAGCGCCGTCCGAGATGCAGGAGCTGTCTAACCTACTTCAAGAATTGTTAGACAAAGGATTTATCCGACCCAGTTCTTCACCCTGGGGAGCCCCTGTGTTATTCGTCAAGAAGAAGGTTGGATCCTTCCGCGTGTGCATCGACTATAGAGAGCTGAACAAGATCACCATCAAGAACCGATACCCTCTTCCACGCATCGACGACCTGTTCGATCAACTGCAAGGAGCAATGTACTTCTCCAAGATCGATCTTCGATCTGGTTACCATCAAATGCGAGTTCGCGAGGAAGACATCGCAAAGACAGCGTTTAGAACCCGTTATGGTCACTACGAGTTCTTAGTCATGCCTTTTGGTTTGACGAACGCTCCGGCAGTGTTCATGGATTTGATGAACCGAGTATGTCGGCCATACTTAGATAAGTTCGTGATTGTCTTCATCGATGACATCCTAATCTACTCTAGGAGCAAGGAGGACCACGAGCATCATTTTAGGCTGATATTGGAACTGTTAAAGGCCGAGCAGCTATACGCCAAATTCTCAAAGTGCGAGTTTTGGATTCGAGAAGTTCACTTTCTAGGACATGTAGTGAATAGAGATGGAATACATGTTGACCCAGCTAAGATCGAGGCTATAAAGAAATGGGAAGCCCCGAAAACACCGACGGAAATTCGACAATTTCTCGGTCTGGCAGGTTATTAACGAAGGTTCATCGCAAATTTTTCCAAGATCGCGCAGCCGCTGACAGCCTTAACGCAGAAGGATAAGAAGTATATTTGGGGAGAGAAGCAAGAGGAAGCGTTCCAAGTGCTAAAGCATAAATTGTGCAATGCACCCATTCTAGCATTACCCGAAGGGACAGATAACTTCGTGGTATATTGCGATGCTTCACATCAAGGCTTGGGATGTGTTTTGATGCAAAACGAGAAAGTCATCACGTACACATCCAGACAGCTGAAAGTTCACGAGAAGAACTACACCACTCATGATTTGGAGCTTGGAGCAGTGGTGTTTGCCCTTAAGATATGGAGACGTTATCTCTACGGCACCAAATGCACTATCTATACGGACCATAAGAGTCTCCAGCATATTCTAGATCAGAAAATGCTAAATATGAGACAAAGGAGATGGGTTGAATTGCTCAGCGACTACGACTGCGAGATTAAGTATCATCCAGGGAAAGCAAATGTTGTAGCAGATGCGCTAAGCCGAAAGGAGCGGGTAAAGCCCATAAGGTCACGAGCAATGGGAATGGTAGTGCAGACCAGCTTAAAAAGTCAAATAGTGGAAGCACAAAAGGAAGCTCTGAAGGCTGACAACTTAAATAAGGAAACTCTTCACGGCATAGAAAAGGAATTTGAGGAGAAAGTGGATGGAGTGTGTTATTTCAAGGGAAGAATTTGGATTCCGAGGGTGGAGTAATTGAGAAAGATGATCATGGATGAAGCTCATCAGTCGAAGTATTCGATACATCCAGGATCCGATAAAATGTACAAAGGACTGAAGGAGCATTACTGGTGGCCCGGTATGAAAAGAGATATCGCCACTTACATGAGTAAATGCTTGACTTGCGCAAAAGTTAAAGCAGAGCACCAGAAACCGTCCGGACTTCTTCAGCAACCGGAAATCCCGGAGTGGAAATGGGAGCAGATATCGATGGATTTCGTGACTAAGCTACCCAAGACTAAAAAGGGTCATGATACGATTTGGGTAATCGTTGACAGACTCACGAAATCAGCGCATTTCTTGCCAATAAAGGAGACTTATAGCATCGATAAGCTCGCGCAGCTGTATGTCGGTGAGATTGTCATGCGACATGGAGTCCCGATATCGATCATCTCTGATAGAGATAGTAGATTTACCTCGCGATTTTGGCAATCGTTTCAAGCAACCTTGGGCACTCGTGTGGATCTAAGCACGGCTTACCATCCTCAGACCGATGGACAGACTGAGAGAACCATCCAAACATTAGAGGATATGCTACGTGCTTGTGTGTTAGAATTTGGAGGTAGTTGGGACGATCATCTACCCTTAGTCGAGTTCTCCTACAACAACAGCTATCATGCCAGCATTCAGTGTGCGCCATATGAGGCACTGTATGGACGCAAGTGTAGGTCCCCACTTAATTGGTTGGAAGTAGGAGAGAACCGATTGTTTAGGCCTGATGTCGTGCAGGAGACCACCGACAAAATCAAAATGGTTCAAGAAAAGCTGAAAGTGGCCAGGGATCGCCAGAAAAGCTATGCCGATAACCGGCGAAAGCCGTTGGAATTCCAAGTGGGCGATAAAGTGCTGCTAAAAGTATCACCATGGAAAGGGCTAATAAGGTTCGGAAAGAAAGGGAAACTGAACCCTCGTTTTGTTGGACCATTCAAGGTCATAGAAAGGATCGGACCTGTTGCCTATAGGTTGGACTTACCTATAGAGCTGAGCTCAATTCATGACACGTTCCACGTGTCCAACCTGAAGAAATGTTTGTCAGAGGAGACAGTAGTTCTGCCCTTGGATGAGATTCAAGTTGATGGGCAACTGCGCATCTCAGAGGAACCAATCGAAATTCTTGATCGAGAAATCAAGCAACCCCGACGCAGCAGGATCCCGATAAACAAAGTGAGATGGAACTCTAGGCATGGACCAGAGTTTACTTGGGAGCGGGAAGCATTCATGAAAAGCAAGTACCCGCATCTCTTCACAGAAAACCCCGGCAGTAGCAGCAAGAATTAAATTTCGGGACGAAATTTCTTTCAACTGGGGGTAACTGTGACATCCGTCAATTTTTGGCCTTCAGGTTAGCTACTCGTTTAATCACTCTGTAGTATTTCCGTAGGTTAAAATTTAGTTATTTAAGTCTTTAAATGAAACTAGGTTAGTTGCGTGAAAAAGTTAGGTTAAAACCTAAAAGTCCCGGAAAATGCCCGAAACAGTCCGTACCGGCCCGGAAACGTCCGAAAACCCTATAATGCCAAAATTTGAAAACGAATTATATAAAATAAAGAATTTTGTTAAAAACATGAATAAACTGTTCCATATAGTCCAAAAGTGCTTTCGAAAAAGTCGGTTCCTACCGAAAACGCGCAAAACCAATACTGCGTTTGAGAAAGCAGTATAAGTATTTACACAATTTAAAAAAAAAAGGAGAAAGGGTTGGTGGGACCCACATGGGGCCGGCCACCCCCACCCTCCAATCACTATCTCTCTCTTTTTCTTTTTCCCAACAAAACCATCATCACTCCACCTCCCAATTCATTTTTCAAAAATCTTTCTCTCTCTAAACTCTTTCTCACTCTAAAAACTCTCTCATTTCTCTCTAAATTCCAGCCCTTTATTCACCAAAAATCTGGAAATTCTTGAGGTTTTGAAACAAGATTAAAGGTGTTCTTGACGTATTCAAAGGTAAGATGGTTAGATAAGAGTTTAACTTCGTTTTTCAATCATTTTAAGCTCCATTTTCATGTTTTCTTGAGGTTTAAACCTCCTTCTATGGTTCTTAATCCTTATTGTTGTTTGGGAAAGAGATTTAACCTTAGAAATGTTTGAAAAACAATCTAAGAAGGTGAAAATCTATGATTTCCCCATAAGAACACAAGTTTGGATGCAACAACTCTTGTTAATGTTGTTTTTGACCATCATTCTTGGGCTAGACTTGCTTAATAGTTCATGCATGAGCTTTGATGGTATCAAATCATGGTTAGTTTGTTTTTCATTTATACAATCTGATTTGGGGGTAAAATAGTAAGAAAAACCCCAAAGAGTTATGATTTTATGTGTTTTATTGGTGGATATGATGTTGGAATTGAGACAGATTCTGTCAAGAATTTTGCATGTACTTTACACGACTCAAAAAGGGTCTTTTTGTATTCATTTCTTTATGAAATTTTTATGGGATGATATTTGAGGTGTTAGGGTTCAAACCCCACTGGAATTGCATAAAAACACCAAGATTTGAGTTCAAACCATCTTAAAACATTTTCGTGTGCAACAGCACTTGGTCAGAAACTTGAGTCACATTCATGCATGCATAACTCTTTGATAAATCATCCAAACTACAAACTTTTTGATTCTAAACTCAAGTATTCTGAGTTAGCTTTC
Organism: Centaurea solstitialis; assembly: GCA_030169165.1. Lineage (NCBI taxonomy): Eukaryota > Viridiplantae > Streptophyta > Magnoliopsida > Asterales > Asteraceae > Centaurea > Centaurea solstitialis. Next base: position 46,506,916 of record CM058046.1, on the reverse strand, counting down.
TATAGAATCCAAAATCAAGTCATTTAGAGTAGTTTTGAGGGTTTAACCAATGAAAACAAATTGATAGTGCAATCTGTCCCAAGATGGCAGAACCACATGCACAACTTCAAAGAGGCATATCTCCCTCAAAAATCACTCTAATGATTTGAATCTTGTCTCATTAGCTTGGTATGTGTGTTGGTTAGAAAATCCCTTTTGAAATTCGTGAATTAGTGGTGAAATGAATTATCTATGAGTTAAACTTTACCAAAAGGTATTCTGGAATTTCAGCTTGTACCACTGATTTTGTAGAATTATTTAAAAATAGTAAAAGAACTCTAAAAATTGTGAAATTTGGTGGAATTGTTCCTAACATCCCCTAATTCAGAGGGTAAAAATTTAAGGATTTAATATTTAGAGGACCTAAGTTCAAAATAGCAATTTCTACAACTCAAAATTTGTGACAGATTCTGGAAATTTCATAAAAACCCAATTTTATAAACTTTGAACTTCCAAAATGTTTGGAAGACTTCCAAATGTGACAAAATGAACTTTTATTAGGTTGGACTATAAAAATGATATAAGGGCATTATATGGATTTCGGTACGATTTTTGATAAGGACCATTGGACCTAGAACTTACGTTAAACTTACGTGTTTGATAGGGCGACCCTAGTTCGGAGCCGGGAATTAGATCACGCACCAACCCTTACGAATCCGCACTAAAAGCTTGAGGTGAGTATTCACAGCCCCATTTTTACCGTTTTTACGAAGTTTTTGGGGTGAAAAGCATGTTTATGAATAAATGTGTTTAATTGTGAACTTGTTGCGAAATGAAATGAATTATCGAAATGAAATGATTTATTGTGACAAAATGAAATGAATCGTTTATTTGAAATGTTATGAAATGTTTTTATAAAATGAAATAAATTGAAATGTGAGTATGATAATGAAATGTATTATTGAAATGAAATGTTTTGTGTATATTGAAATGAAATGAAATGGGAATATGCTTTGCGTATCGAAATGAATTGAAATGAAATAAATTCGAGTATCGAAATAAAATGAAATGAAATGTTTTATGAGATAAAATTTTCGATATGTTGAAACATGATGTAGTGAGCATAAAATGAAAATGTCCCCTGCACTACTATTAACCCTTACAAATTGGGCCTATGATACACGTGGATAGCGCTATTTGGATTGACATACCCACCTAGAACTGACGAGTAATAGGTGCACTGTATTGAAAAATATTCACCCCGGCTGGAATTAGTTTTCCCCCGGCAAGGTTGGATAGGGGCGTAGCTATGTCACAAAATGAAGGATTGTAGTAACTCACTAATGCATATCATGTAATTAACACATCACCCGGGAAATTTACTCACTATTTGATACTAAATTGTTTATTAGGTGAATGATCTGATTTACCAAACTACTATTTCTGGGGTGAATGAACTGATTCACCAAACTGTTTACAAAAATGTTGCGAATAAACGTTTTATCGAAATGGATATTGTACATAACTGTTTTGTTCCTATAAAACCTGTGAACTCACCAACTCTCGTAGTTGACACTTGTTTAACATGCTTTTCAGGAAATCCGAAGGTTTGATAGAGTCATTTGTGGAAATTTTGTGTACACCAATCAAGACAATATTTATTTTGTTAAAACTGTAAACTTAAAACTATGGTTGGGTTGTAATACTTATTAACTATTTAAATTTATGTTATGAATGATTGGTGTGGTTTATCTCCTATCGCGATGAAATCTTAACTGTCACACCTTGCGGTTCCGCTTTAGCGGGGTGTTACAGATTTGGTATCAGAGCCATAGGTTATAGAGAACACCGGTTTTTCATAAAAACCAAGTACTATAACCAACCTTTTTCGAAAAGAAGTTAAGACTTTTAAATAAAAGATTTCGAAGTATAGGAGAATGTAAATACTAACATGATTAGAATAAGTGTTGTTTTAATACACATCGGTTTTCTTAAAGACCAAGCATCCTGACCTAGCCTTTCAAAATTCGTTTTCCTTAAACGATTTTCAAAATTTAAAAGCTCACTGCTGGTATAACTAGAATAGATGTCATTCTAGCATATCGTAATTAGGCATAGCCTGATCACCTATGTCTATTCACGGTATGGATAAGAAGGGACTTGACTGGTTATGCTAAAAGTTAGTTTGTAAGTAGAACCTCCTAAGGATTCCTGAAAAGCAAGGGTGGTATGAGTTACATTTGGCATGTACAAAATGTATTCCGTTTGAGATATACATATGCTATGTGTGAAATTGGATATTATGCGTTGGATGGTTTAAATGCAGAATGTTATGGATAATTGTATTTGCTACAATATTTCGGGTATTTCTGATGGGCATTTTGAAACCCGAATTTTTATACGATGGTTAATTGCTACTAATGCTTTGATTGCATGCTTGTATGGTTGCTTAGAATGATTAGAAGCACTATGTTAAAGTAATGGCATAGAATAGCGTGGCACTCGAATTGCGAAAGGTAAGTAGAAGCGTAACTGCATTTAGATTGCGTAAGAGGCCACTAAAACGATTGAATATGGTATTGTTTTAGAAACATGCCTCTAAGAAAGGAAGATCCGGAACTTGCAAGGCTCGTGTTGGAGCAAGTTTTGGCCTCTCTTCCTAACATAATTAGTCAAGTGGCAACCCGACTCACCAACAACGCTATTAGACCGGGAACGTTTTCCAACGACAAGGCTAAGGGAAAGAGGAAGATGGAGAAGTCTACCAAACCGCAGTTCAAGGGAAGGTCAAGCAAGAACAGAAGAGTGACCAAGAACTATGGAATTCGGACCCAAGTGGCGGAGAAGGAAGAAGGGACATATCCGAAGTGTGACAAGTGCGGGAACCACCATACCGGGAGGTGCATCATATGTCGTAAGTGCGGCAAGGGAGGCCATGTTGACCAGGATTGCAGAAGGCGAACCTGTTATGAGTGTGGAAGCCCCAATCACTACCGGAAGGCTTGTCCCAAAGCAAATAAGAGGCCTTACGCGAATCAGGCGCAGCCTGCAAGCCAAGGAAATCGCGGAGGAATGGCTAGAGGAAGAGCTTTTGTGAGTGGAGCAGAAGAGGCAAGGCAAAACATATCATCAATAATGATCTTAATATCAACATTTATGAAATCTTCTTGCTCTTTTTTATTTATTTATCATTAATCAGTTACTAAAATTGATTATATAGTTACAAAAATAATTTGTTTTGATTGATAAATACTTTAATATGTAAATTTATTGTTAAAGGATAAGGTAAAGAATATGTTCTAAATACAATAATTCCATCCTAACAAGTGTATTTTAACTAGTTATAAGCCCGGGCTTCGCACCGAGTTCATAAACAGTAGATATCGACACTGTAATATATTTCAGTCAATATATTATATATGACTAAAACGTAAAATTTATAAATTTAGGGGGCTAATATGTAGGTTTAAAGGTGGGTATAAGATTCGGGTCGGTTGGAGCATATATATCGTATATAATAAAATAAATACATGAAAAAAATATTAAATACATTTCGATCTTATTGACAATACGATTATAATGGCGTAGTTTGTTAACATTAAAACGTTTTTTTAACATATTTTAGATCGCATCAACGATACGATTATACTGACGTAATTTGTTAAAATTAAAACGTATTTTTTAACATGTTTCAACCAATATACGATATATGAGTAAAACGTAAAATGAAATATAAAAAAGTAAAGATATAAAGTGAATAAATACTATAAGTTTTGGCGCTAATATGTAAATTTGAAAATGAGTATATGATTTGGGTCGGTTGAAACGTATATATAGTATATATAATAAAATAATTACAACAAAAAATATTCAATATTAGGCTCATTTCGATGGCATCGACGATACGATTATAATGACGTAATTTGTTAAAATTAAAACGTATTTTTTAACATATTTTAGCCAATATACGATATATGACTAAAACATAAAATGAAATATTAAAAAGTAAAACGTATAAAGTGAATAAATATTATAAGTTCAAGGGGTTAATATGTAAAATTAGAAACAAATATAAGTTTGGAGTTGGGTTTGGGTTTGGGGCGGGTTGCACCGGCGGGTCGGAGCCGGTGCGCCTGCTATTTGTATAAGTATATAATAATGGATAATCCTTGAGGTTTTTTTTTATTATTCTAAAAGGCTATGAAAATCGTGATTATATATACCCTATATACTTGGATTACATATTTATGTGAGAGATTGTCAACTACGCAGTTGAATGATTATGGCGCTAAGGATATATAATATTGAAGAGTAGTTAAAATCGAGCCAGAGTTCCAAGATCAAAATGTGTGAACTCTAACTCAATGGTTCTAAGTTTGATTGCAAACACACGAAGTCTAACTCTATAGTCTAGGGTTTTTTACACAAACCACAAGTCTAGATGCAAAGTCTAGAAATTCGACTCTATGGACTAGAGTTCCAAGCATATTCAATTTCCTAAGTCTAGATTCACAAACAATAAGTCTGGTTGCAAATTTAGAATTTAGACTTTATACCGTATTCAATTTCCTAAGTCAATATTGATTTAGTGGATGGTTTTCTCGACTTTTAAATGAAAAGTCTCATGTTCATCTTTTGCTATTATATTTTTTTTAAGAAACATAATAAATATGATATTAAAAGCTAAAAACTAAAAAAAAAATGACTCAAACAAGATTTGAACCCATGACCTCCTCTTTAAAAATTAAGGAACTAACCAACTCAACCAATGAGCATTTGTGTTTTTATTGCAATTTAAAAATATATATGATGACGCACATCAAATTAATACGGTTGCACTTTCACGACCTTCACAGTGCGACGGAGGAACGATACGGTCGCACGTGATATCGTGGGCACCTATATAGGTCCGTCCTTGTAAGCGATATTTGAACATGTCTTACAAATTTGAAAAAACCTTAGGAGAAAAACAAAAATGCAATATTGATATCTTTTTGAAAAGATAAATTATATTTTTTCCTACCTTTTAAACCTACCCATCCTCTTATCCAATTTATCATTTGACAAGTGTTAAATTTAAGAACGATATGGAGAAAGAGAATGAGCATATTACACATGTCAATGATGAAGTTGGTAGAAAAATGAGTAGGTTAAAAAAGTATGAAGAAAAATAATTTCCCTTTTGATAAGTAGCAAAAAAGAATGCCCATAATCAAATTAAATTAAAGATAAACTTTTTTTACATTTTGTATACTCCAAATTTTTATGTGATTGAAATACTATATGTCTTAAATAAACATAACTTTATTTAGTTTTAATTATTAAAGCATTTCTCACAAAGATATATTATAGTAGAATATCCTATTAGAATTTAATGATTATTATGATATATTTATCACTTGGTTATTAGTTAATTATATAAAGTTCAACGAGCATTACAAAATTGTAAACTTTGAAATTATAGAATTATAAATTAGTAAAAATAAAATACAAACTTTAATATTTTCAAAGATTAAATAAATTACTTTAAAATAATATATACCCTCATTTCATTAGTTTAAATCATTTTTATTTATTTATTGATCATTCTTTAGCTTATAATTCTAAGTCCTAGGTTGTTGAAACCTTAAAGGATCTAATAAAAACTAAAAAAAGTACGTTTCACATATGTATTAATTTGGATACGGCTCCCAATTGGACGCTTTGTGTGGTCCAAATTTCTTCCTTTTATATATAAAGAACATGTCACAACACTTCTTTGGTTGTTCCGGTTTTAGGGATGCTAAAAAAGGCCAAGCACGCCAACCAATCTCGTTAAAACCCCAAAATGTAACCCGGCCTATAATCAATAGAAAATTAGAGTATGTTGAATCTATTTATTGGGTAGAAACTGAAATCAGCCTAAAGTAAACCAACCAATCTATCTAATAATCCTATTAAAGTTTTAACTGGTTATATAAAATTATGTGTATTTCTCTTTAACAATACGGTAACAACGACAACAAACAATGAAAAAAAATTATGTTGCACACTTCATCCTTTCAGAAAAATAGGTACACCTCATGAAATTAAAGAAATATATGGTTCATTTTCAATAGTTTTGTCTAGAGATTTACAAATTACAAGGGGCCAGTCCTATTAAAACTATTTTAACCCGGTCCTCAATGCCTTTAATTTGTCTTCATCTATCGTCGATGTAGTTGATAGATTCAATAATAATAGTGTAGTTGGTTTTAAGTGTTAGTTGGTTTTGGTTTATCATTCCTCTGTATAAGTAACTCTGTACTTTCCTCATTTGGTGTGTTGAAAATAATAGAAAACTTTCAGTATTTCTCTCTCTAACTCTCTAACCTCTCTCTCTCTCTCTCCTCTCTCTCTCTCTCTCTCTCTCTCTCTCTCTCTCTCTCTCTCTCTCTCTCTCACTTTTAGTCTCATTATGGTATCAGAGCCACATGTGCTCCAGGATCCGAGTTTTCCTCATCTCCGGTGATACTTCCGGCGATGTCTCAGATCTACTTCCGGCGATTTCTTAGATCCACATATTTCCGGCGATTTCTCAGATCTACTTCCGGCGATTTCTCAAATCTACTTCCGGCAATTTCACAGGTCTACGGTGTTTTCTTAGTTTGTGCATTCTCTTAAATCTGCAAGTCTAAACTTAGATCCAGATCTCTGCTACTGTGATTTTAAAAAAAAATGCCTGGAAATTCAAGTAACAACAACTCTTTTGTCATTCCAAATATGACAAACTTCATCACTATGAAGGTGAATGGTGAAAATTTTCTATGCTGGAAGCATCAATTACTTAATGTTTTCAAGACTCTAGGATTGGAGAAACATGTTGATAGATCATATGTACCTCGTTCTACTCCTCCAGAAAGTGTTGAACGATGGAACAAAGAAGATAGTTTTGTATCGGTTTGTATCAATGCAACTCTTGATGTTTCTCTTGCTCATCTTGCAATCGATACCAAATCTGCTTGTGATTTGTGGAAAGTGATTAAAGACACTTATTTACAACAAGCATATGCTAAGAAATCTCAGTTAAAAACTGAGTTTCAGAATATCAGTCAAGGAAACAACTCAGTGTCTACATATTGTGATTCAATAAAACACATATTTGATGCTTTGAGATCAATTGGTGAAAATGTAACAGAATCTAATCTGGTGTTGCAAACTCTTCTTGGCTTAAATACTAGTTACAACATGTTTGTCCTGAATGTGGAAAATTCAGAAGTTCAACCGAGTTTTGCATAACTTAGGTCACGCTTGCTATTGTATGAACAAAGAATGAATCATCAACAATCTAAGACGATAACTGTTTCTGCTATGTCTGCTCTAAAAATAGGAGATACTCTTTCGAATAGCAATTTGAAAGAGTCTAAAAACAATACTTGTCAAATTTGTCGAAAGCAAGGGCATCTCGCTGATAAGTGCTATTATCGTTATTCTTCAGATAATAGTCACGGAAGAGGAAACGCAGAAAGATGGAATGATAATTTTCGAGGTCGAGGATTAAGAGGAAATGGTCGATTTTCTGGTGGTGGTCGATTTAGGGGGAATCGTGTTGGAAACAGGAATGGTTTCGGTCGCTATGCAGGTAGCTCTAATTTTCAGTCAGGTTCTAATTTTCAGAATGGGCCATCGGTTTTGTTGGAACCGAATCTGGCTTAACTTTTGCTCCTAATGACCCAGCTTTCTCTCAATCGTATTATGGGCCTGAGAATAATATTAGTCCACATTGGATGAATTATAACAGCCCAAGTTATGGGTCACATGCTTCTGGACAGCAGTCTGTACCCAACAATACTAATTCTGGTTTTGGAAATACGAGTGGTCATTTTTCTCAAGCATATACAGCTGACTTTGGACCTGCACATTTTGCTAAGTGCTCAAAGCAACATGGTACTTCTGCAAATATAACGTTTTCTGATACGTGTGCCATGGTTGATTCTTGGATTCCTGATTCGGGTGCTACCACGCATATGACTCCCAATCCAGATCTTGTAGAAGGTGCGGTTGCATATAACGGGCCTGAAAGAGTGGTTGTAGGTAATGGACAATCTCTTCGTATCTCTCATATTGGCCATGCATTCATTCGTCTTGCTAAATGTTGTCTTGTGCTTAAATGTGTTCTAATTGTTCCCGAGCTTACTCGAAATTTGTTATCTATTTGTCAATTAGTGGCAGATAATCCTTTTATTGTCATGTTCTCATATTATGGTTTTTCTATACAGACTCCCACGGGGATTTTACTCCACCACATTCCGCATAGATACGGGAGTCTCTATTCTCTTTCGTCCGTGACATCTATTTCCTCGGATTTGTGGCATACTCGACTCGGTCATCCATCCGATTATGTACTTCAAAAACTTTGTATTTCGTTTGATTCAAATAAAGTGAATAAAGGTTGTAGCGCTTGTAGTATGTCTAAAAGCACTAGGTTACCTTTTTCTTTTCATAGTTCTCGAAGTAAATCCCCTTTACATATAATACATTCAGATATTTGGGGACCTTCTCCCGTTGTATCGCGTGCCGGATTTCGTTATTTCATTACTTTTATAGATGACTATAGTCGTTTCACTTGGATTTGTCTAATCGTTCTCAAGCTTATGATTCATTTCGCCACTTCAAAGCTCAAGTTGAAAATTTATTTTCAACTACAATTAAACAGTTTCAATGTGATGGGGCTCCTGAATTAACAAAAGGACCTTTACTTAAGTATCTAGACGAGTCTGGAATTTCTCTTCGAATTTCATGTCCATATACTCCACAACAAAACGGAGTAGTCGAACGTAAGAATCGGCATTTGTCTGAAATAGCTCGAGCGTTACTTATTCATTCTCATTTACCAACAAAACGGAGGTGGTACAACGACGGATGATCAAAGATCGAACCCCGCAGCGTATCGGCACCGCTCAGACTTTCACTCTCTACTCTATCGTTCCCCTCGTCTTTGCTTCGTGTTTTGAACTGAAGGAGGAGGCTGGTATTTAAAAGAAGGCGTCCAGGGGCCATTTCGCGTTCGCCAGACGGCTGTCTCGCGGCACGAGCCACTTAGGTCAAACTCTGGATTTCATCGTTATCGAACCTGGCGGCGCCAAACTTGAAAACTCGCGATCGCCAGATGGCTACTGGATTGATGTTGTGCATTTTTCACGTTTTCTCGCCTTTTTCGTACTTTTCCGCTCTACGGCCTCCAAATCGTACAAAAGCAATAATAAGCTCATTTGGTGAGTGAAATGATCAGGAACGGGTGAGAAATGGGGTAAAGTCATACAATTAAGCTCAACCAAAACATGTATAATTTTGGTGTTATCAAAATCCCCACACTTAAGCTTTGATTGTCCTCAATCAAAAGATTGAAAGATAAGAAAGATAACTCCAAAATTATCTTTACCCAAGATCATCTAAGAGAACAAAGCATAATCACACAATCGAACACACAAACAAGACACATCAAGCAATTGGATACCAAGATCAGCCTTTCACGCTCACATAGTATGAATAGTCATGTAAAGTGTATCTCTCGAGGGTAAAAGTGTATATATGATAAGTGATCACACCAATACTCGACTAATTCCCGCATGCATAAGCTTGTCACCAAATCTAATCTCCATCACTGAGAAGTTGTCAACCGTCAAGAGGACTTTAGGGTTGTAACGTTAGGCTAAGGGTTAAGGGTAGGATAAAGGATATATAAGTGACTAAGGGTTGCAGCAAAAACCTGAAAACCAATCAGTTCAAGACCCAAATTAATCATCTGACTTTTGAGATTTTTAGAGCTCGGGATTTCTATCACTATCACTTTTATATCGGCCTAAGCATATTGCTTATTTGTGGCTTCGATATTTATTTTCTTTTAAGCACATCGACTCTTTTATTTTTTTTTCTTTTAGAATGAGTCGTTTTCTCTCTTTCTTTTCTTTTCTTTTTAAGCTCTCTATTATTTTCTTTGAGTAGCAACTATGTTGCTTTTTACTCTTTTGCTCTTTTTCTTTTTCACAATCCCTTTCTCTATTTGTCAGATTCATAAAACGGACCAAAAACATGAAAAGTTCTCAACTTTGAGCTACGGCCAAAAAGATAGATAAAAAATTGGGCTAAAAGATAAAAGATATTGGGTAAAGAAATGAAAAGGCTAAGGCTCAAAAGGGTTACAAGGGATAAAGTACTTAGGATGAGTACTTTCAATCAAAGGCTAGGCAAATCAAATAACCTTATGGTGAGGTTATCTAACGAAGGCTAAAAGGGTTAGAAACGAAGGCCTCTATCAGTGCAATGGTGATAAATACTTCTCTTATGTGGTCTCGACAAGCATTCAAATGACAAGTTCTACCTTGGGTCAAAGTCGGTATTCCTCACGAAATAAATAACAATTAAGGCTCAATCTCTCAAAGGAATTGGGTGAGGCACTCATGGTAATCAGTATTCCAAGGCATCCTTTTACTCAACTAATCCTATTCAGTGTTCTCCTATGCAAGTAACTCAGTCCCAAAAATAATCTCAGATTTCGAAAAAAATTTGGGATCAAATCTCAAAGCTTTCAAAAATTTGAAAAACGACAAACCAAAAAGCAAAAAGTAAACCCATTTAAACAGATAAGTCTACATAACCCCCTCCCCACACTTAAAATTTGCAGTGTCCTCAATGCAACAGTTAAAACAATTAAGGAGTAATTGGGAAAAAGAGAAACTTCTCGGGTTATGTGACGAAATCTGTTCTGATCTAAGAGAGTGTTCCAAAATCGTGCTCGATTCAAGATCATAGGTCGCTATATCTATTACCAAAAAGAAAAAGAAAAAAAAAGTAAAAACGAACAAAACAAAATAAACCAAACCAAAGCAATTAAAAAGTACTTAAGATCCTAAACAAACCAAACAGAAATAAAAAATTGTTCAAACAAACCAAACACAACCACAAACAAAAATAAAATTGTCTTAAACAACCATATCGAATGAGAGATTAAAAGAGAAAGATCAATAAGGGCCACGAGGTTGGTTTTGCCAATCCTCGAATGTCGGGTAACCGGGCGGTGCGTCCTCGGAGTATGGCCAAAAAGATGATGGAGCATACACGGTATTCGGTTGAATACCGAAATGGGAGGCCATTTGGTTCATCACTCCACTTTGCCAATTGGCTTGGTGAAGAGCCTCTGCGGTGTTGTACTCCACATGTTGATGATGACGGCCATAGGATAACGACATCTCCGAGAGTCGGTTACTCAAGTCTTGGTAACCCGCATACGCCGTCCATTCCGCCGGTTGTTCTCCCGCATTCTCCCCACTCGTTCCACCGGTCTCATGCGTGCTCCTTGCTTGACTCCTCGGTTGACTCATCGTCCCATAAGCTTGAGGATTGTGGATCCATGCATTATAATCTCTACCGGTCATATGCTCAACCCTTGCTATACCCATGCCACGGAGTTGGTCCATGTCGATCAATCCCATCTCCCCAAGGTTCGTCATCGAGGCAATGACATCCTCAGTAAGGATACCGAAGTGTTTGGCGAGAAGCGTGATGTATTGGCCTCCAACCAAGCGACTTCTCTCTCGATAACCACCTCCTTTGGCAAGTTGGACCGCAATGATGTACGGAGCATTCGGATATTTGTCATCCGTAGTGAGTTGCTCAAGAAGCCATAGATCATACACAGAAACTTTCTCCTCACTCGAGGCACGAGCATTTACCGCATGAATGAGCATACGGTGCAAAAGTCGATCCGAAGAAGCAAGAAAACCTTTCACCTTGAGATTACTACCATAGTTACCATCACCTAGAATCGCCCAAGCCAACCGAGGATCAAAACCATCCGGCCTTTTTGAAGTCGCCCACATGTATCCACGAATCCGGGAGCATCAACCAACACCAAAGTCGACCAAAGATAGCGATCGCCACACTCCACCAAGTCGGAATGTCATGCATGACTGATGGAACTCCTCAAGGGCCTTGATCGCGTCGAAACGGAACGTGGCCACGAACTCAACGATAAGCTCGCGGTAGAGGGTCTCGGAAATGTCAAAGACTCGTTCCCATGCACGACAAATATAATACTCGGTGCTATCTTCATCATAGGCATGCTTCTCGAGTATCACCTTGATGTTGTTTTCGACACTCATCAATCGAAGAAGGTTCCAGTCGACTCTCCTCGGTATTAGCACTTGACGGGTGAGAAGCCGGTTAACTATGTCCCGGTATTCCTCCCGTTTTGGATCGTTCAAAGTTGGGTCATTCATGAAAAAGGTGAAAACGTGGCTCCCATCCGGCGCACGGAAAGTGGGAGCGGTGGAAGTTGATGAGCGGGTCTTTTGTCTCTACAAAATCCAAATACCATAGTCTTAGAAGATTTAATCCATAAACACAAGACAAGGTTTATTCACGTCAAAAAACTCAACGAGACAAAACTTCCACGACTAACAAGTTCAAGTATCAAATGCATACATGAAAAACCAGAATCAAAGGGGATGTGGAACATCCCCACACTTGAACTTTTAGTCCATCCTCAATTGTAAACCAATCTAGCTAACCAAACAAGAATGGGGGATTTTGATGTTATCAAAATCCCCACACTTATCATTAAAGCATATTCACTAGATTATACGAAAATATAACATGCTAGAGTGAAATTTCAATCAAAACATATAGCATGCATAAACTCATAAGCACTAAACAATCAATGGTGTTTCAAGAACAATGTCAAATCCATACAAGCATAAACACACCAATGATGGCCAAAACAAGATCCAAATCTTCCAAATCAAGCTAATCTCATGAAATTAAAGTTGGGAAACATACCTTAGTCATGGTGAATGATGAAATTGAAGCTTGAAAAGTCCGAATTTCGCAAGAACGTGAGGAGGGGTCGCGGCGCCTAGAGAGAATTAGGGTTGTACTCTTTTGAAAAAGTGAGAAAAGAGAGTTAAAAACCCGTCTGCACCGACTTCGCGTTGCCAAACCTATGGATTCGCGTCGCGAAACGGGCGTTTTCTGAAATTTTACCCTAATTTTTACAGGCTTCGCGTCGCGAAACGACCCCCTTGCGTCGCGAGATTCGAAAATTTTACCTGATACCACGGCTGGCCAACCTCGCGTCGCCAAATTTAAAAAATGGCGATCGCGAGTTGCCTTCTGTTTCCAACTTTTCGAAAACTCTATCACGCGTCGGATTTGCTCGATTTTTGCGTCTATCTCCTCCGTATGGTTACCTAAGCAATATCAAACAAAAAGATTAACAAAAACACACATAAAAACGAAAAGTAAAAGAAAATGCTCGGGTTGCCTCCCGAGAAGCGCTTCATTTTTTAATAGGTCTAGAGCTCGACTCCTTTTCAGCTCATTTCTTGGCACGTCGGGCTGACGAGCCCTTCTTCTTTCTGTACTCTTTCTTGGAGGGTCCCGACCCATTAGGTGTTTGATCCTTTTGATGTATCGGGTTCGGATAATCCTCCGTCTTCTTTCCATGTTCATGAGGGAGTAACGGACGGTTCGTGTTCTTCTTGTAGGCTAGAGAATGATCTTCGTATGGTTCATCGAGATGTGTGACCGGCTCTCCGTTGGGATCAAAGTAAATTCTCTTGTCTCCGTATCCCAAGCTCGTCACTTGATTCCGCATATCGGTATTCACTTGGGTGGTGTGGAGAAAAGCTCTTCCAAGAATGATCGGGATCTTCGTGTTCTGTGGAAGGTTAGCTATGACGAAGTCCGTAAAGTAAACAAAATTGCCTATGCGAATCGGGACTCCTTCCGCTATCCCTAACGGTTTGGTCATGTAGCCATTCACTCCTCGGTACTGATAGTCCGTTGGTAGAATCTTCTTGACTCCTATTTTCCTGCAATAACAAACAGGCATCATGTTAAGTGCGGCACCTGTATCTACCAAAACAAGACACTTAAATTTATGACAAGAAATTGGTAAACTATAACTTCCCGGATCATGTTTGATAGGTGCAATGTAGGTGAGTTCATCTTCTGCCGCCTTCTCTTTCTCTTTCTCTTTGCCTTTATCCTCTTTCTTTGGTATCACGAACTCCGCGTATCCACCTTGCTTTCCATTTTCCTCCTCATCATCACTTGAAGCAACGGGTCCTTTAAGTCCTAGATGCTCGAACGAAATGGTGAACCCCTCCGACTCATAATCCGTAGCATAATCGGGCTCACTACCACTATCGCTCTCCACATACTTCTTTGTGTAGATGTCCGTCCACTTCTTCTTTGATGGTTCTCCGGTCATCATGAGCATAGGCTTCACATTTTCTACCTTCGGGTTGACTTGTGTTTGCGTTGGTAGCTCCCCTTAAGCTCTTTCACTTAGCATTTGTGAAACACGTCCAACCTGCAATTCCAAATTCTGGATAGTACTTTGGTGGTTACGTAAGTACGAACCTACCTCATCGTTCAGCTTCTTTTGTGCATCCATGAATTGGATTATTCGGTCCTCGATAGAAACACGTGGCTCTCCATCCGGTCTTTGGTTTTGTTGATTTGGTGCAAAGAAACCGGGAGGTCTCGGAATGAAGTTACGATTGTTGTTCCACCTCCCTTGGTAATCGCCTCGGTTGAGATAGTTCACCTCCTCGGGTGTCATCATTGGACGATTCGGGCAGTCCTTCGTCAAGTGTGGTCCATTGCACTCCTCGCATCCAACCTGCAAAGCATGAACAGATTTAATTAGTTCTTCTATTTTTCGTTCAAACTTTACCTGTTGGTTTTTCATTGCGGCTAGTTCATCGGATGGATCGAAGTCGGTTGAGATCTTTCCGGCCATCCTCGGGATTTGCAAGCGCTTGTCCGTCCTCCAATCTATGTTGTGTATAAGCATGTCCTCGAGGAGCTTGTATTCTTCCGTGGGCGTTTTGTACATGAAGACACCTCCGGCAGATGAATCCAATGTAGCTCGTGAAGAATAAGCAAGCCCACTATAGAAAGTTTGGACTTGTTCACTCTTGCTCAACTCGTGACTCGGGCACGAATTTAGAAGGTGTTTGAAACGTTCCCATGCCTCGGATATGGTCTCCCCGTCATCTTGTTGAAAGGATCGGATCTCGGCTCTTAACTTGTCGATTTTGGATGGTGGAAAGAATCGGGAGAGGAACTTTGAACGAAGTCCTTCCCAAGTAGTGATCGAACTTGGCTCTAATGACCGCAACCAAGCTCTAGCTTCTCCGGTGAGTGTAAGAGGAAAGACTCGAAGGCAAATTGCGTCATCTCGGCCTTCCTCCGTTTTGAACAGATCACATACATCCACGAAGTTCTCCATATGAACGATAGGATTGCTATCGTTTTTCCCGTCGAAGGTAAGGTCCTTGATCATGTGAAGGAGCTTCCCCGGGATCTCCTTGTTTAGGTCCGGCTTCGTGATCGGATTGGTGGGTACGGTTGGAGCGGCTCTCCTGGCTGTCCACATCGGTGCCTCGTCTCCCATCTCAAAAATCAAAGCTCTCGGGCGAACTTTGTTAGCTTTCGACTTCTTTTTATTTCTTTTTCTGAATTCTCTCTCCGGCTCCTCAAATGGCTCTAACAAGTCTGTTGTGACTGAAACCACAACAAACGGTTACGGGCAACTTGCGGGAAACAAAGAGATAAAAATATAAATAACTAATTAAACTAGAAAGCGAAAAACTTGCAAGAGAAAGAATCCCTCACAAGGATCGATTAACAAAACTAACTAAGACTAAAATCTAACAACTACCGTTCCCCGGTAACGGCGCCAAAAACTTGATGCGATAATTATTGTATATAAAAAGCGAAACAAGTTTTAACCTCTAATGCCTAGCCACTGTCTTACCACATATACAGGTAAGCGTACCTGATCGTGAGTAATATAGTGTAGGAAAGTCCAGGTATCGTATTTACCACTGGGAACGGTCAAGTTATCGTAGATTATTAATCTAAATCAGTTTAATTAACCTAAAGGTTTTTTTTTGGGGGGGGGGGGTTTATGAAAAAGGTTTTAATACTAAAAAGACAACTAAATTAACTATGAACTAAGAAAGCGATTAAAAGATGGATTAAAACTATATGAAGGAAAACAGTAGTACTTATCATGGTATAGTGAATCCCCAAGTGGATGATTTAAATAGACCAAAGGTTTGGTTGTTTTGGTTATTGTAGGAATTTAAGTCTAGGACACCCTAACATATGATGACTATGGCTATTACCTAGGTCTTGATCCTCCTAGTCCCAATACATAGATTATTTGTCAGACAATCTAGCACCGGTAACCCAATCCTATCTCTATTGCATGGTATTCTACTATATGGTCGCTCTCGGTCTGAGTAACCACTTAACACAACTCTCCGGGATGAAGGGTAGGTCAAGGGAGATTGATTATCCTATCGGAGTCTATCTATTTAGGTCAAAACAGATACATCTAATCAACGAGTTCAAATAGCCAAACAATACGAATCTAATCGGAACCATAACACACATTCAATTAACCAAAAACAAACCAATAAACATTAAATTACGAAATCATCATCCACAATGGTTCATCGACCACGACAAGTACCACTATTAAAAAAACTACTCACTAATCATAATGAAAACAGAAAAAACGATAGTAGACACATACATGATACCGACAGTACAACGACGGATCGAACCCCGCAGCGTATCGGCACCACTCAGACTTTCACTCTCTACTCTATCGTTCCCCTCGTCTCTGCTTCGTGTTTTGAACTGAAGGAGGAGGCTGGTATTTAAAAGAAGGCGTCCAGGGGCCATTTCGCGTTCGCCAGACGGCTGTCTCGCGGCGCGAGCCACTTAGGTCAAACTCTGGATTTCATCGTTATCGAACCTGGCGGCGCCAAACTTGAAAACTCGCGATCACCAGATGGCTACTGGATTGATGTTGTGCATTTTTCACGTTTTCTCGCCTTTTTTCGTACTTTTCCGCTCTACGGCCTCCAAATCCTACAAAAGCAATAATAAGCTCATTTGGTGAGTGAAATGATCAGGAACGGGTGAGAAATGGGGTAAAGTCATACAATTAAGCTCAACCAAAACATGTATAATTTTGGTGTTATCATTTATGCTATCCCTTTCTTGGTTCAACTCATCAAGATAAACTCTCTCCAAAGTCTGTTCCTTGTGTTTTTCTTGGGTATGCACCTCATCACAAAGGATATATTTGCTATGACCCTCAGTTGTCCACTACATATACATCTATACATGTTCAATTTCTTGAATCTAATTTTCCGTCCATAAACACATTGTCTACTCCATCCACGGTTAATTTACCAACCTTTTCAGAACAATCATTTTCCATGCCCGGAACATCCACAGATTCGGCTACACAAATGTCTTCTAGTTCGAGTTCTATTCCCGTGCCTCCAGTTTTGACTGTTCCACCATCTCATTCTATGGTCACTCGTACTCGTGATAACACTCGTCGTCCTAAACAGTTTCCTGATCATGTTCTTTATCATGCTCAAACTCAGTCCATTCCACATTCCGAACCACAAACCTTTTCCCAAGCACAAAAATGGTCTGTATGGTGGGATGCTATGAGAGAAGAAATGTCTGCACTCCACTCTAACGGGACTTGGGTATTAGTGGCACCTCCTTCTAGTGCAAACGTTGTGCCATGTAAATGGGTGTATAAAATCAAGCGACATCCGGATGGTTCTATTAGTCGCTACAAGGCTCGTTTGGTGGCTAAGGGTTTCCTTCAAACCGAAGGTATTGATTATACCGAAACTTTTAGTCCCGTTGCTAAACCCACGACGGTTCGATTAGTTTTTTTGGTTGCTTACTCTCGTGGGTGGGATATAAGGCAAATTGATGTGAACAATGCCTTTCTCCACGGTGATCTTATGGAGACAGTTTATATGGCCCAACCGCAAGGCTTTGTTGATGTCACTCGACCCAACCATGTGTGCTTACTCAAGAAAGCACTTTACGGCCTAAAAAAAGCGCCTCGAGCGTGGTTTGCAAAGTTATCTAATACGTTACTTAGTTTGGATTTAAACAATGCGTGTCCGATACATCACTATTTGTGTACTCCAAATCTGATGTTCTGACCTATGTCTTAGTATATGTCGATGATGTGATTATTACAGGCAATTCTTCTGTATTTGTCTCCGGTCTGATTAAACAGTTGAATGCCAAATTTGCCTTAAAAGACTTGGGTCAACTCAGTTACTTCTTGGGAGTACAGGCTGATTTTTCCAACAAAGGTTTACATTTATCTCAAGAAAGGTATCTTCTTGATTTGTTGAAGAAAACTGGATTAAGTGAGTGTAAGCCGATGTCATCTCCAGTTTCACCCGGTAGACAATTATCGAGATTTTCCGGTGTTCCTCTTTCTGATCCGGTTTTGTATCGCAACACTGTAGGTGCTTTGCAGTATCTTGTGATTACTCGACCGGAAGTAGCTTATGCAGTAAATAAAGTTTCACAATTTCTACAACGACCGACTGATCGACATTGGGAAGCCGTTAAAAGAATTTTGCGTTATTTACGAGGCACAAGTTCACATGGACTATTAATTCAAAAATCTTCATCCTTTGAGATAAATGCTTATGCCGATGCTGATTGGGCCGGATGTCCGGATGATAGACGATCAACTAGTGGGTATTGTGTTTTTCTCGGACCCAATCTGATCAGTTGGAGTTCAAAGAAACAAAATATTGTGGCTCGGTCGAGTACAGAGGCTGAATATCGAGCATTAGCTCATGCATCTACTGAACTATGTTGGCTTCGTTCTTTAATTAAGGAGTTGCAATTACAACTTGATTGCTTACCGACGATGTGGTGTGATAACATTGGAGCAACATATTTGGCTATGAATCTAGTTTTTCATCAACGAACAAAACATATGGAGACTGATCTTCATTTTATTTGGGACATGATAATTGTCAATCAGTTATGTATTCGATATGTTCCAACAGCCGTTCAAATTGCCGATATCTTAACTAAGGGTCTGTCTTCTGCTCGTTTTTCTACGCTTAAGTCCAAGCTTCACATTGTTCCACGTGTTTCGCTTGCGGGGGAATAATAGTGTAGTTGGTTTTAAGTGTTAGTTGGTTTTGGTTTATCATTCCTCTGTATAAGTAACTCTGTACTTTGCTCATTTGGTGTGTTGAAAATAATAGAAAACTTTCAATATTTCTCTCTCTAACTCTCTCTCTCTCTCACTTTTAGTCTCATTAAATAAGACATTCAATAAACAACTATTGATACAATAAAATTATACTCATAATTTTCTATTCAATGTCCATTCAATCTCATTTTGTAGTGTTAAGGAATGAGAAGAAATTATAGTCTCATTACATATTTTCTTATGACCCACAAGAAGGGATCACTACAAACTACTAAAGGGATCAAAACATTAGTAGCCTAGTGATCGGTAACATCCTTGGAAGGAACAGTGGATGATATATCTCTGTCTACCCGGGTTTGATTTATGGGGTGAGTATGTAGCGATACCCTAACCATGGGTCGCCTTTGAGGTTCATCCATGGTCACCGATCAAGGATTAGTCAGGTGTTCGTATGGATCCCGGATACCTCGTCGACTTCGTGTCGGGACGTGTGTGTGAGTTATTTGCTGTTAAAAAAACTGGTAATTAAAAGGGGTCGGGGATACACTAACGAACAACAATACCGAGGGAAAATCGACTTGAGCTTATACCAAAAAAATAAACACGTTTTGTCGACTGATCCTCGTAAATTATCGATAAAAAGGGAATTTGTTAATAATCTGTAACGAATTGCTAGCAAGTTATGCTCAACATTGTGACAACATATAGTTCATCCTGTAACTGGTCAATAACTATTTAAGGTTTTTATTTATTTTTAGAGATAATTAATAACGCATCGATGATATTTTATTTAAATAACTTTTTAACAAAATTCGTTCACTTTATATGGATGACAAATATGGGTGATGAAATCAAAGTAACCAAAAAAAATCGATTAGTTTCGTAATGGGAGATGATATTTCCACATAATAAATTGATTCATCCAAGGAAGATGAATGGTTCACTAACTTGTACATTAGCTTTAAGAGTGTTGTACATATGTGGAAGAATCAATTTATTAAGTGGAAGTATCAATTCCCTTTTGCAATTTGTTCATAATATAAAAAAACGAGATTTTGGCTGGTCTAGGATGTTTTGAAATAAATAATTAATAAATTCCCATTTTAAGTTCTTAACACTTGTATTGTGTTTTTGAATTAAGAGAGAATAAAAAAAGGAAGAAAAAGATGGATGGAAAGAAAAGTAGCGTAAAACAATGCCCACAAAACAAAACCACAATTCATAATCATCTGGAAATTAAAACATATGAGTAAATATATTTTCATTGTACATAAAATCCATGTAGCAAATCATGTAATGATTAAGCTTTTACACTTGTTCATTTTTTGGGAGCGAAAAGGAATGGATACATATATAGACATGCATCACGATTCATACCATGCTAGTTGGTGGAAGGGCACAAAAATAATGACAAAAACAATCTTCAGGGGCAGCACATTCTCCATACGCAACGAATCCATAAATAGAACGACACTGTTGATCGCATGCGACCTGTGTACATGGTGGTGGTAAAGCAACGTCACGTTCACAATTATATTGTGCCATAATCAACTTCATACCTGCAAATCTAAAATCATTATATATACATATTATTCTTTAAATTGCATGCTAACACTAGCTTCACATATTTTCAAACAAGGCTGAAGTAATATCAAGGTACTCTAATTAAGGTGACTCACTTTTAACACATGATCTCCAACGAAATAAAGAAAATATGGTTTTTAGGGGATTGTAAATGATAACATCTTTTAGTAAAGAAGAGTGGAATTGTACATTACCTGCAGTCATGAGAAACACAAAAAATATGGTAAAAAGAAAAGACTTGGTCATGTTCAATTTTAAAGTTTTTTTATGTAGTGTTTATAAACAATCATCCAAGAACACTTGTATTGATATCAATATCATAGCATATTTATTTCTTAATGTAACGTCAATGTCACATTTAAGACATTAAATGGAAAAATTAAAGTTCAATATACATTACCTAAGATAGCTTGTATTAAATCGTTCCAGTATACCATAAGATATCTTGAATTATATTCATCACTTAAATTCCGTTACATACATGGGAATGTAAAATATTATTCTATACTGGAAAAACTAGCAACATTTTAAATGGCATTAGATGTAGCATGGTAGCGATTGGGGCCAAGGCTGTGTTTGGCAAAAATAATCTAGCTTATAAGTTATCTTATTGAAACGCTAGTTGGAGTAGCGTCTTAATAGTTTTTTTTTTTCCAATTATACCTATATTAATATTAACTAATATATTCCAAGATACTCTTTTTGTTCATAGGCATAGATTGTTTTGTTTTGTACCTATATTGTAAGATTTTCCTCCTATATTATTTTCAACCATTATGGCATTAACTTAATTTAATAGATATAACTTTATTATTTAGTTAAAATTAACTTTATTTGTTTCCTTTTCTTTCAAGTTCAACATGTTAAGTGAGCACATATAAGATAAATATAACTGCATTTTTGTTTCAAAATAGGTATAAATGCATTTTTTTAGGTGGTGTAAGTTTATCTTATGTTATTCAAGGTTTCATTCATGTAAAGACTCAATCCAATAATTCACATAAAAGGATAAAATTCAATTAAAAGCGTCGGTACATCGGTTCAATGAAATAAAGACTAAACCTCAAAGTCTAATCTAGAGTTAATTGTCTACACAACTGAGAATTCTAACTGGAAAAAAAAAAACAAGCAACTATTATCTAAATTTCAGATCTCCCTCGGGACGTGACTCAAATCTTTTCCTTTCCCTTAGAAGATCCCGCCTTCCTATACATTCCTGAAAATAATTTAATTTTAAAATTTTGATGGTTAGACTATAAGATCTAGTAAATTCTCTTCATTATTGTAACAACATTTCAGAAGAGTAACCACCTAAGTAGGAGGGCCACATTTAAGCATTTACAAACGTATAGGAACAGGGCCATTGATGGGCCTGTTAAATAGGCATTTCTGAACAGGGCCCCCATAATAATTGGTCCCCAAGTATTTTGTGCTTGGGCCTAGTATATATTGCTTCTTCCTGCTAGTTCTAAATGAAAAAAGTTTCCAAGACTGTCGATCAAAAAGCTAAATTCCAAGCCTGGCTCTTCGATTTTCTCTTCACTCGACAATTGAAATCCCAAAGGGCTCAAAGATGATTGTTTCTGTTTCGATTTTGGACGCCCTAATACAAACGACATTTGGGACTGATCTTGACACCTGTGCCGAGGTAAACCCTTATCTCCCTTTTACCATTTTTGTGTCTCATAGGATGATTGATCAATCTTTTGCTATCGTTAAGTATTTTCTTGTTCTCGTGATGCTAAAAAATGTCAACCAGTTATTGGCGTTTTGATTCTAGTTCGTGTGGATAAGGTTCTCAAATTGTGTTAACTGTGTTAACCAGTCTCCATCGTAGATAAAAACCAATCAACGGTTATGATAATTATGGGTGGTTATTTAAATTGAGTATGTACCCTATAATTGTGGAGGTGATAATTATGGGAGGTTAATTTAAATTTCAACTTTTGATTGGTTTTGATCTATGATGGAGATTAGTTAACACGGTTAACGCAATTTAAGTGGTTAACAAATAAACCTAACTCCCTCTCTATGTATAGCTTACATACAGACACAAATGAGAATTATAGAAATATAATTGCAATTCTCTTTTGTTCTTAAGCAACATAATCCACCATCAATTTACTCCATACCGACCTCTTTCCCGTACATACTCTTCGACCATCTTTTCCGGTTGATAAGGGAGGAATGTTGGTGTTAGTAGGCTTGATAAACAAACAAATAACAATCGTATTTCAGATTATAGCAACCCACAACCCTAACAGGCGGCTTAAAAGCTAAAAATGGGTTTTACTTATCGAACCAGAAAAGATAAGTATTTATGTTTTAAATAAAAAAAATGTAAAAGGACAATAGTATCCCTTACTTAACAAAGCAAGAGTTAGTGGAGTTAGACAGAGATGTATCCCTCCTTAATCCATAAGAAATGTGAAACCATACATAGTAGAGTGATTGTATTTGTAAATAATTTTGTTTTAGGAACTCAATCCAAAAGATTTAATAACCAGAGGGACGAAATCCGTAATTTACTCTAATATTTTTTTTACAAAGGCTCGTTGTTAGTTGTTAGTTGTTAGTTGTTAGTTGTTAGTTGTTAGTTGTTAGTTGTTAGTTGTTAGGGCAGAATGGGTTGGGCTTTTGCTAAATTGAGGCCCGATAAAATTTTTTAGTTCTGTTGTGTATTATTTGCAAGTAAAATATAGCGTACAAAATAGGCCCAGTGTTAAGACCAAACCAAAAGCCCTTTTAATTGGAGAAATTGAGAAAACAAATATTGGTTCTAAATTTCTATTTTGGTATTTGGATTGCATCAGTTAATTTCATGTTCAATTGCTCATCACTAAGAGAATACATGTTTTTACTTATTAGTTTCAACTGTTGAGTCTAATAAAATGGATTGGTCCATGTTTTTGCTAGTGTGTTTTTTTAGTTTCAATTGTTCAAACAAAATCAATGGTCTCAGTTTTTGTGTGTCTATGTTGGATTTAGGGGATTTGAAGTTTTGAACCAACTATCTGGTATGTCTTGCATATCCAACAAGGAGCAAATATTTTGCAAACCAATCTTCATCGTATTCTGTTAAATCCACTCATTTACTCACTCACTAACCTTCGGTCGAGAAATTCAGCAATGGCAATACTTATAAGGTTTTAATTTTTGTTTCTCAACTCAACAGACCCACAATAAAGAACATCAATTAACAAAGGTAAGTATTTAGATGAACTCATAAACCATGATATATACCCTTTTTTAGTTAAATCCACTTTTATATATTAATAAGTTACACAATATGAAATACTATTAATATTTTTTATTATACTAAATAATTAATGTTGTACTATTATGTTTAAATAAATATAAATATATTATTAATAAAAATGATAACCTGCAATTGTTATAATAATAACTAGATACGTACCCGTGAGCGTTGCAGCGGGAAAAACTGAAAAATATACATAAATTATACATATTAAATTATATATAAATAATTGAATTTTATGTATAAAATTAAAGGTCATCTGATCAAAAAAACTAAAAAATATTCGCTCAATAGTGGGTCTTCAAACTCATAATATTTGAACTCATTTTGAAGATTTTGATTTGGTGATTTTAATAGTATAATTTGTTAAAAAATTCAAGAATTTTTGAAATATTTGCTAAAAATATTTGATAATTAAAAAGATAGAATCTTTAAATTTCAATATTAGACTCAATATTAGAAAAATAATATCTTTACTTTAAAAATAATATAATTAAGTTAAAAAGATATTCAATCTTATAATGGTGTAATTTATTAAAAAAACAAAAAATTTAATCATTTTAGTTCATATATATTATTTATGTTAATACGATAAAGATGTAAACTGAAAAATGAAAAACTAAAAGATAAAAAGTAATTTAATCAACTAATTTAAGGATAGGAAAATGTAAATTATAAAAATGAAAATTGACGTTGGTTAATTTTTGAAGATACTTTAGCTATATTTGTTAGTTCTAAATATGGTATTTATACAGTATTAAAAAAAGTAAGAAATACATTAGAGCATCTCCGACAGCTTTGTTAAAGTTTTTCTAAAATAGAGGATAAATAGTGAGAATTTCTAAAAGTATTTTTTTTTCTCCAAAGTATCATTACATTATATTATTAAAATATTCTATAATTTATCATCCCAATGTATTTAAAAAAGAACTAAATATATATTGATAAAGATTCAATTTCATTGGTTGGAGTGAATAAAAAAATAGTTTCTCTCTCCTCATATAGAGATTTTAGAGAAATCTCTATATTTAGAGAAAACTCAACTTTTTTCCATTTTAGCAATCACTTTTGCAATGCTGTTGGAGCATTTTAGAAGGAAAAAAACACAATTTTTCAAATTATGTATTTTTTAATTGACCAATTAAATGGCTAAATTTAAGTATTGATGATGTCAGCAAAAACTTCTTTTAATAGATAATATAGATTAAAAAAAGGTAATAATACTAATACATTAACGGAAGATACTAGGAGTATTTAAGAATAAAGTTTTTTGTTATTTGGGTAAATTATAAAAGGTATATTAAGAATAAATTAGAAGATTGTTTATTTCATAATATTGAAACGTTATCTTAAGTGTTTATAAAAATAGGGTTTCAATATTCTATGTTTATAATTAAGGATGTAAAATATGATTTAACTTCTAAATTTTGTATTTAAAAATGGTTTAATTCCTAAATCGAATTTTAGATTATATGTATGATGATTTTGAATTTTATTTGTCAAAGTCCAATTTAAATATAATTACTTCTATATTGTTGATTGATCCATCCAATTAATTTAACGAATAACAAATTGAAACACTTAATCCATAATCGTTTAGCATTTTGACAAAGTCAAAGTGGTAGATAATTTTGTTTGAGTCGTACTTTCAGAACTATTAAACAAGTAAAAAAATACATTATAAACGATGGTTGGATTGTTCAAACCAGTTGAACCCACCCGAATTGCACCCGGCCTCCTAGGAACCAAAATACTTGTTACACTTTTGGTTGAGTTGGAATTAAATCTCATAATCTCAATCAAACTTATTTATGTCCAAACACAATATGGGGCCAAAGCATACCAACTTTCCTTGTCACACACTCCCAAAGATACTAAATTGTTTTTTGGTTGTCTCCATATCCTAACATTAATATTCAAATAATTCACAAGAATGAAACAAAACAATCATGATATTTAATACTTTGCTATCCAAAATCGTTAATTATCAAATGACATATTGCTGTTTTCAAACATATTAATAATTGAATTATAGAAAAAACAAATGGATCTATGTATGGGGCTAAATAAACCTTTTTTACTGTTATATAAATTGATTGATCGAGAAAAATTTAATCTATAACATAAAGTATAAAATTAATGTAATTATAAAAACTAACTGAATAATTTTTATTTTTTTGTAATGTGTGAGAGAAAGAGAGAGAATTTGGTTGAGCAACAAAACACATGGAATTAAGAAGGTGGGCCACAACTTTAGGACCCCGTCCAAGCTGTATTCATCTTCTTTGTAGTAAGAATTACCAACCATCCCTTATTTTTATTAACACCCCCTTCACTATCCCCATTCACCCGATCCTTCCCCTCATCTATTCATTACTTATCTATTAATCACTCTATCCCAATTACAATATAAATATAAAACATAACCAAGTTTACAAAGAAACAATAAATTAAAATGAAATCGTGATTGTAATAAATGAATTTGATTATCATCGAATAAACTCGAACAGGGAGTGTTCGTTGTGTGTTATGATGAGGTATACAGTTAAGATCCCAATCCAAATAGCACATGTAGTTTGAGAAATTTTACAAACCACAAACTAAATCGCATATGCTTCAAGCCACAAAAAAAGTACCACAAAATGCAATGATGTGCGGCAGTGCAGGTTATCTCTAAAGCCAATTAAAATACGGATATCATCAGCTGGATAACAATGTTTTTGATACTTCATACATACAAAGTTTTAGGCGATATTTGGGAGTGCAACTTATCTCTTTTTTCAAAAAGTTAAAATGTTCTGCCTTCTTAAAAAACTCCTTAACAGCTTTTTGAAAAGCTATACGCATCTTACTCCAAAACAACTTATTGCTTTTCCAAAAGGATATAATCTAATAAAGGGTTTTCAAACGCACTCTCTAAACCCCCCTTAATGCACATAACATAATTAAATCCAAGGAGGTGGGTGACTTTGCCCAAATACAAGATAGTGCCTTGGATTTGAACATGATCATAAGCTCTCTCTCTCTCTCTACCCCCCCCCCCCCTCCCCCCCTCTCCTAACACACTAGCTACCTTTAGTAGTTGAGTAGGCTAAAAAAATGTCCTCTCACATTGTGTTATCGAAGATGGGTTCATGTGGGGCCGGTTAAGGATGCCAAACTTTTGCTCAAATACGGTGCTATACATTTTGAATTGTGGTTTGTAACTCAAAACTGCAAACCAAACCACATAACACGTTTTGACAAAAAAATATAAAATTGAAAATCTAAAACCAAATAGTTTGATAAAGATGGTATCGTTGTTTAAATGCTTTCTATATCTTTAAATCATGGATTTAACCAATAGTAGTTTAATAAAAAGATATTTGAATATTGATATAAGATGAAAGCTTGGATTCATTCACAAGATTCATCTTTTTGTAAATTTATTGGGAGAGAGCAAGAAGGGGAAACTTGTCCTGTTGGCATCATCATCATCAATGGAGGATTGGGAGGTGAAAGAGTGTTAATGGATAGATAGTTGAAGGGGGTGGTTTTATAAAAAAGTTGAGTGGAAGTATGAAGAAGGTTTTGAACGAATGAGATTAGAAGATTAGGTACGACTATAAAAAACCCAATTTCGAATTTCATCTTTCTTTCTATTCTCTTCACTTTCAAGTCTTCTTCTTCTCTTTCTTCTTCACTGTCAAATCATCATCATCATCTTCTTCTTCTCAATTCTTTCGATTTTTATACTTATTTCTGTATGTAAATACTACCAATCATTAGCTTCTTTGTATATATAGTTTGATTTTCTTGAAAAACCCCTTTTTTCCATTTGGTGTAAATAATTTCAATTTTTACATCAAGATTCTCCTTCCCTTATGAAAGAAAGAAAGAAAGAAAGTAAAAGGCTTTGAATACTCAAAAAAAAGCCCTTTAATTTCTTCTTCATAGCCCCACCACCACCATCACTACTTGATACCAGTTTGTTGATTATTGTGCAGCTGATTGCTCCACCCACCCCCACCCCCCTTTTCCACCTCAATTCTAGGGTTTTGGTTCCTATTTCCAATTCCCCAACTTTTCTACAGGGTTTCTGCAGGTTTCTTCATCTTTTAGAATCTCTTTTCTCTGTTTGGATTTCCTACCTTTTGTCCTTATCAAATTTCATATACATATATATAAAAAAGAAAAGATTTTTAAAAGAAAAAAAGAAAGAGAGAGAGAGAGAGAAAGAAGGGGGGTGTTATTCATGGCGTTTCAGCCGTCAGATCGACCAGGTCCAAGCTCAGGATCAAGTTCCAGTTCTGGGTTTCATCATATGAGCTCTCCTTTTGGGGATACCACTTTAACAAAGGTCTTTGTTGGAGGCCTTGCTTGGGAGACTCAGAGTGAGACCATGCGCCAATACTTTGATCAGTTTGGAGAGATTTTGGAAGCTGTTGTCATCACTGATAAGAACACTGGCCGATCCAAGGGTTACGGTTTCGTGAGTATTAATACCCTCATGTTTGTTTTCCCAATTCATACTTGTTATTATGAATTGATTGATATATTTGGTGATTATGATGAAGTGATTTGATGATATCTGTAATGTATTTGTATGGAGGGTTTAGGTGACTTTTCGAGACCCTGAGTCTGCGAAGAAAGCGTGTGTTGATCCTGCTCCGGTTATTGATGGTAGACGAGCAAATTGTAACCTGGCCTCACTTGGAAGGCCTCGGCATTCTTTGCCGTTTGGTATGTGTAATATGCCATCATTATTCTTCTGATTGTATAGTTCAAGATTTCACTTGCTAAACATATAGAAGAGGCCTAAGTTTAGTCCAAATATACCAAATTGTCATTGCTTTGTAGGTTCTATTGTAACATTTAATCAATCAATTAAAATGAAACTAATTGAACCCAATTGAAGTATGCAAATGTGTGGATGATTGCATACGGTATTTTAAGTTGATAGAAGCTTTTGGTTGTTTGTTGTAGGACATATCAGATCACCAACGCCTTATGCTGGAGGCATGTCAGCTGTTCGTGGGCCTTATTTTGGAAACTATGGCTACCAACAACCGGTTCCTTTCAGCTATCAACCAGGATTAACGTATCCCTCATACTCGTAAGTTGCATTTATATATGCTTATTTTCTTGTTGAGTTGCATCATTGATTTGTCAAGTTTATTTATGGTATAGAAGTGTGGTAAGTGTCTTTTTCTCCCTTCTCAACAAATTCTAAGGCAGGTGAGAACCTCAATTGAAGGTGTGGATGGATTAAGGAATTAACTAAGAATTAGTTATTCTACCTTTTGGGTTAATATATGGTGGTCGCGAAGAATAAAGATAACATCAAACTTACTATTTGGATGATGTGACTTGATCATGAGGCATGATAATATATAAATCAAGAAAAGGATAGAAATAAGGAGTTTCTTTGGTTTGTTCTGTGTGCTTTTTAGCTAGATAGGCTCTTTGCACAATTGTACTCGCATGTAGAAACACCAAAAACATACAAATATAATATTTAGCGTTAGGTCAAGGGAAAACCACAAAAAAGTTGAAAAACTGAGGAACACCCTGGTAACCTTTCATCTCAGTATACACACATGCATACAAGTAATTTTTAACTTGCATACACAATTACACATACACGCATAAAACCAAAAAATAGCTTTAGTTACTTGTATGCACATGAATGTTCCTTAGTTTTTCATTTTTTTTGAACCTCCCTCCCCTTCTCTCTCTCTCTCTCTATATATATATAGAGAGAGAGAGAGGGAAGTTCAAATGTGAACTCAATTTTGGTTGCGAACATGAGGACGCATCTCAGCCACTCATCTGGTCAATAAAGGCGGCTTTGACCGGGTCCCCTTCTTTAATAATCTCCACCCTCCTATAAATCACGTCAATCCTCCGTGATCGCGTCCACCATAACCCAAGATGTGTGGCTGAGATTCGTCCTCACGTTCACAACCAAAATTGGGTTCACATTTGAACCTAACCATATATATATATGCAAAGGATCGTGTGAGAAGTAGATTTAATAGTGAGAAGTGGATCTGAACCCTTGATCTCTTTTAATCTCATGCCTGTCCAATGGCATGAATTGTGCTTTAGAAGGGAATTGATCAGGTGCATCTCGTTGCATCTCATCCAAATGTGCATCCATTTCGCATCTAACGCTTGATAACCACTTTTCACTTCAACCTCAACTTCTCATGATGACCACCAGGAGTTTACCATCAATGTTTATTTTAATTGACATGCCCAACTATGGCAATCTTGTATGTTGTGTTGCACTAGCTATTTGAAATTCATCCCAATCGTTTGGTTTATAATTTACAGCTCAAGATATGTGACATTTTCTTATTTCTATGTAATTCTTATGTACACGTGGTTATTTGGTACTGCTATTTTATTTGTGCAGGTATGCAACTTATGGTCCGGAATACATCTATCCACAGGTCAGTAATGCTTCAAATTTCCACGACTGACCTTAAAACTCAGAGTTTATACCTTTTAATTCTAGTCTAACGTTCGTAGTAATCTTAAATTTCTTAACTCCAAAGAATTATTTACCTTTTGATAGGGCGTATACAACCCGTATATGGGTCAACAGTATCTTCAGATATATGGAGTACCTGGTGCAGTTAACACACAAGTATATCCATACAATCAAATGGGTCAAACAGCTCCAAATGGTGGTTATACAGCTTTGCAGAGTTACACATTGCCTGGTCAACAGATTATCCAATATGGTGGACCGGTGGAAATGGAATAACTACTCCTTCCATTCAGACAATTCAAGCACAATATCCAACAGGCGGGGTTTCTTTCTAAAAGTTGTTTTTATTTCTATCATTATGTTTCACGATTCGTTGGTTCTTTGCAATGATAGCTGTGGTGCAAAAATGTCATTTCTTAATTTGGTGGTTTTGCATGAAGTTGTGTTTTTTTGTTGTTCTCATGATCAGGTGTTGTGGCACCTATTCAAGGACAGCATTTTATGGTTCCTGCTCCACCTCAGTTCATTCAAGGCGGCAGTTCTGGACAAAATGTCGGGTAAACATCTGATTAAGGTGAATGATATCTCAAGTCTGCTGCTGAGAAACAGTTAAAAGGAAGAAAAATTAAATAAGTTGGAAATTTGCATAAGATGTAGATTGTTGTTTTGCAGGTATCCGTAGATTGCAGCAGGACTTAGAGCAGCAGTACTGCTACTTGAGTGGCGGGCTTGGATCTAGCCTTGCAAGTTACTTGTTTTGCATTCTAGAGGTATGCAAATTCTGGAGGATGCATTAAGCCAATAATTTCTAACTAAAATACCAAAAATCTTTATTGGATTAAATACCACTTAACTGATAGGAATATTGGTATTCTGATTAAAGGACCTTTGCACTTATTGCTTTGTTTCTGAAAGTAAATATACATTTTAGGCTGCTGGGCTGTTTGCTTACCTTTTGATAGTTCCATTAAGAGGCTACCTCTGAATCGCTAAGTGTTCAATCTTATTTGGCAAAAAAAGTCATGCCTCTTAATGCTTCTGAAACCCTCTGAACGATTTTCTATCTTGGGCCTCCCTTAACCATTCAATAAGTTAATTGGTAAAAGTATAAATGGCATAATTGGAGTGAAAAAAAGGCTGGTTGCTTATGGCTAGCCATATGGATATGGGGCTTTTTCAATAAGCTAAAGAAATAAGTTAGTTTATGGTCGTCAAACTTGGCCTAAACAGGTAGTATGAGTCCCCATATTAACATGAGGATGGTTACATATTCGACATGAAGTTTTCATGTAGTATGTTGTTATAAGATGTTGGATAGAAGCCAATGTGTCTTGACTGACATTTGTGGGATGAATGCAGGTGATACTCGAGAGAAGTCAAAGTCATAGTCCGAGTTGCTCCTGATGGGTGGAGAAATTCCAATAGCATGCAAATTCCCTCTTGTTAAACCACCACCACCCTGGCATGCTCTACCAGTGTTATGGATGACTGGTAGACGCCCACCGGAAGCTGGAATCATTTTCTGGCTCCTCCTATCGTCATCTATGTAATCCTTCCTTACTAATAAAAGAAGAAACCCGTGTAAACATTAAGCACAAGAATCAACATATGATTCTTGTTGAAGTTACAAAACCCGGTTGTGTCCATTTGCATTAATGGCCTGAATTCCAAAGGGTGGAATTTCAGGACACTTTTACTTTACTTAAAAAAAAAAACAGAAATGAAACTATCATGTGTTTGTGCCTGTCTCATCTTCAAGATAATTGTAATTCTCATATGTATGTACAAAGTTGGTCCTTCTTTTGCTTACTTTTTATGTCAAATATTCATCATAAAGTCAAGTCTCTCTAAATGCATTCCTACTGTGATGTCTGGTTAACAAAAGAAATTCACTTTCATACATAAGAAACCTAGAAACTTATCAGAAAAAAGTCGTTGATTTAATAAAATATTTATCAATAAGTCACTTATGAGGAATGTTTAGATGGCTAAAAAGGACAATGCACAAATCAGAATGTTTTATGAACTCTTTGAACCAGATAAGTGCATATGAATTCTGGATTACAACAAAGGATGCCTACTTTTTGGCTCTCTTTAGCAGAAATTTCAATGAGAAAAACCCAAGAACAAAAGTCTGCCAAAACCACCCTCTTGAATTTGCTGGATCCACTCTCTTGGCTAATCTCCATGCATATATAGCTTCACCAACATGCAGCGCTATGGCCCAAATCGCAAGCTGCCTTAACAACCACATGGAACGAATAATGAAAAGACATGCAGATCTTAGGAGTGGTATAGGTCCAATATCGGGGAAGAGTGCAGCAGCAATCACAACAGACATTCCAAACACGCAGAAAAACCATTCGTAGATCGTGGGCCCATCCAAACTTTTCCGTTTTCGCTCCTGGTAGAATGAGATGGTCGCAGCCATACCCTCTTGAGGACTCGTGATTGGGGTGTAGCCCAGCTCCTCTTTCGCTTTAAGGTAGTTAAAATAATGGGTGACACCGACCTATATATAGAGAGAAGAAAAGATTGTGTGATTTATGATAACGTAGTCGATTATGATTTATTAGTCAAGGGAGTATTTGTATTGCTATACGAACCTTGTTAACTTCAGCAGGAAGCAATAATGGTTGAGGAAGCCAGCCACGGGTCAACCAAGGGTACATGATCGTGTACATAACAGAAAATGCGTTTCCCACATATAGAGCTGTTGAGACAGGTAATGACCGCTTTGGCATATCGTATTCTAGACTTGTGAGCAGCGGACGGAGAAATTCAAAAGTGTTGACAGGAGAACCTGTTTATCAAAGTGTATCATTCTACAAACAATACATAACTAGCCCAATATATTTCATTCAAAAGTAGGGTCTAGGGTACTTGTGCCAAAGTATGTCATCATACCACATCTCAATATATTTCTTAACCAAAACAGAAAAACTAGAGATTTAGTGAATCAGTTTTCTATATAGCCAGTACAAAAATGCATCCAAATGGCTCTTAGATGTTCTAACTATATACCAAAACATATTTTTATGGGTATCTTGTTTATAGGAATTTGGGACACTTGTTATTCAGGGTCGTTGACACTAGGATTTGTTTATCTCATACAAAATTATCTAATTTAATCAACCATCAGCCACATCCCAGAATCAAGAAAAATCGTATATAGGGAAATGCATTTATCTATTGATACCTTTAACAGAAGTATCTTATATTTGAAACTTTTAAGATCAAGTTGGTACCTGCCCTCTAGTTCTCATTACAGAACTAATAATTGTTAAGGTAAAAGTTTGATCCGAAAATATCCACTCTGTATGGAGATGATGAAAGTTGATATATAACACCAAATCTCTATTAGTTTATACCATGTTCCTCCATTCTTCATTTGTGGATCTTACCTTTATTTCATCACAGGGGATCTCATCATAAAGTGGGACTCATAAAATGAAAACTTTTAATGAAATAAACCAATTGTTTAATAACATTGAGAGTATCAACCTTCAAGGAGTAAGTTTTGGCAGTAAAATGAAAATTACCATCTGATATGAAGTATGGCTGGCCAGCGGCAACCGGCTGCTTTCCTCTTCCAGGGATGTCGTCCAAAAGTCCCATACTAGCCAGCACCAATGCCAGAACCAAGTTATCAACATAAACCCAGTCACTTTTGACATTTGGTTCGCCGACTTTGAACAGAAGCAGGCCTAATTTCGCAAGATTGATAATCCTAGGGAGGTGTCTTTCTTCGCCAGGTCCATATATAGCAGCAGGACGGATTGCACATGTATATAAACATACCCCATCCTTTTTCCTATAAAACAATAACCATGAAATAAAATTCTTGTAAAGCAGGAGATCTTAGACACTTGCATCTACTACACTATGCAGTTTGAATAGAGAAGGCCAGATTTGGCTTCTAAAAACAAAAAGGTACATTTCAACTACATAGTTGATATGACTTGCTTAATCTTTTGAGAGTACTATAGATCAAGCACTACAATATGCATCAAGCTGGAATAAACATGTCTAACTACATAAAATTCAAACCATATTTCCATTTTGAGCTGTCCCCTAAAGTTGCCAAATTTCCTTTTATGGGAAGTTTTCAAGTTGAAATCACCTGTTTGCCTATTATCATCAAGTAAATAGATGGTACAGATGTATTAAAAATACCAAATAATATATTATGCATACTTTGAAGGGCGACCGTTGCTTTTTAGAACAAGCTGCTCAGCGATAGATTTGCTTCGGCTGTATGGATCAACATGGTTGTCCAAGGGGAGATAAGGCAGCCGTTCATTTCCGTTGACAATTTCTTTTCCAGCAAACACAACGTTGGATGTACTGACATATACAAGTCTCTTGACACCATGCTCATGGCAAGCTTCCAAAACATGGCAGGTTCCATTTATATTGACGTCATCAACTCGACCATATTGAAGCATTTCTTTCCCAGACATACCAAATGAAGCTAGGTGGAAAACACAATCTACTCCTTGCAATGCCTTGTCCACATCTTTTCTTTTACTGATGTCCCCTAGAAACATTCATTTCCACCAAGTGAGTTGCATGCTTGCATATGATATAATAAAGGTTCAGATTGAATATTATCAAAAGAATGCCACATTAAATGGCATTTGAAACATGACATGGGGGATGAATGTAGAAAATAAAATTAGGGTGGGCCAAGGCAAAATTGTAAAGCGAATATAGAAAAAAAATTGAATCATAAACCCTGGAGAATCTTCCATTAATTGAGTTATGCTAATATAGCATGCCGATAGAGATGACAATTGAGAAAAAAAAAAAAAAAAAAAAAAAAACAGAAAACAATCAAATGTACATCAAGAATTAAGTGTAAATTAGATAAACTTTACTTTGCTAAAACAAATATTACCCTTCCATTCTTGTTATGGCCATTTATGCCATTCAAATGAGCTTCTTTTTCTTGTAACCATTTCATCGAGTCAATTTGAATATTACACGATGAACAAGGTATTATGTAAGAGTGGTCATTAAATTTAAAATTCTAAGTGGACTGAATCATAAATCTTATTAAAGTGATTTGGCTCTTCATTGCTACATCAAGTGATGGACTGAATCATAAATCTTTAAAAGTGTATTAGTAAAAACTTGTGTAGACTCAAAAAGACAATTATGGATGAAATTCCTCAACCCATATGAATCCTGATTAACTATTAATAATTTATGAATGAGTAAGGAGGAATATAAAAGAGAAATGGCAATTGTGAGTAATCTATATTTCCCAGCAGAGCAGAGCTGAATTAATTAATTATAGGAATTCATAAGTAGCATATAATTAGAAAGGCAATGAATTTAAAGCTACAAACCCTAATCCTGGAAAGCAAATCAACATTTCAATTAAAAAGAGATTTAATTAAGGGGATAGGGATAGGGATAGTATACCTTTAAGAAGGTGGACTCCGTTTTTGAGAAGATGATCGGACCAAGGAGAAGCTGATCTTAGATCGAAGGCTCGAACAAGAGTCGCACCTCTACGAATCAGCTCCAAACAGAGTGCTGAACCCACAAACCCAACTCCACCAGTTACTGCAAATGCCTTCCCCTCTATGCCCTCATTCTCACTCAAATGCATCTCTCTTTCTCTTTCTCTCTGCAAATTCCAAGGAATAGCTTCTGAATGAATGAATGAATGAAATTCTTGTAATAAATCCTCTCTCGATTGATTGATGGATGAATTACAGAAGCAAGCAAGCAGTTCGATTTGACTTAGCCTCACTGTGTTGACCAACGGATTCTTGGTGACAACGCCCAAGAAGCTTTGCTTCCAACTTTTGGACGTCGATGGCATTATTTGATTAAATAACTGAAATAAGGCGTTTGCGCTGCGGGTCGGGTCGGGTTGGAACCATCTTTCAAATCACACCCACCATAAATAATTAATTATGGTGGGTGTGATTTGGAAAATCTAAATCTAAATTAATCCATTTCAAAATACAACCAAACCAATCCAATCTTTACAATTAACTATTGGATGGAGTTTTCATGAGGTGAAGGTCAAGAGTTCGACTTCTATTCATATTCATTGTGGGAGATTGTCCCCACGGATGCCGGGTTCGAATCTCAGCCGATGCCTTGAAGCCCTTTAAATGGAAACTGGATGACTAGCCTGAGAGTGGTTATTCTCCTTGGAGAGGTTTCAAACTCGGGTCATCGTGGCTTGATGTCATGGTGGCACGATGATACTCCGTTGCATCAACATGTCGTTCAAAAAACGTTTATTGGATGGAAATGCTTATAGCTTTATCGAAAAGAAAATGTCATTTTTATTTGACACACTTTTACATTTAGGTGGTGTTTGGTTCGCTGGAATGTTTTTGATGAAATTAAAATATATGATGGAATTGCAATTCATCAGGAATTGGAATCCAATTTTATATTTTGTTTGGTTGGCAGAAAATAGAATTGGAATCCAATTTTATATTTTGTTTGGTTGGCAGAAAATGGAATCGGAATCCAATTCCTTATTCTGTTTGATTCTCAAACATGTCAAATGAATTTAATTTCAATGATAAAAAATGACAAAATTACTCTTCTTGTTTTCTTTTGCTTTATTTTAGTTTGTTTTACAGGTTATACGTAAAAGTATATGTATATATGTAATATTAAATATTACTATATAATATATGTTATAAATATTTAATATATATAAATACATAATATTATGTATTGGTATAGGAGATTAGGTGAGTATTCAAATTGTATCTTTCTTAAACTAACGGGTAAAATAATCTTTTAGGTTACACAAACTATTTATTTAGCAAAGCAAACAAGCAACAATTTAACTAAATTAGTTCTTATGTTAAAACAATCAATCAAGAAAAGAAAAAAAAAACAGAAAATACTCTTAATTACTGCAATCAACAAAGCATTTTATTAAAATGATGTGTTTGACATGATTAAAAATCCAGAAACAAGAAGCAACAAATCGAAGACATGCATGGAAATTAAGAAAAGGTTACAAAACACTGCCCCCCTTGTCTTAATAAATTAATGTTGTTTAGTAGGATAAGAAGCCATCTTATAAAGACCACACATTCCTTCAGATTTACCAGTCTTCCTCTTCATTCTGATGTAACCCTTCTCTCCCCATTTGGGTCCCCATGAATTCCTCACAATCACATAATCCACTCCTTTGCTTGTTCCATATCCAACTGCTGCAACTCCATGATCCAAATCACTTCCACAATGTCCATCAAATACACCCTGCATGCATGCAACACAATGTACATGATTAATAATGAAATTATTCCATCATCATCATATATATATATATATATATGATCATTAATTCCATAATTCTTTTTATATATGTGACTTACCCCACTGTAAAATTGGAAGTCACGACCTGAAGCATCGATGGCCACGCTAATAGGTTGGTTTGCAAGTGCTTTCAAGAAGCTATCTTCGTTGTTTTGAGGTACATCGTGATACCCACTTATCGTCACTGTTTCTGATACATCCTGAAAACGTAAAAAAAGATTTGGACCCGTTTCAATTTTATCACTACAAAGAGAGATCGTAAATCATTTTGTGACTAGTTAAAATTGAAGACCATTATTTACTTTATTTTATGTGTATGTGACAAATTTTTATTAGATATTATATTGTTGGTAAATCAAAAATATTTGCTAGATAGCATGCAATCAAGTTTACCTTCTTTTCATCACAAGTGCCTTCACTCATGATGTAAGGGTATTCTTCTTCCTTATGAAGTCCACCATTTCTGATAATGAAGGAGAATGCATAGTCCATTAGACCTCCATTGCAACCGTTATTAAAGCTTGTGTCACAATCGATTAACTCCTGCTCCGATAACTCTGTTAGATTTCCCGTCACAATTTGGTTAATTCCCTCCACTGCAGCCACCGTTGAAAATGCCCAACAACTACCTATATATACAAGAATTGAACACATTATTAGTACATATATATGTACTTAATTAAAAGTGAGCTATATTAATTAATTTGTTATATATATACTGACCGCATGAACCCTGGTTCTTGACAGGTGCAACGGCTCCTTTCTTTCTCCAATCGACAGACTTGGGAAGATCCACGAAATCTCGATAATTGAATTCTTGTTCTCTCCTCTCTGGCAACTGATCACCCAGCTTCAGCCCCAAGAACTTGTTCTTGAACTCCTCATGGCTCAAGTCAGCAAACTCATTAAGCCCAAGCCAATAATTGCTCACTTTCTTATTCGTCTCATCAATGTGCTTCAAGTTGTCCTTAAAGATCTCAAACCTATGTAGCTTTTCTTCCAAACCCTCGTACAACTTCCCGTGTTTTTGGAGCCATGATTCGAAGAGGTTAATGACCTTATCGATGCATGTCAAATCCTCGGGTGCATACCCAACAATTGAGAAGTCACGGGCAAAAGCGGAAGAAGCGAAAAGTGCAAGGAGAAACAATGAAAGGGATGATTGTAGTGCCATATTGGTAGAAGAGATGGAATGGAATGGAATGAAGAAGATGAAGGGTGGATGGGGTTTATATAGGGTATTTTTTTGACATATGTTGCTTTCAAGTTAAGTTGTTTCCATATATCTAAGTCTTAAAGTTTGCTTCTTTTTTGCCAATCTTTAGATCCAAGCATGTCTCCTAGGCTTATTTAAAAGCATAGAGCAGGTGAAAAGTATGTAGGTATTCATGGCCATAGACTTATATAAAAGTGTGTGGGAGAATTTTATGAATTCATCATTGTAACTTGTATTTTTGAAAACATTTTTTTAATTATATACAAGATTTAAATAATTTATATTGATTCATGACCAATATCAAGGTGGAGCCGGTCTATGGAGATCTTTTTTCTTAATTGTTGATATGGCTTAATGGGACTTTAAATTTATAGGACCAAGAATTATATGTCATGGCTAGTCAGCTAGAGGAGTTTCAATAATTTGTTAGGACATGGGTAGCGCTTGGCGACCTAACAAGTTCTATTAACGAATTGAGTTGGACAACATAACATGACACAAAAACTAAATTGTCCTATTAGTGAGATTTTTCAATATTATCATATGGAAAGAGCATTCATACCTTGCAATAGGCTCAAACACTTGTTCGTAATAGTTGTCGTACCTTTGTTCATATCCTTTTGCAATAAACCTTGCTTTGCATCTGTCTATTCTCATTTCTCATTATCCTTGGTCATTTGTTGACCTCAACTCCTATCACCGGTAAAGTGACCAATTCACATGCTTGTACTTGTCTATGGCCTCTATTATAGCCCTCCATTTTTCTTGGGCATAGGTTACCGATCACTACGAGAAGCATATAGTAAGTGTTGTTTCACTTTTTCATCTTACTCAAATGGTCCTGTCCAACTTACATGATCCCGTGAATGTACTAATTATTAGAGGAACTCTTCTTCTTCCTTCTTGAGCTCGAGAACTATCAACATGGATAGGATAGGGCCCTCGACATCTTCATTAGTTGTATTATGTGAGGAGACTTGATGGCGTCAATCTTAAACACCTATTAGCATCTTCTTCATTGTCATCTATATAATACCAAGATATCATTCTCTTCTAATAAAAATATCCTTCCCTGATTGTAGCTGGTGGTCAAAATATTACATCTCTTTGGCAAACATGCTTCTTCTCTAACTACATATGCATCGAACAAGATGGTCTGATACTTTCTTTTCACAACAAGCGTTTAATTTGTTTTCATATATATGTTTTTAAGTATATAATGCTTATGTACAACAAATGAAACTCATACACATTCCCACCTTTTGTGAGGTTGGAATCCTTAACCTCTTCAAAATTTGGGTTACTAG
Source organism: Centaurea solstitialis (assembly GCA_030169165.1). Taxonomy (NCBI): domain Eukaryota; kingdom Viridiplantae; phylum Streptophyta; class Magnoliopsida; order Asterales; family Asteraceae; genus Centaurea; species Centaurea solstitialis. The sequence goes on along the minus strand of CM058046.1, from coordinate 46,466,743 downwards.
ATACGGCAATGCCCAGCCAGTTGAAGTCCCTTTGATTTGTGTGCATGTTGTTGGCAACTATCTTTTGACAACATTGGTAACAATTAAACTCCTTGGTATTAGATTACTCCTTAATTAAACAAATGACCATAGCCTTAGAAATTTTAATGTAAGCAAAAGTCAGTCTGCCTTTTCTCAGAAAATAAAAAAAACCCATTCTCTGCCCTTTTTCCCTTCTTATTCTTTCATTCACATATCATTATCAATATGAATTAGAAACACAACAAGAATATGCACTTTTTCCTAATGCTAGGAAGTTAACCATTCGTAGATAATTTCAGAAGAGTCGTTTCAAAACAACAAATCATTTTCTAAGACAACAAATTGATGGTTGGAATTATTGTAGTTGGTCCATCCATCCAGCATGGCATTTCCACCAAGTCCAAAGAATCAAAATGACTTCAAAGGTGATTAATCTTCAAAGTTCAAATGTAGATGCTTGGGAAACCGTCTTATTAACTAACTTGCCACTGTACAACAACACTTACAAGGATGCATCAACAAGTTGCATAGTACAGCTCATAAGTCCCCTATGGGTTGTATCCTACACCTTAACAATGCAACATCTTAAAATTCTGTTACCTACAACCCAGGTTCCATCAACAAGTTCTAGCTCAACACTGACCAATGCTTTGCTAAATTGTACTACAATTATATCAACTGAAACATGCCCAACCATACATACAACTTATCAAAGTTCAAATGCAGATGCTAGCTATTTAACATTTGTTTTTTTTTTTTTTTTTTTTGAAGAGGTATCCCAGACCACATTGGGCCCAGACTAATCCTCGGCAATTTTGGGCTGAAGCCCGACTGCTAAAGCATGCAGCCCGGGGTCGAAGCCCCCGTACCTCCAGAATGCGTCCCCCAGGGCTCGAACTCAGGTTCACCGCTATGTAGTGCCCAAGCCTTACCACTAGGCTAACACTCCTTTGGTTATTTAACATTTGTTGATGTTAAACACAATTTTGGATTCTGATAAAAATTAATATAAAAATATCGAATTGGTGCATCTCTTTAGAAATGGATCAACTATTTGAAAGTTCCAAGGGATATTATGATGTGTTTTGCTTGCAACATTCATCAGTGAATGGATTGTCATATACATCCTATTGTAACTTACTATCTGTTACCTTTAAATTTATCATTTGTGATAAAATGTGCATAAACCTTCCAAAAAATGAATCTCTTTTGTAGCATTATTGACATGGAGTTAAGAGGTATAAGTTTATGTTATAGATACATAAAGGAGGGAAAGATAGAATGCAATTGAAATGATGAATGGGAATGTTAAAAACAACATTTGAAGCATTAGTTTTCAAACAATCAGCAGCAACCAAATCGCCTATGGTATGACCAACATGAAACAACAAAAACCAAACATAACTAAGCAAAAATTAAGGAAGGTGTTTTTTAGGATTTCAACACATTTAAATGATTAGCACAGCTACTTTGATTGATTGATTGATTAAGTAGAGCCTTTAGAAGGGGAGGACATGACCGACAGGATATCCGTGACAGAAGACATGGCACTCAGCGCTGCTTTCAGAACATCCTGGCTACAACCTGGTTTCACAATACTTCGTACCTAATAACACACACAACCCACAAATGACAAAAATCAACAATACATATTTAGTAGTATAACAACAAGATAAACAATAATGAAAAAGTACCTTGTCAAGATATTCGTTCAACTCTTTAATACGCCCCATATAATCAAGGTCCTCAACGCACAAACTCACAGCCCGAGAATCAGCACCTGGACCTTCAAACTGAAGTGGTCCTGGGTTTCTGTAAACATCATCCAACAAGAATTTTCTAGCATTTTGTCTCACCAGCCTGCACCAATTCCCAATAACAAAAAATTAGTCTATGTTCAGTATACTATCTGAAAAGTTAGTCGCCTAATATGCTAGTTGATAAACTAGTCATGTTTTATAAAAAAAGAGAAAAAAAAAACTAACTTATAAGATAAAGCATAATATAAAATTATCTAAAAAGACATGCTTAAAAATAAAAGGGATATAATTGGAAGAAGAAAAGAAAAAAGAGAAAAAGGTCCGTGGAGCTTGTAGAAACGCTATTTGAAGTAGTGTTCCAAAAAGCTAGCTATTAGCTAACCACAACAACTTTTTCAATAAGCACAACAAGTAGCTTATGGTTGCCAAACATGGCCTTAGTTAGTATCATCCTCAATTACTTACCACTTCCAATCATAAAGAGTAATTGATTATTTGAAATGATTTGAAACTTTATTGAGAAAGACTAAATTTCAAATAAGAATCTTTGGAATCATGAGGGTGACATACTCATATACTTTGCCTCTCAAATCTACGGTAGCAGGATGGAGAAGAGGTTTCCCAATCGTCATTGCCCGAGAACCACGACCATCGTGCTTCACACTCAACATAGCCTGAAAATTGCAAAGAGGTCAAGTAATGCTAACAAATCCATTCATCCATCTGCATGTATGTCTTCAAGAGCCCTACCGTTATTGGAGCAGCACCACAGCGCCATTTGTTAGAAGGATTCTTGAGGTTAGTTGCAGTGGCCATGTAACCATTCAGACCAGCTGCAAGAATATGGTAGCAAATATGTCCAAGAACCTACATTACCATTGCTTCATGGTTAGATAAAGAATACCCACGATGTAAAGTGGATATATGTAATTCAATGAGAAAACTAAACTTACATAGGCATAGTCACAATCAAATTTTGATGGCAAAGAACCTCGAGCTTGATAACCAAAAAAGTGACAGATGGCATTAAATTTCTTCCCCTTGTATGATCCTTCTTTCTGTATGTATAAACATTCACATACAAACAAACTGTTAAATATGGTATAATAGAGTTCACCTTTCTTATGAGTAGTGTTAGTATTTCCTTGTTTAGGCTTCTTGATGTATACATACTATGTAATCTTCTTTAGTTAAGGGAATGAGAAAGAATACTACTTCATTTTGAGTATGAACACAAACAAACCATTATATATGATGGAAGACACCTTAAACAACTCCAGTCCAAATCCTACCTGTCGCTTATTCATTTCTGCCTCCACAAGTTCAGCAAGAAGTTTCTCTGTTTCAATCTGAGACGTGAAACGTTCAAGAATCAATGCATGTGAATTGAACCTTCCATGATGCTTACTTTACAGGAGGTGTGAATGAACCAAGTACCTGAGACAACTGGGCTGAGTCATCGGATTCAGGATGAAGGAGAAGCTGTTTTCTAATAAAGGTTGGTAAAAATTCAAATAAGGCAGATGCCCATGGTGACAGTTGTGTTGATATTTTATCAACAGAAACACCTTGTCGAAGAAGAGTATGGATTTCCTGGACGAAGATGATAAAAGAATAAGCTCAAACTTTGGAACTGAAATATGGAAAACAAGAAAAATGGTACCCTTTTACTAACCTGCAAAAGTGCATAAATCTCAGGGATGCTTTCTATAAGCCCTTCTGGAAGTAGGATAACACCATGGTACTTATCTAGCTCAACAAACATAATTTAAAAGATAAGCTGCTGATATAAATGATTGATTGCCAACCATCATCATATTGGCAACAAAATTGAGCACCACGCACCTTGGTCTGCCCTTGCTTGGATGGCATCACAGATCTGTTTCGTTAAGTCAAAGATGGTAAGTTTTGATGCAGCAACTTCTTCACCAATAATAACCTGCAAAAAAGATTCATGAGGTTGAATTAGGAACAAGAATGCCTACAAATTGTAATCAAAATTTGGAATGGGAAGAAAGTAAAGCGCACCATGTTTGGATGTGACTGCAGAGTGCATTCCAAGGCCACATGAGATGCCTTCCGACCCATGAGTCGGATAAAATAGTAGTACTGGAAGGAAGGGAGGGAAATCATTTAGGCTATGATAAAGGGGTCAACAGTTAAGTAACACGAAAAAGGACATCAGATTGCTTCAGTTGTTTACAAGTATATTGCATACAAACATCTAAAATCACACTGTTTCCACCATTACAGGGATCATTTTAATCAAGATGATTACCTTCTCTGCTGAAAGAGCATCTGTGCAGACGTTGCTGATGAGCTGGGAGTTAACCTGGACAAAATACAAACAAGTTCAGATGAGTGACGACGTGCATATTGTCGAAAAACCAGGTCTTGACTTCAGAATTGGAAAACATTTTCTAATTTCATCATTTAACACTTCATTTCAGGTTGTCAAAAAAAAAAAATTAAAATACTATCTTGACTTGCACAAAGTAAGAAAGGTAATAACACAAAGAACCTGAGCATATACGACCTTTTAAAAATTTTAACACAAATATGTCAAAATCACTATAGGTCTCAATCAAAAAATATATAAAAGGATTCCAAGTAAATGTCAAATGAAGTTATTTTCATCATAAGATCCATACCTTGCAAATTGTATCAAAACCCACATTTGCTTCAACGAACTGATTCTTCAGATCTCCATTCAAAGTCACAGGTACTCCAACAACCTAATAAATTGCAAACAGCAGAACAAATAAGCACTAGATGCAATGAATATTTTATATGACAGACACAGACTATCTAGTAAAGACAGACATGAATACCTTTGTGGAGCATTTTGCTTCAGCAAAAGTCTCAGCAAGCTGAGCAGCATCTGTGTTTGATGTTACCCCTACAAACAAAATAAACGTTAATAAACAAACATAAAGTGCAACGTCTTACAATTATTTTAAACAGTAGTTCATATATACCTCCAATGATGACAAGTCCATCCAACTTCAAAGCCGTACATGCAGCCATTGCAGCATTGACTTGTTCTGTTGTTCTTATTTGATCCTGTGTCCGTCCCAGCAGATCATAACCACCTTCAAAAGATTCAAACATTTAGTTACCACATGATTGGAATAGAAAACTTAAGCAAAAAAATCATCTTGCTCAGAAGTACCTTGATTTTTGTAGGTTGCAAGAACATCATCTGTGATCTCAAGAGTTCTTTGAGCAAATAAACCTTCAGAACCACCTGGTCACATTCATAAACAAAATTCTTTCAAGCCATCATCATGTAAAATAAAACATAATTGCCTCTTGGCCAGCTCACATTAAAGAAATGGTTTCTACTAACACTGAACATCAAACCAAGTGCTAAAATGGACAAAAGAGAAAAGACCAACAATAACATGTGAGAAAATATGTGTGTTTGTAGCATTGATGAACTAAATTACAAAGATACAAATACATAAAAGGTCACTTTGTATTCTTGACTCTGTTGCTACAAGTTTAGTCTCCTAAACTGAGGTGGTCAAAGTACTTACCCAGAAACCCGAGCAAAGTACTATTAGGGTTGTGAACTTTAAGAGCTTCACAAAGTCCCCAAACAACATTGTGCCCTCCAGGAGATTGTCTACCCAAGAAAACCAGTCCAACCCTGAAATGAAGAATAGTAAAGATATGAGTTTATTTCTAGATCCATGGTAAGCAATGAAGCATTTACCCTGGTCTCTAAGCCATAATTATTAGCACCCATTTTATTATGGGATTGGTATCAAAATCAAACAAGCTTAAAAATAAATAAGAGAAGAAGTAGAAAAAGAAATACAGGAAAAAGAAGCCTTCAACGTACAATCCCATAAAATTAAACCTGTCCTTAAGAACTTGACTTTAACGGTAAAAATGGCAGTAAATAACTAGAAGAAATTGAAAAGGAGAAGGCCATACCTCATTGCGGGATGCTCGCTAATAATCTGAGCGCCAGGGACTTTGGCTGCTGCCCTAAGAAAATGAACCAAACGCTGACCATATGTGTGAGGAAATGATTGACTGATAGCATGGGCACCAGAGGAATCTGCCACAGTTGTTGCATCGCCAAACTCTACTCGGACAGTAGTTCCCTGAGCAGAAGCCCATAAAAATGGTTCACAAGTTCTAATGTCTTAGATAATTATTCACACGTCAAATGCCTAAAATGGTATATTAGGCTGCTGACTGACTAAAGATGCAAAATGATGTCATGCCAGTAGAAGCAACGAGGTGGGAGTAAAAGAAAGATGAACAGAAAGAATAAAGTTGGCAGGAAACAAGTGGAATGAGAGGGAAGACATATCATTTAACAATGCAACAGCCAAATTGAGACCTAACTGGATTACAGAATTACCATCTCAATACACACACACACACACACACACACACACACACATATATATATAATTAGGGGTGGGTTCAAATGTGAACCACTTTTTGGTTGTGAACGTGAGGACAGCCGAGAGCACGACACGTGGCGGATGATTAGGCGCCACGTCAAGTCCACGGCGGATGACTAGACGCAATTCATGGGATGGCATTGAATTAAAAGGGGGGGGGGGGGGACCACACTCAAAGCCGCCATGTGTCGCGCTCTCGGTTGTGCTCACGTTCACAACCAAAAAGTGGTTCACATTTGAACTTTCCTCTATATAATTATATATATATATTATATATATAGAGGAAAGTTCAAATGTGAACCACTTTTTGGTTGTGAACGTGAGGACAACTAAGAGCGTGACACGTGGCGGATGACTAGGCGCCACGTCGGCTTTGAGTGTGGTCCCCCCCTATAATTCAATGCCCTCCCCATGAATCGCGCCTAGTCATTCGCCGTGGACTTGACGTGGCGCCTAGTCATCCGCCACGTGTCACGCTCTCGGTTGTCCTCACGTTCACAACTAAAAAGTGGTTCACATTTGAACTTTCCTCTGTATAATTATATATATATATAAATTTGTTTTAAGGGTAAAATAAAATTTAGTGATAATTAGTCAATTACAGTCCAAGCTCACACCTTGATCATCATATGCTTTAAGCAGGCCTTTGTAGCTCGGATGAAATTAAAAACATACAGAAATCATCATTTACTAAGTCTACATGATGAGATGAGAGAAAGTCAAAGATGGATCACTCACTCATGATGGATGCAGACAAAACACATCTTCTATGAGATGTAAAAATGCAAGAATTGCTCAGATTTGAATACATACATGGTCAATGAAATTATTATGAAGGCAGGCATAAGTTTGAGCCCTATTCTATGATTTCCAGTTTCCTGGATCATATCACAAAGCAAGTTTCTTGGATTTAAAAACTCACTTCAACTTTAATTTACAAAGGATGGAAGTCAATATTTTGGAGAAGTTTATAGTAATCAAATACAATTGTAGGGAATTAGAATAATAAGAAGATGAAGTAGTTAAACAACATAAAGCTGTGACATTCAAATTCAATCCCAATAGTCACAAAAACCACCAGAAACATGAGTGATGCATTTCATTCATAGTGATGATTTGTTTGTTTGTTTGTAGCAGGAGGAGGTTGGTGAAAAGAATGAACATTGAAACAAACCATAAAGCTCATAGACCGATACTCGATTGGATCGATAATATTTAAAAGCAAGTTGAAAATGTAAGAAAAAGAATTGAAATTGGGTACCTGGAGGCAAGGTGGGAGTTGTGGTTGGTAAAGGGATCGAGTTTTTTGGAGATGAGAAAGCTCTCTCGGAACTCCATAATCTGATTCCATCTCTCTGATTCTTCTTCTTCTTCAGTAGTATAGTAGTAAACTTACACACCACTCCCTCACTCACTCTGTTTTCTTCTTCACCTACTGCAACAAAAACACACACAGAGAAAGAGAGAAAGAGAGAAAGAAAAAGAAAGAGTTGGTGGGATTTTAAAAACAAGTAAAATGTCAAATAAGAGACGCTAAAATGGGCGATATCACCAACCAACCCCCCTGCCCTTTTTTATAATAGTTCCACTTATTTTTACCTTTAATGTTGCTCCAATTATGAAAATTACGCAGGCTGCGTTTGGTATGTGGGACAGGGCATGACAGGACGGGACAAAACTTATTATCCAACGTTTGGCACAACATGGGACGGAACAAAAATTCACTGTCTCATGTTTGGTGCAGCATGGAACACGGACAGAACTCAGACAACATGGGACAAAAAGATGGTTCTTTTTGTTCCAACATGGGACAAAAATGGCACAGAAACTAATATATTACTGATTAACACTCGTTTGCTATATAACTTAAATATTGTATTTGTTTTAGTGTTTACCACCACTAGTCGTGGACGCCCCCGCCACCGGTAACCACTATCGGCCACCTCCACTCTTCGACTACAACAACCTCATCCACCACCTCCACAACTGTGACCGATTACCTACCACCACCGTTTACCACCTCTACAACTACCACCACCACCACCATCGTTGGTGACCTCCACCACCACTATCCACCATCTTCACGTTTTCAACAACCACCGACAACCACCGACCAGAAATTAAAAACTAAGATGAGGTGGAATAGCGTGAGGCAAAAAAACAACAAACATATTAACGTTATACATCAAAAGGCAGTTGATTAATAAAATTTTAATTTCTGTCTCGTACTTTCCCAATCTTGGTTCACCTATTTTGGTGGAATAAGAAAAGAATTTTTTTTGTCTCACGCTATTCCACCTCATCTTAGTTTTTATCTTTGTCCCATGTCACACAAATATTGATTTGCATACCAAGCGCAGTCTTACAACAACATACGAAATATTGATTTGCATGTTTGGATCTAACCTTATTTTTTTCAAGGGACCTAATATAGCAAATTTAAGATTTTTCTTTTAACTTGATCACTTGCCATTACCATCCTATACGGTTGTGTTTAATACATTAAACACAATAGGACAAGTTCTATTAGATGTGATTGTGTTTTGATTCTTTGCTTGGAAGAATGTAAGTTTAAATCTTGTTGTTGGCAATTGTTTAAATTTTTGCCTTCATTTTTATCCTTACAATTGACAAATCTATAATTTTATTGAATTTATTTACTTATATTCAAATGTTGTGACAGCTGAAAATTTGTTATAAGCGTTTGTCAATTTATTGCATCAAATTGTTATAAAAGTTCCCTCTTGTACTCACTATCTATATGTTGGAGGTTTGAAGAAAAAATTTGAAGAAAAAATAAGAATCCTGATTCCAAGTTGAGAGAGATCATATTGATCTTTTGCCCAGACATCCAAGAAAAGGATAAATGCGTAAAGTATTTTATGGTTGGTCACCTTGTAAATATCTAATCATACCAAAGACGCCATATAAACTAATCGATTTTAGTTTTTATGATGGATATTCTTCAAGCGAATATGATTCCAATTCAACTACCATTTTCATTTTTGGTTTTTCCTTTGATTTCACAATATAATATATATTAATAGCCATGATGTTAAGTAACCACCAACCATCCATAAACAAGAAAATAAGAAAGTTAAACACAACACCTATCTATGCATATTACGGTCTTCTACTATTTATTCTCCGATCGAGAAGAATATGATCCCCAAAAACAAAAAACAAAATCAATCAAAAAACCAGCATTCCTATCATGCTAATCGGCCTCCGCATCCTTGACCTTGATGCTTTGTATCCTTTGCCCACCAAAAGGAACGACTCTCTACAGCTTTTGCTTCCCATCAGAACCAGATCCAGTCTTGGACTTGGTGGTGGTAGCTCTTCTTCTCCTACCACTTCTACTTGTAGTAGTGGATTTGGGTGGTGAAGGACTAGCTGACATACATTGCCTATCAACCAAAGCAGGGAACCCAACAGCAGGGATTCTGCAATTCTCCAAACATCCTCATTATTATATATATAACTACTAACATTTTCAAAAAAAAACAAACAAACATATAACAACAGAATGAATGTTATAATGATACATACCCAACAAGAGCACAGCAGACTCCTGCTTGGTCAATGAAGCATTGTATGCCACCTTATTACTACTATGCAACGAAAAGCGCAGTGCTTGATTCTCAGCCATGAAGTACTGGAGTAGCGACCCCAGTCTCCTGCATTCTCCCTCATAGTACCTACTCTTCATCTCAAGATCTTTTACGTACATCTTTTTCCTCTCTCGAGACTTTAAAGCCGCATCTTTATTCCTCAGTTGCCTGAAACAAAAGATTATATTACTTGCAAATCATACTACAATCTCTAATAAAAAACTTGACATTCAATTTGGATTCCTTATTAACAACTTTCTCAATTCATATCCAATATAGACAGTAAGATGCTTCACTCAACGTATCAAAAGCAATACTAACTAATTCAGAAATTGATGTTCATAAACAAACCCAAGAGCCAAGATTCAAACAAAATAATTAGAAACCATACTATTTGATGGGAAGCCATAACATCACCTAAATGACACATGATTAACCTTCAAGTGTGAAGAATAACATATCCCAGCCAACCAAAGTTACCAAAATCCACCCAATCTACTGGCATCTACTTAAGATTAAGTTGTCAATACCTCAGCTTCACAAGATTTTGCCTATTTAAAACTAAATAGGGCTCCTAATCATGTGCAATAACTTATAACAAATAAGTTATGTAATTTGGCGATAAATCAATCAATCAAGCATCACAGCTCAAACTCAAAATTCAATATTTTTTATGGGTGAAAACTCACAATTCAAGCTAGATTGACCAGGGCGTAGCAAGTATCAAACATATATTTGAACAATAAAAATGTCAACTACAGATAAAAATCAAATAATTTAATTTTTTTTGAAGCTTAACCTAGAATTCGAGAATATATATATACCTTTTCCTCTTTTTGGCAAGGGGATCGTTAGGGTCATCATCGGAATTCTGTTTTTCTTCTTCATCCTTGTGATCTTCTTCGTTTTTCTGATCATCAAGGGCTTTGTTCTTATGCTCATCGATGGAGTTATCTCCATCAGAAGATACATCGACAACTTCACCGGATCTTTCTAACGGCGAATCGAGCAAAATATCATGAAAAAATCCATCATTGAAGGCATCTCCTCCTCCTCCTCCGGTGGTAGTAGTAGTAGGAGGAATATCATCGTCGTTATCTTTCAAAAGCAACTGCTCGACGTCATGGATCGACAGCGGCGGAAAGCGGTCGTTCTTCAAATGATGATCCGGTGATGAAGTAGGTGGAAGAACAGAGGAAGGATCGAAGAAATTATCATCGAATAGATCGTTCCAATCGATTTGCTCTTCCATACAAACAAACAAATAGAAAGAGGTGGTTTCAGATTGTGCATTCAGGTTGATTATTATGTAGATTGGCTATGGCGGAAGGTTCTAGGAAGAAGAAGAAGAAGAAGAAGAGTTATATTGGAATTGGGGGAAATATGTTTCAATCTTATTCACGAAGGAAACCAAGTGTTTGATGCTTCGTCATTCGACCAATCAGATTTCGCCATTTCATTGTTATTTTAGAGTGAACCACAAGTTTGGTCCTTGAAGTTTAGTAAAGTTTTTGAAAGTGATGCTTAACTTTTTAATAAGTGAAGAAATCATTCATGTTGTCTGCATTTTATTTTAAAAGTACTTCCCAATATTATTAACTTATTTTTGGAAGGGTATTCGAGGTTTTGCGCCGACTAATCCCAGCAAGGTTTATTGACAGCTAAATGCTACCCTGAGTTAATCCTCAGTGGCCACAATCCGAAAGTGTCTGGATTCAAACCTGAGGTAGAAAGGTTAACTAGTCACTTCCACCACAAACCTTAGCCAGTACGCCAAAACTTGTATAAGTTAAGTGAAGGATACTACTATCTTTTTATCTATTTCTTTAGAAACCAATTAAATTCAAATATATATGTTATGTTATGTTATTTTAAATTAATATTCTTATTATGTATATACAAGCAACAATATGGATACAATAACACACAATACAATATGGGATGAAGAAGAGGGATAGAAGACAATATCCAGAAACCATCTCAGGCACCCCCTTCCAATTCCAATCATAACAAATAATGATATGACAAAGATTTGAGATAAGATTAAGAGTAAATTACGGATTTGGTCCTTAAGGTTTGACGAAAATTATGGATTTGGTCCTTTAACTTCATTTATTACACGGATGGTCCCTATGGTATGAAGATGCTTACGGATTTGGTCCTTGAGGCCGACGGCCGTCTATTTCTCGCCATTAACCCATGTCACATGCGATGCACATGAGGGCATTTTTGTCCATCTCTATTTTTTTCTCTTTCCCCATTTCCCTCTCTTTAACCCTTATACGCACCATTAGAGGTGCACACGACCGGTTAAATAGCCTAACTGGTTATTTCAAAACCGGTTAGGAAAAAACCAGTTAGGAAAAAGCCGGTTAGGAAAAAAACCGAGCGAACATATAACCGGTTATGGACCTCGAATACAATACTACTTGCAACCGGTTAGGTTAGAGTAATAACCGGTTAGGACAAAAACCGGTTAGAAAAAAAAACCTGTTTTGTTGGGTTTTTTTGGGGCTTGGGTTAAAAATATGATTTTTTGGGCTTTTTTTGTTTAGTTGTTTTGTTTATTTAATTTTATAATTATATAATACTTATATTTAATATAATTATACAAATATATATATATATAATAAAAACAATACATATAATTATATAAATACCATTATACCAAATTACCAATTACCAGTTACCAACCATTACTATAAAAATATTATAAATATAATTTCAAATAGAAATACAAATAAATCCAAATAAAAATGCATATATATGCATATATATATATATAGAGTAAAAATCAAATACAAACCACTTTTTTTGTAAAAACTATAGGACCAATCTTAACCATCTATCTATTTACATCAATGGTTAATAATATAGATAACATTTTGTTGTAATTTTCCTACAACCCCATGTTCCACACCTGATTATAACCCAAAAGGGCAATTTGGGTATTTTAACAACTCTCTATATCTTCTCCTACAAGCCAAACCCTAACCCCATTTCTCCCCCATTTCTCCACCTCCTGCCGCCACCACCTGCCGCCACCACCTGCCGCCACCACCGCACCACCGTCGCACCACCACGCGGAGGACCAGCACCACCACCACGTCGCACCACCAGATCTGAGTCTGAAGCGGCGGCGGAGGCTTTGGCGGAGTTGGCTCGTGGCGGTGGTGGCGGTGAATCGGTTGGTGAACGAGTCAAGGACGAGTCAGACGGTTGTTGTAATAATAACTCAGTTGAATCGTTCGATAAGCGTCTCTCTAAGGTTTGTGGTTGTTCTTCATAGTTAATTCTCTGCAAATGAGGTTTTCTGGCTTATTTTGTTTGTATTTTTTGTTGCTTATTGTGAAATTGTGTTGTTTCTGTTATTCGGAGCTTAGAAACACACTTTTGGTGTTCAAATTGTTTCAGGTTTGATTGAAAGGATTGAAACTTAGTTAATATTTGTTAATTTGGAAGAGGAATTAGTCGTTAGTCTTAGTTATTTTGTTTTATGTGCGCTAGATAGATCTAATGCTTGTTTCTTTGTATGCGATTGTTCAAGTAGAGTAGAGCACCTTTTTGAATGCTGATAGAAATGTTATATTGCTGTTTGTGCTTTGTAACTTGTGAGGTCACTTGATGTTATTTAACGAAAATTTCTTATGAATTTATGCATGAAAATTGAAATTGGTGTTTAAAAACTGTTGTTAAGCTTTATAATTGAAATTAGCCACCAGAAAACTATGGAACATCATCAGCTTCCAAAAGTATTGTAATTTGGATTAGCTCCTCTAATTAAGGGCATTCCATGAAAGCTTACAGGCTTTTGATGTTTAAGATGAATACTTTGTCTAGTGAAATCTAATAATCTTAAGATGAAACACTTTATCGTACTTCTAATTGCACGAGTTCTGCATTTCCAATGTAGGGGATCTTGTAAGAAACTGAGAATATTGATGGAGAGAAATTGAAGAAGAAAGTAATAAAAGAAGATGGAGAGAAATTGGGGGTGATGTCATATAATAATGTGTGAGAATATGTAAATGGTTTATTCATAACCATTTGCTTATGAATATGTAAATGTAACGGATATTGCGTTTTGTATTCATAAGGTGAATAACCTGCTGAATGAATTTATATAATTTTTATCTGGTCAATATGAATATTCATAAGGTGAATATGAATATTCATATGGTGAATATATAGTAAATATGGTGAATATGAATATTCATATGGTGAATATGATGGTGAATTTATATAATTTTTTATCTGCTGAATATGAATATTCATAAGACGAATACGAATATTCAGAAGATGAATACGAATATTCATATGGTGAATATATGATGAATATGAATATTCCTATGGTGAATATGAATATTCATATGCTAAATATATGATGAATATGATATGGGAATATGAATATTCATATGGTGAATATGAATATTCATATGGTGAATATGATAGTGAATATTCATATGGTGAATATGATAGTGAATATTCATATAATGAATAAACTGCGATTTTCAGATCAAGGGCTTAGATTATTCCTCAAGTTTTTACAAAAAGATTAATATATATATATATATATATATATATTTTGTAAAAACCACATATTTTGTAAAAACCTCTTCTTTTGTAAAAACTTTAGGAATAATCTAAAATGACGATCATGCCCTTTTCAGATCAAGGGCTTAGATTGGTCCTATAGTTTTTACAAAAAAAAAAGGTTTTTCCTTGAAGACCCCTCTATATATATATATATATAAGTTCAAATTTTTGGATTACAAATTACAATAATATTAATTAAAAGAGAACACTAGAACGGAGCTTCGGCATGACCATCACCCCACATGTCAGCCAAGTGACCTGGGTTTGATCTCCCCTGGCCACAGCAGTATATTTCTTAATTTTTTAGTATATTGAAATAACCAGTTAAAAACCGGTTAAAAAACCGGTTAAAAAACCGGTAATTACATAAAAAGTCTCAAAATTTATAACCAGTTAGAAAACCGGTTAAAAAAATAACCTGTTTGGTTAGAATTGTAACAGGTTATTTTAAAACCAGTTTCGGTTATTTTTTTCGGTTATTCAGTTATTTTGTGCACCTCTACGCACCATACACCTTTCTTCAACCTCAAACCAAAAACTATGGCTGGCAATCTGAGACACGAACCCGAAACCCGACCTGAACCGAACACGAAACGGGTCGATACGAACCCGATTCGAAATTAAAATGGGTATAAAATGGGTCAACACGAACATGACACGAAAAAAAATGAGTCGGGTTCAGGTAAAACCTGATTACCTGAAAATGACCCGATTAACCCAAATTATTAAATAAATATTTATCTAACTACTAAAATAAATATTACATCAAATTTTTAAATTTCTAAATTAACCTACTAAATTTATATTTTTAATTATTAATAAAGTGGTGAGAATTTCAAACTTTTGTTTTTTTTTTCGTTTTCAGTTTGAAAGAAAAAAAAAGTGGGAATTGAATCAAAATATATTTTTTAAGTATTAATAAAGTGGTGGAAATTTGAAAATTTTGTTTTGTTTTCATTTTCAATTTGAAAGAAAAAAAGGTGGGAATTGAATCAAAATATTTTTAAGTATTAGTGTGAGTCCTTGATTATCTAAGGATGCGATAAATAGACCACTGCAAGCGATTACAAGAGATAGTAATGCTCAAACAGTAGTAATCAAGCGATATATGCACAAAATATGACGATTATAATAACACGATAACGCATATAGAGAAAGTTGTCAGTTACTTGATTATTAGAAAACGTTAACTAGCGACCCGTATTTATAGAGTCGAAGTTACATAAAACACCCTTAGAGTCTATGACTCTTTTAAAAGGTGCACAAAAGATATTGTTCAAACTAACTATTACAAAATGTTCAAAATACGCCCCTGACTTCTTTACAACCCATAAGTCATGGTCTAACAATCTCCCCTTGGGAAGAAGTCAGAAAGGCGGCGGATATTTCAGAGCAGGTTCCTGTTTATGTAAAAATTTACACAAATCAAATGTCGTATGAAATTTGTATAAGGCTTAACCATCGAGAGAAAGAAATCGCAATCGATAAGAAGTGCGGGAAAATAAAATAAGACAAAGGATTTGATGACGCAGAAAAAACCTCACGACGGAGGAAAAAACCTGCGGTCGACCTAAAAAGTAAGTCGACAGTGCACTATGATCACCAATCAGGGGTGATGTCCTTCAAGTATACATCTTTGATCGTACGATTACAAGAGAAATAACAATGAAATCGAATGTAAATTACAACTGATGATCAAAGAATAGCCAATAGAGAACTTGTGAGCTTCGAGCAGACTTCGTGTTGTGAAATGGTGGCTTCATTCTTCTTATATAGTATCTTGAAGATAACCGTCCAACGGTATTGTTGATCATTAATGCTCGGAAAGTAACTGTCCAACGGTACTTGTTGAGAGTTAATGTCTAGATTGTAACTGATGCGAGAATCCTTCTTGTAACGGTCGATCCCTTGATGTCGTCGGTTTCTATCCAACGATATATAATTTAAGACATGTCCATTGTAATGATGTACTCCAACGAGCATAGCATAGTACTCAATTTCAGACTTTCTCAAAGGTGGACAATTGTTAGAAATGATAATCAGCTTTCCTGCATCAAAGATACAAACTTCGTATGTTTATTCGTTAGTACCGTCGTACGACATAATAGGCATCGTTCGACTTATCCGTTGTATCTGTTCGATGTTTAATAATCATTGTTCGAGAGTCTTATTAGTTTTATCTTAGGACCTTATCTTAATACAGGATCATTGTCTTATCATTTGTCTTACGATTATAGTCGGTCGTCGTGCGATTGTAGATTTTTACCCTAACAATTTGCCCCCAAGATTTAGAAAATAATTCTAATTTTATCTAAATCTTTAATTCGCTGGACAAAGAGTAAAAATACGTTGGTTAATGGTCGAATTAACGTTAACATGTATGACGTCATAGAGCCGTTATGTGATACGTGTTCCTAACGGTTATCTGGCGACGCGTGGCCTGTTTACCTTCGATGACTCACCTTTAATCCGACTATTATAAATAAGACGCGTCTGTTTAAGAAAAGATTTTACGAAATCTTTCTCAAATTTTTCTTTGATTTCCGATCTTTTTCCAATCGTAATCTGACCTCATAATACGGCAAAGATTTCGAGCAATCTTAGGTTTATAAAAGGTAACCTCTCTTCTTCTTTTCATGCGCTTGAAATCAATTGCTAAGAAAGGTACTAAAGGTTTAGACGCCCTTAGGTTTACTCGTTTGAGAAATAGTTTAGATAGGTTAGACTTTATCATGTCGACTGAGGTTAGAAGTACGATCACATAAAGCTTAGAGGTAAAAGAGTTGAGAGACCTTGCAGCACTTCCTGAAGGTGCTGTGATGAGGATGGCCGGAGAGATTCGGTCGGCAGATGCTCCGACGGGGTTTTTTGCCCTGTACGAGTATTCATTCAAGGTCGGATTTCAATGGCCTTATTCCCCTTTAGCTAGAGCCTTCATGACTCGGTTCAACTTGTCTCCAGGGCAGCTTATGCCCCAATTTTGGCGTGTCGTCTATGTGATCGAACGGGTGACCAAGAATTGGGATCGTCCTGCGTTCTCGGTCGACGACCTCCTTTCTGCATACAACGTGACTCGTTCTCCTTACAACCGTTATGGGTTGTTTCCAAGGGGGAGGAGCGACGCTATGCTCGTCCATGGTACCAAGGTGAACGATCGGGGATGGAAGGCAAGATATGTCTTCGTTCAAACATCCTCGGTTGTGGGCGAAGAGTCGTGGGTTGTTCCTGAATGGAACACGGACGGTAAATATCTCATGTTTTCTTTGATTAATTATTTTATTCCGTTTGACCAATCCTGCGTCTTTTGTTTTGCAGCTGTTGACTTCACTTTTGAGGAGACCACCGAGGCAGTCGACCGCTTCCTTAGCTATAGTGTGACAGATCGCACGTTTAGAACGTCGAAAGGAGGAGGCGACAGTGACGTCGAACCTGAAGTGCAAGTCATTGAAGAAACGGAAATGGAAGGTAAATAGTTATCAATTTTAATTTTTAGTCGTACGTTTTTAACTTTAGATTTTTCTTTTATCTAGGTTCAGCCTCTAAGAAGACGTCGATGATGGACGCGGCTGCTCGTGCTGCCAAAAGGAAAGCTGCAGCTGGTGAAGGTTCGTTGGCCAAACGTACGAGATCGTCGTACGTTACTCCACCTAAGGATGCCAAGCAAAAGGCTGAAGGTGGAATAAAGGCGATTCCTATCAACTTTGCTCCGCCTGCGATGGAAACGGGTGCTTCAAGCCAACCTTCGTCGAGGGTTGGTAAGGGTAAGGAAGCTGAAGGGTCTGGTCTTACGACCATGACCATTAGCATGCCCTCCGATTTCATGGTGGACGACGTCATCAGGACGAAGTCCATCTTCCCTATTCTGGAGCAGTTCCACTCCCCTGCTCAAAAGGCACGCATGGAGGAAGCGGACATCGAGGACTTGGATGCCTCCGTCGCGGGCATCTCTTTCTTGGTAAGTTTCTTCACATCGTACGACTTTTTTGTTTCAACATTCATCCTTCTGATCGTTTTCTTTTTCTTTGTTGTAGGCTCTCCAAACAAGTCTTAGCCTCCATTCGCGGATGGCTAAGATTAAGGAGGATATGGTGTCGAACCAAAATGACGTCAAGCTGGCCAAGAAGGAGGCCGAGAAGGCCAAGAAGAAGCTGGCTCAACTGACCGACGAGGTTAACGCTAAATCGGTCCAAATTGGGGACCTTGAATCGAAGCTGGAGATCAGTGATCGGTTCCAGGTCGAACAACGAGAGCGGCTGAAGGTGGCCTTGGAGCGTACGAAGGACCTGGAAAAGGAACTACTCGACGTTCGACGGGAGAAGGCCGAGAGGGAGGAGACCTTGTCGTCCAGGATCTAGGAGCTCGAGGAGGACGCTGCCTTGGCCCGCGTGGTCGCACGTACTGCGTTTATGCGTCGTGTGGCTGCCGGGACCATTTCTTCACAAATGGCGAGTGAAGAAGTAGCTTCTTTTGTGCGGGTGATGGGTTCTGAGGATCTTCTTGATGAAGAAGACCTCAAAGGCCTGGACGAGGAGGTGGCGGTCGAAGAAGATAAATCTGTTGAAGCCAAGGGCGCTGAAGTCGAGGAGGAGGTTCCTGAAACCTCTGGATCCGTTTCTGTGCCACCGCCTGTGATCGAAGAAACTCCTGTCGCAGATCCACCTGCCCTTGATGCTCCTTAGAATAGTTTTTGTAATCTTTTGATCTTTCATTTTCTGTAATTTTGCTATTTTTTAGCAAAGTATTAATGAAAAACTTTTGGATTACTTACTATCGTGCGTTTTAGCCTTTGTCTTGTGATTCTAGCTTTTGTCTTGTGTTTTTAGCTTTGTATCATGTGTTATAGCTTGTATCGTGCGTTACAGCCTTTGTTTTTGCATGCATTTGTTTAAAGTCCTAAGACTTAGATTTAGAAACGTTTCTTTTTGTACTCATAAGAGTATACGTGCGACTGGCGAATTGTCTTGCGCTCTTGCGAGATAACCATGCGTTTAGAGCAATTTGTTTAATCGTGCGATCCTTACGATGGTCGTGCGATACTCGCGATAGTCGTGCGATACTCGCGATAGTCGTGCGATACTCGCGATAGTCGTGCGATACTCGCGATAGTCGTGCGATACTCGCGATAGTCGTGCGATACTTGTGATAATCGTGCGATACCTGCGAACAAACATAGTTGCTAGGGGGTGGCCGTTGGTTTGACCAACGGCGCTCCGACGCTCAAGTTAGTAATCGATCCAATAAATAAATCGTATGTAAATAGGTTAGAAATAGTACCTTTTGAGGTGGTGAGCATTCCAACTACGTGGGATCTCTATACCTTCCATTGTCGTGAGTTGATAGGCTCCATTTCCAATTACTTTGGAAATTACGTAAGGTCCTTCCCATTTGATGGAAAGTTTTCCAGCGTTTGGCTCTTGGGTGTTCTGAAACACATGTCGTAGGACATAATCTCCTACTTGGAAGATTTTGGCCTTTACCTTTTTGTTGAAATGTCGTTCGACTAGCCCTTTTTGTGCTGCCATCGTGCGCAATGCGTTTTCTCGAAGTTCCTCTAGAGCATCCAGATCGTATGATAAATATATGGCATTCTGGTCAAACGTACGATTTCTAGCAACAGGTATTTGAGCTTCGATTGGTAAGACTGCTTTGCATCCATATACCAAGGAATATGGAGTTTGTCCTGTTGATGCTCTCGGTGTCGTTCGATTTGCCCATAAGACTGACGGTAGTTCTTCTACCCATTTACCTTTTGCTCCATTCAACCTTTTTCGGATTGAATTGATGATGACTTTGTTGCTCGATTCAGCCAATCCATTGGACTGAGGGTATCTTGGAGTAGAAGTGACTAGCTTGATCCCACGTTTTTTCACAGAACGTACGGGTTTTGTCACTTATAAATTGTGAACCATTGTCGCACATTATCTCGGATGGTACTCCAAATCTATGAATAATGTTGTTTTGAATAAAGGATATGACCTCTTTATCTCTGACCTGCGAGAAAGATCCAGCTTCTATCCACTTCGAGAAATAATCGGTAAGCACAAGTAAATAAACTTTTTGTCCAGGAGCGGGAGGTAATTTCCCAACGATGTCCATTCCCCATCGCATGAATGGCCAAGGAATCAGGACAGAATGTAAAGGTTCAGATGGTCGATGAGTCATACACGAATGTTTCTGACAGGCGTCGCAATGTCGAACGTACCTTATTGCGTCTTCTCGTAGGGTAGGCCAATAATAACCTTGTCGTGAGATTCGATTGGCAAGGCTTCTGCCCCCTGCATGATTCCCACATTCTCCATCGTGCATTTCTTGGAGAATTTGATCGATTTGTGTCTTATTTGTGACACATCGTAGAAGAAGTCCAGTCGTGGATCTTCGATAGAGTTGGTCTTCAAAAATTGTATATCTTGAAGCTTTGGACCTTGTTTTTCGGGCTTCCATTCTGTCTTCAGGGAGTCGGTTGTGCTTGAGATAATTCCATACGTCGAGCGACCAATTGTAAATTTCTTCGTTCATCTGTACTTCATCTTTTGCTTCAATTGTTGGCATCGTAAGATGAAGTATTGGGATATTCTCCATAGATGGATCGTGGAATGCAGATCCCAAGCTAGCTAATGCGTCAGCTTGCATGTTTAGATCTCTTGGTATTTGTTCGATCAAAAAGTGTTCGAATCGTGCGATTCGATCTTTAACAGCTTTGAGATAGCTCATCATTTTCGAATCTTTTGCTTGAAAGTCCCCATTTATTTGGTTGACTACTAATAAAGAATCGCTTCGAACATGCAACTGTTTCGCCCCCAGTCTAAGAGCGATATCCAATCCTGCGATCAGAGCCTCATATTCTGCTTCGTTGTTCGTGGCTTTGAATTCGCATCGTATGGAGTATACCATGTTTCCCCCCTGTGATGATTTTAGGACAACACCTAATCCACATCCTCGTACGTTCGAAGAACCGTCAACGTAGAGTAACCAAGGTTTGTTGTCTGAAATCATCACATTATTGACCTCGTCGCACGTCGTTGGCTCTAGTCCTGGAAAAAATTCTGCTACAAAGTCCGCCAATGCTTGTGATTTAATTGCCGTCTTGGGTTTGAATTCGATGTCGAACCCACTGAGATATATGCTCCACTTAGCTAGACGCCCTGTTAGTTCTGGCTTCCGTAGTACCGTCTTGAGTGGATAATTGGTCATGACAATAATATGGTGCGACTCGAAGTAATGCCTTAGCTTTTTTGCTGCAGTCATGAGACCTAATAGCAATTTCTCCATGGACGTGTACCTGGTTTCTGCATCGAGGAAAGATCTGCTGACATAATAAATCGGTCGTTGCTGCTGATCTTCTTCTCGCACAAGTACTTCGCTCGTCGCATTTTTGCTCACTGCCAAATACAACTGCAAACTTTCAACTTCGATTGGTTTTGTCAACAGGGGTGGCGATGTCATGTACTGCTTCAGTTCTTGTAGAGCCTTCTCATGTTCGTCTGTCCATAAGAAGCCTTGATTCTTTCGTAGGACATTGTAGAACAAGTGGCATTTATCCGATGATCGTGAGATAAATCGGGTTAAAGCTGCCACGCGTCCTGTTAATTTATGGACCTCTTTGATATTCCTTGGAGATTGTATCTCGGTGATGGCTTTCACTTGCTCTGGACTTGCTTCGATTCCTCGTTGTGTCACCAAGTATCCTAAGAATTTCCCTGCACGTACTCCGAAGGAACATTTTGTTGGATTGAGCTTCATCTTGTATTGTCGTAGGATGTCGAACGATTGCTTTAAATGTGCTACATGATCGATCGAATGTTCTGATTTTACGAGCATGTCGTCGATGTAAACCTCCATCGTTCGACCAAGATGTTCTTTGAACATCATATTAACCGGCCTTTGATATGTCGAGCCTGCATTCTTAAGACCAAACGGCATGACTTTGTAGCAGTATATGCCTTTGTCTGTCATGAATGCGGTTTTTTCTTGGTCGTCCGTGTGCATCAGGATTTGGTTATATCCTGAGTATGCGTCCATGAATGTTAACAATTCATGTCTTGCTGTTGCGTCGACCATAGCATCGATATGAGGTAGCAGGAAAGGATCTTTTGGACAAGCTTTGTTTAGATCCGTGAAATCGATGCAGACTCGCCACTTTCCATTCTTTTTCTGTACGACAACCACGTTGGCTAACCATTCTGGATATTTGACTTCTCGGATCTTTCCAGTTTTGAGCAGATTGTCAACTTCATCGTTGATTACTTTATTACGTTCAGGTGCAAACTTGCGACGTTTCTGCTTGATTGGCTTGAAAGTAGGATCCATGTTCAGCTTGTGCGATATAACGTTGGGATCTATCCCAACCATATCTTCGTGCGACCATGCAAAACAATCCGAATGTTCCTGCAAGAAAGATATAATCGTATTTTTATGTCAGGGGGGAGCGAGGCTCCTACGAAGACCTTTCGATCAGGATGTTCAGGATCGAGTACGACTTCTTCTAGTCGAAGATCATCGTTCGATTTTTTCCCATCCTGGCTCTGTAATTGCTAGATGTCCTGCGGCTTTGTCTTCATCGTAATCTTGTAGCATTCTCGTGCGATCTTCTTTTCACTAGCAATTTCTTGAATTCCCCATGGAGAAGGAAACTTGATTTTCTGATGGTACGTCGAGGGAACTGCTTTCATCTCGTGGATCCATGGTCTTCCAAGAATAACATTATAGGCCGATTGGCAATCTACAACGTTGAACTTTGTTTGCTTGTTGATGCCTTTGGCGAAGACAGGTAAGATGATTTCTCCGAGAGTATTCATCGGGTCCCCATTGAATCCAATCAGAGTAGTACTTCGTCGTACGATTTCTGATCGTTCAATTCCCATTACTTTAAGAGTATCTGCAAAAATAACGTTAGCTGAGCTGCCTCCATCGATCAATATTCTCTTAGTCGAACAGTTTCCGATGGTCAACTGTATGACTAGAGCGTCATGATTCTTATGATGGACTCCTTGAGTATCCTCTTTGTCAAACGTAATCGTCATCGCATCAAGTTCTTTTTCGGCCTTTGATTTGACTTCATCGGGGATAGGGCGTTCGTCTGGACCATATCGTGCATGTCTTTTGGCAGCAGAATATGTAAGTCCGCATACTTCTGATCCCCCGGTGATGCAGTTTACAACTTTAGTATGAACTGGAGATGCTGGTCGTCCTTGTTCTTCTGGAATTACACCTTTTAGATGTCCTTTAGACTTCAAATATGAAATCTCCTTCTTGAGACTGATGCATTCATCCGTCGTATGGCCATGATCTTCATGGAAATCGCACCATCTGTTTTGATCTTTGTCCTTGCTTGGTTTGTCAGATTTCTTTGACCAACGTACGTTTGCATCAATCTTTCGTAGTGAATCCACCAAGTCTTTCGATGTACCTGCAAAATTGTAAGTAGATAACTCTGGATATCGTATTTTAACGGTACCTTTGCTTGGTCGAGCTTTTGACTCGTATCGAGGGTTTCCAATTTTGTTCACTCTTTTTTGCTTGAAATCATGTTTTTGAGCACCAAGAGGTTTCTTTTCGGCGGAATGCTTTCGTCGAAAGAGAGCATCGTCCTCTATTCTCATGAAAGCTAATGTTCTAGCTCGTACGTCGTCGAAGTTTTCCGGCGGGTATTTCGTCAATTCTAGATATAATCCAGAGGAATCTTCTAGCCCACGTTTGTACGCCTCGATCGCAGTCTTCACATCACAATTTTTTACTTCGATCATTGCCGCGTTGAATCTATTGAAGTAGTCGCGAATTGTTTCTCCAGGCTTTTGTACGACGTAGTATAAGTCGCTGGTCTGTTTCTCCATCTTACGACTGCTAGCAAACTGTCGAGTGAATTGATTAACCAATTCAGCAAATGATCCAATACTTTTTGGCTTTAAGTTGATAAGCCATTGTAATGCTGCTCCTGTTAAAGTTGATCCGAAGCTCTTGCACATGCAGACTTCTTGGAATTGCGCCGGTATAGGAACTGTCCACATGAGTTGCTTATATTGTGCGACATGTTCGACGGGGTCGGTGACTCCAGAATATTTTGTTGCGAAGGCTGGAATCGTATATTTTTTGGGTACGTCGATGAGAGATATTTCGTCAACGAACGGCGAAGCTTGGAATCCGGTTTGGGTTCGACCTCGACGGGCACTGCTGCTCCGGGTAACTTTGTAAGTAATGCGAATAACTTTTGATTCTGCTCCTCTAGAGATTTCAATCGTACGTTTAGAGGATCTTCAATGGTTATTGGAATTGTTGGGATAAAACCAGAAGAAATTCCGGTGCTGGGTGGTATCGTCGTATGAACTGTGGAACTAGCAGCTGTGGGTATATGACCAGGAATAGGAATTTGCTGAGAAATGTTGCTAAAGGGTCCAAACGTGAACGCGGGTGGGCCTTGAGGCATAGGTGGCGGGCCTTGAGGTATTGGTGGTGGACCTTGAGGCATAGGTGGCCGTACGTTATTATACTGCTGGTTTACAGTTGATAGAGTTACTGAAGCATTGAACTGTGGACGAAGTGGCGGCCTCAGGTATTGAGGTGGATAAGGAGGAGGAATGGGCATCGATGGAACTTGCGAAGCTCGAAGACGTTGGATTTCTTCATTAGCTTGTTGCAATTGTTGTTGTAGAGATGCTATGAATTCGTTATCCATTATCCTGCACAAATAGCTCAAAGAGAACTCGAAGAAAAGGTTAGTACTAAGGCGCACTTTTCACCGAGTGAAATTTTTCTCAAAACGTAGCCCCACGGTGGGCGCCAAACTGTTTATGTAAAAATTTACACAAATCAAATGTCGTAAGAAATTTGTATGAGGCTTAACCGTCGAGAGAAAGAAATCGCAATCGATAAGAAGTGCGGGAAAATAAAATAAGACAAAGGATTTGATGACGCAGGAAAAACCTCACGACGGAGGAAAAAACCTGCGGTCGACCTAAAAAGTAAGTCGACAATGCACTATGATCACCAATCAGGGGTGATGTCCTTCAAGTATACAGCTTTGATCGTATGATTACAAGAGAAATAACAATGAAATCGAATGTAAATTACAACTAATGATCAAAGAATAGCCAATAGAGAACTTGTGAGCTTCGAGCAGACTTCGTGTTGTGAAATGGTGGCTTCATTCTTCTTATATAGTAGCTTGAAGATAACCGTCCAACGGTATTGTTGATCATTAATGCTCGGAAAGTAACTGTCCAACGGTACTTGTTGAGAGTTAATGTCTAGATTGTAACTGATACGAGAATCCTGCTTGTAACGGTCGATCCCTTGATGTCGTCGGTTTCCATCGAACGATATATAATTTAAGACATGTCCATTGTAATGATGTACTCCAACGAGCATAGCATAGTACTCAATTTCAGACTTTCTCAAAGGTGGACAATTGTTAGAAATGATAATCAGCTTTCCTGCATCAAAGATACAAACTTCGTATGTTTATTCGTTAGTACCGTCGTACGACATAATAGGCATCGTTCGACTTATCCGTTGTATCTGTTCGATGTTTAATAATCTTTGTTCGAGAGTCTTATTAGTTTTATCTTAGGACCTTATCTTAATACAGGATCATTGTCTTATCATTTGTCTTACGATTATAGTCGGTCGTCGTGCGATTGTAGATTTTTACCCTAACAGTTCCCACTGCGAGAGCTGCAAGTACTCGTCCCATTCTCGGATCGTTCTCGTACGGAGCTCCATCGCAGTCTCAACTCTCCTCAACATCAGTCTTTCCTTCAACTTGTTCTCGATCAGATCTAAGGCCTCGATCAGCTTACTCCTCCATTGACCGCCCTTGGTCTTTGGCATGTCGTTCTCCAATAGACGGTGCTTCATCCCGTTGTATACGTACAGAAGGGTGCCGTCACAGAAGCTGGATAGCTCACTGAACCGCATGAACCTTCGCTGTTTCTTCCTGAAGGTGAGATACACAACACCATGCTCCGGAACCCTCGTCGGAAAGTAGAGCAGGTATTGGTCAAGTAGATTGGCCTCCAGGTTGGGACGAAGCAGATTTACCTTCTGCTGTTTGCTTTCTATTGCCATCTGATAGTCAGTAAGATGCGCGAGGTTGATAGTGTGTCGCACATACCTCTTGAGGACTTCCAGGCCGTCTCTGAAGTAGTCAGGTTTCAGAATCGGACCCTCAAGATGTCTGATGAGTGTGAGGAGATCTTCGAGATCGATGCTGTCAAGATCAGCTTCCATGAACATGAAGTCTCGAAGATTGCCGTTCGTGAACATGAAGTCTCGAAGATTGCCGTCGGGTTTGCCAGGGTTGTACATGCGCACGTGGAACTCAAGGAATAGCTGGTGGCCGAATCGGTAAGGTCGGACATCCCTTGGTGAACCGAAGCTTCCTTCTGATCTGCCCGTGTTCGTTCCAACTCAACTTCCTCTGGTAGACGTACGTAGTTCGGCGTCGACGTTTCTTGATGTGAGACAGCCCGAAGAAGACCTTCTTGGACCACGTGTGAAGACTTTCCTGTTGGAAGATCCGAGAGAAGGATTCCTCCAGGAAGGGTCTGAAGATGATCGTGTGGTTCCAACCCAGTCTGATCGGTTGCTGAGCTGCGGGAGCTGTAACTACCTCAAGTGTCTGAACGGTAGGGAGAAAGGTATCGTATTCCGCGCTGGTCATGATGTTGTCGGTTCGTTTCCAAAAACGAAGGCTCTGAGCAAGCTGGTTCAGAATCCTCCTAGCCTCCTCAGTGATATGAAGCTCGGAAGGATCTGTTGGAGCGGTGTTTGGATCGATCAAGTTGACAGCGGGAGTTACCTTCTCGTGTGGGAACTGAACGACCGCACCCACAGGGATAGGCTCATAAACCCAGTCCACGGCTTCTGGCGGAATGTCATCGTCATCAGAATCAGAGTCCCAAACACCCGTGAGATGATCTGCCGGATCAGCGGGCTGATCTGCCTGTGGAGCGGTGTCGGTCGGTGTCGTATCTGCAGCTGTTCCGGAGGCGGAGGGAAGGTCGAGGCGTGGTCTCTTCGATGGATGGACCTCCCCCTCATGAGGACCTGCGGCAGGGTCGTCAGGGTCATCATGTCCCCATTTTGAGGACTGAGCCTGAGACCAGCAAGTCTCCTCAAGCTCGCGGACCCTCCGCAGTGCAATCTCTAGCTGGATATCCCTGGTGGCCACCGTCTGTTGATACTGACGCACCTCCTTCTGTAGCATATCTATCTGAGTAGTGAGGGAGGTGATGACCATCTGGTGCTTGGCTTCAGATACATAGCCGGGGACTTCTTCAGCGAGTGGTGGTGCTGTTAGACGGAGGATAGGAGTAGGAGAGCGGCTCGAGTCGCCAAAAGACGGGCGCTCCCCTTCAGCGAACTTGCCCTTAATAAGGCGTCTAGCTTCATCTAGCTCCTTCTGCCTCTCCTCGTCCGCTTTTCGTAGCTCCTCGATCTCAGCTCGGCGGGCTCTATCTTCCTGTTCCTTGGCGGCTAAGGCTTTCTCAATGGCCTCAATCCGCTGGTTCTTGGCCACATCCGTCTTCTCGAGGGCTTCCAACCTGTCTTGGACAACTTTTAGGATGCTGGCCGAATCCCTGGGTTTCGTTCCCGAAGGTGTCAAAACCGGCTCATGTCGGAATCCGGTTGACAGGGAAAGCCCCGCAAAGGTGCTTCCCTGGCCCGCGCTGACTAGTGGTACAGAGTCAAGTGCAGCGGGGCTTCGGGTGGAAGTCTCTAGATGTGTCCTACGGGGCTCTATGACTCTATGTGTCATGAAAGAAGGCGACAGCTGGGGATGAGCTTCTCTTGTTTCAACACCGATCGACTCCGAACGAGTGAAAGGTGGAATTGGTGGTAAAACCCCGTGATCTGATGAAACGACCACCTGTTGTGAGGCGGTCGAGTGGATGGATTGGGTGTGCAATTGCGTTGGTTGGCTGCCAACGGCTTGACTACTCAACATTGGCCGAGTAGCATCAGTGTGGGATGCCTCTATGGAGGATAGACTCTTGGCTGGTTGGGTTCCGGTATTTGGTTGCCTAGGGTGGGCCACTTCTACTTCGGCCTCTTTTGGGGCTTCTAACATCGCTTCATCCTGGCGGGCCTCTACAACTTTGGTCTCTTGACTCACAAGACCCTGACTCTCACCCTCAAACCCTTCGCCACCAGCACCAAGTTGCATCCATGACTCGCTTGCCTCCGGTTCAGCAGTGCGTTCTTCGGTTCCGGAGTAGACAACAAGCTGTACAGAGTCGCTTCCGTTGAAGGAGGAAGTGGAGACGTCATCAAAGTCTCCCTTTCCTTTCCCTTTTCCTTTGCCTTTGCCCTTGCCCTTTCCCTTTCCTTCTCCTGGGCCCTCCTGCGGATCAAAATCTAGTAGCGTCGTGTCAGACGAACTGCTATCAGAATCACCATAAGGATCCGTCGGGAGTCTCGATGTGGTGGCCTGATGAGGAGGCGAAGAAGTACGGGCAGGTTCTTCTGGCGATGCTGCCGTGACATCTCTAGCAGTGCCATATGGTGTAGATCCAGAAGCGTCGGTAGGAGTGGATGGTTCCGGAACCTCCTCGATCTTCGGAAAACGAGGAGTGGTTCGTCGGCGAGGAATGTACTCCTTGACCCTCGGTGTAGGCAACTGCGGATCATCTATCATCTGTTGCCTAAGACGGCTCAATCTTTCTTCTCGAGTCCTCGGAAGGTCGGCAGATGTCGATGCGGCGTGAGCGGTGGCGGATCTTCGTACAATACTACCCACGTTTTCCCTCACGTCCACACTCATCACTCCATCCGAGCCAGAGGCCCCCCAAGTGGGACCCCGGCGCCTCGGACGTAAGGCCCGAGGACTAGAAGGGACGGGTTGCGCACCTTGGGCAGGACCTTCCGGTTCTGGATGGTCCATAGGCGCGGCTCCTAGACCTAGGTGAATCCTATACCTAACGACGCTCGGTGCTTGTTGGACTAGCGCGTTGAGGACGTGTGGAGGAATCGGCATCTCGTACTGGCCCTCAGTGTATTCACGCTTGGCCAGCCAGCTGATCTTCTTTGGCTTGATGACAGGATGACCGGAACGGCGTCGGATGTCCTGATTGCGTTCCATATGGTTACGAATGATAAGACCAAGGAACCGCAACCAAGGGATAGAGTGATGTCTGGTACGTTCGCTGGTCGTCAGGTCCTTCGTGATGTCAAGCCATAACTGGGCAGCGATGTCTATGCGCCGACCATATGCGACCGAGTGGAAGATGTGCCAGAAAGACGTTGTCGCTTTGTCAATGCCCTTTGTCTTCGATGAAAGGCACCTGTTCATCATGTTGAACAACTGTGCCCAGATCGGTGGCAGCATGCTCGTAGTCACTTGGGAGACCCCGTTGACGTCGTCGGTGACCCCAAGAGCGAGGATTTCGCTGAGCAGTATGGGTCCCAAAACCAAAGGATCAAACTCCTGGTGGCCGCCATCAGTAGCGGCAGGGAGGTGAAGGACGCGTCGGATGTCCTCCATGAAGATAACCAGTTCGGTTTGATCAACTCGACCAATGATCGAGAAGACTCCGAACCGGTGGTCAAGAACGGCAGTTTTCCAGAATTGTTGGAGGTAGATCGCAGGTACCTCGGCAGTGGCCGTCATGGCATAAGAAAGAGGGTGAGCTCGTAGGATTTCTCTCACGATGGTGTGTTGCACCCAGACAGTAGAGAGGTTCACATACTCGTTGTTCTGGAGTATGGGAACGATGTCCGTTGGAGCAATAAGAGCTCGGTCAGCCTCAGGGTCGATCGGAGAAGAAGGGCGTTCTCTCTGGTTTGCCATTTCTGACAAAAACAAAAAATAATTAAACAGTTAGACCCTTCTAAACTCTAACAAGTGTTCTGACGAAAATTCGACAGAGTTTCGTCTAGGCGCGAGTCAGTTTTTCGAAGATTCCCGAATAGGGAATCTTTAAAACTGAGTCGAACGAGATTGTAAAATAGGTATGCCGCGAAACTCTTGTCGAGATAATAAAAACGACCCGAAACTGGATTTGAAACCACGGATCCAGGACTGGCTTAAATCTCGAATCGGTCTATGGACAAATCCCATTAGGTGATTTGTTAAGAACGATTCTCGAGAAAAACCGAGTCCCGAATCGGGGGTTTGTCACAAACACATGTATATACTAATGTCTAAGTCCCGAATCAGGACATGCAAATTGTACACCTAAAATCCCGAATCGGGAGATTAACAATTCAAATTAAACATAAATTAGCCTAAGTCCCGAATCGGGGAACTTTAAACACAAAGACCAAGTCCCGAATCGGGACATTCCAAACTCCCGAATCGGGAGATTGAAATTCCCGAATCAAGAACTCAAAAGTCCCAATTCAAGAACACATCAAGTCCCGCATCAAGAACAGACAAGTCCCGAATCGGGACTCGACGAAACCAGACGCGACTATCCATATTTCGGACTCCAAATCGTCCCAAAACATGTCTAAGTAGCCTAAAACTAGTCTAGAGTGATACATTAGTGATTTAAACTAGTTTAGGAAGAAGTTTGGAGCGATCTAACGTCCCGAAACCCTAATCCAAGGATTTTTGGGTTTCGGGTTTATCCGAAAACTTTAGGCTTCAATCCGATCAAGAATCGTTGTTGTTTAGATGAATCTGAATGCATAAGGTTGCTCGAAATCTTACAAGGATCATAAAGAAGTAGTCGGATCGTCGATTGGAGCGATAACGAACGCTCGGGGAAGCCGAGAAGCGATGGATCGTTCGGGTCGTTCTTCGTGTTCTTGATCGTCGAGAGAGAAAGTGATAAGAGCTTTTGAAATTTGAAAGTGGTAACTGAATTCAGTTATCAACTCCCGCTTTTATATTTTCCGATAACTTATCAGGTATTTTGAAAATTTTATCTGATAACTGCTCTCTCAGATCACGACTATCAAGAAATTACGGAATGAACCCTGAACTTAAAGTTTTGAAAGAATTTCAAAACTTCCCCTGAACTTGTGGTTTTGAAAGATTTGCAAAAACGGTCCCTGAACTTGAAGTTTTGGAAACTGGCAGGACTGGTCCCTGAACTAGTCAGAATTGGAACCTGTCACTTCCAACCCCCTAACTTAGCAAGTTCATAGATTTTACAAGTTCAGCCCCTTGACGTTATTGAAACGACTAACTTGGAAATTTCCGAGATCGGATTTAGCAACAGTTCTGACACCAATGGTCAGAAGACTTATACTTTGAACAACGGGTCCTGAACTGAAGTATTCAGAAGCCGTACTTCGGTTCTACAACCTGCAAGAAAAATTAGGAATGGTATCCATTGCAGATTGGATCCGAAAGAGTTAGAAATACACAACATTTATACAAAAGCTCCCCCTAGATATATGCGACACAGAGCTCCCCCTATACACATGCATATAATTAAACGACTGGCTCCCCCTAGAAATCTGCCGGGGGATCTAGCATGCCCAATTTACTAAGTAAATAGTAATGGCGCTTCTCGTCAAAAGCTTTAGTGAACAGGTCAGCTATCTGACGTTCACTTTCAACAAAGAACAGTTCAACGTTACCTTTCTCGACGTGATCTTTGATGAAGTGATATCGAATATCAATGTGTTTCGTCCGAGAGTGTTGAACTGGATTCGCCGCAATCTGAATGGCACTGCTAGAGTCACAGTAAATCGGAATCCGATGCATGGTATAGCCATAGTCTGCCAGTTGAATTTTCATCCAAAAAACCTGTGAACAACAACACGCCGCGACGACATATTCTGCCTCAGCTGTTGAAAGAGAAACACAGTTCTGTTTTCTCGAGGACCAACTTACTAACTTGTCCCCTAGAAACTGGCAGGCTCCTGACGTGCTCTTCCTGTTTAACTTACAGCCTGCATGATCTGAATCTGTAAAACCTGTTAGTTCAAAACCAGAATCCTTAGGGTACCAAAGGCCAAAATTAGGTGTGCCCTTCAGGTAATTAAGGATTCTCTTGACAGCCCCGGGATGTGATTCTCGAGGGTCGCACTGAAAACAAGCACAGACACATGTGGCAAACGTAATGTCGGGTCTACTGGCCGTGAGATAAAGCAGAGATCCAATGATCGCACGATACACCTTTTGGTTAACTGGATTACCAGATAAATCCGCATCCAGTTGAAATGACGTGGACATCGTTGTTGAGGCAGACTTAGGTCCATTAAAATCAAAACATTTTAAAATGTCATGAGTATACTTGGACTGATTTATGAAAATCCCTTGCGGGGTTTGACGGACTTGAAGTCCCAAGAAAAACGTAAGTTCACCCATCATACTCATCTGAAATCTGGACTTCATTATCTGCTCAAACTCAGTGCAAGACTCAGGGTTTGTAGATGCAAAGATGATATCATCCACGTATATCTGCATTACAGTCAAATGATTACCTGACCTTCGAAGAAACAGGGTAGGATCAACAGTACCCTTTTTATATCCGGATCCAAGCAAGTAAATGGTAAGAGTTTCATACCAGGCGCGAGGTGCTTTCTTCAAACCGTAAAGTGCTTTGTCAAGCACGTAAACGTGTTCCGGGTACTTGGGATCAACAAATCCCTCGGGTTGCTCAACATATACTACTTCTTGAAGTTCTCCATTTAGGAATGCGCACTTGACGTCCATCTGGAAGACCTTCATGTTCTTGTGAGCTGCATACGCGAGAAAAATCCTAATGGCCTCGATTCTAGCCACAAGAGCGAATGTCTCGTCGTAGTCGATACCTTCCTGTTGACGATATCCCTTGGCGACCAAACGAGCCTTATTACGGATAATAAGATCGTTTTCATCTTTCTTGTTGCGGAAGATCCACCTCAAGTCAATGATTCTTATTCTTCTTGGTCTTTCTACAAGGCGCCAAACTCTGTTTCGCTCGAATTCGGCAAGCACTTCCTGCATTGCCCTTACCCAATCAGGATCTGAAAGAGCATCTTGGGTCTTGGTTGGTTCAAATTGACTCAGGAAGCCGCCGAAAAGAATTAGGTTTTCATCTTTCTTTGAAGAGCGAGTTGTCACTGGAGCAGATGGACTACCGATGATGTTGGTAGTGGAATGGCTTCTGGTCCACTTTCTAGAATGGGGAACAGGATCGTATTCCAAGTTGTTTCGTGAGTCGTTCTCATCCCGAATGGCGGAGGAGAGAAGACTAGCATCCGGATCAGTATTCAACACGGTCTCCGGACAGGGTTCCCGTACCACTTCTGTTGGGTTTTTCGTGGGTATCCTCGGATCAAACTGACTCGAGGATTATCTTAGATCTATCGAACCTCGCTGGTTTGATATATCTCATAGGTTAATCAAACTGATAAAACCTACGCGATCGAAAACACGCTGTTTTCGATCTTATTCGTGCGGAAGCAATAAAAGCTAAAAACCCATTAAAGCCTAATGATCTTTAATCGTTTATAGTTCTAAACCTAATAGTTTAGGTTAGATTAATTTACCTGGATTGCTTGATGATAGTCCACCGGTGATCGACCAACGAACGTTCCTCTAGCAGAACTGTGAAACCCGAACAACAAAAATCTGGAATCCGGCGAGGGGTGTGTGGTCGGCGCCGGTTTGGAGAGAGAGGGAGGAGGAGGAAACTGAAACTGATTTCTTGACTGAAAAGCTACAATTTTTCCTTAACCCATAAGCCTTATTTATATGGAGGAAAAATACAGTTTGTATAAGATTCAGTTTCCTTTTATAATTATCTCTAATCCCTTTTCCTTTTTAATTAGCTGGAAAAGAATTTGCATACAATAATTATAATTTATATATTTATCTTAATATATAAAACCTTATTAATTAATTATTATATATTTATTTATCTAATAAATATATAATATCCTAATTAATTAATAATCCTCCATCTTTGGTAATTCTGACTGAAATTACCCAACTGATTTATAATACACTATTATAAATCCTAACTCTCCATTTCGGGGTTTCATCTAACTTGTTCGACTTATAGGTCCTCACAGGTGTGACCCTTCAAGTGTCTTGTAACATTGGATGTGTAATCACTTGGTTTGTCAACTCTGCACATAATTCCTAACAGACTCCCACTTGTGCAAGTTGGCAATACCACCTTTGATTTCACTGACCTAAGGAGGCCCCTAGACAGGCACTTAGGCTGACCAGGTTACAAGAACTCTTATACCCAGACTGGTGATATAAACATTCCGTGAGGAACTTGGTATCTATGAAACTACTGTTCATTGATTGGGTATATCTTGGATTTTCCCTTTGCATCGCGATATTTCATCTGTGAGTATGTGCTTGGAAAGTGTCAACTCTAAATACTCAAGATTCTGTTTTCTTGATTATCTGACTTTCACTGATAGGTAAACGACAAAGAACTAATCAGTTCGTTTGGGCATGGCCATGCACTTCATCAGTATACTTAGTCAGTCAAGATGGGCCCAGAAATATCTCTCTTCTGAGAAGAGGTGCAAATCCCATCTTGCATATCTGCCTTTGACACCACGGCTTCCGCTGAATCTAGTTACACCCTTTATAGCCACCCTGTTACGGCGTAGCGGTTGAGTGCACTAAGAATCCAGTAGTCCTCATGATATCAAATCAGATACCTCAGGTGATAGGGACAACCACTGTGAGATTTACTTATGACTTTATTCCAAGAAGTAATCTCAACCGCGGATCACGTCCGATATTTGCTACTCTATCAAATATCTGTGCAACTTTTAGTCTACAACACTTGTAGCTGTTATTGATCATAACTACCTAAAAGTTCACAATGACTTTAACGCCTTATCATGTTCCCACAATGATAAGTTGTCACGGACAGATTTTGATTGAAAACTGGAAACTAGTTTCATTCTTGGATTAATTAAAACATGCAAAATGTGAAAGTGATAAAGAAATCAATCTTGTATAGTCCATATTACACGCTGTAATGATAACAAGATTGAATGTCTTTTCTTTAACAACTTTCATAATGTCTATTTAACGTTTGTTAAATATTGGTCTAAAATGAAGTATCACCTATCTTCAGTTTAAACCCATTGATTAAAGTTTACCATTTTAATCAAAGTGATAACCAAAAAGTACAAGTCTGTTTATAGGATCTACTTGTATCTGCTATTTATTGTTTTGCAAACACCTTATAAAAACAATAACTAGACTTTTATCATATTCTATGAACTCGGAGACCTGGACTAACTTCCAGTTCCTGAATATGTAATACTGCAACTTTCCTTAGTTGCTGTGTAGATGAATGATTTCTACCTGAAATCTGATTCCATTTGCAATACTGGCAAATCTACTGGAATCCTATATTTTAATCCAACACTTTAATTATTGATTTTTTAAGTCAGTCACGACCTTTGTTTCATGGGTCTTGAAACTTTTATCCTTTTAACTAAAAGGGTAAATTATATCTTATGAATTCTTATCCTACCTGGATTTATGAATTCCGAGATATATCAATAATTATATCTTTTATTCTTTTATCTCAGACTAGATAGAGAATAAATTTGGGCTCCCACTTACTAGCATAAAAACTAACTATTACTCAAAATTTACTATTGACTTAGTCAAAACTTTGATTAGTCAATCCTAATTTCAAGTAATGAACTTTGAGAATTTCCTTTTTATGAAACTCAACTGGATTTGGTTAAATCCTAATTCCAAACCTTGGAATCCTTCTAGTTTCATAAATACTGTTATTAACGCCATCTGAGTTAATATCCTAAATTCTCCTTTTAAAACATTTGAATAAAACTTGATCAAACTTGATTAGTTAATTCTTGAGAATTTCTTTTATAAAACTTAACTGGATTTGGTCAAATCCTAATTCCAGAACTTGGAATCTTTCTAGTTTTATAAATGCTGTTATTAACGCTATCTGAGTTAATATCTTAAATTCTCCCAAAACTATTATTCATAAATGTTTTATTCTCAAAACGCATTCCTATAGAATCTCGTGTGTTTTGATAGTTTTTATACAAATTACTTCAATTTCATTAAAGTAATTATAACAGGCATCAACTAGGATCATACGAACACTAAGCACAATCAGATATTTCAATGTCAAGACAATAACTTTTGAAAATAAAACCATCGAATTATAAAATATAATTATTCAAACATTGTTTAAAACATAAACCCCCAAAAATAACTGTTTTAAATCTATAAATTCAAAAATGTCTTAACTTAAATTATCTCGTACTTAAGATCCTCGGCAACTCCTGGGCACTTCACTTCATTTCTGACCTCCTGCAATAATCATTTGCTCTAGGTATCAGTATACTTGTAAGCTAACAAGTAAGAAGTGACAAAATAAAGCAATCATAAATTCTCTGAGGTTTACATACCTGCTTCATGATGCTTAGGGCAGTTTTGCCTCCAATGACCGATCTCATTGCATATAAAGCAGCGGTTTTCGGTCCTAGCTTTGTTTGGCTTAACCTTCTTGCCCTTGCCCTTGCCTTTGCCTTTCTTGGGTGCACTCTGGATGGCCTGGACTGGTCCTTTTCCTTTACTGGTGCTAGCTTGCCCATTTTTCTTTCTCACCCCTCCGTCTTTCACCATCAAGACATCTTTTGTCTTGTTCTTGTTCCCCATATTCAGTTCAGCTGTCTTAAGCATGGAGTGCAATTCTGCTATTGTTTTCTCCATGTTATTCATATTGTAATTGACTACGAAGGGCCTGTAGTCTTCTGACAGTGAATTGAGTATGGTGTCTGTTGCTAGCTGCAACGGAACAGGATGACCAAGCCTTTCCAGATGATCTAAGTGTCGTTTCATTTTCATGACATGGTCACTTACTGATGTCCCTCTTAGCATTTTGCACTCATTGAATGCTTTGGTGGCATCGTAGCGTTCTGTACGAGCCTGAGTCTGAAACATGTCCCTCAGCTGGCGGATCATGTCGTAAGCATTTGTATTTATGAGCCCTGCTTGCAGATCTGGGCTCATAGTTGCTAACATCAGACAGGCGACATCAAGGAGATCATCCGAGTGCTTCTTGTGGGCATTTCTGGCAGCGGCCGGAGCGTTTGCCGGAGGTGCCTCCCCAAGTGGTTCTTCAAGCACATACCACTTTCTCTCATGTCTGAGCACAATCATCAGATTGCGCTCCCAGTCGAGAAAGTTAGGGCCGGTCAGTTTATCCTTCTCTAGGATAGATCGGAGGGAAAGATTATTAGTGCTGGTAACAGTGCTTGCCATCTACACAAAATAAAACTTTTGGTCTTAGCAACTGTAAATAGACTAATTTCCAATAAAATATCAATAAACCCTTAAATGATCAATTTATTGGACTAGGATCCTTATTTCATACGTCCTGATGTGCGTAATGTTCTTGTTCCACCAGACCCGTATTTATTTCGGTAGGTAAGGACTTTTACCAATCATATCTAACTGACATGACTCCTAGATCTTTTCGGGACCATGGCAACTACCTGTGCATGTTTTAGTCCCTCTAAGTGCTTTTTGGCCCGGTACCACCCGGTGAACATTATAGTACCAAAACAGATCTCACCATTTTGGGGACCTAATCACTATACTCTGGCCGGTACCACCCGGAGATAATTCGCAGAGTTATGTAACCCCTTCAGCTTCAGTTTGAACACAGACGTTGAATGTGTGATCACTTACAACGCCTATGTACTTTACGCCGAAGGTGCCCCTAGATGGGTTGCACTACTGATCTATGATTTTCGGGGTTTTGAAAAACTTTATTTCCAGGCTTTTGAAAAACTGATTGGTATAAAGGCTACTTATGTTTTAAACTAACTGTTTCAAACATACACGTATTTTAAAACCATCTGTTCTAATTACTTGCTAATTAAAACTAATTGTTTTAACAGCACACCTAGTTGATTAAAACTAACTGTTTTGTCAACTTGCCTTTTATATAAAACAATCACCTATAGGTTTTTAAATCAAAAACTATCGTTTTGAAAAGTTTAACGAAACTAAAACCTATACTCCTTTTGTGATATAAACTAGTTTTAAAGTAACAACTCTATTTAAAACTATTAACATGCAAGATATCACAAAATTAATCAACCATGCAATTAAACAATAATTAATCACATAGTACCTAATTATAGTTTTTGCCAACGTTTCCTAGGGACCAAATAATGACCTATTCTACTAAAAGCTTTAAAACTCGCGTAGCTCCCACTGGCTTCGCCATGTTTTTGTTAGTACTCTGGTAGTGATGAAGTAGCTCCCACTGGCCTCGTCATCCCGAAAGAATAAAACAAATTTCTATCCTAAGGTCATTATTACATAAGGGGTTGTAAATGGCACGCAGGCCTCCCCGTGAATATGTCAAGGGTCTAGGTTGGCGAAACACTATAATAGATATAGATACAAACTCAAACTGGGATGTATATATAACTCAAGCAATCACGCAATTATATAAATAAGCAATATTATAATTACGAGAAATAAATCTGGATCCGTTAAAATTATCTTGTCTCTATTATCGCAAAACATGTTTTAAACTGATTTATAAAAACAACAGTTTTATAAATCGAAACTAAAATTAGTTTTATAAAATTACACTTTTATAAATAAAATTGACTTGCTAGAAAAAAAAAATTCCTTTTATCCAAAATTGTGTCAAAACGGGTTTTACCAAACAAATTGTTCGTCTAAAATGAGTGAACTTTAAGCCGCGTCGTGTTTGACTTAGCTGGTCAAGACACGACACAAAAACTATTTGACCAAGCTGGTCAAAATAACTAGTTTGATAAAACATTATTCTAAAACGACTAATTTGGATAAAACAATTAAAATTGATAAACCCCTCTTGGGCCATAACTTGGTCCAAGAAACTGGGCTTTGGGCCTGATATCATTTAGGCCCAACAATACGAAAAACCCTAGGTCGATCACAAGTTTGGTTTGTGTCGCGGCTTGCGCCGTGAATTCCTTGAGTGCACACTACCACCACCGTGACGGCTTTTGGCGGTTGTTCCTTCCGGTTCATTCCCTACCGCCACCGCTTGGCGCGGCCATGAGGCAGCCAGCGGTGGCCGGTTCGCACACCACCACCACTTGTTTGGTGATTACAACCACCGTCAGCTGCCGCCGTTAAGGCTGCCGCTGGATCCCATCACCACCTTGTTGGTGGTCCGGCTAGGTGGTCGCGAAACCGCCGACATACTACCGCCACCACCACATGACCGTGGCAGCTGTGGCGATCGATTAAGTAGCGGCTGCCGCCACCGCCTTGTGCGGATTGGCCGGCGATTGCTGGTGGTTCAAGACAGCCAAGAACACCGCCATCCACCACCGCACTTAGCGGTTTCTGGTGGTTGCGGTGTGGCCACCGTCTACTGGTGACGCGGCCTTGGCCCGATACTATACCCACGGCCATCACCATTCGCCGCATCCACCATAGTGGTGCGGTTCGGTGGTCTGAAAAACACGGTAGCCGGATGCCGCCACCGCTATACGCGGTGCGGCCGGCGATTGAATGAACCATCAATGCCACCACCACTTGCTGTGGTGCGGCTGTGATTTCCAGCGGACGAGAATCACCACGGATCTGGTGGTTGGTGATAACCGATGCCGTCACCACAATCGGTGGTGTGGCTGGGTTGTTTTTAGGATCCACGGTCAAGAACCGATTTGACTTCCACCGGTCTGGTGGCAGCCGATTGATCAACCATGGTTACCACCTTCGGGTGGATCAACCACGGTTTTGAGAGTGGTTTGACCACCACCACCGAACTGGTGGTCTGGTGGTTTGGTAATTTTTTTCGTTCAAGGCCGACGCCGCCACCATAGCCAATCATGGCTGCAACCACGATCGGTGGTGCAGCCGTGATCGTTCCGGCCTCCAGCCACCACCGATCTGGTGGTGGTTGGTTTTGGGTTCGGGTTTTCGAATAAAAATCAAAAATTTATTAGTTAAACCATAAAAATCAGATTTTTAAACACAAGAAACAAATTTTAACGGATCACACGTAAACAGATAAATCTGATAAAACTAAAACGATTATTAACAATGGCTCTGATACCACTGTTGGGTTTTTCGTGGGTATCCTCGGATCAAACTGACTCGAGGATTATCTTAGATCTATCGAACCTCGCTGGTTTGATATATCTCATAGGTTAATCAAACTGATAAAACCTACGCGATCGAAAACACGTTGTTTTCGATCTTATTCGTGCGGAAGCAATAAAAGCTAAAAACCCATTAAAGCCTAATGATCTTTAATCGTTTATAGTTCTAAACCTAATAGTTTAGGTTAGATTAATTTACCTGGATTGCTTGATGATAGTCCACCGGTGATCGACCAACGAACGTTCCTCTAGCAGAACTGTGAAACCCGAACAACAAAAATCTGGAATCCGGCGAGGGGTGTGTGGTCGGCGCCGGTTTGGAGAGAGAGGGAGGAGGAGGAAACTGAAACTGATTTCTTGACTGAAAAGCTACAATTTTTCCTTAACCCATAAGCCTTATTTATATGGAGGAAAAATACAGTTTGTATAAGATTCAGTTTCCTTTTATAATTATCTCTAATCCCTTTTCCTTTTTAATTAGCTGGAAAAGAATTTGCATACAATAATTATAATTTATATATTTATCTTAATATATAAAACCTTATTAATTAATTATTATATATTTATCTATCTAATAAATATATAATATCCTAATTAATTAATAATCCTCCATCTTTGGTAATTCTGACTGAAATTACCCAACTGATTTATAATACACTATTATAAATCCTAACTCTCCATTTCGGGGTTTCATCTAACTTGTTCGACTTATAGGTCCTCACAGGTGTGACCCTTCAAGTGTCTTGTAACATTGGATGTGTAATCACTTGGTTTGTCAACTCTGCACATAATTCCTAACAACTTCAGCATAGGTTCTAGATGGAGAAGGTGGTGGAACAACTTCAGGAATTGGTGCAAGAACAGGGGACACTGTCTGTTCTCGGACCGCTTCAACTGCAGTTTCAGGAGACGGTTGTGTTGAAGAGAGCTGAGAGGGGGAGAGAACAGTTTCCTCATTCACAGTGTTAGAAGAGGATTCTATTTCTATGATGGGGTTAAGTACAGATACCAGTTCTACAGTGC
Organism: Centaurea solstitialis; assembly: GCA_030169165.1. Classification (NCBI taxonomy): domain Eukaryota; kingdom Viridiplantae; phylum Streptophyta; class Magnoliopsida; order Asterales; family Asteraceae; genus Centaurea; species Centaurea solstitialis. The sequence goes on along the minus strand of CM058046.1, from coordinate 46,425,289 downwards.
CAGAAGAGGTTTCTCCTGCAACGGTAGAACAGGATGAGCTCTCATTCACGAATGCGTTTGTGGATATGGATGTTGATGAAGGAAAAGTATGATCAGATGGAGCAGGAACAATGATTGGACCAACGAGGGTGGTTAGATCAAATTCTGCTAAGTCAACAAAATCAGATTCAAACGAGTCAGTAGGAATAGTTGTGCTCGATGGTGAAACAGTGGTCAGTTCAGGGAAGATCGGACTAGCTGTACTAGTGCTGGCATCTGAATACATCTCAGTCTCAGAGAAATCAACGTACCGACTCTCAAAGATAGATCGGGTCCGTTTGTTGTATACACGGTAAGTCGCTGAGTTAAGTGAGTATCCAATAAAGATAGACTCATCCGACTTAGTGTCAAACTTTCCCAGATCATCTCTGTTGTTCAGTAGATAGCATACACAACCGAAAACCCTAAAGAATTTAATATTCGGCTTACGCTTATTGACCATTTCGTACGTGGTTTTACCAGTCCACTTGACGATTAGGGTCCTGTTCTGAGTGTAACAGGCAGTTGATACTGCTTCAGCCCACAGGGATGGTGGTAAACCAGAATGCGCTATCATGGATCTTGCAGCTTCGACCAACGTACGGTTTTTTCCTTTCTACGACTCCGTTTTGTTGGGGAGTACGTACAGCAGAGAAGTTGTGAGAGATGCCCACTTCTTCAAGGAAAGACTGGAGTTTCACATTCCGAAACTCAGTACCGTTGTCGCTTCTTAGCTTCTTCACCTGACGACCCAAAAGGACTTGGATTCGTTTGATGAAAGCGATGATTAGATCTGCAGCGTCAGATTTGGCTCTTAGGAATTCGAGCCATGTGTACCGAGAGTATTCATCGACAAGTACAAGCATATATTTCTTGCGTGCAAGACTTTGGACTCTCATCGGTCCACAGAGATCCATATGCAGCATGTCAAGGGGATGGTGACAGTTTGTCTCCATCTTTGGCGGATGCGAACTCCTCTTCATTTTCCCTTTCTCGCAAGCAGGAGCATAGGGTGTCTTTAGATAGTCGCGTCTCCGGAAGACCGTTGACAAGGTGTTTAGATACGAGCTTGTTCATATCCTTGAAGTTCTGATGAGACAAACGCTGATGCCACAACCAGCTTTCTTCCTTCGTCGCTTTTGCGAGAAATACCACAGTTTCCATTTGTTGAGGAATAGCATAGAACATTGTGGTATATAAGTGACCGTTTCTTCTAGCACGAAGAATCACGTTTCCATCCTCGTCTTCAACATTGCTCCCAAGTATGAATGTCTTTACAAGATATCCTCCATCACATAATTGGCTTGAACTGAGTAAGTTGAAAGGCAATCCTTCAACGTACCGCACATTCTTGATGACGTGTTCTCCATTTGTCATGCTTCCATATCCCAGAATTGGTAGACGTCTCTTGTCTACAAGTTTGACGAAGCCTTCAGCTCTAACGACGTAGTCGAAGAGGATGTTGCGCTGCCTAGTCACATGTCTGAAAGCTCCTGAATCAAAGTACCACATGTGACTGCCCTGCAAAAATGCAAAATCAAGTTTGTTTAGGAACCCATTGCCACATGGGTGTCCTACCGTTAGAAACAGATAAAGCTGCCGGTGAAGTGTCCTTTTCAGATTTCTCTTTAGGCTTAGGAGACTTCACAGAAGGCAAAGCACTTCGCTTTGTCATTTTCTTATTTCTTTCCCGGTGAGGACTACCTGACTTACGATAAGCATTTGCATTACCAGGCATATCAACACGCATGTAATTATCAAACAACGAACAAATATGGTTTTTAAAAGCTGTAAGATTATCAGAATTCGCAGAGCGATTAGAGTTTACAGATTTTGAGTTCAAGTTTGAATTACAACTAGGTGGGTTGTAGCCAAGACCAGTGTGATCATGACCACCCCATTTAGGAAAAGCACTAAAAGAGTTCTTCTTCTTCCGATATCTCCTCCTTCGTGGCTTCACATTCGCTGTTCCATCACCTGTCCTCGCATCTGCATGACAAGCCAGTTGTGAGTTGGGTGACGGTTTAACAAGAATGGATTGACCACCTTTGAAATTAGTGGCGTTTTGACAAACGGATTTTAACATTTTCAAAGGTTGTTTGGGTTTGGAGTTCTCACCCACATCAAATGAACTAGAATGAAAGTCTAGTCCCTTAATGGGTTTCACCAAGCTACTAGCATCCTTAGTATTTGAATGTTGTGTTTGTGTTACTGTAGGTGTTTGAGGCTTAACTGACTTCCCTTTGTCAGTACCGTCACAGGTTTTACCTTCAGTGTTTATCACAGACACTGATGCAAGTGGTTTGGTGGAACTGATTTGCTTTACAGCAGGTGCCTTTGGTAAAACAGGTTTTCTTGGAATAAAACCTGAAGGAGGATCATCAGCATCTAAAAATACCTTCACATCTTTCTTAATATTTGGATCCAATACAAGTTTAGGCACGGTTGTCCTAAGGTCTAGTATAAGAGGTGAACTTTTGGTACTTGTATCCCATGAGTCAGATTCTTCTAAGAAAGACACACGTCTTTTCAACTTATTGATTTGACAGTTTTGATTTGCGAAAGTTTGACCAAACAACAGTTCTTTTTCATAAAAGAAGTCTTTTTCCATTGTGTTATTAACAAGTTGGATAACTAGTTGTTTTTGGAGATCCGCAAATTTGGTTTTAAAACATGAGCAAGAAAACTTTGCGTTCTCACATTGGTTCGACATACTTATCCTTTCGGCATTTGCCTCATGATAACTATGCTCCAATGATTTAATCTGGTTGTCTTTTTCAGAGAGAACCGTCTCAATGTTCTTTATCTTATGGCGATAGGCATCAAGTTCTACGGCTTTGGACCTGAGATGGAACATTTCTTTCTCTATACACACTAGGGCAGGAGGCTGAGTTGCGGAAACATCCAATGGTTGGATAACATCAGCATCCTCGGATGTATCAATTTCCCTAGAGTCATAGCTAAAGTTCAGATCGTCATAGTTAATAGGTGGCATTGCTACCTTAGGTGTCCTAGCTTTGATGCCTTCCCAGCTAGTGAAAGTGTTCTCTGGATTACTAGCAGGGGTAAAAATAGGACCATTTGCAACAGGACTGGAAGGGGGACTACTAGTTGAACTATTTGCAAGACTGGTGGTGAAAGACACAGCTTTTCCATCTATAATCTCAGTAAAAGTCATAGTCTGCATCACATAGTTGTCATTGTCTTGTCTTTTGACTGACCTAGGTTCAGGTTTGGAAGCACTCATATTGTCAAAATTGTATAGATGTGCAGGTGCTTTTTCAAGAATATTTTTCTCTGAATGTCCCAACCTAGGTTTGGCTTGATAAAAGGGATGTTGAGTGGTTTGCTTGGTAAGCAGACTCAAGGTATGTTCAGATTGTCTTCTCTTTAGATTATTTTCCTCAACCTCTTCTATTTTTACAAACAATTTTGTTCTTTCCTCAGAAAGAATGTGAAATTTGAGCTTGAGTTCTTCACGACTGTTTTCAATTTCGTCGTGAGATCTTTGAAGATCAAGGAGCTTGTTTTCGAGGATGGATTCTCTAATCCCAGACTCAAGCTCCACTCTATTAAAGTTCTCGGTGAGGTCCTCTAAACTACTTTTATACACAACACTCTCTATTCTGAATCTCGCGACAAGAGCTCTTTCCATTTGGAGTTGGCTCTCAAGTCTTAGAGTTTCAGACTTTGACAGTTCATCAGGTTTTGACAATAATGAACAAGAATTTACCTCAGCTTCTTCATCAGTTGAGTCATTTGGGGAACCGGATATGCAGGGTTCCTCAAAGTCAGCCATGAGGCAGTGTCCTTGCACGGTGGAAGGTCCTTCATCATCTGAGTCCTCTGGCTCCATGATCTAGTCTTCCTCATTAGCCAACAGCACCTTTCCAAGCTCTTTCTTCTTCATCATGGCAGCCTTCTTCTCAAAGTAGGCAGAGTCTTTGAGCTTTTTCTTGCAATCAGATGCATAGTGACCCGGGTCACCACAGTTGTAGCATGTGGGAACCCGAGCAGGATTTCTGTTTTGATTGGCTGCGGGTGGAGCTTCTAGAGCTGGTAGCTTGTTCTGTTGTGGTGGTTCAGTTCCACCGGTGTTGTTGTACTGACGACCTTCATCATTTGTCTTCTGGTTCTGGTTGTTATTGTTAGAACCAGATTGGTCGTTCCACCTTTGATTGTAACCACCTCCCTGATAACCTCTGTTTCCGTGGTAGTTGTTGGAGTTGTAATCCTGATCCCTTTGCTGTTGCTGGTTGTTGTTGTAGCCTTGTCTTCGATCTTGATAAGATCCTTGATGGTTGTACCTAGAACTATCACGTTGTTGATAGTTGTTTGTTCTCCCCTGATCATTCCTTTGACAAATGATCCAATTCGGGAAATTTATGAGTTCCGATTCGGGAAATCAATTGTTCCGAATCGGGACACTAATGTCCAATTCGGGAATTGATGAATCCCGACTCGGGAACTTGCTAAACAAGCAAGAACAGCCTCTAAAATCTGTCCAAAACTACCAAAACGATCACTCTGATACCAATTGTGAGTCCTTGATTATCTAAGGATGCGATAAATGGACCACTGCAAGCGATTACAAGAGATAGTAATGCTCAAACAGTAGTAATCAAGCGATATATGCACAAAATATGACGATTATAATAACACGATAACGCATATAGAGAAAGTTGTCAGTTACTTGATTATTAGAAAACGTTAACTAGCGACCCGTATTTATAGAGTCGAAGTTACGTAAAACACCCTTAGAGTCTATGACTCTTTTAAAAGGTGCACAAAAGATATTGTTCAAACTAACTATTACAAAATGTTCAAAATACACCCCTGACTTCTTTACAACCCATAAGTCATGGTCTAACAATTACGTTGTGTTTGGCAAAAATAAGCTAGCTTATAAGCTAATCCATCCAAACATGTACCAAAAGCTAGCTTTTTGAAACGCTACTTTGAGTAGTTTATGAGGAGCTTATTGTAGTTTTTTCCAATTATACCCCTATTAATATTAATTATTAAATTCAAAGATACCCTTTTAGGTCATTTTGCATACTCATAAGCTAGTTTTTGCCTAACATAATTTGTTCATAAGCTATCTTATCAGCTACTAGAAAGTTTATCAATCAACAGCTAGCTTATCAGCTACCAGCTAGCTTATAAGCTACGCTTGCCAAACATAGCCTTAATAAAGTGGTGGGAATTTTAAATTTTTGTTTTGTTTTCGTTTTCAATTTGAAAGAAAAAAAAGTGCGAATTGAATTTTTGGATTTGTTAGCTTATAATATTTATGTGCTTTCAAGTTTTAAAGTCTAAATATGTATGCATTTTTTTTCTTGAAATGGGTCAATGTAACATCCCGCCTACGTCAACAACAATATTGTCCGCTTTCCCCCATCGGCTCACGACTTTGTTTCTGGCAACCTGGTGAGGACTTCCCAGGAGGTCACCCATCCTGGTACTACCCCCACCCTAGCACGCTTAACTGCAGCGTTCCCAGAACCTGCCGTGCATTAGGCCCCAAAACGCATTGTTGTTAGGAAGGCCAAGATATTACTTATAACACCCAACATCACTCCTATCCACGGTCGATATGGGATATGCCTAAGGTGTTACAATCAACCGGTCAAACCGAAACCCGACCCGAATACCCCCCTCCCGCAAGAAAACTTGACACAGTTTTTTCTCGGTAGTAAAATGGGTCGACACGAAACATGACCCAAACCGAACACGAATGGAAGTGACACGAACCGAACCTGACACGAAATGGATTTGGGTCAAAAATGGGTCGACACGAAAGTAACACGAAAATGGCCAACCTGAAAGTAACACGACCCATTTAACCTGAACCTGATCTGAATTACCAGCCCTACCAAAAACCCCATTTACACAGACCTCCTCTCAAATTAATCGAATCTGCTCTCAAATTCGAAGGTTGAAGATGTTGTGCTACTGTGGTGCACAGACCATTGTTCGTACCTCGTGGACAAATGCAAACCCAGGTCGAAGATTGTGGAAGTGTTGGTGCTGTTGCACATTTCCACAATTGATCCTCAAACACTTTTCCCTTCCATTTTTTCTTCATGTTTTCATATATGTGTCGAACACGGAACCTGTGTTCTGCACATGGGAATACCCTTGCCAATGCTGGTATAATGGCCTTCAATCATAAAGGTAAACAAGTTAAAATTTTATTAACAGTATAAAATATGCATTTAATAATTGTTATTAAACTGCCATACCTTTTGCCTGTCACTAACAATAAACAAAGGTGAAATTGGAATTTGTTGTCAAATCTAGGTCATCACCTAAGCATTCCAAGAACCATGTACAAGAATTTGTTGTCTCAACTTCTACTATGGCATATGCTAAGGGGTATATACCTTGGTTTGGGTCAACCCCAACAGCTGTCAAGATCTGTCCGGGATAAGGTCCTTTCATGAAAGACCATCTAGACCTAACAAATTCTTTCCACATGCTTTGAATCCAGCCTTAAGTGCACCAATACAGACATATATGCGTTTGAATTGTCTTGTTGGTGAATTTGGGTTGTTCACTTCCTCTAGATCTAGTTTGACTGTGGTACCTGGGTTGCCCCTTTGAAGTTCCAAGACATAGTCTCTCAACTGTTCATACTGCTCAGCATAGTCCCCTCTTACCTTCTTTAATGCAATTGTCTTTGCTCTATAAGCTTTCATGTTGTGGACACGAAGCTCATATTTCTTAGCTAAGCCATCTGCCAAAGCCTTCATTGGTATATCAGGGTTGGGAACAATGGTTTCTTCAACTTGTTTAGAGAGATATGTAGCTGTACACTGCCTCACATGCCTTGATTGTAGACACTTGTGAGTGTCTTTGTAGGTCTTCACAGTCCAGGTCTTTTCTTTATTCTCTATGGACACAAGCAATACCCAAGGACATTTTGGGTCACTATTTGTATCACCATTAGGCCCACCAGGCCCACCTGGCCCATTAGCAGTTGTATCTCCCCCTTGAATAACCTTTCCTTTGCATATCAGTCTCATCCTTGTCTTGTCATTTTTTAAGAAACTAAGATCCCTTCTTGTCTTTACTGAATGCTTTGTAACTTCTTCTCTTATATCTGCCTTACTTCCAAACTGTTGACCAACATAAAAATAGGTTTGTTTCTGTTGATGATCCCTTTTCAACTTGTGCATTGCCTTTCTCCTACCTGTTTCATATTCAGATTCCTCACCACTCTCAAACTCATCCATGTCAATGGTTATATCATCAAAGTCAGACTCCTCATGTTCTGCATCATCAGTATGCACTTGTTCCTCAAACTGAACGTTGCCCTTACCCTTAACATGTCCAACATTGCTCATATTAACACCTCCAACATTGCTCATCTTAACACCTCCAACATTATCCTTGTTAACACCTCCAAGATTGTCTTTGTTAACACCTCCAAAAATGTCAAAGGCATCAATGTCAAAAGTTATACCATCAAAGAAATCATCTTGAATGTCAATATTGCCTTTGTTTTCCTCATTGAATCCATGATTAACATTCACTTTTGTAGTAGCCTCATTAGTAGACATTTGTGTATTGCTCGCACTGTGTTGGATGTTTTCTTCAATACCAACCTTTTTACTAAGATTTTCCTTTTCAATTGGTTCAGTTCATTCAAGGAGGAGATTTCTGTTACTAACTGTGGAAGTACCAACCTTAGATGAATTGACCAACTCCATATTCTATTGTAGAGAATTATCATCTAGGACCTCCTGAATCACAACTTTAGATTGACTACAAGACCTTTCATAAGTGTCCAACTTGGTCTTACTGATAACACCAAAATTATAGATGTTTTGGTTGAGCTTAATTGTATGACTTTACCCCATTTCTCACCCATTTATGATCACTTCACTCACCAAATGAGCTTATTATTGCTTATGTAGGAATTGGAGGCCGTGGAACGGAAAAGTACGAAAAAAGGCGAAAAAACGTGAAAATGCACAAGTTCAATCCAGTGGCTTCTTAGCGATCGCGAAATCCAAGATCTGGCGCCGCCAAGTTCGACAAAGATGAAGACCAGGGTTTGACCTAAGTGTTTGGCGCCGCGAAACCGCCGTCTGGCGATCGCGAAATGGCTTATGGACGCCTCTTTTAAATACCAGCCTCCTCCTTCAGTTCAGAATATGCAAGTAGAGATGAGGGAAACGATAGAGTAGAGAGTGAAAGTCTGAGTGGTGCTGATACGCTGCGGGGTTCGATCTTTGATCATCCGTCGTTGTACTGTCGGTATCATGTCTACTATCATGTTTTCTCTTTTCATTATGATTAGTGAGTAGTCTTTTAATAGTGGTACTTATTGTGGTCGATGAACCATTGTGGATGATGATTTTATACTTAATGTTTATTGGTTTGTTTTTGGTTAATTGAATGTGTGTTATGGTTCCGTTCTGATTCTTGTTGTTTGGTTATTTGAACTCATTGGTTGGGTGTATCTGTCTTGACCAAAGTAGATAGACTCCGATAGGATAATCAACCCACCTTAACCTACCCTTTGACCAAGAGAGTTGTGTTAAGTGGTTACTCAGACCGAGAGTGACCTGGAGGTAGAAAACCATACAATAGAATTAGGATCGGATGGCCGGTACTAGATTGTTTGACAAACGACCTAAGTATTGGAACTAGGAGGACCAAGACCTAGTTAATGACCACAATCACTACATGTTAGGGTGTCCTAGACTTAAATTCCTACAATAACCAAAACAACCAAACCTTTGGCCTGTTTAAATCATCCACTTGGGGATTCACTATACCATGATGAGTACTACTACTTTTCTTATGTAGTTCTTAATCAATCTCTTTTAAATCGCTTTCTTAGTCGTAATTAATTTAGTTGTCTTTTTAGTATTAAAACCGTTTTTCATAACCCCCCCCCAAAAAAAAAAGCTTTAGGTTAATTAAACTGATTTAGATTAATAATCTACGATAACTTGACCGTTCCCAGTGGTAGATACGATACCTGGACTTTCCTACACTATATTACTCACGGTCAGGTACGCTTGCCTGTATATGTGGTAAGACAGTGGCTAGGCATTAGAGGTTAAAACTTGTTCCGCTTTTTATATATAATAATTACCGCATCAAGTTTTTGGCGCCGCTGCCGGGGAACGGTAGTTGTTAGATTTTAGTCTTTATTAGTTTTGTTAATCGATCCATGTGAGGGATTCTTTCCCTTGCGAGTTTTTCGCTTTCTAGTTTAAATTAGTTATTTATATTTTTATTTTATCTCTTTGTTTCCCGCAAGTTGCCCGTAACCGTTTGTTGTGGTTTCAGTCACGGCAGACTTGTTAGAGCCATTTGAGGAGCCGGAGAGAGAATTCAGAAAAAGAAATAAAAAGAAGTCGAAAGCCAACAAAGTTCGCCCGAGAGCTTTGATTTTTGAGATGGGAGACGAAGCACCGATGTGGACCGCTAGGAGAGCCGCTCCAACTGTACCCACCAATCCGATCACGAAGCCGGACTTAAACAAGGAAATCCCGGGGAAGCTCCTTCACATGATCAAGGACCTTACCTTCGACGGGAAAAACGATAGCAACCCTATCGTTCATATGGAAAACTTCGTGGATATATGCGATCTGTTCAAAATGGAGGAAGGCCGAGATGATGCGATTCGCCTCCGAGTCTTTCCTCTCACACTTACCGGAGAAACTAGAGCCTGGTTGCGCTCGTTAGAGCCAAGTTTGATCACCACTTGGGAAGGACTTCGTTCAAAGTTCCTTTCTCGATTCTTTCCACCGTCTAAGATCGACAAGTTAAGAGCCGAGATCCGATCCTTCCAACAAGATGACGGGGAGACCATATCCGAAGCATGGGAACGTTTCAAGCACCTTCTAAATTCGTGCCTGAGTCACGGATTGAATAAGAGTGAACAAGTGCAAACTTTCTATAGTGGGCTTGCTTATTCTTCACGAGCTACATTGGATTCATCTACCGGAGGTGTCTTTATGTACAAAACGCCCACGGAAGGTTACAAACTTCTCGAGGACATGCTTATACACAACATAGATTGGAGGACGGACAAGCGTTTGCAAATCCCGAGGATGGTCGGAAAAATCTCAACCGACTTCGATCCATCCGATGAACTAGCCGCAATGAAAAACCAACAGGTAAAGTTTGAACGAAAAATCGAAGAACTAATTAAATCTGTTAATGCTTTGCAGGTTGGATGCGAGGAGTGCAATGGACCACACTTGACTAAGGATTGCCCGAATCGACCAATGATGACACCCGAGGAGGTGAACTATATCAACCGGGGCGATTACCAAGGGAGGTGGAACAACAATCGTAATTTCATCCCGAGACCTCCCGGTTTCTTTGCACCAAATCAACAAAACCAAAGACCGGATGGAGAGCCACGTGTTTCTATCGAGGACCGAATACTCCAATTCATGTATGCTCAAAAGAAGCTAAATGATGAGGTAAGTTCATACTTACGTAACCACCAAAGTACTATCCAGAATTTGGAATTTGTAACACCCCGCTAAAGCGGAAACGCGAGGTGCGACAGTCTAGATTTCATAGCGATAGGAGATAAATAACACCAATCATCCATTGCGAAATATATAAAGTTTACAATGTATTACGACCAACCATAATTTATAAGTTTACAACATAACCAATTAAACAAAATCTTGATTGGTGACTACGATCGCTCAAAATTAAGCTTTATCCTACACCTACTGATTTCCTGAAAAGCATGTTAAATCAAGTGTCAACTACGAGAGTTGGTGAGTTCACAGGTTTTTCATATACACAAAATTTATTTGGATGCAGCAAATTTTCAGTGAAACTTTTATTCACACAACTTTTGTAAACAATTTGTAATGAACCTTTCTGTCCACTACCGTTACTAGTTTTATCATTAGTGAACGTTTTTGCTCACTCCATATCAAAACTTAGTAACAAAACGTGAGTAAATTCCCGGGTTAACGTTATTCACATGATATTTATTCTTTGAGTCTCTACTAATCCTGAAATTATGACATGCTACGCCCCTATTCTACCTCAGCGGTGGGACTAAATCCCACATGTGTAGAACTTTTATTCAATACAGTGCACCTATTCCTCGTCAGTATAAGGTGGGTATGTCAACCAAATAGCGCTATCCACTAGTATTATAGGCCCATTGTTATGAGTTAATAGTAGTTACCGGGGACTTCAAATTTTTCTTTTAGACTCACTATATCATGCCTCATAACATTGCAAATTTAGCTCACAACGCATTTTATTTCACAACATAATTCACAATTATTCATTAAGCATGCTTTTCACCCCAAAACACGTAAAAACGGTAAAAAGAGGGGCAGCGAATACTCACCTTGAGTAGCTTTTGCGTTTAAGACGATCGGTAGTGCGTGAATAATCCCGACTCCAAATCTACTTATGCCCTATAACATACGTAATTGATGTAAGTCTTAATTTAACGGTCCATATCTAGTCAAGTCATTACCGATATCCTATTATAATGCATTCACTTAATTTATTAAGTTCAATCTTAGTATAAAATAGCTTTTAGTTACTTTATATCATTATCCAAACATATGGGAAGTCTTGAAATTCACAATTCAATCTTTTGAAAAGAAATCAGATTCTGGCAGATTCACTATAATGCAAAAATGTTATCATTAAGCTTGGGTCCAAAAGGAGATAAGTTATCAAATTTTTATCTACTGATATTGGGGGTGTCAACAACATTCCCACCAAATTTCATGATTTTTAAAGATGTTATGAACTCTCATCTGATGGTACCCGGATCGAAGATTGATCTTGGAGAAGTAAGTCGCTCCTTGCAATTGATCGAACAGATCATCGATGAGTGGGAGAGGGTAACGATTCTTGATAGTGATCTTGTTCAGCTCCCTGTAATCGATGCACATGCGAAAAGATCCATCCTTCTTTTTGACGAATAAAACGGGGGCTCCCCAAGGTGAAGAGCTGGGTCGGATGAATCCATTATCTAACAGCTCTTGAAGTTGATTTGACAGCTCCTGCATCTCGGACGGTGCTAGACGATATGGTGACTTTGCTATGGGGGCCGCTCCTGGAACTAAGTCAATGTGAAACTCTACCTGCCTTTGTGGAGGTAATCCGGGTAGCTCTTCCGGGAATACTTCGGGAAATTCTCGCACAACTGGAATATCCTGGATTTGCTTCTCCTTTGCCTTCTTATCTACAACGTGCGCCATAAATGCTACGTATTCCTTTCGTAGATGACTTCGCATTTTCATATATGACACTATCTTGATGTCTCTCCTTGGCTTTTCTCCATGTACTTCGAGTACACCTCCATCGGGTAGTGCTAACATAACAATCTTCTCAGCACAACATATCGTCGCTCGGTGGTTAGACATCCAATCCATACCAACGATTATGTCAAAACTCCCTATCTTGATCGGGATTAAATCTATACTAAAATCCTTTCCTGCTAAGCCTAGAGTGCATTTCTTGACTACCTTGCTAGCCTTAACTAACTCCCCGTTAGAATATTCAATTATATGCTCCTCTTTCAAATTCTGTGATTTCTTTTTTATCTTAGGCCTGAATTCTAACGACACATAACTCCTATCTGCTCCAGAATCAAAAAGCACAGTAGCAGGATAATTGTTGAGAAGAAACGTACCTGTGACCACATCAGGATTTTGTTTTGCTTCTTCCGCTCCAATCACAAACGCTCTTCCTCGAGCTAATCCTCCACGATTTCCTTGGTTTGCTGGCTGTGCCGGGTTCGCGTATGGCCTTTGATTCACTTTGGGACAAGCACTCCGGTAGTGATTTGGGCTTCCACACTCATAACAGGTTCGCCTTCTACAGTCTTTGTCAACATGGCCTCCCTTGCCGCACCTGAGGCATATAATGCATCTTCCGGTATGGTGATTCCCGCACTTGCCACACTTCGGGTATGTCCCTTTCTCCTTTTCTGCCACCTGAGTCTGAATTCCGTAGTTTCTGGTCACTCTTCTGTCCTTGCCTGACCTTCCTTTGAACTGCGGTTTGGTAGATTCCTCCATCTTCCTCTTTCCCTTAGCCTTGTCGTTGGAAAACGTTCCTAGTCGGATAGCGTTGTTGGTGAGTCTGGTTGCCAGGTTTACTGCTTCCTGTAAGGTCTTAGGATCAGCTGCTGTCATGTTTCCTCTGATTTCGGGGGAAAGTCCCCAAACATACCTATCAACCCGGTTCTGCTCCGGTGTTACCAGATGTGGTACCAATTTGGCCAACTCGTGGAATCGAGTGGTGTAAGAGCTGATGTCGTTCCCCTTCATTTCATGATGCCACAGCTCGGCTTCTAACTTTTGGATCTCACTCCTCGGGCAGAATTCTTCCTTAAGCATCTTTTTGAAATCTTCCCAAGATATTTGGCCGGTTGCATCACGTCTGCGGGTTTGAACTTGAGTGTTCCACCATGTTAAAGCTCGTCCTTGTAACAAGCAGGCAGCGTATTGTACCTTGTTTCCCTCCGTACATTTGCTGATGTGAAGGACGGATTCCATACCTTCTATCCAGGTTAGGAGTCCAACTGCTCCTTCAGTCCCGTGGAATTCCTTAGGATTGCAGCTTCGAAAGGATTTGTATGTACAATCCCTTTCTCTCGTTCCCTGGTTATTGTTTTGATTAGCGTTCAGTCCAGCAGCGACTTGGCTAACTATGTTGGGCAGCGAAGCCATTACTTGCTCCGACATGAGTCTTGCCAGATTCGGATCCTCTCTTCTTGGAGGCATGTTTCTAAAACAATACCATATTAATCGTTTTAGTGACATCTTATGTAATCTAAGTGTAGTTACGCTTCTACTTACTTCTCACAATTCAAATGCCATACTATTCTATGCTATCGAATTAACATAGTACTTTAGAAATTTCAAACAAAATACAATAAGCATGCATTCTTTGACAATGAGAGTAAATAACCATAGCATTTGTATTTCGAATCAACCATAGCATAAATTTGGGTTTATATATAACCATCCAAAAGAAATAACCCAAAATATCATAATAGTTTTACAATCATCCAAAAGAAAATCATAAATTGTTCAAGGACTAGGCATCATGCCCCAAAAAGACAATTCTAAAAAGTTCCATCACCAAAAGTCTACCAAAAGATCCCATCCCCCCTAAAGTCTAGCCTCCCAAACAGCCCAGGCCATCAGGATCACCGCCAGAGCAATCATCATGTACACAATGGTGTACAAGTGACTGAACAAGGCCATCATGTGGCTAAGGAGAGATACAACCCTGGTCAGCTGCTGACTATCAGCTCCGGCCACATCGATGAGAGAATCGATCATGTGCTCGTGGTGATCAATCATATGCTCGTGAATACTCTGGCCTCGGGCTAAACGTGCAACCTCCTGGCGCTCGGTTGGGGTCATTCCTCTCAGGCACAAGACAGGGCTCGAGCTACCGGTGGGTGTCTAGGAATTGGGGCTATCGGTGGTGGTCGGGCGACGGGCGGTGGTCGTGGAACTCGAGCTATCGGTGATGATGGTCGGTAGGGCGGTAGGGATGCCGACGACGAAGATGACGACGATGACGATGATCCACCCTGGCCCCTGACTCGAGATGGTCCTGCCCCATCCCCAGTTGGGATGCGGAAGGTCATCTGAGTAGGCATGGGCACGCTCTTCTAAGCGGTGGTACGAACCCTTAGTCCAGTTCGGGTCACAGGGACGGGTCGAGCGGGAACCCGGTGGGAGTCAGCGTCACTGTCACTATAAGGGTCGCGCTCCTGGACAGCGGTATGGGATCGGGGAGCACCATTCTCACTCATAGGGTGCTCAGGGGATCTGTGGGACTGGTACTCGGATGGGTCAGTCTCCTGAGACATGTTAGCTGCGATAAAAGAATTTAGTCAATACATGGAAATCACTTCTGAAAATTTTGTACATGTCATATGCAAACTCACACAATTTACGTTTTTCAGGAAATTTCTAGAAAGTTTCAACTTTTATTCTCTAACAGTATGATTAGTTCATAAGTCTTATCCTACTTATATCATGGCTAGGCATAGGTGATCAGGCTCCGCCTATCTATGATATATCAGAATAGCACCTATCCTAATCATATTAGTGTTTAGATTCTCCTATACTTCGAAATCTATAATTGAAAGTTCTAACTTATCTTAGAAAAAGGTTGGTTATAGTACTTGGTTTTTATGAAAAACCGATGTTCTCTATAACCTATGTCTCTGATACCAAATCTGTAACACCCCGCTAAAGCGGAAACGCGAGGTGCGACAGTCTAGATTTCATAGCGATAGAAGATAAATAACACCAATCATCCATTGCGAAATATATAAAGTTTACAATGTATTACAACCAACCATAATTTATAAGTTTACAACATAACCAATTAAACAAAATCTTGATTGGTGACTACGATCGCTCAAAATTAAGCTTTATCCTACACCTTCTGATTTCCTGAAAAGCATGTTAAATCAACTATCAACTACGAGAGTTGGTGAGTTCACAGGTTTTTCATATGCACAAAATTTATTTGGATGCAGCAAATTTTCAGTGAAACTTTTATTCGCACAACTTTTGTAAACAATTTGTAATGAACCTTTCTGTCCACTACCGTTACTAGTTTTATCATTAGTGAACGTTTTTGCTCACTCCATATCAAAACTTAGTAACAAAACGTGAGTAAATTCCCGGGTTAACGTTATTCACATGATATTTATTCTTTGAGTCTCTACTAATCCTGAAATTATGACATGCTACGCCCCTATTCTACCTCAGCGGTGGGACTAAATCCCACATGTGTAGAACTTTTATTCAATACAGTGCACCTATTCCTCGTCAGTATAAGGTGGGTATGTCAACCAAATAGCGCTATCCACTAGTATTATAGGCCCATTGTTATGAGTTAATAGTAGTTACCGGGGACTTCAACTTTTTCTTTTAGACTCACTATATCATGCCTCATAACATTGCAAATTTAGCTCACAACGCATTTTATTTCACAACATAATTCACAATTATTCATTAAGCATGCTTTTCACCCCAAAACACGTAAAAACGGTAAAACAGGGGCTGCGAATACTCACCTTGAGTAGCTTTTGCGTTTAAGACGACCGGTAGTGCATGAATAATCCCGACTCCAAATCTACTTATGCCCTATAACATACGTAATTGACGTAAGTCTTAATTTAACGGTCCATATCTAGTCAAGTCATTACCGATATCCTATTATAATGCCTTCACTTAATTTATTAAGTTCAATCGTAGTATAAAATAGCTTTTAGTTACTTTATATCATTATCCAAACATATGGGAAGTCTTGAAATTCACAATTCAATCTTTTGAAAAGAAATCAGATTCTGGCAGATTCACTATAATGCAAAAATGTTATCATTAAGCTTGGGTCCAAAAGGAGATAAGTTATCAAATTTTTATCTACTGATATTGGGGGTGTCAACAACATTCCCACCAAATTTCATGATTTTTAAAGATGTTTAACATATTTTAAAAATTCTTGCAAAATCAGTATGCAATAATCATTTTTGGAAATACGTGTCAGTGATGTTTGTACCATAGAGAATTCATTTCTACTCCAAAATTCTAATTTCAAAAGGGATATTCAGGCTAACACAAATATCTAACAAATGAAACAAGTTTCACACGATTTTGATGATTTTTGAATGAGATATGACCTCTTGAATCCATGCGTGTGAATCTGCCGTCTTTGGACAGATTGCACCACGAATTTCTTTTCATTGGTTGAGCACTCAAAAATCCACCAAATCATGTGATATCAGATTCTTTGGAAAGCTAACTCACTGAACTTGAACTTAGACTCAAAAATCATGCATTTTGGATAAGCTATCATGGAGATATTCATGCAACAAGTCCACATAAATTCTGACCAGTAACTCTTTGCACACTAAACTTTTTTGTAATAGTTGAAGGTTTAAAACTTGGAATTTTTGAATGATTCCAGTGGGGTTTGAACCCTAACCCATAAAATATCAAACCATAAAACTTTTAGAGAAAAATGAGTCCATAAACACCCTTTTTGGGTCGTCCAAACACCATGCAACATTCTGTCAGCATCATTTCAGAATCAAAACTCAATATTGTCACCAAAAACACTTAGAATCTTTAAGATTTGGGGGTTTATTTGATACTAAACTAAAAACCCCTAACTTATAACAAAGAAATAAAAGAGATATTCTTGAATACCATCCAAATACATGCATGAAATAATAGATATTTCCAGCCCCTTAGGAGCATCAAAACACCCAAATTTTGTGGTTTTTCATTCCAATCTTGTGTTCATAAGGGAAAATCATAGGGTTTCACCATCCTTTAAATGTTCTTGAACATTTCTATGGTTCATCCTCATTTCCAAACACTAAGATTATCATTTAACCAAGATAGAAGAGTTTAGAGCATCAAAGATGCAAGAAAACACCAAAAAGACTAAAAATCGAAGCTACAAAACACATTTCTTCCTTACCTTGAAGATGCAAACCCTTAGAACTTTGTAATTCTTGCTCAAACCTTCAAAAAATCAGATTTTGGATGAGGAGTTGGCTGGAAATTTTGAGAGAAAAAGAGGGAAGAAGAGAGAAAATGGAAGAAGAATTTTGAAAATGAAAATGATAAATGAAATTGGGAAGAGGTGGTGATGATTAAGAGTCTTGGAAAAGCAAAGAGAGAGAGATATGGGGGGGGGGGGGTGGCCGGCCAAGGTGGGTCCCACCCCATCCCTTGGTTTCTTTCATTTTTTTTATTGTAATCCTAATACTGTTTATTCAAACGCAGTGTCGGCTTTTCAGTGATTTTTGGTAAAAACCGACTTTTTCGAAGGTGAATTTAGAATATTTGGAACAGTTTACTTTTATTTTTAATAAGATATCATATTTTATACAAATTGACTTAAAATTTGGCATTATAAGGTTTTCGGGTGACTCTGGGCCGGTACGGGCTTTTTCGGGCTGTTTTCGGGACTTTTAGGTTTTTGCCTAAATTTTTCACGCAAACTAACCTAGATTCTTCTAACAACTTAAATGTCTGAATTTTTACCTACGGAAATGCTACTGAGTGATTTAACGAGTAGCTAACCTGAAGGCCAAAAATTGTCGGTTGTCACAGAATTGCAGGTTGGACGTGTTTCGCAAATGCTAAGTGAAAGGACTCAAGGGGAGTTGCCAACTCAAACCCAAGTCAACCCGAAGGTGGAGAATGCGAAACCGATGCTTATGATGACCGGAGAACCATCAAAGAAGAAGTGGACGGATATTTACACGAAGAAGTATGTGGAGAGCGATAGTGGTAGTGAACCCGATTATGCCACGGATTACGACTCGGAGGGGTTCACCATTTCGTTTGAACATCTAGGACTTAAAGGACCCGTTGCTTCAACTGATGATGAGGAGGAAGATGGAAAGCAAGGCGGATACGCGGAGTTCGTGATACCGAAGAAAGAGGATAAAGGCAAGGAGAAAGAGAAGGAGAAGGCGGCGGAAGATGAGCTCACCTACATTGCACCTATCAAGCATGATACGGGGAGTTACAACTTACCTATTTCTTGTCATAAATTTAATGGTCCTGCTTTGGTAGATTCAGGTGCCGCACTTAACATGATGCATGTTGGTTATTGCAGAAAAATGGGAGTGAAAGATCATTCCAACAGACTATCAATACCGAGGAGTGAATGGATACATGACAAAGCCGTTAGGAATAGCGGAAGGAGTCCCAATTCGCATTGGCAACTTTGTTTACTTTACGGACTTCGTCATAACTAATCTTCCACGGAACACGGAGATCCCGATAATCCTCGGGAGATCTTTCTTGCACACCGCTCAAGTGAATACCGATATGCGAAACCAAGTGACGAGCTTAGGGTATGGAGAAAATCGGATTTACTTTGATCCTAACGGAGAGCCGATCACACATCTTGATGAACCGTATGAAGATCCTTCTCTGGCCTACAAGAAGAGCATGAACCACCCGTTACTCCCTCATGAACGTGGAAAGAAGACGGAAGATTATCTGAACCCAATACGTCAAAAGGAGCAAACAACCAATGGGTCGGGAACCTCCAAGAAGTACAGAAAGAAGAAGGGCTAGTCATCCCGACGTGCCAAGAAATGAGCCGAAAAAGGGGTCGAGCTCTAGACCCATTAAAAAACGAAGCGCTTCTCGGGAGGCAACCCGAGCATTTTTCTTTCTTTTTGCATTTTTAGGTTTTTCGTGTGTGTTTTCGTTAATCTTTTTGTTTGATATTGCTTAGGTAACCATATGGAGGGAATAAGAACCAAAATCGAGCAAATCCGACGTGCGATGGAATTTTTGAAAAGTTGGAAACAGAAGGCATTTCGCGATCGCCAGTTTCCAAATCTGGCGACGCGAGGTTGGTCAGGCTTGATACAAGTAAAAATTTTCGAATCTCGCGACGCGAGGGGGCCGTTTCGCGACGCGAAGCTTTTAAAAACTAGGGTTATTTTTCGAGAAACCGCCTGTTTGGTGACGCGAAAATACTAATTTGGCGACGCCAAACTAGTGCAGACGGGTTTTTAACCCTCTTTTGCTCATTTTTTCCAAATACACAACCCTAATTTCTTTTAGGCGCCGCGAACCCCTCTCACGTCTTTGCGAAATCCGACCTTCTTGAGCTTCAATTTCATCATTCACCATGAACAAGGTATGTTTCCTAACTTTAATTCCTTGAGATTAGCTTGATTTGGAGGGTTTGGATCTTGTTTTGACCATCAATGGTGTGTTTATGCTTGTATGGATTTGATATTGTTCTTGAAACACCATTGATTGTTTAATGCTTATGAGTTGATGCATGCCCTATATTGTGATTGAAATTTTACTCTAGCATGCTTTTTGATTGTTTAATCTAGTGATTGTGCTTTGATGATAAGTGTGGGGATTTTGATGACATCAAAATCCCCATTATTGTTTTAGAAAGCTAGATTAGTTGTAATTGAAGTTGGACTAAAAGTTCAAGTGTGGGGATGTTCCACATCCCCTTTGATCTTGGTTTTTCATGTATACATTTGCTAGTTGAACTTATTAGTCGTGGAAGTTTTGTCTCGTTAAATTCGATATGAATACACCTTGTCTTGTGTTTATTGCTCAAATGTGTCTAAGACAATGGTATGTGGATTTTGTAGAGACAAAGAACCCGCTCGTCAACTTTCACCGCAACCAACTTCCGTGCACCGGATGGGAGTCACACTTTCACCTATTTTATGAATGACCCAACTTTGAACGCTCCGAAACGGGAGGAATACCGGGATACTGTTAACCGGCTTCTCACCCGTCAGGTTTTGATACCGAGGATAGTCGATTGGGACCTTCTTCGATCAATGAGTGTCGAAAACAACATCAAGGCGATACTCGAGAAGCATGCCTACGACGAGGATAGCACCGAGTATTATATTTGCCATGCATGGGAGCGAGTCTTCGACATTTCCAAGACCCTCTATCGCTTGAGTTCGTGGCCACGTTCTGTTTCGATGCAATCAAGGCCCTTGAGGAGTTTCATCAGTCGTGCATGACATTCCGACTTGGTGGAGTGTGGAGATCGCTATCTTTGGTCGACTTTGCTGTTTCTTTGGGGATATATACCCAAGAGGAGGTTGAGGCTCCCGGATTCGTGAGTACATGTGGGCGACTTCAAAAAGGCCGGATGGTTTCGATCCTCAGTTGGCTTGGGCGATTCTTGGTGAAGGTGAATATGGTGGTAATCTCAAGGTGCAAGGCTTTCTTACTTCGTCAGACCGACTTCTACACCGCATGCTTATTCATGCGGTGAATGCTCGTTCCTCGAGTGAGGAAAAAGTTTTTGTGTACGATCTTTGGCTTCTTGAGCAGCTTTCTACGGAGGACAAGCATCCGAATGCTCCGTATCTCATCGTCGTTCAACTCGCTAAGGTGAGTGGTTATCGAGAGGGTAGCCGAATGGTTGGTGGCCAGTACGTGACGCTCTTGGCCAAGCACTTCGGTATTTTAACCGAAGGTGCCATTGCCTCGATGACTGTTCTTGGCGAGATGGGGTTGATTGACATGGACCAACTCCGAGGTATGGGGATAGCGGCAGTGGAGCATATGATTTGTCGGGACCAGAACGTGTGGATTCGTGATCCTCGAGCTGTTGGGACGAGGAGTCAAGCAAGGAGAGCACCGAGAGGCACGCATGAGACCGGTGGAACAAGTGGGACGACTGCGGGAGAGCAACCGGCAGAATGGACAGCATATTCAGGTTACCAAGACTTGAGTAACCGACTCTCGGAGATGTCGTTATCTTATGGCCGCCATCATCAGCATATGGAGTACAACACCACGGAGGCTCTTCACCAAGCCAACTGGCAAAGTGGAGTGATGAACCAGATGGCCTCCCATTTCGGTATTCAACCGAATACCGCGTACGCTCCATCATCTTTTTGGCCATACTCCGAGGATGCACCGCCCGGTTACCCGACATTTGAGGATTGGCAAAACCAACCTCGTGGCCCTTATTAATCTCTCTCTTTTAATCTCTCATTCGATATGGTTGTTTAAGACAATTTTATTTTGCTTTGTTTGTGTTTGGTTTGTTTGGACAACTTTTTATTTTTGTTGGTTTGTTTAGGATTTTAAGTACTATTTAATTGATTTAGTTTGGTTTATTTTATTAGTTCGTTTTTACTTTTTCTTTTTCTTTTTGGTAGTAGATACAGTGACCTATGATCTATGATCGAGCACGATACTTGGAACACTCTCTCAGATCAGAACAGATTTCGTCACATAACCCGGGAAGTTTCTCTTTTTCCCAATTACTCCATAATTGTTTTGATTGTTGCATTGAGGACACTGCAAATTTTAAGTGTGGGGAGGGGGTTATGTAGACTTATCTGTTTAAATGGGTTCACTTTTTGCTTTATGGATTGTCGTTTTTCAAAATTTTTGAAAGCTTTGAGATTTGACCCCATTTTTTTTCGAAATCTGAGATTGTTTTTGAGGCTGAGTTGCTTGCATAGGAGAACACTGAATAGGGTTAGTTGAGTAAAAGGATGCCTTGGAATACTGATTACCATGAGTGCCTTACCCAATTCCTTTGAGAGATTGAGCCTTAATTGTTATTTATTTCGTGAGGAATACCGACTTTGACCCAAGGTAGAACTTGTCATTTGAATGCTTGTCGAGACCACATAAGAGAAGTATTTATCACCATTGTACTGATAGAGGCCTTCGTTTCTAACCCTTTTAGCCTTCGTCAGATAACCTCGTCATAAGGTTATTTGATTTGCCTAGCCTTTGATCAAAAAGTACTCATCATTAGTACTTCATCCCTTGTAACCATTTTGAGCCTTAGCCTTTTCATTTCTTTACCCACTATACACTTTATCCTTTAGCCTAATTTTTATTTATCTTTTGGCCGTAGCTCAAAGTTGAGAACGTTTCATGTTTTTGGTCCGTTTTATGAATCTGACAAATAGAGAAAGGGATTATGAAAAAGAAAGAGAGCAAAAGAGTAAAAAGCAACATAGTTGCTACTCAAAAGAAAAAAAAATACAGAGAGCTTGAGAAGAAAAGAAAGAAAAATAGAAAACGACTCATTCAAAAAGAAAAATCAAAAGAGTCAATGTGCTTAAAAGAAAATAAATATCGAAGCCACAAATAAGCAATATGCTTATGCCGATATACAAGTGATAGAGATAGAAATCCCGAGCTCTAAAAATCTCAAAGTCGGATGAGTAATTTGGGTCTTGAACTGATTGGTTTTCAGGTTTTTGTTGCAACCCTTAGTCACTTATATATCCTTTATCTTACCCTTAACCCTTAGCCTAATGTTACAACCCTAAAGTCCTCTTGACGGTTGACAACTTCTCAGTAGTGGAGATTAGATTTGGTGACAAGCTTATGCATGCGGGAATTAGTCGAGTATTGGTGTGATCACTTACATATACACTTTTACCCCCGAGAGATACACTTTATATGATTATTCATACTATGTGGAGGTAAAAGGTTGATCTTGATATCCAATTGCTTAATGAGTCTTGTTTGTGTGTTCGATTGTGTGAGTATTTTTTGTTCTCTTGGATGATCTTGGGTGGAGATAATTTTGGAGTTATCTTTCTTATCTTTCAGTCTTTTGATTGAGGACAATCAAAGCTTAAGTGTGGGGATTTTGATAACACCAAAATTATACATGTTTTGGTTGAGCTTAATTGTATGACTTTACCCCATTTCTCACCCGTTTATGATTATTTCACTCACCAAATGAGCTTATTATTGCTTATGTAGGAATTAGAGGCCGTGGAACGGAAAAGTACGAAAAAAGGCGAGAAAACGTGAAAAATGTACAAGTTCAATCCAGTGGCTTCTTAGCGATCGCGAAATCCAAGATCTGGCGCCGCCAAGTTCGACAAAGATGAAGACCAGGGTTTGACCTAAGTGTTTGGCACCGCGAAATCGCCGTCTGGCGATCGCGAAATGGCTTCTGGACGCCTCTTTTAAATACCAGCCTTCTCCTTCAGTTCAGAATATGCAAGTAGAGACGAGGGAAACGATAGAGTAGAGAGTGAAAGTCTGAGTGGTGCCGATACGCTGCGGGGTTCGATCTTTGATCATCCGTCGTTGTACTGTCGGTATCATGTCTACTATCATGTTTTCTGTTTTCATTATGATTAGTGAGTAGTCTTTTAATAGTGGTACTTATTGTGGTCGATGAACCATTGTGGATGATGATTTTATACTTAATGTTTATTGGTTTGTTTTTGGTTAATTGAATGTGTGTTATGGTTCCGTTCTGATTCCTGTTGTTTGGTTATTTGAACTCATTGGTTGGGTGTATCTGTCTTGACCAAAGTAGATAGAGTCCGATAGGATAATCAACCTACCTTAACCTACCCTTTGACCAAGAGAGTTGTGTTTAGTGGTTACTCAGACCGAGAGTGACCTGGAGGTAGAAAACCATACAATAGAATTAGGATCGGATGGCCGGTACTAGATTGTCTGACAAACGACCTAAGTATTGGAACTAGGAGGACCAAGACCTAGTTAATAACCATAATCACTACATGTTAGGGTGTCCTAGACTTAAATTCCTACAATAACCAAAACAACCAAACCTTTGGCCTGTTTAAATCATCCACTTGGGGATTCACTATACCATGATGAGTATTACCACTTTTCTTATATAGTTCTTAATCAATCTCTTTTAATACGCTTTCTTAGTCGTAATTAATTTAGTTGTCTTTTTAGTATTAAAACCCTTTTTCATAAACCCCCCCCCCAAAAAAAAAAGCTTTAGGTTAATTAAACTGATTTAGATTAATAATCTACGATAACTTGACCGTTCCCAGTGGTAGATACGATACCTGGACTTTCCTACACTATATTACTCACGATCAGGTACGCTTGCCTGTATATGTGGTAAGACAGTGGCTAGGCATTAGAGGTTAAAACTTGTTCCGCTTTTTATATATAATAATTACCGCATCACTTACCATGTTCAATATATACATCTATTATTTTAAACTTATCTGCATACTTCATTAAATTCAGAATATCAAGATCACTGCCCAAAGCTTGAAGCCCAAAGTCTAGGTCAGATTCTGGTATCATAAAGTGATAATACATTATCTGCTCAGAATCATAACCTAGCTCTATCATTATTGAATTAATTTCATGAACACTAAGTTCATCAACATAGTTAACCTTACCAGTGACATACTCCCTTCCTGGACTTCTAGTAAATACACCACCATGATGAACCTTAAATGATATTAATCCTGGGTATTGCACTGTAATATCAAAAAAAAATTAGCAAAAATAGAGCATAATCTTCGTAAACAGATCAAAATCAAAGAAGACAAAAATTGTACCATAATCTTCGTAAGGATCAATAGGAAATTCTGATGGCCGAATCGACCACATGTTGTCTAGATGATGAAGGTTTTACTTGATGATGAAGGTCTGTGTAAATGGGGTTTTTGGTTTGAGGTTGAAGAAGGGTATATGGTGCGTATAAGGGTTAAAGAGAGGGAAAAGGGAAAGAGATTAAAATAGAGATGGACAAAAATGCCCTCATGTGCATCGCATGTGACTTGAGTTAACGGCGAGAAATAGACGGCCGTCGGCCTCAAGGACCAAATCCGTAAGCATCTTCATACCATAGGGACCATCCGTGTAGAAATGAAGCTAAAGGACCAAATCCCTAATTTTCGTCAAACCTTAAGGACCAAATCCATAATTTACTCTAAGATTAAACATAAACCTTAATCCACCATAACAAGGACATTTAGGTCTCGTTGTCCATGTGAGATTTGGTGGCATTTTTCTTTGGGGCAATGATATTTTGGATTTTCACCGGTTAACCAGATGTACGAAAATGCGGTATCTTTTCAGAAGTTACTAAAATGTTATTTTGGGGATATATGAGTGGGTGACAACACTCGTTGCTATTATCTCACGTCTTTAACATTTCATTTAAGAGTATGCCTAATAATTAACTAGTAATAATCCAAGCCCAAACCCGCCATAGTAGGAGGACATGCGATCGCGAAATGGCTTCTGGACGCCTCTTTTAAATACCAGCCTTCTCCTTCAGTTCAGAATATGCAAGTAGAGACGAGGGAAACGATAGAGTAGAGAGTGAAAGTCTGAGTGGTGCCGATACGCTGCGGGGTTCGATCTTTGATCATCCGTCGTTGTACTGTCGGTATCATGTCTACTATCATGTTTTCTGTTTTCATTATGATTAGTGAGTAGTCTTTTAATAGTGGTACTTATTGTGGTCGATGAACCATTGTGGATGATGATTTTATACTTAATGTTTATTGGTTTGTTTTTGGTTAATTGAATGTGTGTTATGGTTCCGTTCTGATTCCTGTTGTTTGGTTATTTGAACTCATTGGTTGGGTGTATCTGTCTTGACCAAAGTAGATAGAGTCCGATAGGATAATCAACCTACCTTAACCTACCCTTTGACCAAGAGAGTTGTGTTTAGTGGTTACTCAGACCGAGAGTGACCTGGAGGTAGAAAACCATACAATAGAATTAGGATCGGATGGCCGGTACTAGATTGTCTGACAAACGACCTAAGTATTGGAACTAGGAGGACCAAGACCTAGTTAATAACCATAATCACTACATGTTAGGGTGTCCTAGACTTAAATTCCTACAATAACCAAAACAACCAAACCTTTGGCCTGTTTAAATCATCCACTTGGGGATTCACTATACCATGATGAGTATTACCACTTTTCTTATATAGTTCTTAATCAATCTCTTTTAATACGCTTTCTTAGTCGTAATTAATTTAGTTGTCTTTTTAGTATTAAAACCCTTTTTCATAAACCCCCCCCCAAAAAAAAAGCTTTAGGTTAATTAAACTGATTTAGATTAATAATCTACGATAACTTGACCGTTCCCAGTGGTAGATACGATACCTGGACTTTCCTACACTATATTACTCACGATCAGGTACGCTTGCCTGTATATGTGGTAAGACAGTGGCTAGGCATTAGAGGTTAAAACTTGTTCCGCTTTTTATATATAATAATTACCGCATCACTTACCATGTTCAATATATACATCTATTATTTTAAACTTATCTGCATACTTCATTAAATTCAGAATATCAAGATCACTGCCCAAAGCTTGAAGCCCAAAGTCTAGGTCAGATTCTGGTATCATAAAGTGATAATACATTATCTGCTCAGAATCATAACCTAGCTCTATCATTATTGAATTAATTTCATGAACACTAAGTTCATCAACATAGTTAACCTTACCAGTGACATACTCCCTTCCTGGACTTCTAGTAAATACACCACCATGATGAACCTTAAATGATATTAATCCTGGGTATTGCACTGTAATATCAAAAAAAAAATTAGCAAAAATAGAGCATAATCTTCGTAAACAGATCAAAATCAAAGAAGACAAAAATTGTACCATAATCTTCGTAAGGATCAATAGGAAGTTCTGATGGCCGAATCAACCACATGTTGTCTAGATGATGAAGGTTTTACTTGATGATGAAGGTCTGTGTAAATGGGGTTTTTGGTTTGAGGTTGAAGAAGGGTATATGGTGCGTATAAGGGTTAAAGAGAGGGAAAGGGGAAAGAGATTAAAATAGAGATGGACAAAAATGCCCTCATGTGCATCGCATGTGACTTGAGTTAACGGCGAGAAATAGACGGCCGTCGGCCTCAAGGACCAAATCCGTAAGCATCTTCATACCATAGGGACCATCCGTGTAGAAATGAAGTTAAAGGACCAAATCCCTAATTTTCGTCAAACCTTAAGGACCAAATCCATGATTTACTCTAAGATTAAACATAAACCTTAATCCACCATAACAAGGACATTTAGGTCTCGTTGTCCATGTGAGATTTGGTGGCATTTTTCTTTGGGGCAATGATATTTTGGATTTTCACCGGTTAACCAGATGTACGAAAATGCGGTATCTTTTCAGAAGTTACTAAAATGTTATTTTGGGGATATATGAGTGGGTGACAACACTCGTTGCTATTATCTCACGTCTTTAACATTTCATTTAAGAGCATGCCTAATAATTAACTAGTAATAATCCAAGGACATGAAAATGTGTTAGTCTCTTAAGGGGCTACAATTGGCACCATTCCTGAAGTTGGTATCAGATCTAGTATCCCATTAAAGATTATAACTAATTATTTAACGATGAATCAGATGCATGGAAATGTGTTAATCTTTCAGAGGTTACGTAACTGTTGATTTTTAATATATTTTAACATTTCATTAAAGATTGCATCTAAACTCATCGATAAATAATTGGGCTATATGAAAATGTGATAACTTTTCAGAAGTTATTTGGATATGATTTCTGCATAATTGAGATTACTAAACTACTTATTATCAATTTACCTATTTTTATTTCAACTAAAAGACTTTATGTTGGGTTTTGTGGGATGCCTCGAGTCGAACTGACACGAGGATCATTGTGGATCTCGAAACCTCACTGGTTCGATAAATCCCATAGATCTGATAACCAAACTGGTCAAAGATCTATATGATCGAAAACACACTGATTCGATCTAATGCGGAAGCGATTAAGATACAAAACTCTAAAAGTCTATAGACCTTATCGTTGTTTTATTTAATCCTAACAGTTATAGATACAGAAAAATTTACCTGGATTGCTTGAGAATAAGTCCACCAATGAACGACCGACGAATGTTCCTCTAGCAGAACTAAAACCCGAAAGACTGAAAAACCGAGCTGGTTTGTTGCAAGGGGAGAGGGCGGCGCCGATTGGAGAGAGAGAGAGAGAGAGAGAGAGAGAGAGGAGAGAGTTATCTGGAAACTGATTCTTAGATAAAATTGAATTAATTATCTTAAACCCATAAGGTTTATTTATAGGAAAGAAAAACACAGTTTCCATCTGATTCAGTTTCCTTAATTATCTTATTCTTTTCTTTTCTTTCAAGAAAAGAATTTTCTAGATAATTACTTATAATTAATTAGATTATTCTATTATATATTTATTTATCTAATAAATATATAATTCTCTTAATTAATTTATAATCCTCCAACTTTGGGATTTCTGACTGAAATTACCCAACTGATTTATAATTGACTATTATAAATCCAATCTCTTCATTCCTGGGTTTTATTCAACTTATTCGATTTATAGGTCCTCACAGGTGTGACCCTTAAGTGTCTTGTAACATTGGATGTGTAATTTACTGGTTTGTCAGCTTCTGCACATAATTACTAACAGACTCCCACTTGTGCAAGTTGGCAATACCGTCTTGATTACACGGACCTAAGGAGGCCCCTAGACAGGCACTTAGGCTAACCAGGTTAGAAGAACTCTTATACCCAGACAGGTGATATAAACTTTCCGTAAGGAAATAACATCTATGAAACTACTGTTCATAAATTGGGTATAACTTGGCTTTTCCCTTTGCATCTCGATATTTCATCTGTGAGTATGAGCTGAGAAAGTGTCAAATCTAAATACTCAAGATTCTATTTTCTCGACTATCCGACTTTTACTGATAGGTAAACGACAAAGAACTAATCAGTTCGTTTGGGCATGGCCATGCACTTCATCAGTATATTCAGTCAGTCAAGGGGCCCAGAAATATCTCTCTTCAGAGAAGAGGTGCAAATCCCATCTTGCATATCTGCTTTTAACACCACGGCTTCCGCTGAATCTAGTTACGCCCTTTATAGCCACCCTGTTACGGCGTAGCGGTTGAGTGCACTAAGTATTCAGCAGTCCTCATGACATCAAACCAGATACCTCAGGTGATAGGGACAACCACTGTGAGATTTACTCATGACAAATTCCAAGAAGTAATCTCAACCGCGGATCACGTCCGATATTTGCTACTCTATCAAATATCTGTGTAACTTTATGATATCTATTCAACGTTTGTTAAATACTGATCTAAAATGAAGTATCACCTATCTTCAGTTAAAATCCTTTGATTAAAGTTTACCATTTTAATCAAAGTGATAACCAAATAATACAAGTTTGTATTTACTGATACAATCCACTTGATTATGCTAATTATTGTTTTGCAAGCATTTAAACAAAATTAGTCATTTATTTTATCATATTCCCTGAACTTGGAGACCTGGAATAACTCCTAGTTTTTCCCTGAATATGTAAAATTAAACTGCAACTTTCCTTAGTTGCTGTATAGATGAATGATTTCTACCTGAAATCAGATTCCATTTACTATGCTGGCAAATTTACTGGAATTCTATCTTTATTAATTATTCCAACATTTTAATTATTGACTTACAGCATTTAAGACATTTGTTTCAAATACTTTGAAACTTTCATTCCCCTTTCGACTAAAAGGTAAATTATATCTTATGAATTCTCATCCTAACTGGATCATGAATTCCGAGATATATAAAATCAATAATTGTATGTTTCATTCTTTATCTCAGAGTAGATAGAGAATAAACTGGACTCCCACTAACCTTTATGAAAACCAACTATTACTTAAAATTTACTATTGACTTAGTCAAAGCTTTGATTAGTCAATTCTATTTTAAGTAATGAACTTGAGAATTCTAATATTTATAAAACTTAACTGGATTTCGTTAAATCCTAATTCCAAAACTTGGAACTTTCCTAGTTTTTATAAATACTGTTATTATTAACCCTTTCTGAGTTAATATCCTAAATCCTCTTTTAAACATTTGAGTAATTAAACCTGATCACAAAAATTATTGCTCATAAATGTTTTATTCCCAAAAACACATTCCTATAGTATTTCGTGTGTTTTTGACAGTTTTCATATAAATTACTTCAATTTAATTTATTAAAACTATTGAAGTAGCTATAATAGGCAATATCTAGGATCTAATCAAGTCAAAACTTGACTTTGTCAGATTTAAAACTTCATGCATAACAGATATTTATTCAAGACAATAACTTATAAAATTTAAAATCATTCAATAAATTATAAGTATTTAAAATGTAACCATAAAACAACTGTTTAGAAATAAAATTGTCTTGAAAAATATATCTAAAATGAACTTCTATCTTGATCCTTTTGCAACTCCTGGGCACCTCACTTCTGACCACCTGCAATTATCATTTGCTCTAGGGTATCAGTATGCTTGTAAACTAACAAGTAAAAGGTGATGGACTAAAGCAATCACAAATATCTGAGGTTTACATACCTGCTTCATGACGCTTTGGGCAGTTTTGCCTCCAGTGACCGACCTCATTGCATGTGAAGCAGCGATTCTCGGTCCTGGCTTTATTTGGCTTGACCTTCTTTCCCTTGCCCTTGCCTTTGCCTTTGTTATGAACCTTGGGTGCACTCTGGACGGCCTGAACTGGTCCCTTCCCTTTGCTGGTGCTTGTATGCCCATGCTTCTTTTTCACCCCTCCATCTCTTTCAGGACGTCCTTGGTTTTATTCATGGTCCCCATATTTCAATTCAGCTGTCTTAAGCATGGAGTGCAATTCTGCTATTGATTTCTCCATGTTGTTCATGTTGTAGTTGACTACAAAGGGCTTGTAGTCTTCTGACAGTGAGTTGAGTATAGTATCCGTTGCTAGCTGCAACGTAACTGGGTGACCGAGCCTCTCCAGATGATCCAAGTGCCGTTTCATTTTCATGACGTGATCACTTACTGATGTCCCCTTGATCATCTTGCACTCATTGAATGCTTTTGTGGCATTGTAACGTTCTGTACGAGCCTGTGTCTGGAACATGTCCCTCAACTGGCGGATCATATCATAAGCATTCGTGTTTATGAGCCCTGCTTGTAGATCTGGGCTCATAGTTGCAAGCATGAGACAGGCGACATCTAGCAGATCATCTGAATGCTTCTTGTGATCATCTGATGTGCGGTGTATTCTTACTCCATCAGGACCGTACTATTTCGGTAGGTAAGGACTTTTACCAATCACATCTAACTGACATGACTCCTAGATCTTTTCGGGACAACGGTAACCATCCGTGCATGTTTCGGTCCCTCTTAGCGCATTTTGGCCCGGTACCTCCCGGTGAACTTAACAGTACCAAAATAGATCTCACCATTTTGGGAACCTGATCACTTTACTCTGGCCGGTACCACCCGGAGATAATTCGCAGAGTTATGTAACCCCCCCAGCTTCGGTTTGAACGTGGGCGTTCAAGGTGTGTTCTCTCAAAACTCCCACGTACCTTACGCCGGGGGTGCCCCTAGATGGGTTGCACTACTGATCTATGATTTTCAGGGTTTTGAAAAACTTTTATTTCCAGGATTTTTGAAAAACATAATTCTGAAAAACTGATTGTTATAAAGGCAACTGATGTTTTAAACTAACTGTTTCAAACATACATGCTATTTAAAACTAACTGTTTTAAAGTCACTTGCTAATTAAAACTAACTGTTTAATAGCATACTAGTTGATTAAAACTAACTGTTTTGTCAACTTGCCTTTTAGATGAGACAATCATTTATAGGTTTTAAGAATATAATCTACCGTTTGGAAAAAGTTCGAAAAACTGGTAATTTTAATCATAAAAACCTACCTTATTTTGTGATATTAGTTAGTCTAAAACTCCTATTCTAAAACCATGTAAGATATCACAAATAAACATTCAACCATGCAGTTAAATAATAATAATCAACCACATAATAACCAGTTATAGTTTTTGCCAACATTTGTTTCCTAGGGACCAATAATGACCTATTTTACTAAAAGCTTCAAAACAAAAACTTGCGTAGCTCCCACTGGCCTCGTCACCTTTGCCTGGACTCCGGAAAGAGGAAGAACTCCAGTAGCTCCCACTGGCCTCGCCATCCCGCAAGAATGAGAATTAAACATCTATCCTAAGGTCATTATTACATAAGGGGTTGTAAATGGCACGCAGGCCTCCCCGGGAATTCGTCAAGGGTCTAAGTTGGCAAAATCTATAGTAGGTATGTATATATATACGCACGCATGTATATAATTTAAATAACCATGTATCTAATATAAGACACAAAATCAAGCAATATATATTTAGGCGTAAATTAAAACTAGATCCGTTAAAATTATTTCGTTTTGTATATCAAAAACTTGATTTTATAAAACAAACTGTTTTATAAGCCAAAATATTACGTTTTAGTTTGAAAATGGCTTTTACAAACTATAAACCTATTTTATAAAACAAAACCAGTTTTCAAAAACATTTACCCTTTTATTCATAAATAGATTAAACCGGGTTTAACGAATAAAAAAATATCGGTACAAAATACTGATCTGTAAACTGTGTCGTGGTTTTGAACAACTAGTCAAACATGACACAAAGATTTAGTTGATTAAACGAATCAAAATAATCAGCTTGATAAATTAAATAAATTTGAAAAACAACTGTTTAAAATAACTGAATAAAATCAATTCGGGTATATAGTCTAAAACCAAATAACCCTCTTGGGCCATAAACTTAACCCAAGATTTTGGGTTTTGGGCCCGGCAACGATTAGGCCCAAAGGCAACCGAAAAACCCTAGATTGATTCGTGGTCATGTTCGCGTTGCGAAGACGATACTCGCGCCACGAGGCTACCACTCTGCTGGTGGTGCGGCTGTCGCCGTTGTCACTCACCGGCGACGACGGCATTGAAGAGAAGGCCACCGCCACCGCTGCTGTGGTTCGACCACCATCACTCGCCGTTGTTGGCGATTCGATTATCAACTCAAACACCGCCGCTAAACGCCGTCGATCACCACCACTCTGGTGGCGATCGATTACTGCCGTTTCAACGATCGAAACTCGCCGGCCACCACCACGTCCGCAGTAATCGGCCTCGGTGGTCGATTGGAATAGCATCACCACCACTACCTGTGGTGCGGTGATCGGCTTCAGCCGTGGCCGTTGCCACCACCAATCGCCGGTGACCGTGGTTATCAATGGGTGCCGCTACCACCACGCCGTGTTGGGTTTTTGTGGGTTCCCTCGGGTCAATCTGACACGAGGAATATCATGGATCTAGAAACCTTACTGGTTTGATAAATCCTATAGGTCTATTAACCAAACTGGTAAAAGTCCTATACGATCAAAGACACACTGATTTGATCTTTATGCGGAAGCGTTTAAGCTAAAAAACCCTAAAAACTTATTGATCTTAATCGTTTATTTTAATTAATTCTATCAGTTATAGTGATTTACCTGGATTGCTTGAGAATTGATCCACCAATGAACGACCTACGAATTGTTCCTCTAGCAGAACTGAATGAAAAACCCGAAGACTGAAAAACCGAGCTGGTATCCGGGAGAGAGGGGGCGGCGCCGATTAAGAGGGAGAGAGAGAAACTGAAAACTGATTTTTGAGTTGGTTGAATGAATTTTTCCTTAAACCCATAAGGTTTATTTATATGAGGAAAAATACAGTTTGTATATGATTCAGTTTCCTTATTGTAACTATCTTATTCTTTTCTTCCAAGAAAAGAATTTACTTAAGATAATTACCTATATATTTATCTAATATATAATTCTATTAATTAATTATTATATATATTTATTCATCAAATAAATATACAATCTACTCAATTAATTAATAACCCTCCAACTTTGGGATTTCTGACTGAAATTACCCAACTGATTTATAATTGACTATTATAAATCCTAACTCTCCATTTCTGGGTTTCATATAACTTATTCGATTTATAGGTCCTCACAGGTGTGACCCTCAAGTGTCTTGCAACATTGGATGTGTAATTACTTGGTTTGTCAACTTTGCACATAATTACTAACAGACTCCCACTTGTGCAAGTTGGCAATACCATCTTGATTACACGGACCTAAGGAGGCCCCTAGACAGGCACTTAGGCTAACCAGGTTACAAGAACTCTTATACCCAGACTGGTGATATAAATATTCCGTAAGGAAATAGCATCTATGAAACTACTGTTCATTGATTGGGTATAACTTGGCTTTTCCCTTTGCATCACGATATTTCATCTGTGAGTATGAGCCTGGAAAGTGTCAACCCTAAATACTCAAGATTCTGTTTTCTTGACTATCCGACTTTTACTAATAGGTAAACGACAAAGAACTAATTAGTTCGTTTGGGCATGGCCATGCACTTCATCAGTATATTCAGTCAGTCAAGATGGGCCCAGAAATATCTCTCTTCAGAGAAGAGGTGCAAATCCCATCTTGCATATATGCCTTTAACACCACGGCTTCCGCTGAATCTAGTTACGCCCTTTATAGCCACCCTGTTACGGCGTAGCGGTTGAGTGCACTAAGTATTCAGTAGTCCTCATGATATCAAATCAGATACCTCAGGTGATAGGGACAACCACTGTGAGATTTACTTATGACTGATTCCAAGAAGTAATCTCAACTGCGGATCACGTCCGATATTTGCTACTCTATCAAATATCTGTACAACTTTTAGTCTACAACACTTGTAGCTGTTATTCAGCAACTGATCATAACTACCTAAAAGTTTACAATGACTTTAACACCTTATCGGGTTCCCACCACGATAAGTCGTCACGGACAAATTTTGAATGAAAAACTGAAAAAGTAGTTTCATTCCTGGATTATAAAACATGCAAAATATAAAAGTGATAAAGAAATTAACTTTGTATACTCCATATTACACGCTGTAATAATAACAAAATTAATGACTTTTCTTAATAACTTTTATAATATCTATTTAACGTTTGTTAAATACTGATCTAAAATGAAGTATCACCTATCTTCAGTTTAAATCATTTGATCAAAATTTACCATTTTAATCAAAGTGATGACCAAATAATACAAGTCTGTATTTATTGATATTGTTTACTTGTATCTGCTAATTATTGTTTTGCAAACACTTTTAAAAACAATAATTAGACTTTTATCATTTTCCATGAACTTGGAGACCTGGAATAACTACCAGTTCCTGAATATGTAAAACTAAACTGCAACTTTCCTTAGTTGCTGTGTAGATGAATGATTTCTACCTGAAATCAGATTCCGTTTTACTTTACTGGTAAATTCACTGGAATTCTATATTTAATCCAACACTTTAATTATTGATTTAAAAGTCAATCATGTCTTTCCTTTGTTTCAAGGATCTTGAAACTTTTATCCTTTTGACTATAAGGTAAATTATATCTTATGAATTCTCATCCTACCTGGATCATGAATTCCGAGATATATTGAATCAATAATTATATCTTTCATTCTTTATCTTAGACTAGATAGAGAATAAATTGGGCTCCCACTAACCTATATGAAAAACAATTATTACTCAAAATTTACTATTGATTTAGTCAAAACTTTGATTAGTCAATTATTTTAAGTAATATACTTGAGAATTCTGTCATTTATAAAACTTAACTGGATTTTGTTAAATCCTAATTCCAAAGCTTGGAATTTTCCTAGTTTTATAAATACTGTTATTAACGCTATCTGAGTTAATATCCTAGATTCTCTTCTAAACATTTGAATAATTAAACTTGATTATTCATAAATGTTTTATTCCAAAACACACTCCTATAGAATTTCGTGTGTTTTTTGATAGTTTTCATATAAATTACTTCAATTTTAATAAAGACTATTGAAGTAACTATAACAGACAATAACTAGGATCTTATTAAGTCAAAACTTGACTTTGTCAAAAACTTCATGCATAACAGATATTTATTCAAGACAATAACTTATAAAATTTAAAATTATTCCATAAATTATAAGTATTTAAAAATAACCATAAATAAAACAATTGTTTCATAAAAAAAATTGTCTTGAAAAATAAATGTCTAAAAATGAACTTTCATCTGGATCCTTGCAATTCTTGGGCACATCACTTCTGACCACCTGCAATAGTCATTTGCTCTAGGTATCAGTACACTTGTAAACTAACAAGTAATAAGTGACAAACTAAAGCAATCACAAATATCTGAGGTTTACATACATGCTTCATGACGCTTTGGGCAGTTCTGCCTCCAGTGACCGATTTCAATGCATGTGAAGCAGCGGTTCTCGGTCCTAGCTTTATTTGGCTTGACCTTCTTGCCCTTGCCCTTGCTTTTGCCTTTCTTGGGTGCACTCTGGACGGCCTGAACTGGTCCCTTCCCTTTGCTGGTGCTAGTATGCCCACTTTTCTTTTTCACCCCTCCGTCTCTTACCATCAAGACATCCTTGGTCTTGTTCTTGTTCCCCATATTCAATTCAGTTGTCTTAAGCATGGAGTGTAATTCTGCTATTGACTTCTCCATGTTATTCATGTTGTAATTGACTACAAAGGGCCTGTAGTCTTCTGACAGTGAGTTGAGTATAGTATCCGTTGCTAGCTGCAATGGAACTAGGTGACCAAGCCTTTCTAGATGATCCAAGTGCCGTTTCATTTTCATAACATGGTCACTTACTGATGTCCCTTTAATCATCTTGCATTCATTAAATGCTTTTGTGGCGTCGTAACGTTCTGTACGAGCATGTGTCTGGAACATGTCCCTCAGCTGGCGGACCATGTCATAAGCATTTGTGTTTATGAGCCCCGCTTGCAGATCTGGGCTCATAGTTGCTAGCATGAGACAGGCGACATCCAGTAGATCATCTGAATGCTTCTTGTGGGCATTCCTAGCAGCAGCCGGAGCGGTTGCCGGAGGAGCCTCCCCAAGAGGCTCTTCAAGGACATACCATTTCCTTTCGTGTCTGAGCACAATCATCAGATTGCGCTCCCAGTCAAGGAAATTGGAGCCGGTTAACTTGTCCTTTTCTAGGATAGAGCGGAGGGAAAGATTGTTAGTGCTGGTAATAGTGCTTGCCATCTACACACATTAAAACTTTTGGTTTTTAGCAACTGTAAATAGATTAAATTCCAATAAATATCAATAAACCCTTAAATGATTAATTTATTGGACTAGGATCCTTATTTCGTACGTCCCGATGTGCGGTATTTTCTTGCTCCACCAGGCCCGTATTTATTTCGGTAGGTAAGGACTTTTACCAATCATATCTAACTGATATGACTCCTAGATCTTTTCGGAACCACGGTAATTATCCGTGCATGTTTTGGTTCCTCTTAGTGCATTTTGGCCCGGTACCTCCCGGTGAACTTTACAGTACCAAAATGGATCTCACCATTTTGGGGACCTGATCACTTTACTCTGGCCGGTACCACCCGGAGATAATTCGCAGAGTTATGTAACCTCTTCTGCTTCAGTTTGAACACGGACGTTGAATGTGTGATCACTTACAACGCCTATGTACCTTACGCCGAAAGTGCCCCTAGATGGGTTGCACTACTGATCTATGATTTTCGGGGTTTTGAAAAATTTTACTTCCAGGTTTTTTGAAAAACATAATTCTGAAAAACTGATTGTCATAAAGGCTACTGATGTTTTAAACTAACTGTTTTAAACATACATGTTATTTTAAAACTAACTGTTTTAAAATCACTTGCTAATTAAAACTAACTGTTTTAATAGCATACTTAGTTGATTAAAACTAACTGTTTTAGTCAATTTGCCTTTTCACATGATACAATCATTAATAGGTTTAAAATAAAATCTACCGTTTTGAAAAAGTTTAAAACTGGTAATTTCAAATATAAAAACCTATATGCTTTTGTGATATAACCTAGTTTTAAAATAACCTTTCTATTTAAAACTACTAACATGCAAGATATCACAAATAATCATTCAACCATGCAATTAAGTAACAATTAATCACATAATAGCCAATTATAGTTTGTTGCCAACGTTTATTTCCTAGGGACCAATAATGACATAATTTTAAAGGTTTCAAAAATTGTGTAGCTCCCACTGGCCTTGTCATCTTCGTCTGGACTCCTGGAAGAAGGAAAAATTCCAATAGCTCCCACTGGCCTCACCATCTCGTAAGAATAAGGGAAAAAATAGAACTATCTATCCTAAGGTCATTATTACATAAGGGGTTGTAAATGGCACGCAGGCCTCCCCGTAAATATGTCAAGGGTCTAAGTTGGCAAACACTATAATAGACATATATATAAATATATATTTATATATATACTCAAACTGAGATGCATATATGAAATACAAGCAATTATATATAAAGCATAAATAAGCAATATAATATGTAGGACCTCTTTGTTGTGAAGAGTCAGAAATCACTATCTTACTTGCTTTCTAGTTTAACTTCCTTTGTTTGTAAACATTATCTTTGTTAGTGCCCCTGTTTGAGGTTTGGAACCTCGGGGGCCTTTGTTGACATTTTGTGTAACTTCCTTCTACCTATAAAAGGTAAAGGATGTTTAGGGTTTTTGGTAATTGAATCATATTTTACCATTTTGGGCAAATACTCCATTGTTGCATGTTCTTCAAGGTTTTATGTATTCAATCATGATTTCCATCCATTTCTTCATCTTTTCTATGATTTATGGGACAACAATTGGTATCAGAGCCATACCTTGTTGATTCCTTGGCTTTCATTGTGTTTTTCAAAGATTTTAAAGGTTTTTAAAGTTTTGGGTTTTCAAAACTTTTTGGGTTTTCAATCCAAAAAGTGTTTTTAAAAGGGTGATATTAAGTGTTAAGTGATTCCCTAGTGTTTTACAAGCATTTTCCTACAAATTGGGGCTCTTAACACTTATTTTTTAAGAGTTTTTAAGTGATTTTGAGTGAATTTTCGGAGCTTCTGTGCAGGTTTTCCGAATCGGAATACGAGAGCTGAAATTTCAGCTCAAATTTTCCGACTCAGAATTTGTACTTTCTCCGAATCGGAGAATCCTCCTTTTCCGAATCGGAAAACCTTGTTTTCCGAATCGGGAAACGAGCCTCTGATTTGGGGTTTTGCTTCTGAGAAGTCTCTTTTCCAAGTCCAAGTCTTTTTCCGCACCCAAACTTTTCCGAATCGGAAAATTGTATTTTCCGAATCGGAAAAGCTGTTTTCCGCATCCAAGTATTTTGAGCCAAATCCGATTCGGAAAACTTCTGTTTCCAGATCGGATTTCGCCTCTTTGAGCCGAAACTCTTGCAAATTTATATCTCAAATCAGACACTAAGCTTACTTTCAAAACTTTTCAAACCTCAAAGCTTTTTGTGTCCCGAGGCACTCAAAATATCTGTTTTTTTGAAAACCTGTTTTTTTAAGCCAAGTGAGTCTTTCAAGGAGGTCTGTTTTAGCAAGATAAATGTCGAAGGAAATCCTCGGAATAGGATCCGAGACTCGTCCTCCCGTCCTGGTGATGGGCGAGTACCAACAGTGGAGACGCCGAATGATCCACTTTCTAGATCTGCTGGATG
This sequence comes from Centaurea solstitialis, assembly GCA_030169165.1. NCBI lineage: Eukaryota > Viridiplantae > Streptophyta > Magnoliopsida > Asterales > Asteraceae > Centaurea > Centaurea solstitialis. The sequence goes on along the minus strand of CM058046.1, from coordinate 46,385,586 downwards.
AAAACCTAATGAAGTCCATTCGAGAAGGACCTATCCGACCGACCGTCACTGTTGCCGCCGTACCTAAAACCGATACTTGTCCCGAACTTCCGGCGTACGTGGTCGAGAAGCCTGTTGAGATGTTCAACCCAGAACAAAGAGCCCGACATCTCATCGACAAGCGTGCACTAACCCTGCTGATCATGGCTCTCCCAAACGACATGTATGCGAGAGTGGACAGTCTGACCAACGCACGAGACGTTTGGTTGGAAATCGAACAACAGATGCAGGGAGGTAACACGGCTGTGGAGAGTCAGAAGGAAAGCGCACTCAATGCCTACGAAGGGTTCAAGGCTAGGGAAAACGAATCCCTCACTGAGTCTTATGAAAGACTGAATGCCTTCGTCAACGACTTGAGACGGCTCGGGGTTGAGAAATCAAAGTATGAAGTGAACGTGAAGTTCTTGAAGAATCTCACTCAGGAATGGCAAAACATGGCCATCAACATTCAGCTTAGCCGGAATCTGGGAACTTTGGGTCTACATGACTTATTCAGCATGATGGTTCAACACGAAGAATTCATCACTGGTGGACGCTCCAAGAAAGAAGTCGATCCTCTGGCATTGTCGGCCGTGCCCTTCGGAGGACCAAGCACTGCTCCCGTCCAACCAATGCCATATAACAGCATCTCTCCCCAGTACTATCCAGAAGAATACAGTCAAGAGTTCAACCCAAACTATGGAACAAGTGTTCAACATCCCGATGAACCAGTGATTATTTCCATCTCTGATGACGAACTCTTCCATGTGAATGAGTCCCTTGCCCTCATCTCACACAGCGTACAACGATTGAAGGCAAATCGTGGATACAACCGTGGACGAGGATCCGGTTTTCCCAGTGGAGGAAGAATGGGGCAAGGTAGAGGAGGTCATTATCAGCCAGAAAGAGGTCAGTACGGAAATCAAGGGAGAGGAAGCTATCAGCAAGGGGGTATGCCGGCTTACGATCAAGGAGGTTATAGGAACAACCAGGGGAGGTTCAGAGAAGATCAAGGCAGATACAGAGATCAGCCGAGAAGAGACAACACTTATCTTGACTATCAAGGAGGTCAAGGCAGTCAAGGAAATTGGAGAGGACAAGTCTCAGACATCAACTACCGGAACAGTTTGAGGCAATACACTCCTGAATCTGGGTATATAGATCGTCAGGGATATGAGATTGGGTATGGAGGAAGACATGAGAGTGGAAGGCTGGATCAAGGGCCAGGATACAGGTATGAGCAGAATAGAGGTGATCAAAGGCAAGATGAGAGAGTGAATCACGGGAAAAGCATCTACCCCGGAGGTGATTCCACGGGAAACAGTTCCAGGCAAGTTCAGAGGGAAGATCAACCGATTCAAACTGATCAAGGAATTCAACGGGCAAATCATCCTCAGGGTCCCATAACCCAGAACCCCGCTCCTCAACAAACTGCAAGTCCCACTACCACTTGTTACAAGTGTGGTAAGTTGGGACACTACGCTCGAGATTGCTCCGTCAAGTATAAGGATGCCGCGTACTTTGAGAGGAAGGCCTCACTGATGAGGAAGAAAGAAAAAGGGGTTGCTTTGCTGGTAGATGAGGAGAACTGGGTCTGTGAAGAGGAGAGTTCAGACGAGGAGGATCATATGGTGAAGGGTCTTTGCTTGATGGCTGACTTCGAGGGATCAGAAGCCGTTGGACCAAGCACTTATCAAGATATAGATCCGTCTGAGGTATCATCTCTTCCAGATATAACTGACACTGTGGCAATGTTGGAATCTAAAATTTGTGAATTAGAGAGATGTCTCCAATCGGAGAGAACTCTCGTCACGAAATTTAGAATCGACAGTGCAATTTATAAAGACTCTCTCGAGGATTTGACCATAGTCTATAACCGTGAAACACTTGAGTCTGGGATCAGAGAGTCCAATTTGGCAAACAAACTTAGTTGTCGTCAAAAAGCCCATGAGGAACTTAACAGTAACCATGGAGAGCTCAACATTAAATTCCAGTTGCTTTCGGAAGAAAGAACTCGGTTGTTTTCAAAAATACAAGAGCTTGAGGACAACAATTTTAAAAGAGGACAATCTGAACAGACTTTAAGTATCCTCACTCAGCATGCCAAAAAGAATCCTTTTTACAAAGCCAAACCCGGCCTAGGTCTGTCTGAAAACCATGTTTTAGATAAAGCACATTCTCATCTATACAACTTTGAGGATATGGCAGCCTCCAAGCCCAAACCCGCCATAGTAGGAGGACATGTGACCGAGGAATTTGTCAGGCAGACTGTCACATACACCGAAGTCATAAACGGTGAGACCATAACTAGAACCATCAGTCCGACGAATAGTACCTCTAGCAGTCCTCCCACTAGTCCCCTCCGAATAGACCAATCTTTGTTCCGGCTAGTGATCCGACCAACTCTGAACCCACTTGGGAAGGCATCAAGGCCAGAACCCCTAGAGTAGCAATGCCTCCCATCAACTACACAGACCTTAACTCAAGCTATGATACTAGGGAAATGGAACTTTCAGAGGAGACCTTAGTTATCCCACCAGAGGATACTTCCGCAACTAAGTGTCCCGACCTAGTCAGGCTAGAAAAGGAGGTGTTTACTCTAAGGTTAAAAGCCATGGATTTGGATGCATGTCAACATCAGATCCTGAATCTGAAGGTTATTGTTTCGGAGAAAGACACGTTCGTACGCAATCTGGAAAAAGACTTGCTCGAGGCAAACGCTGAGAGAATTAGGCTTTCTTCAGAGTGTGAGACCGCATCCTCAGCTTTCACTAATTTTCAAAACAAGGTTGCGGATCTTCAAGCTCGATACGTTATCCTAGATATCCACTTTGAACTTTTAAAAGAACTTGATCATGATGAAAGGATAATGTATCGCCAATCTTTAACAAACCAACGGGTGTCAAACTCCATTTTGAAGAGAAAAATAATGAATCTTGAAAATCTCTACTTTTCTAACTCAGTTGATGATAAGACTGCTCCAATCCTCAACCATCCATTAGTCACTCCCCAACCCAAACCTGTCTTAGATACTGAGGACTATTACTCCATAATATCAGATGATGATGAACCCCCTAACTCACACCATAGGATAGCCGAACCCAAGACTGTCCAAGATCCAAATGTTGAATATGATATGAAGGTGTTTTTAGATGAGGATGATGATCCTTCAGGCTTTATTCCAAAGAAGCCAAAATCTGTTGTTGTCAAATCTTAGAAGTCTACTGAGTCACGAGCTCCTATTTCTGAGAAAAGCAACCCGGAGGGTGAAAAATGTGTAGGTACTGACAAGGGCAAGTCAGTTAAGCCTCACGCACCCAAAGGACTCCAGAAAAAGCATTCAAAGTCTAACGATGCTCGTAACTCAGTCAAACCCATTAAAAGTCTTGACTTTCATTCAAGTTCCTTTGAAGTGGGTGAGACATCTCAGTTACAACCAAATCAACCTTTCAGTTCCACAAAACCTAAATTTTCTAAAAAATCATCTGGAAAAGGTGGTAACTCCATTCCCACAAAACCGTCCTCTAACTCACACCGTGCTTTTCATGCAGATGCGAGGAGGAAAGATGGTGGACCGAATGTGAAGCCACCAAGAAAGGATCATCATGGGAGGAACAACTCTTTTTCTGCTTTCCCTAAGAAACATAGTCCTAGCCGTGCGGGTTTAGGCTATGTTCCACCTAGTGTAGGAAAGAATTTGAACATGTCTGTTAATTCTAATCGCAACCTGAACGATGCTTTTAATACTTTTCGCAATGACATGTGCTTTATGTTTGATAATTTCCTGCGTTATGGTGTGTCTAACTCTTTCTATGCTCCTAATACTAATGTCAAATCCCGAAAGAAAAGGGGAAGAAAAAGAGGAAAAGCAAAATCCTCTTCGTCAGTGAAGTCCCCTCAGCCTAAGGAGAAATCCGAAAAGGGGACTACACCGACCGATTTATCTGTGTCTAACCCACAGGAACCCATTTGGCAATGGGTCCCTAAACAAGCTTAGTTGTCTTGCAGGTCAGTCATGTGTGGTACTTCGATTCCGGCGCATATAGACACATGACTGGTCAGAGATCCTTCCTTTTCGACTACGTTGAAAGGTTCGAGGGATACGTTAAAACAACCGACAAGACGCCTAAGCCAATGGTGGGTTATGGGAAAATTACGGATGGGAAATACATCATCAAGGATGTAAGGTATGTCGAGGGATTAGGTTACAATATGTTCAGCTCCAGTCAGTTCTGCGACAACGGATACTGGGTGAAGCAATTTCAATACGGAAGCGACGTAAATGATGAAGACAACAACGTCATCCTAAGTGCACGGCGGAATGGCAATCTTTACTCCACCGTCTTCCGTTCAATCCCTCAGACTCACCCACAGTTTGAAGCAATATCCAATCCAAGGAATGCAATCTGTCTGCTCGCAAAGGCATCAAAGGAGGACAGTTGGCTATGGCATCGAAGACTCTGCCATCAGAATTTTAAAGACATGAACAAGCTGGTTTCGAAAAATCTCGTCAAGGGACTGCCAGAGACTCGCCTTTCCAAGGATACACTGTGTCCCGCTTGCGAACAAGGAAAGATGACGAGAAGCTCTCATCCACCTAGGATGGATACAAATAGCAAGAGTCCCCTTGACATGATTCATATGGATCTTTGTGGACCTACCAGAACCGAGAGCCTAGCCCGAAAGAAATACATGTTGGTTCTCGTAGATGAGTTCTCTAGGTTCGCATGGATTGAATTCCTACGAGCCAAGTCTGACGCTGCCGATCGAATCATTGCCTTCATCAAGCGGATTCAAGTTCTCTTGCGTCGCCGAGTGAAGAAGTTGAGAAGTGACAACGGAACCGAGTTTCGCAATGCGAAACTGCAATCCTTTCTCGAAGACGTGGGAATCTCTCACAACTTCTCTGCCGTACGCACACCTCAACAAAATGGGGTAGTAGAAAGGAAGAACCGGACGTTGGTCGAAGCGGCAAGATCCATGATGGCTCATTCTGGAGTTCCTCAATCATTTTGGGCTGAAGCAGTATCAACAGCATGCTACACGCAGAATCGGACTCTGATCGTCAAGCGGACCGGTAAAACCGCCTACGAGATGGTCGAACAGCGTAAGCCTAACATCGATTACTTTCGAGTCTTTGGATGAAAATGCTATGTTTTAAATGACCGGGATGATTTGGGAAAGTTTGAACCCAAGTCTGACGAGTCTATCTTCATCGGATACTCACATAACTCGAAGGCTTATAGGGTTTTCAACAAACGGACCAGAACCATCCTGGAAAGCTCAAATGTTGATTTTTCAGAAACCGAAACCTATTCTGTGGCTAGTTCAAGTAATATAAATGCATCATTTCCTGAACTGTTCACTGCACCACCGAGCACAGATTCTTCCACTAACTTTTCTGCTTTAGACTTCTTAGACCTCGCAGATTATGATCTACCCACTCTAACGGGTCCGATTGTAGTTCCTGCTCATGCTGGTTCAACTTCTACTTCCGTGACGTCCGATGCATTCATCACTGAGCCATCTACAAGTACATCTACAAACTCAGTGTCACCGGAATCCACTGCGGTCTCCCCCCCTGAAATCTCATCATCAGCCTCACCGGAACCTGTCCGAGAACAGACCCCACAACCTGTTCTTGCACCCATCCCAGAGGAAGCTCCACTACCTTCACCCAGTTCAGCTCAGAGAACGTATGCTCAGGTAGTACGTGAGCCCCGGTTGGAGGCATCACCGTAGAATAATCCGACGGCCGGATCATCAAGTAGAAACCAGCAAGAGGTCTTTGCCATGCAAGATGAGAACGACGCCACCAACAACCAACAAACTTATGTTACTCACCCACACACTCGCAAGTGGACAAAAGATCATCCCCCCTCCCAGATCATCGGGAGTCCCTCACAACCTGTAACCACGCGATCTGCAAAGCACACCGAAAATCTGATCTTATTCGGCGGGTTCTTAAGTGAATTTGAACCATCGGATGTTTGGCAAGCTCTCACCGATCCCGACTGGGTGATCGCCATGCAAGATGAGCTGGCTGAATTCGAGAGAAACAAAGTTTGGCGCTTGGTAGAACGACCATGGGGAAAAACTATCATCGGCCTCAAGTGGATACTCCGAAACAAAACCGACAAGAACAATCTCATCATCCGGAACAAAGCTCGCCTGGTCGCCAAGGGTTATCGCCAACAAGAGGGTATCAACTACGATGAGACGTACGCGCCAGTAGCCCGAATCGAAGCGATCCGAATCTTTCTAGCGTATGCTGCACACAAAAACATGACGGTCTATCAGATGGACGTCAAATGTGCCTTCTTGAATGGAGTTCTTCAAGAAGAAGTGTACGTCGAGCAACCGGAAGGGTTCGTCGATCCTCGATTCCCGAATCACGTCTACATTTTGGACAAGGCGCTTTACGGTCTCAAGCAAGCTCCGAGGGCATGGTACGAAACACTCACTGATTACTTGCTAGGAGTTGGCTACAAGAAAGGTACAATCGATCCCACTTTGTTTCTCAAGAGGTCAGGTAAAGATTTAATTATCGTTCAGATATACGTGGATGACATTATCTTTGCATCTACAAAGCCTGAGATGTGCCAAGAGTTTGAAGACACCATGAAATCCCAATTCAAAATGAGCATGATGGGCGAGTTGACGTTCTTTTTAGGACTTCAAGTTCGACAACGCCCTGATGGCATTTTCATAAATCAAGCCAAATATGTTCAAGATCTTTTAAAACGATTTGATTTCGGTGGTTCAAACTCTGCGGCAACACCAATGCCCAGAAATTTTCAACTAAACGCAGATACTTCTGGTAAACCGGTTGACCAGAAGACTTATCGGGCAATCATTGGTTCTCTTTTATATCTCACGGCGAGTAGACCAGATATTGTCTTCTCCACGGGTGTTTGCGCTCGTTTTCAGTGTGATCCACGTGACTCACACCTGTCTGCAGTCAAAAGAATCCTTAGGTATCTGAAGGGCACACCGGATTTTGGCCTTTGGTACCCAAAGGATTCTGGTTTTGAGCTAATTGCATACACAGACTCAGACCATGCAGGTTGTAAGCTAAACAGGAAAAGCACATCGGGTGCTTGCCAATTTCTCGGAGACAAACTGGTGAGTTGGTCATCCCGGAAGCAGAACTGCGTCTCTCTATCCACCGCGGAGGCAGAATATATAGCTGCCGCCTGCTGCTGCTCGCAAGTTCTGTGGATGAAAACCCAACTTGCTGACTTCGGATACACCATGAATCGGATTCCCATCTATTGCGACTCCAAAAGTGCGATTCAGATCACGGCAAATCCGGTTCAACACTCTCGGACGAAGCATATCGACATCCGATATCATTTCATCAAAGACCACGTCGAGAAAGGTAATGTTGAACTCTACTTTGTTGAGAGTGACTATCAGCTTGCTGATTTGTTCACTAAGCCGTTTGACGAGAAACGTCACTTCTTTCTCCTAAGCAAGTTAGGAATGCTAGACCTTCCGGCCTGAGGTCTAGGGGGAGTCGGGAGTTCATACTATGTATGCATGTGTGTAGGGGGAGTCTATAGGAATTCTTGAGAGAGTGCATGAATTTAGGGGGAGCACTAAGTCTTGTGTTCAATGTTGATGAGCTTACTGACGTTCTCGGATCCACAACACCTTGGATACCATTTTTTTATTTTTCTTCTGTAGGTGTGGATCCTCACGACGACTTCTGGTTACCTCAGATCAGGACTCGCACAAAACCCCGTCGAGACGAACCAGGTAAGTCTCCTTTCTCGGGAGTCGAGCGCTGAACTTGTAAATTTTTGCGAACTTGAAAGTTCAGGGGACGGTAGAGTACATGTCTTGAACTTACAAGTTCGGGGACTATCTTTGCTAATTTCTGATTCTTAAAGTTCAGGGACTCGTTTTGCTCTTGAGTGAAACTTGTAGTCCAGGGTCTGTTTTGAAACTTCTTAAAACTACAAGTTCAGGGACTACTTTGCAAGTTTCTTGAAACTTCTAGTCCAGGGGTGGTTTTTGCCAATTGGTAAAAGTCGGGTTAAAAGAGTCATCAGGAGAGCCAAACGCAGTGTTTTTAACCCAAACACAGTGTTTTTCGGTAAAAATATATAAACCGGTTTTAAGAGATTAATCTTCACAATTTTCAAATTTTCATCTTTTCCTCTCTCTGAACTCTCCCGATACCCACTTCGCGCTCGATTTCGGATTTTGCTCGTTTGTGCTCCGATCGTCAAACAAATTACATATTCGGATTCCTTGTAAGTAAACGATCAATCCTTATATAGTTATAACATCTAAATCTGTCGTTTTAAGGTCTGGATCGAGGCCTAAACTTTTCAAAACTTACCCGAAACCCAAACTTCTTGGAATGGGATTTCGGGGTGTTAGATCCATCCCATTATGCTTCTAAACTTGTTATTAATCGTTCTAGATCATTTGTAGTTAGTTTAGAATGTTAAAATCGACGGTTTTTGGATGGTTTTTGGATCTGGAAGGTGAACGGTTTCGGTTTTCCGCATTCAAAGACGATAACCGTTCGTGTATGTTTTCCGATTCGGAAAACCAGATAAATCCGATTCGGATTATCAGGTTTTCCGAATCCATCTTGGTTCTCGTTTTTAAGCTTATCTTTTCCGACTCGGAAAACATGGAATTACCCTTATGGGTTTCCAAGGTTTTCCGACTCGTGTGTGTACCAAGATGCTTTTCAATTTCTCTAAGTATCACATTTTCCGAATCGGAAAACAATGTTTTCCGAGTCGGAAAACCAACCTCTTTATGTATTTGAAATTTCTCTAAGTGTTGGAGTTTCCCGATTCGGAAAACCATCTTTTCCGAATCGGAAAACTTGTGTTTAATTATATGCTCTTTTGTCTAAGTGTTGAGTGTTCTCCGACTCGGAAAATCAGCTTTTCCGAATCGGAAAACCTCCCCTCGAGGTTTGCTCGTTGTTCGACTCGGAAAATACGAAATACTCATTTTTGGGTTTTCGAGTTTTTCCGACTCGCGTCTTGTCGAGGGTATAGTCTTTTCACGCTGCATTCTTACTAAAACTTGACCTATTTTATAGAAATGGCTGATCAACCTATTGCTCCCACTTCTCCTGCCGGAAATGCTGTTGCCCGAGCTCTTATTGACCCGGCCGACATCGTTCAGATCATCCAGAACAACGGGTTCGTCGACCTAGCGAACTTCACTGTCCAAGACGATGTGGTCCTTGAGATCCTTCGGGCGCATCCCCTTGCATACGCGATGCAAGCCACTGCTCAGATTCCCATGATCTATCTACAACAGTTCTGGCACACTTCGCGTGTGGAGAACCAGAACGGCGTACCAACCATCATCGGCCGGGTGGACAACACTGACCTGGTCATCACTATGGAGGATCTCCGTCGAGTCCTTCGTTTACCGGCCGCCACTCCTGAGGCCCCGTTCGACCCTCTGGTTTCTAGACCCGAACTCTTCAGCGAAGTACTCGCTCTCGGGGTCCACTACACTGCAAACAACCGACCAAAAGGGATTTCCCAAGTCGCTCAAGGGATGCTGCCTCCAATTTGGTACTCATTTTTCAACATTCTCAACCGGACGCTATCTTCGAAGACACATGGCGTGGACAAAGCCTCCACCCACTTCTGGCACGTCATCCATGCTGTTGCTTATGGACGACGGATAGACTTTGCCCAACAGCTTTGGGCAGACATGATTAACGACGTAAGAGCTGGACCTAGCAGGACGCGCCATATATCCATCCCGTGGATGCGGTTCTTCAGCTTGCTCATTCGTGATCACATGGATCGGAACCGCGAAGTCAGACGCCGATCCAGACATCTCCGCTTCGAAAGCATGCAGATTGGCCGCGCCAACAAGAAGAACATGCGCCCTGGACATGTCGAGATGGCGATCCCCGAGAACGTGCTCAACATGGCGGACCGTAGGGCTATGAGTGTTAGGTTGTACCGAGTGTCTATAGGATTAGAAGACACGTCTACGGACTCCTCAGAACCGAGGAGCCCTGCCCAAGACGTGCAACCCGTCCCTTCTAGAGACCGTGCCTCAGGCATGGCGGGCCAGAGTTCCAGTGGGGGAGCTTCTGGCTCGGGAGTGATGAGCGTTGCCGTGAGGGGAGGAGAGGGTAGAATCGTTGGTACGTCCGCCACTCCGCACACGTCTCGAGCTGGAGCATATCCGACGATGATTCGGAACCGAGCCACTCGTGCCCGTGCACCCACCGTCGTGGAGGAAACATCTGCATTCGAGTTGGATCATGAGATCATGAGCAGACTCAGGGTGAAACAGTACATGGGGGTCCTCCATCAATCCCCCGTACACTCGTCATCGGAAGAGCGCCGATCGCCGACACCGCCGCAACAACCTCTACAGACTGGTGAGAACGTGGAAGCTTCCCCACAAGAACAAGCACACGTTCCTCCACCACTACAATCGGCGGCCGTTTCTACTCAGGGAGGCGAACCCTCCGGCGAACCCTCAGGCGATGACTCCGACGGTCACGAGTCCCCCGAGCACACTCCTTCGGACCGTCGTGAGCCCGATGACGAAGCCACCGATGAAGAGATGATCGATTACGGATCTGACTCCGAGTTCCAGTTATCTGAACCAGCTAAGGGCGGAAAGGCCCAGATTATCGATGTGGATGAAGCCACCTCTTCCATCAATGACGACAGGATCTCCGGAGATCCAGTACTAGCAGGCGATCTAGCCTCAGATGATAGAACCGTCGGTCATGAGGAAGAAGGTGAGGCCGAGGTTGCTACCGGCTGGGGGAGAGAAGACAGTGAGGAAGAAGAGAGAGAGAGGGGAGAAAAGGAGAGAGAGAGAAGAGAAAAAGAGACCGCAGATGTTGAGGTCCAATTAGGGGAGCTTTGGGCTCAATTAGAGAATGCGGACGAAGAAGTAGAGCCGCACAGGTTAGAAACGGAAGTTTCCCTTATCTCGAGTCCATCCATCAGAGAGGCAACCCACACTGAGACCGGGCACCCTACGGTGTCTGGTCAAGACGCTAGCAGCCAACTAGCGCATTTGCACGCCCCAACCGACCACTCGGCCATCTCTCAACAGATGGTCGTTTCATCTTTACACGGGGACTTAGCTCAACTTCCACCAACCACTCACTTGGAGTCTGTTGGTGTTGAAATCAGAGAGGAACCGCCCCGCCTCTCGACTTCTTTCCGTGCACCAGTTGTCCTAGAGCCACTTACCGAGACTTTTCAAGTCATTCACTTGGATAGGACACTACTTGGAGCATCATCAGCCTGCCCAAGTGGCGAGGCCGGAACGGGGAGAGTCGGTGCGTCGAGTGACGCCCTTCGAGGATCCACCGGAAGCCCTGACACCGTCAACATCATTCCAGCGGTGACGTCAGGCCGAGAGAGCACCTCAATAGGACTCTTCTCGTCAACTGGAGCCCAAGTGGCACCGGGTGTTGTACTTTCGGGACAGGGTCCGACAGACTCGAGCAAAGTCTCTAAAGATGCTCACGCAACACCGGGGCTTTTAGGCCTGACGGATTCGGGTGGAATCCCTAAAACCACCCCTGCACCAACGGGACTTTTAGGTCCGACGGATTCGGACGACATCCTAAAAGTCGTCCAAACCAGGTTACTAGCGGTGGAGGAAGCCAACCGGGCTCGAGATGCGCGGGTCGAGGCACTGGAGAAAGCCTTGGCCGAGACGGAGAGGAAACGACTGGCAGATCTTGAGGCGTCTCGAAAGCTTCAAGAAGACCGGGATGCGGAGCTCTACGAGCTCAAACGGCGGATCAAGGGCAAACACTCTGAGGCAGCCCCATCATCCGAGACTCCGATCCCCCGTCAGACCGAAGACGTCCTCAGGCTCGCCCCTCCGACTTCGGGCGAACTACCTCCGATACCGGGCTACGTTACTGAGACGGAACATGCGTTCGTCATCTCTTCATACACGACTCAGAACGACCGCCTCTCCGCCCAAGTCAGAGATCAGGAAGCCCAGATCGAGATCCTACAGCAGCGCGTCCGGGAACTAGAGGCCATGTGTCGGTCTCAGACTCAGCCTTCCAAACGGAGGCATGATGACCCTGATGACTCGGCACCGGGTCCTCATGAGGGGGAGGTGCAGGCTTCATCCAAAAGGCCTCGCACCGACCTCCATTCTGCCTCTGGTTCCGGTTTTACTCCAGCTCCAGCTTCCACGGCTGCCCCCTCAAGTACTCCTACAGAGTCTGCTGCCGCCGAGGCTCCCTATGTCGATTCAGACACAGAGGATATTCCTGACATGGGGAGTTGGCGCTACGAGCGGATCCCTGAAGGTGAAGTAGTTCAGTTTCCCCAGATGACAGACACGGCTCAGATTGAAGTCGTTCCTCCTGAAGCAGCACCGACGGATCCTTCAGACTTCCAGATTCCGGAGGAAGCCCGGAAAATTTTGCGGTCGCTTGCTCAGAGTCTCAGGATATACCAGAAGGGGGACGACATTGTCCGGGATTCTGACTACACCAACCTCACCTCAGCATTCGTGTTTCCCACTCCAGACGCTCCACGGACTATTCACTCTACTGATCCAGAGACCGCCGCTCCAACCGTCATCCAGCTCAACTGGAACCATTCAGTCATCTTCCGTCCTTTCCTTGAGGAATCGTTCACCCGCATCTACCAACAAGAGAGACTGCACGCCTGGTCCCGAAAGGTCTACTTCGGGATCTCGCACATCAAGACCAAGAGGAGAAGGACAGCTTACGTGCACCAGAGGATGTGCAACTGGGCCACCCATGGACGTCAAAGGATCCGACGTCGTTTCATCAAGGTAACTGCAATGCGCCCCTACAGACATGGCCATCAGTTATTCCTTGAGTACGATGTCCGCATGTACGGGACCGGCGTTCCACGAGGTGAGCTACAAGACTGGTCGTTCACGGAAGCTGATTTGGATCGGGTGCATCTAGAAGATCTTCTTAAGCTCATCAAGTATCTCCAAGGCCCGATTCTCCGACCAGAGCACTACAGAGACGGCACAGAGATATTGAAGAAGTACGTCCGTCACGCAATCACTCTTGCGCGGGTGACGGACTACCAGCTTGCAATCGAAAGCCGCCAGCCGAAAGTCAACCTGCTCAGACCAAACTTGCTCGTGCCTGGTATTGATGCTTACACTCCGTATATGCCAACCAGGATACCTGAGCATGGGGTTCTCTATATGACTCGGAAGAAGAAGGAGCGCAGGTTCATGAGATTTGGCGAGCTCTCCAAGTTCTGCGACGGGACCCTTCTTTATGTCTACAACGGGATGCAGAGTAGACTACTGGCTGATCAGATACCAGGGCGGAGGATCATAGATGGGAAGGGAAAGCTACTGGAGGCGATGAGATTGATCGAGAGGAAGCTCAAGGAACGGTTGATGTACAGACGGGTCGAGGCGGCGATGCAAATGAGAGCAAGGATCATCGGCGAGTGGGAGGAATACTTGCAAATGTCCAAGTGGGAGCCAGCTCTGGAGCTTCCACCACCTTTCTGACTTCTTCACAAAGGGGGAGATTGTAGGACCTCTTTGTTGTGAAGAGTCAGAAATCACTATCTTACTTGCTTTCTAGTTTAACTTCCTTTGTTTGTAAACATTATCTTTGTTAGTGCCCCTGTTTGAGGTTTGGAACCTCGGGGGCCTTTGTTGACATTTTGTGTAAATTCCTTCTACCTATAAAAGGTAAAGGATGTTTAGGGTTTTTGGTAATTGAATCATATTTTACCATTTTGGGCAAATACTCCATTGTTGCATGTTCTTCAAGGTTTTATGTATTCAATCATGATTTCCATCCATTTCTTCATCTTTTCTATGATTTATGGGACAACATAATAAAAGCGAGAAATAAACCTAGATCCGTTAAAATTATCTCGTCTCAATTATCGCAAAACTTGGTTTTAACTGATTTATAAAAAAACAAACTGTTTTATAAATCGAAACTAATATTTTAGTCTAAAATTAGTTTTATCTATTTTATAAAAAAATACCCTTTTATAAATAAAACCGATTAGCTAAAATATTTGCCTTTTATCCAAATTATATCAAAACGGGTTTACCGATCAAACTGGTCGGTAAAATAAATAATTGTTTGTAAACGGTGTCATGGTTCGATCATCTGATCAAAACATGATACTAAGACTAATCGAGTCAAATAACTAAAAAAAAATTATTTAGACATAAATAACCTGAATAAATTAATTTGGGTAAAAAGGCCTAAAAACAATAAAACCTATTTGGACCATAGACTTGGTTAAAAAACTGGGCTTGCGGGCCTATTATCAAACTGTAAATTTCGAGCCCGTTAGGGTTTTCACGATTTGTCCGAAAAACGATCGTGGATCGAGAAACCCTAATCGCCGTGCATCGTTTCGTGTTTCGCAAGCAATCACCACCAATCGTTACCGACTTGTAAACGATTGACGACGGCAACAACCGAGTCACTATCGCCACTGTGCTCGGCGACTGTAAAACAACTACCATTGCCACATCGACGACACTGGCGATCGGCCACTATCGCCGATCGGTGATTCAATAAAAAACAACAACCGTCACCATCAACGCCGGCTCAAATGCGATCAGTGGCGGCAGCTCAACGAGCCGCCATCGTCTCCGCAATCATCGGCCGTCGACAGCGGCGGCCAAAACCATCACCATCGCCACCGTCTTTTGAAACAAACGACTATCTATCGCCGCCGCGATTGTGGTTTAAAACGACCATCCACCACTGCGATTGCGGTTTCTGGTGGTTGCCGTTCACCACCAATCTGGTGGTGATTGAAAACGGCTACTATCGTTTGCGCCACCACCCACGCGTATCACCGATAGGTGGTTCGGCATTCGATTCGTGGCGGCGACTGCCGTCGTTGCTGTTAGGATTATGTGCGAGACAGTAACAGGGTTATCGTGTCCAATGTTATAAGACACTAGTAGGTCACACTGCTGCACACCAAAATGAGAATGTTTGGATTATGGGAAATAATTAATTGGTCAATTAATTATTTAGAGAGAAAATAAATAAATAAATAATTAGTTGAATTATTTATAATTAATTAATCAGTTAGATTAATTAAAAGGGATAATTATGGAAGTTATTTCAGAGATAATTACCAAGAATTATATATGGAATCAAACACTGCTAGGTTTGTCCATATAAATAAGGGGTTAAGGGTGTCAGTTATTTGATTGATTCAGTTCTAAAAACCCAGAAAAACCTCTCTCTCTCTCTCTCCCCCCTAAAACCGGCGCCAAATCCAGTAAGAGGAAGGTTCGCATTCGTTTTTCGGGTAATCCTCGGTGGTGGTCTAGCAACCCTCTCAACCGGTGCCAGTAGCAGTGTAACCCCTGCTTGCGTTTCGGAGTTATTATTCGCAAAGGTAATCCACCAAAACACCCTTTATTGTGTCTGTATGGTTTGGGATTGGATCCTCGATTGGGAATCGGGTTTTATTCCGCTGTGCATGTTCTTGTAACCCGTGGTTCCCAACAGTGGTATCAGAGCCACTTCCCAAACCTGCAGATCAGGTTGTTAATCTCATTAGGTTAAAAAGTTTTGATTTTTATCGAATTCGAGTTTTTTAAAAATTAAACCTTTTGGAAAAACCTAAAACAGATCGGAAACCACCGCCGGCGAAACCACAGGTTGTGGTGGCCGGCGGCTGTCCATCGAAGCCAACCACCACGCCGCACCACAGCTAGTGGCTGCGGCGGTGGCCGACAGGAATCACCGCACCACCGTTTGTGGTGGCGGTGGTAATCGGTCTCGGTAATTGGTGGTAATCGCAACCGAAATCGAAGGAAATCGACGGTGGCGGTGGTGGTTTCGAGCCACTGTCGTCGCCGGACCAAGACAACCGCCACGCCACCGAACCATGGTGGTGGCGGCGATGATTGCTGCTGCTGTTGATCGGAATCGATGGCGGTGGTGGCCGTTTGCTGCCATCGCCGATCGATTTTGATGATGGCGATGACCGTTTCTCGAGTGCAACCGCGGGAGGCGGCGGTGGTGGTGGCAGCGGCCGCCGCTATCGTCGTCGTCTGAGTACAACCGCCGCACCACCGAACCGTGGTGGTGGCGGGACTTGATTGCGATTCCGGCCTGTCGAGATACGGCAGACCGGTGGATGGTGGAGATAGCGGTGTTGAGGCGGTGGTGGTGGTTTTTCAAACCGCTGCTGCCGCCGGTGTTCGATGGTCGTACGGGCGGCGGCGATGGCGATCGCGTCATTGTCGTCGCCGGCGATAAAGAAACCACCGATCGACGGCTACGTTTTGACGGATCGGTGGTAATCGAAATCGTTGTTCGTCCCAATCGTTTATCGTTGACGGATCCAGATTAGGATTCGTTTCCGGATAGTTTTTGAGATAAAGGATCGTTTTATCAGATAAGGTTTAAAACGATTCAAGATTAAGTTTAATTAATTTGTTTTAAATTAATTTTTGTTCTTATAATTATCCGATTAAAATCCAGTTGTATTTTAATTCGTTTAATTGTATTGAGTCATAGCTGAACCCTTTTAGACCCGTGGTTGTGTTTTTATTTATTTTATTTGTTTTAGAATAGTTGGGAGGCCTGCGTGCCATTTACAACCCTTCTTGTAATTTTAAATTATTAGAATAGTTGGGAGGCCTGCGTGCCATTAAAAGCCCATTTGTAATAGTTAGTTCTAATTATCAAAACGGAGACAAGATGTCAACCATGGATCTCGGAGCCAGTGGGAGTACCAGAAGATGAAGACTTTTGTCACTTAGGGTTGAGACCGTTGTTTTGTGTTGGCTCACAAAACAACATTAGCTTAAGGGTTTAGGCTATGACTGTGCTTTTTATATTTAAATTGCGTGGTTGTTTTACGTAATTGTTGCTAAATATAAATTGCCCTTTTGGATGATTGTTTTAAAAGATAAAAGGATACAAATACAGTTAGTGTTTGGATCCAGTTTTTCAAAGTTTTGAAAAAGGAAAACTGGCAATTTAGACCCTTGTTAAAATCATAGATTAGTAAGTGCAACCCACTTTAGGGGCACTTCCGGTGTAAGGTACATAGGGCGTTGTAAGTGCACACACTATGAACGCCCGTGTTCAAACCGAAACTGGAAGGTGATAAAACTCTGCGAATTATCTCCGGGTGGTACCGGCAAGAGTTTGTCCAGGTCCCGGGTAGTGCAATCTATTTTGGTAATTATTTATTCACTGGGTGGTACCAGGCCAAAATGCACTAGAGGGACTAAATATGCACGGATTATTAATATCCGATGTCCCGACGATCTAGAAGTCGTATTTTCAGATAGGAATACGATTGGTATAGTTTTACCTACCATAGATCGCATGAGTCGGTTTGACATGATCACATGCTTCCCGACACATGTGAAATATGGATTCTAGTCTAATAAATTTATTTTAAGGGTAAAAAATTTATTAGAATTATATAATTATAAACTAAATTGGAATTTATATTTTGTAGATGTCTCCAATTAGCATTCCGTTTTATTCACCTGAGGAATCACTTCGCCTTATTACGGGCAAGTGGAAGCTTACGGGCCAGAACTTTCCAGTTTGGAAGTTGCACTTACAGAATGTTTTGAGTGCCCAGGGTAAGCTTTATGTGATCAATAAGCCCATGTCACGACCCAAAAGCAATGCCCCAGAAGAGGAATTTGCTGAATATTTCAGATTCATGGCAGATGAATCGGATGTAATGTCCATTCTAGTTTTCTCTATGTCACCCGAGTTCACGGGAGACTTGAGAGTGAAATTCTGTCACGAGGTCGTAAGGAATGTAGAAAGCCAGTTAGGTTTCTACAAGTACACGGGCAAGCTTTTGATCATGCAAGAGATTCTCTCCCTGAAGCTACAGAAGGGTCAGTCAGTTAAAAACCATCTTATTGAAATGAGAAGGATTTTTAAATGTTTATCACGTCTGGGGTACAAGATGACTCAGGAAGAGTAAGTGTACCTCATGTGGTTCTCCCTCACAAAGGAAGTACAGGACACAGCTAGTGCCTACATGAAGGAACCAAAGAACGACGTGGATAAAGTTCATGAAGATATCCTGGCCAGTCTAGAGCCAGTACCCGAACCTGCGAATCTCATGGACACTGATATAATTGATGAGCTGGGAGATCTGAGTTGCCCAGAGTGCGGCAGCGAGGATATTTGCGAGCACTCGATGAATATCGACCAGATTGAGATCGGTTTATCCGATGCTCC
The DNA here is from genome assembly GCA_030169165.1 of Centaurea solstitialis. Taxonomy (NCBI): domain Eukaryota; kingdom Viridiplantae; phylum Streptophyta; class Magnoliopsida; order Asterales; family Asteraceae; genus Centaurea; species Centaurea solstitialis. Next base: position 46,367,354 of record CM058046.1, on the reverse strand, counting down.
AGGTATCTTTATGATAGATTGCTTAATCACTTCTTATGAATCGTGGGTAATTGATACAGGCAGTGGTAACCACATTTGTAATCATTTACAGGGATTCACTAGAAGAAAGACTCTGAGGAAGGACCGTTCGAACCTACGAGTTGGCGAAGGCACTCCGTTGATTGCTGAAGCCGTGGGATCTTATAGTCTTAGTTTACCCTCGGGTCTAGTTTTGGAACTGGATAATTGTTATTATATTCCAAATATGATTAAGAATGTGTTGTCTTTTGATTTGTTGGTAGACCAAGGCTTTTATTATAAATATTCTTATAAAATAATTTCAGTCTTTAAAGATAATATTTTCTATTTTAAAGCTACACCCGTAGATGGTCTGTACACTGTAAATCTTAAAGACAACAATAGTGAAATCTATCATATAAGTAAGCGATCCAAAGATATTGAGGATCAGACTTACCTCTGGCATTGTCGTTTGGGCCATATAAACAAGAAACGTGTTGAACTACTCCTAAAAGGAGGTTTTCTTGGCAATTTCGACTACAAACCTTTTGATAATTGCGAATCTTGTTTATCTGGTAAAATGACAAAGCAACCTTTCAACAGTGAGAATGAAAGGGCTACTGACTTGCTTGAAATAATCCACACAGATGTATGTGGACCTTTCAGTCATGTAGCAAGAGGAGGATACCGGTACTTCATTACCTTCACTGACGACTTCAGTAGGTATGGTTATGTCTACTTGATGAGACATAAATCTGAAACCTTTGAGAAATTCAAGGAATATCAGAATGAAGTACAGAATCTACTTGACAAGAGGATCAAGTTCTTACGGTCAGATCATGGTGGCGAATATCTCAGTGATGAGTTTGACAATCATCTGATGGAGTGTGGGATTGTATCCCAACTTACACCTCCGTATACACCTCAGATGAACGGTGTATCAGAAAGGAGAAATCGTACTTTGCTTGACATGGTACGAACGATGATGTGTCATTCTACGCTGCCAATATCTTTCTGGGGACATGCGCTCGAAACAGCAGCACACATACTGAACAGAGCGCCAACAAAGTCGGTAGAAAAGACTCCATACGAGTTATGGAAGGGTAAGAAACCCAACATATCTTTTCTGAAAATTTGGGGTTGTGAGGTTTACGTCAAACGACCTACCTCAGAAAAACTCAAACCCAAATCCGACAAGTGTTTCTTCATTGGATATCCCAAGACCACCGTGGGATATTATTTCTACAACCCTGAAGAGAACAAAGTGTTTGTTGCTCGAAATGGAAAATTTCTGGAAGAAAAGTTTCTCAGTTTAGAGAACACCAGAAAGGATGTAGATCTACAGATAGTAGACGAAGAAAGCACTACACCAGTTGTTGAGCCAGAAATTCAACATAACAATGTTGAACCTCAATCAGAGCCGATTGAGGAAGTGCAAACACAGGACCTTCGCAGATCCAGCAGGGTAAGACAAGAACCAGATAGGTATCTTGGGTTCCTAGTCTCTCAAGATAGCGGAGACTTAAATGAACCAACATCCTATGGAGAAGCTGTGTCAGGCAGTGAGTCTGAACAATGGCAGGAAGCCATGAAGGCCGAGATGCAATCCATGTACGACAACCAAGTCTGGGAGTTGACTGATTTGCCACAACACTGTAAGGCTGTTGGACGCAAATGGGTTTTCAAGAAGAAAACCGACATGGATGGGAACGTACACACCTTCAAAGCCAGACTGGTTGCAAAAGGATTCACGCAAACTCATGGCATTGACTATGATGAAACCTTTTCACCAGTGGCAATGTTGAAATCAATTAGGATTCTTATGGCCATCTCAGCGTACTTTAATTACGAGATTTGGCAAATGGACGTCAAGACAGCCTTTCTGAATGGAAAGTTAACAGAAGACGTCTACATGGAACAACCGGAGGGGTTTGAAGATCCTAAGAATCCTAATAAGGTGTGTAAGCTGCTAAAATCTATTTATGGATTGAAGCAAGCATCTCGAAGCTGGAACTTACACTTTGATGAGCGAATCAAAGAGTTTGGCTTCACTAAAAGTGAGTTCGAGCCATGTGTTTACACTAAGTTCAGTGGGAGCATAGTAACCTTCCTGGTCTTGTATGTAGATGACATACTACTCATAGGAAACGATGTACCAACTTTACAGAGTGTTAAGGAATGGTTAAGTAAATGTTTCCAGATGAAAGACCTTGGAGAAGCCGCTTATATACTAGGTATAAAGATCTACAGAAATAGATCTAAGCGGCTTATCGGACTTAGTCAGAGTACATACATTGACAAAGTACTGAAGAGATTCAGGATGGATGAATCCAAGAAAGGATTCATTCCAATGCAACATGGCATAGTGTTAAGTAAAACACAGTGTCCTGTTTCTAGTGAAGATCAGGACAAGATGAAATCGGTCCCATATGCTTCTGCAATTGGATCGATTATGTATGCCATGCTATGTACTAGGCCCGATGTTGCTTACTCAGTAAGTGTTACGAGCAGATACCAACAGAATCCGGGTGAGCCCCATTGGGTGGCTGTCAAGAACATTCTTAAATATCTGAGAAGAACGAAAGAAATGTTCTTGGTCTTTGGAGGTTCTGAGGATGAAATTAGTGTCACATGATACTCTGACGCTAGTTTCCAGACCGACAGAGATGACTTCAGGTCACAGTCAGGGTATGTCTTTACCCTAAACGGAGGTGCGATCTCATGGAAGAGCTCGAAGCAGGACACGATTGCAGACTCAACTACAGAAGCAGAGTACATTGCAGCATGTGATGCGGCAAAGGAAGCTGTCTGGCTAAGGAATTTTCTATCGGATCTCAGAGTGGTTGCCAGTATCTCGAGACCGATAGATATATTCTGTGATAACTCAGGAGCCGTGGCGCAAGCAAAGGAACCTAGAGAGCATCACAAGTCGAGACACGTGCTCAGAAAGTATCACCTCATCCGAGAGATCATTGGAAGAGGAGATGTGAGAATATGCAAGATTCCAACAGAAGACAATGTCGCAGATCCGCTGACAAAGCCACTAGCAAGGGCAAAGCATGAGGCACATGCGAATTCCATTGGGATGCAGTACCTGGAAGCCAGTAGCTAGTACTTAGTTTTTAATTATTACTATAGTTTAATTTAGAAACAATGTAATCATGTAAAGTTTTATTTCACAGTGTGTTGGAAATAAATGGAGGTTTTGTTTTCATGATTGTTCTAAATTAACTATTTTTGCATATTTAACGCATCCATGATTCTACAAAGTCTTGTATGAAATCTAAATTTCCGTAGCCACTTATTGAAATGGGAATTTCAATAGGAAGTTTGACGCTATTATAAATACTTGATGATTTATTCAAAGTAAAGAATAAAAGCACAAGTGATGTGACCAAGTATTTATAGATACTCATCAGAGTGTTTGGGTATTGGAAGTGACCAGTAATCAAGTCTGCTTCATGGAGCCTTAGTCATAGGCACTGACTTGATAGGTTGTCCTTAGACCTGAGATACTTGGTTTGGGAACACGAGGACCACTGTACTCTTAGCGCGTACTAACGCTGCACCGTAACTGGGTGGCCATACGGGACGTGACTAGATGCAGCGGAAGCCGTGGATCCAAATGCAAGTAGTCAAGAAGGGATTTGCACCTCTTTCAAAAGAGAGATATTTCCGGGCCCCTTGACGATTAAGATTGGCAGAAAACGCGTGGCCACGCTCGGATAAAATAACAGGGGTTATTTAGTAATATCCGTTACTGCAGGCAATCGAAATCAGAGTCAAGAAATACTTGATTTTAAGAAATGAATCCTCCACTCCATGTCTTAAATCACTTTAGAAATATCGTGTGCAAAAGGAATGAACCTGTGTACAAATTCAAGCGTGAATTGTATCTCTGGATATAAGAGATCTTATAACCTGGTTAACCTAAGCGTCTGGCTAGGGACCTCCTTAGGCGAATGATAACAGTTCAGTTACATGTCTAGCACAAGTGGGAGTCTGTTAGGATTATGTGCGAGACAGTAACAGGGTTATCGTGTCCAATGTTATAAGACACTAGTAGGTCACACTGCTGCACACCAAAATGAGAATGTTTGGATTATGGGAAATAATTAATTGGTCAATTAATTATTTAGAGAGAAAAGAAATAAATAAATAATTAGTTGAATTATTTATAATTAATTAATCAGTTAGATTAATTAAAAGGGATAATTATGGAAGTTATTTCAGAGATAATTACCAAGAATTATATATGGAATCAAACACTGCTAGGTTTGTCCATATAAATAAGGGGTTAAGGGTGTCAGTTATTTGATTGATTCAGTTCTAAAAACCCAGAAAAACCTCTCTCTCTCTCTCTCCCCTAAAACCGGCGCCAAATCCAGTAAGAGGAAGGTTCGCATTCGTTTTTCGGGTAATCCTCGGTGGTGGTCTAGCAACCCTCTCAACCGGTGCCGATAGCAGTGTAACCCCTGCTTGCGTTTCGGAGTTATTATTCGCAAAGGTAATCCACCAAAACACCCTTTATTGTGTCTGTATGGTTTGGGATTGGATCCTCGATTGGGAATCGGGTTTTATTCCGCTGTGCATGTTCTTGTAACCCGTGGTTCCCAACAGTTGCCACTAGTGGCCCTATCGACGACGATAGTAGCGCAAAGCCACCACCGCCGCCGATACCATCCGAATCTGCCACCACCACGACTGTAGTGTGGCTTCGACCACCATCCACCGACTGGTGGTTGTGGTTTTTTATCGATCTGTGGGACACGGTGTTCGGCCATCAAGCAATAATAGCCGCCGCCACCGCCATGCGCGGTGCGGTCGGTGATCAATCGTTACACCGCCTTCCACCACCGCGATTGCGGTTTTCTGGTGGTTGCGGTTCTCGAACCGTTCTAGGTCGGTGGTGGAACTCGACCAAAGCCGAGTGGTGCCCTATGGCTACCACCATTTGCCGTCATCGCATCAAACAACTGCCACCGATCACCGCGGTCGATGACCGTTCGGTGACAACGCCAAAGCATCGCCAACGTGGTCGCCGATCTTGGCGGCAATAGTGGCCACTGCCACCATCACCACCGCTTCTGGGTACGGTTGGTGGTTCGATCACAGCCATCGCCGCTTGGCCACCACGGGATCGGTGGTTCGGCCTTGCGGTGGTTTCCATTGCTGCTCACGACCACAGTCGTGGCTTAGGTCGTACGGCCACCACCACGCTGGTGGTTCGGCCGGTGTTTGGTCCGACAGCCAACGCCGCCACCACCACGCTGGTGGTTCGGCTACGGCTACCACCAGGATTGGTGGTTTGGTGATTAAACGATGAACAAAGTCAAAAATCAAAATTTTTATATAAACCATGATAAAAATCAGATTCTTATAACGATTACAACTTGATACACAAGAATTAATTTTATACAGATCTTAACGAGAATAAATAAAACTAAAAACGATTGGACCAGAAGCTCTGATACCACTGTTGGGTTTTGTGGGTTCCCTCGGGTCAATCTGACACGAGGAATATCATGGATCTAGAAACCTTACTGGTTTGATAAATCCTATAGGTCTATTAACCAAATTGGTAAAAGTCCTATACGATCAAAGACACACTGATTTGATCTTTATGCGGAAGCGTTTAAGCTAAAAAACCCTAAAAACTTATTGATCTTAATCGTTTATTTTAATTAATTCTATCAGTTATAGTGATTTACCTGGATTGCTTGAGAATTGATCCACCAATGAACGACCTACGAATTGTTCCTCTAGCAGAACTGAATGAAAAACCCGAAGACTGAAAAACCGAGCTGGTATCCGGGAGAGAGGGGGCGGCGCCGATTAAGAGGGAGAGAGAGAAAACTGGAAACTGATTTTTGAGTTGGTTGAATGAATTTTTCCTTAAACCCATAAGGTTTATTTATATGAGGAAAAATACAGTTTGTATATGATTCAGTTTCCTTATTGTAACTATCTTATTCTTTTCTTCCAAGAAAAGAATTTACTTAAGATAATTACCTATATATTTATCTAATATATAATTCTATTAATTAATTATTATTATATATTTATTCATCAAATAAATATACAATCTACTCAATTAATTAATAACCCTCCAACTTTGGGATTTCCGACTGAAATTACCCAACTGATTTATAATTGACTATTATAAATCCTAACTCTCCATTTCTGGGTTTCATATAACTTATTCGATTTATAGGTCCTCACAGATGTGACCCTCAAGTGTCTTGCAACATTGGATGTGTAATTACTTGGTTTGTCAACTTTGCACATAATTACTAACACGCCGGTGATTGCGGTTTGTGGCCACCATCACCGCTAGGGCTACCGCAAGATGCTACCACCACCTCGCTGGTGGTCCGGCTAGGATGTCGCGAAATCGCCGCCACCACCTCGCTGGTGGTCCGGCTAGGCTGTCACGAAATCGCCGCCACCACTAATTGTGGTGCGGCCGGTCGAACGTCGGCAGCCGAATGCCGCCACCGCTAGGCGCGGTGCGGCCGGTGATCAAGTGAACGGCTATTGCCGTCTTCTGCTGCCGTGAACACCGCCATCCACCACCGCTATTGCGGTTTCTGGTGGTTGCGGGTTTTTCGAACCGGTCTCGGTTTGTGGTGGAACTCGGCCACAGCCGAGTTGTACGTTACGGCTACCACCACCGCCACTTCCACCGTCGCTGCTGCAATTGGTGGCCGGCTGCATTCATCGATCCGGTGATGCAGCCGTGGCTTGGGTCATACGATCGCGGCTTTAGCCGTGGTTCGAGGTTTTTATCGTCGCGGTTCACGGCCACCACCACACTGGTGGTTTGGCCGATGCTTGAGCCAATTTGCGACGCCACCACTACCACTCCGGTGGCGGGGCTATGGTGGTTCGGGTTTGGTGATATTCCGGGTTTTACGAATCACAACTAAATTTTCAACTAAAATTCAGATTTTCTTAATTAAAAAAACGATACATAAGAAAACAATTTTAACGGATCATACGAGAATAAATAAAACTAAAAACGATTGGACCATTTGCTCTGATACCACTGTTGGGTTTTGTGGGATACCTCGAGTCGAACTGACACGAGGATCATTGTGGATCTCGAAACCTCACTGGTTCGATAAATCCCATAGATCTGATAACCAAACTGGTCAAAGATCTATATGATCGAAAACACACTGATTCGATCTAATGCGGAAGCGATTAAGATACAAAACTCTAAAAATCTATAGACCTTATCGTTGTTTTATTTAATCCTAACAGTTATGGATACACAAAAATTTACCTGGATTTCTTGAGAATAAGTCCACCAATGAACGACCGACGAATGTTCCTCTAGCAGAACTAAAACCCGAAAGACTGAAAAACCGAGCTGGTTTGTTGCAAGGGGAGAGAGCGGCAGCCGGATTGGAGAGAGAGAGAGAGAGAGAGAGAGAGAGAGAGAGAGAGAGGGGAGAGTTATCTGGAAACTGATTCTTAGATAAAACTGAATTAATTATCTTAAACCCATAAGGTTTATTTATAGGAAAGAAAAACACAGTTTCCATCTGATTCAGTTTCCTTTAATTATCTTATTCTTTTCTTTTCTTTCAAGAAAAGAATTTTCTAGATAATTACTTATAATTAATTAGATTATTCAATTATATATTTATTTATCTAATAAATATATAATTCTCTTAATTAATTTATAATCCTCCAACTTTGGGATTTCTGACTGAAATTACCCAACTGATTTATAATTGACTATTATAAATCCAATCTCTCAATTCCTGGGTTTTATTTAACTTATTCGATTTATAGGTCCTCACAGGTGTGACCCTCAAGTGTCTTGTAACATTAGATGTGTATCTACTGGTTTGTCAGCTTCTGCACATAATTACTAACACTTTACACCTGTAACAACCCAAAACCCATACAATAATAATAAGGCATAATATAAATTCCCAGTGATCTAATATGCATTAACAATAATTCTCATAGCAAAGGTACGGGTTAAATAGTGCATGCGGAACAACCCTCCACAGCTGAGATTCTAATTTAGGACAAAATACTAGACTTCTATCGGTAGAGCCACTCTAGACGTCTACCTTCTCCTTGCCTCTCGCCACACGATCTTTTCCTGAAAAGGGTTTTAGATTTTGAAAACGAGGGTTAGACCGAAAGGTCTAGTGAATTCCCTCAAAACAGTTTAAAATACAGTTCCGGCCCGCTGGCCGTAAAATCAGAGATCACAAGGTACCAGAAAAGCATCATGAGTAATAAAGTCACAACACAACAAACCGGATGGCCGGATCTCTCAGATTCACAATTAAGGAGTGACGGACGTAGTCCGTGCCTCGCACCATCCCACAATCAACCTTACGTGGCCGGATCTCCCAGATTCTCATTTAAGGAGTGACGGACGTAGTCCGTGCCTCACACCACTAAACTTCCCAGGGATGTACGGTCCCATGGTACACATTACTCACGATGCAATTCCGCAATATTAAAACAGCATGCATATGATGATCATCAATATAGCATTCACAAACATTTATAATTTCACAAAATCACATTATATCATCATCAAAACCTTTGCAAATCGAATGGATATGTTTAAAAACGGTAAAGCAGTCCATTCATTTTCAGGCAAGGGAACTCACCTGAGCTTATCTCGCTGTTTACTCTATCTCCTGGTATCTGTAAAAATTCCTAAGGCATTAGTGATTCGCACTTAGAAAACCCACAACTAGGATACCCCTATAGGAATAAATCACTATGGAAAATCCTCTCCGAAAACTAATCCTACATTTGAAACCCCTCAAAATCCGACTTGGAAAACATATTTTTCCGACTTACAAAATCCGAATCGGAATACCATCTTTTCCGATTCGGAAAATAGCAATTTCCGAATCGGGAAAGACACCAATTCCGAATTCGGAAAACATCAAATTCCGAACCCTAACTCGAAAGGAAACGAGGTCAGCATAACGGCTAGGTCAGCCCATTTCCCGATTCGGAAATCAAGGTTTCCAATTCGGGAAAGGCATTTTGAGACGATCAGACATGCTTCCTAAAAACCGATTCGAAAAACACGATATCCCGATTCGGGAAACATGTTTTCCGATTCGGAAAACATGAATCCCGATTTGGGATTCGAACTCGGAAAACCGAACAGATCCGAAAAAAAGGTCCAAATCTTGATGAAAACTTATCCAATTGAACCCAAAGCAATTCTAGAAGGTCACTAAACTATTCCCGCATAAATCTAGATAAGTTGTACGCAAAATAACATCGAGATCTTACCTTGGCGATGATTTCTCAACCTTGAACATGATAAAATGGCTCTAAGCTTCTCCCAAAACACACACTAAGCACACACACTAATCTTTTTTTTTTCCAAAATGAGTAAAAACCCTAATTCGTTCTCTTAAATACATTGGACTTATAAGGCCAAGCCCATTAACCACTTAAGGACCCATCAAATAATATTAGTTTCTAGGATTGACACTAATGGTCCCTCCTCAACAAGAAGTTGACAAACTAGGTCACAGTTAGAGTTAAATACTAACTTACATTAGAGTCAGGTTATTACAACACCCCTGACTCCCTTTTTATAATTGTTCTCTTAACATAGTTCACAATCAATCAACCAATCAAATACTTTTTCATCCAAACCCCATTTGAAGTTAACTTTCACAAAAACTGAATCTCGAAAGATTGTTTTCACCGCTTCCTTGTAGGAACGATATCTGGTACTTGTACCATTTTATTACTTGTTTTCAAGAAAAACGACAGTAATTGAAGGTTTATACTTGGACCGAATGTTACTTGTTTTATTTCTTTTTGCACACCTGTTTTTGGCACCATGCGTTCAAACTTAAATAATAAAATAAACATCAAAAGAGCGGGGGTTGTGTAAAGATGTCAACATTGATGTGTTCAGGATGGCTTATCTCTAAGTCCATCAAACTGTATAAAAGCATCAACTTAACAGAAGAGATATGATTTATATCAATATAATCTTGAATAAATGGTTGGAAAGAGTTGTTATCAATTAACAAATTTCTAACATCAAGTTTTGATTTTTATCTCAACGTTACCCTACACCCAAGCGAAGGTTGTCAGCCTGTCATCGCTTGGGATCCTTGCATTTTAAACAGATTAAACGTAGGAAAACTATCTTTCACGAAAGGAAATATTAACATTAACTAATATAACGTTATGGCGAACTAAAATTACAATAAGATAAAGATGACTATAGGAAATATAAACTAAGATATAATGGTGGTAACGATAATTAAAACTAAATTACGGTGACTAAAATAAAATTTTACGCTAAAGAAAAAGAAAATCTAAATTACGTTTAGGTGGCGACGATATATAAATAACAAAAATATAGAAAAGCCATAAAAGACAATTTAATAAAAGATTAAAGTAAAAGACATGAATATATATAAGGGAAAGGGGTGAAAGTTAGAGAGGAAAAGAAACTTCATATTACTTTTATAACGATGGGAGAAAGATTCAAAATGGGGATAGATTTCAAGTGTTCACAAGGTGTTATTTATATACAAACTTCTATACAGCAAGTAGTCATCAACTTGGCAAATTGCACTTTCAAAAGCTTCCATCCATTTGTTTTTCTTCAAAAATTCCTTCTTGGTGCTATAGCACTCCTATAGCACTCTCTTAGCATCATTTCCTCAACTGCAAGATAATTTTAACAGTCAGTGTTTAAAGTTGAGCTTTTATGATTCTATTTTCCATTTATCATAATATTAAATGAAAGTGAGATTATCCGTTAAAAACATCTGACATTTGGATTTTTAGGGAATTAAAGTAACCTAAAAGCTACTGAAAGGGATGGAAAGCATCAATTATATTGATGCTTATCATGCAACCTACTTGTATGTTTTTGTTGTCCTTACATATGTAAATATAACATATGAAAAGTATGCAAAAGCAAACAAGCATTTAGGGTATGACATGTATGGTATTTAAATGAAACAATGTGTAAAAGATAAGATGTAAAAGACTCCAAAGGCAGAAAAACATACCTAGAAATCCCAAGCTTGTATATGTCATTCGCACTTTTGATCGTATTCTTTGACTCCAAGTGAGAAGCGTATGCTATGTAAAAGATAGAATGTGTCTGACCGGTTTTATTCGTGTCAAGAAACCTATAAACAACTTCAGCATCATCACAGTTTTCAGCCTGCAATGCAATTTTGAATTATTACCATACATACACAAATGCCAAGACAGAGAAGAGCAAGAATTAAAAGGCACTTTACTAGGATGATTAAGTTATATAAAAACTCACATACTCCAACCACACTTTAAGGTAACGAATATCGTTCTTATAGCGCTCCTCATGCCAAAATGTTCGCACACATTGTTCAAAGATGACCACCAATCCTGAGCAGTCTCCACCAGGAGGAAAAGCATCTTGAACCCACTTGATACAGCTATACATAAGCAAAAGTTTATATTTTTTTCAGATAAGTTGCACTAGGATGGGGAAAAGAAGAGAAAAAGATACAATGTAAGCAATGATTTTGGAGTGGTAAAGAGAAATAATCAGAGGTAGAAATAGAACTTACTGAAGCCATGGTTGTAGAGGATCTTCACCTTCATACTCATCAATGGCTTTAATGAGCTTTCTAAGAAAATAATCAAACAATTTGGTCTTCAAACATTGCAGTTTGTTTATATATGAGTAAAAAAGAAATCAAATGTTACATAATAAAGAAAGGATGGGATTAATAATACCTTTGGTTATCGATTAGAGAGTTTTGGATTTGAATATCTGCGTGGGATTTGAGGGAATCATTGAGGAGTTTGACATTGCGGCCTCTCTTCAATGGTCTTACGTTTTCTTTGAAGAGTTCCCATTCGTTGCCGGTTTCTTATTTAGAAGCAAAGAAGGATCCATCATAATCTCCTCCATTGTCGCTGAGAAATTTGAAATTCAAAACCCTAGATGGATGATGAGTGTGGGAGATGACCTTTATTTTTCTTCAAAATTTGAAACTATGGCAACGGTAAAGAAGCCCAATTTATAATTTCTATTCGTATTTTATTATCACTTCGTTTTTTAGTTAGAAAAGTAAATTTCAGTTTTGGGTCCCCACACTATTTCAATATCAAGTAAACCGTCTCTAACCTTCATTTATTACAATCTGTGCATGGAATATGTAACATTGACTATTTTAGTCCTTATCATCTGGAGATGGGCATCCGGCCCGGGGCCGATGAAAAGCACGGTCCTAGCCCAAAGGGCCTAGCTCGGGCCTAGTTTTTGAAGTTTTGAAAGCCCAGCCCGGCCCGGCCCGACAGTCTTGACAGGCCCGGTCCGAGGCCCGGGCCTGGTCCGTTTTCAGTGGCATTTTCGTAATTTTTTGAACTTTTGAAATATATTTGTTTTATATAGTTTAGTTTAAGTGGTTTAAAATAAAATAAATCTAGTTTATATTATATATTATCATTATTATTAGAATTATAAAAATAATTCTCATAAAATAATTTGCGTGTGTTGTTTCCGTTAGTAGCTGAAAGTTTGGTGTAGGCTTGGAGGCTTTGCTTCTTGTTGTTTTTGGTATTTTTCGTTCTAAGGACGAGGGTTGTCCTCATGCTTGCTGATGGGTTTAATTCTCATAAACCTCACAGTGGGTTTGGTGTGCTTCTTCCCCCTTTTTCTGACCTTAGTTTTCCTTGTGAGGTTGGTTGTTTTGGTGTCTTTTTTGGGTTGTTTTGTGGTTGTGAGTGGTTGGTTTGCGTCTGTCATGTTGTACTGTTTCCGACTTTATTCTTCGGTTGGTGGTAATAAAGTTGCGTTTGCCGTTCAAAAAAAAGAATTATAAAAATAAAAGTAGTTTTATAAGTTAGAAAAAAGAGAGAAAAAAAGAGAAAAAATTCATCAAGGCCCGGGCCAAGGCCCGGGTCTCAAAGCCTAGGCATTTTCTACATATAACGAGCCCGGGTATCACACTCAAGGCCCGGCCCGAGCCCGGTCAAACCAAGGCCCGAAAAGCCCGGTCTTTTTGAGGCCCGGTCAAACCAAGGCCCAAAAAGCCCGGTCTTTTTGAGGCCCGGTCAAAGCCCGGCTCGGCCCGATTTTTGCCCACCTCTATTATCATCCATCTAACAGGATTTAATTAAAAAAACTTAACACTCATCAATGAGAGAGACCAAACCAGTAAATTTTGCATTAGTTGGGAACGAGTTTGTAGTAAATAGATATCAGAGACAATTTCATTGAAAATGACGTAGTTTAAGTATCAAAGCAAAATTTACTCCTTTTTAAAAAGTATATTGTAACAAAAATTATATAAAAGTTTAGGACTAAACAAACTCCTTTTATGTATATCAAAGAGCAAACTATAGAAAACGGTACTTGTGATTTGCTAAAAAGTATGAGAGTGGCACCTAGAAAAACCAAATACATATTGACTATGATTTGCATTTTATATTTAATGTAGTATCTGATCCTAATTTAGTTAGTTAAAGTATCCTCGTTAAGTTGTGTTTTTCATCTATTGTAATTTTAACTAGTATTCGACATCGCGCGTTGCGCGATGATAGAAATTTATGTTTAGAAAAAATTATTAGATAGCTTAGCATTATTTAGACTTACATTTGACCTACCTATAATTTAGTAGCAATATAAAGGTAAACATTTATTTCGATTCTAATACATTTATTTAGTGGCAAAACCGCGCGTTGCGCGGTAGCGTGAGTAACTCATTAGAAATATGTAGATTATCACTATCGTTTGTTGCAATTGCCAAACATTAAACTTTATCATAACCTTTTATATACACATTTTCACTTCTAATTTAGTTTTTCTATCAATGTGCAACAACTTACACAACACTAAGACTCCATCCATTCACAAAACCAATATTTAAAGAAAATGTCTAAGAAAATAAAAAAAACATCAATGGGGGCTTCTCATTAATTTTATGGTTCTTCATTTATATATTTATATTTTTATTAAGTTTATCATTATAATATTAAAAATGTTTTAGTGTTTTTTTTGTTGGATTGAAGTTGATTTTTTAATGTGTTTAAAGGTCCTACGATTTTTTATGTAATTTGCAAATGTTGCCTTGAAGATTCCTTAAAGAATTTTTTAGCAAGAAAATTTAGTAACATAAAGCCAAATTTAGATAGAAGTAATTCATTTATATTTTGATTATAATAAGCTTTTTTTAATTGTCATAATAATTTCATTTAATTTCTATACATCTATATATAATAAAAGAGTAACTGGTCTGACACGTGTCGTGCTCTGGTGAGCCGGTTTCTGATGTCAAGAACTGACACGTAGGCGATAATGAATGTAGACCGTAAAAGTACGTGTCGTGATCTGGTGAGCCGGATTCTGATGTCAAGAACTAACACGTAGGCGATAATGAATGTAAACCATAAGAGTGTCCATGTACGTGTTTTGGCAGGAAAAATCAGAAAACGGCTCACCAGAGCACGACACGTGGCAGACCAGTTAATCTTTTATTATATATAGATTTACTCATATTTTTATTAATCTTTTTAAAAATGCATAGCACGTTTGTTCCTTGTGAGGAGTTAGAAAAGTAGCGTTCACTTTTGCTGATCGTTTATATTTTTAATATACGTTTTTTGACAAAAAAAAATTACCCCGTGTATTACACGGATTAAAACCTAGTTGATTATATATTAATTAATTATAATAAGTTATGTATAATTTATTTTATGACTTCATTTATACACATTGTTTATACAATAATTAAGTTTTAATCCATTTATGTTATGTATATTAAAATATATTATTATTCTTATAAATATTTAATTTATGTACATTGATTTATAATAATAAAAATAGAAGAATATAAAAAGATAGATTAATTAATGAATTATATTGATTTGTAGTAATTAAAAGAATATATAAAACATTTTAACTAATTATTGGGTATAATAATTTTATAAAATCAAAGATATATAAGAATAATAAAAATTGTCTATCAACGATTTTTAAAAAGTTACATATGTTTATTTAAATTTTTTATAATAACATGTTCATATCAACATAAAGCTTGTTATGTAAATTAAAAATAAATAAGAATGTTTTTATTTATATTGGTTGTAAATAACCTATTTAGTTAATGATACTAATTTTATTTATTAACAAATGATTTTTTTTTATAGACTATTGAATTTTGTATTAAAAATAAACATAAAAGATACTAATTTGACAGTTCCTTATTAAACTATATCTTAATTCATACTTTTATATATGTATAATAAATATGTATTAACGAACATTTTAAAAAAAGTATATATGTAACTAATTTAAAATGAAAAAGAATGTGTAACCACACCAAAAAATTAGTGAACTGCGATGTGGGACTATGTCCAATAATTGCTTGCAAATCTTTGTCTTCGAAGTGACTACAAAAGAAATTTCATTAACCACCATTTCAATATTAGCTTACATAAAGAAAAAGTAGTTATAGACATATATGAGAAATAAAATGGATCATGACAAATGTTTGCAAAGAGATTTCTCTATCTTTGGTTGACTACGAAGGAAATTTCATTAATCACCATTTCAATATTAGCTTACAGAAAGAAAATGTGTTATATACATATATGAGAAAGAAAAAGGAACATAAAAGAAAAACAAAGAAAACATAAGTACAAAAAATGAGATATCAAATGAAAAAGATGTTTCTCATACGGCTCTTCTTCGCATGAGTACCTTCTCCGTCGGTTCTCGGGTTCTAGTCGTGTAGAAAAATGTGGATTCATGATGGAGATCTCTAATTCATGGGTTAGAAGAATATTATCAAATTAGAAAGGGGATCATCACTAAGCGAATCAATATATTGAACAATACCAAGGTTAGAACCCTTTCCAAAAACAATACAAAGGTTCCATCATTGGGAAAAACCAAAGAAAAAATATTACAAACAAAAGTATACAAAAAAAAAAAAACTTTAAAGTCCTAATAAAAAAGTAAAAGAGATGCATACCTCTTATCAAATTACAATGGAGACAATCACTAACTGAATCAATATATTGACCAATACCAAGGTTATAACTCTTTCCAAAAACAATACCAAGGTTCCATCATTGGGAAAAACCAAAGAAAAAAATATTACAAACAAAAATATACAAAAAACTTTAAAGTCCTAATAAAAAAGTAAAAGAGATGCATACCTCTATTAGTTTCTCAAAGATTATGTGAAAAATAAGTTAACCATAAAAAATGGACATGGTGAATTGCTGATAAATCATAATTTATAGTATAAAATGGTTGAAGATGAAAAGTAGGAAAGGAGAATGAAGAGATGATATTTAAATACAAACATAAGTACCAATTAATATTCATGGGGTAATTAGTGTTACAATTAGAAAAAAATAATGGTTGGGAGATGAAGAGTGGGAAAGAAAAATGAAGAGATGGTATTTAAATACAAACATAAATACCAATTAATAATCATGGGATAATCAGTGTTACAATTTTTTAAAAAATGTAAAAAAAGAGAATAAATGAGAAAAAAGATAAATGGATTTCTAGCCTTTAGAGGATGCCACCTCATTATTGGTGGTTATTTCTTTAATACTCAAAGTTTTCTTTTCAAATGATTTAAGCCTTAAAGTTTTGTTAAAAAACTAATTAATCTATTAAGTTTTTTTATGCATATGATTTTACTCTCTTTACTTTATTATACATGTCATTTTTAATAGAAACTTAACAAAACTTAAGGGGATAAACCATTTTTTAACGAAACTTAAGGGGTTAAATCATTTGTAAAAAAACTTTAATGTTTAAACCAAAAAAAGGTGCAACTTTGATGGTTAAATCATAACATATTCAAAACTTTATGGTGAAATCGAAAAAAAAAAAAAACTTTCATGGTTAAACAAAATTGAACCAAAACTTTGAGGGTTAAACTATTATTTACCCTAATTGCAAATGTATCCTAGTATCAAACACTATGATCTGTCTAAGCAAAAATGATATTCTTAATTTAGCTCGTGAACCTATTTTTACAACTGAATACATTAAAATCATTTTGTAAGAAGTACTTTTATTATGAACACAAACTTCAAAGAACATGTAGAGATGACGAAGAACTAAATGTTGACTCCAATATGGTACCGGATGTGATGAGTCAACCTCTCGTAAACAATTCAGTTTCTCTAGAAAAAATCGGTAGCATCAATGGGATTCACTTCTACATGTGCATTAATAAATGCATAAAATCAATTCTGCAATTTTGGTCAAAGAATAGAAGGCTCTACAAAAAAATGCATTGTATAATAATTCTTAAATCGGGATGTAAATCATGACAACAACATACATAAAATCATATTATCATCAAATCACAAAACCAAATTGCATAAAATTACAATGTAGTCAAAATCATAAAACAAACATATATAAAAATTATAATGCTATCTAAATGATGAAATGAATATACATAAGTTGATTACCTTTGACTAAAATTATGAAAAAAATGTACATAATATTCTTACCTTGTATTGTAAGAGGTGATCATAAAAATATATCATACCTTATATTTTAACCACGAAATTCCAAAAACGAAGACCCAACAATTGAATAATTTACGTTGAAATAACTAAAAAAATTCGTACAAAAAAAACTATCAATAATAGATTAGTATATATAATTGAAGAAAAACCCGAGGAAGAAATTTATGAAAGTTACGTACATAATATCCCTACTTAGATCATAAGAAGAAAGGTAATCATAAAAAAACACATACCTTTTATAACCATAAAATCCCATAAACAAAAACTTCACAGTTCTAAATACATTGACAAATAGAATGATTTATGTTTGAATAATGTAGAAAAAGTTCCTACAAAAATAAAATCAAAACTATCAATAACATATTAATATGCATAATTGAAGAAAAACGAAAGCAAGAAATTGAGAATGAATTGAGATTTTGAAACTGAGGGTTAAATAAGGAGGTATGAGAAGGGGTGAGAAGATGAAGAGGTTAGAGATAACTCCTTAATATTAAAGATATTAGTAAAACTAATTAAATTGATGAAGAGGTTGTTAGAGAGTAAAATGAATGTCTTGAGAAAGTTAAAGAGTTTGTTAGTTAAAGCTAATTAAATTGGATGTCAAATTACCAAAGAAGCCTTCTTATAATAAAAGAGACAACTTTTACTTAGGGGTAGCATTGTCTTTAACTTATTTAATATATAAAAAACTCAAAACAATGAGAAAAATCCTATAGGCTAATACTCAATAGATAGGTTGTCCACATCATCTTCCAACATCCTCCTTTTATATATATATAGATTACAAAAAAAGTTAGTGTACAAGTTTATATAGCTTATGTATAAACAATTAGCATATGTAAAAAAACTTACTTTTCTTTTCCTTACTCGTAATGTCACCCACACTATCATCATCATCATCCACTTGTTACTTTATTCCCCCACCAAACATCGCTCCTCATAACCTATTCTTTCCCTTGTCCGTGACTTGCACTCCTCCTTCGTTGCTGGAGAAGAAAGAAGTAGAAGTAGCCACAAGAGAATTCCATTATTCCTCCAATCAAAATCAATGTCCTTTACACACCTCCCCATCTTCTTCCCTATTTCCATCATTTCTTTAGTTAAAATCCCGATCAAACCCCACATATATGACTAAAACACCTCTGACGTCAAAAGCAATACATACCCAAAGGTGGTGCCAGATTCCACATCAAAATACCCACCAAAATCAAATACCCAGATCAAGCAAACAACCGACAATGTGTTTAGATGTCCCTATAAAAACGAGAGGGGTGGCTACATATGTCTTAGGAAAAAATGGTTCAATTATTCCTGTTAGTAATTATGTGCAGAAGGTGACAAACCAGTGATTACACATCCAATGTTACAAGACACTTGAGGGTCACACCTGTGAGGACCTGTAAATCAAATAAGTAAATTAATCCCAGTTTGGAGAGATTGGATTTATAATAGTCAATTATAAATCAGTTGGGTAATTTTAGTCAGAAATCCCAAAATTAAAGGGTTGTTAAATTAATTATATAGATTATATATTTATTAGGTAAATAAATATATAATAGACTGAATAATTAATTAGTTATTTTTTATCCAATTAAAATGGAATAGGAATATTCTTTTATTCAAGAGAAAGAAAAGAATAATTAAAGAATAAGGAAGCTTAATTATATGGAAACTCTTCCATATAAAGGGTTAAGACTTACCAGATTATTGATCAATTAACCAGCTTTCAGAAAAAAAACCCAAAAATCTCTCTCTCTCTCTCTCTCTCTCTCTCTCTCAACTGTCGCCGGCCACACACGCATACACAACCAGTTCGGTTTTTCGGTCGTCAATTGTAATCTCACAATACAGTTCGTTTGTGAGATCAGGATTAAATCCAACTAGAGGGATTTTTGTTTGGTCGTTCATTGGTGGATCAAGCTCGAGCAATCCAAGTAATAATACTGTTATTATTATTAAGTATTTAAAGCGAAAGATCCGTGGATTTTCCCGGGTTTTATATCCATATCGCTTCCGCATAAATCAAACCAGTTAGGTTTAATTGAATAGACTTATTGGTCAATTTGATCATAAAGTTTTTATCGTGTATCTCTTTCAGTTAGGATTGAGATCCACAGTGTTCTTCGTGTCAGTTTGATACGAGGATCACACGAAAAACCCTACAATTCCATCATCAAGTCTGTTAGTTGTATATAGGCCCATGGGCCAAGGCCCATTGTATTCTTGTATATATATATATAATATAGGTCTTTACTACTTTTGTACAATCTTATACATCAATCCAATCAATCTTTCAGTCTCTTTCCTTTTTTAACAAAGTCCAACTATTTTTATAAGACTCGTAAAAACAAAATATTTGTCAAACAAAAATTTCATGTACCGTATTATCTCGTAGGCATCCGATTTAATATTGGGGAAGACTAATGCCACACCCCTATAAATTATCAAATGATTTTTTCTCTCTCTCTTTTACATCAATATTAAAACTTGTTTTTCAGAAATGTATAAATGAATTTGATTTTGACATTAGCAGGGCCATCATCAATAACATTGTGTTTTAAAATTAGTTAGAAATCATATATTAAAAAAGGGAAAATTTCATCTATGTTCTTAAAAACTTAAGATATTATGCATATGTCCTTGTAAACTTTGATATTACGTCTATGTCCTTCTAAACTTCATAAACTCACACACATGTCCTTTCTCTTTATTTAATTATTTTTTAAACATTAGAAAATACTAATAATCCTCCCTAAATTATTTCTAATTTGTAGATGACCTAAGTATCCCTTTGATTACCAAATAACCAAAATCAGATTATAATCGATTAGAAAATTCGTCGACTTCTTCCAATTGGAATCGTCGGCTTCTTCACAATCACCGGCTTGCCGACTTCCAAATCGCCGGAGAACGACAAAGAATGAATTCCAGAGAACGACTTCGGCCGGCTACCAAATCACCGGCTTCCAATTCGGCCCGCTCCCAAATCGCCGTCTTCCAATTCGACCGGCTTCCAATTCGACAGGCTTCCAATTCGACCGGATCATTTTAGACGGTATTGATGGCAACAGTGCCATGTAGATAGAGAGAGATGTTTGGTCGGTCAGCTAACAACAACCACATTTCACTAAAAGGAATTCTATGTATAAAATTCTAACATTCAGACAGGTGGGATGTGGTTTATGTATTTGGTAATTTCTGATGTTGTGCTAAAAGCAGCTGGGTTTCATTACAATCTGTTTTTGAGGTCTTGTTGATGAAATTGTTTGAATTTTATATACACACACTATTATCTCTTCTACAAGAAAATCTTTGTTTTTAGCTTCAATTTATGAATATCAAAGTTGTGGAAGTGACATTAGCTTCAACATGGTTGACCAATGCCAAACACAGGAGTTTTTCACATGGTTGACCAATGCTTCTTGAAGTTATGAGAAAAGATGGTAGCTATGACCAAAAAAAATTTGATTGTCTTGAAGACAATTTGACAGTAGCCTTGAAGACAATTTGATTGTCTAAATTTTTGGAAGAATTCCAATCGAATTGAATTGACGAATTGGCGAATTGTCTAAATTGACGAATTGAATTGAAATTCACGAATTGACGAATCGAATTGAATTGACGAATTGTCTAAATTTGATTGTCTAAATTTTTGGAAGAATTCCAATCGCAATACCTTCAAATCGATTTGACGAATTCCAATCTGAAGCAGAAATCGAATTGGAAGGACATGGAAGAAGCAGAAGTCGACTACAAAATATGAATCGTCTAATTGGAATCAATTTCTTGGAAGAAGCCGGCGATTTTGATAATCGATTTCTATAATCTGATTTTGGTTATTTGGTAATTTGAGGGGTAGTTAGGTCATTTACAAATTAGAAATAATTTAGGGATAATTATTAGTATTTTCTAATGTTTAAAAAATAATTAAATAAAGAGAAATGACATATGTGTGAGTTTATGAAGTTTAGAAGGACATAGACGTAATATCAAAATTTACAAGGACATATGCATAATATCTCAAGTTTTGAAGGACATAGATGAAATTTTCCCATTAAGAAAAGTAGATAAAGCAAAATTGATATTGATAGTTGTGAAATAGGATAACATTAGCAATTACCAATTGTAAAATAGTTGAGAATATATATAAATTGCAATTGTTTTTGCCTTTTTGGTGAAAAGCAAAGGAGATCCACAGCCACCCATCAAGTATGATTCTTGGGGTCTCCCCTTCCTCCTTCCACTCATCATCATCATCGCTCCTCCGCCCTGCCACTGCCAAATATCGCCATTATCAATGCTGCCGAGCTTCATGGCAAGAGGTAGGTACCTACTATTTCTCTCTTCTATCTATCTATATCAGCAGATTTAATAAATCTATCAACCAACTCTCAAAACATATATATATATATATATACAGACCAAAAACGAAAAGGTTTTCTTTCTTTTTGGTAGATTGATTATTTTTGTATGTTGAGCTTAATTAACTGATGAAATAGGTTGCTGGAGTATTAGTTTTCTCAGCTATTCCCTTCACTGCGGTTAAGGCTATCGCCAACAGTCCCCTTGGGGAGAATCTGCAGAGGAGAATGGAAGACAAAAAGAAATTGGGTGTTGAGAATGCTTCACTCTATAAAACATTGGCACAAAAGGCTAAAAAGGATAGGTTAGGTTACTTCTTTTCCTCTTTAATAATATCCATCCCATTGCACTCCCTTATTGTTACTTGATGATATCATCATGTATTCATGTTACAATCAATCTTCAATAATATATTTTATTTAATAAAACTACAACTACAGCTTTTGGTATGGAGAAGAGAGGCCTCGGTGGCTTGGCCCCATCCCATTTCAATATCCTACCTATCTTGATGGTCAACTTCCCGGTGATTATGGCTTTGACATTGCTGGTCTCAGCCAAGATCCTGCATCTTTCAACAGATATTACAAGTAAGTTAATTCAGTTCTACTACTTACTGTCAATCCATGTTTAATTTATGTTAGCATGTGACTAGAAGACATTTATCTGCAATGTTCATATTATATGAATATATACAATGTTGGAATGGAAGCATATCATATCCTTTCATACGTGTTTTTTGCTTGCAGTTTTGAAATATTGCATGCACGTTGGGCGATGCTTGGTGTATTTGGTGCCCTAATTCCGGAGTTATTAGAGCTTGTAGGTGCTTTCCATTTTGTGGAACCTGTTTGGTGGCGAGTTGGATACTCAAAGCTTCAGGTAGTCAAATCCCTGTTTGTGAAACAATATCCTATGTCCTTAGGTATTGCAGCCATATATCTTCTGTTATGGGATCCTTTCATATGATCTCTGGCACAAATGATGAAAAGAGTAACAAGGACTTATGAAGCAAAGACTTATTTAAACATGAATATGTTGTTATTTGCCAATTTCATATCTTTGGTAGGGTGAGACGCTAGATTATCTTGGAATCCCGGGCCTCCATTTTGCTGGAAGCCAAGGAGTGATCATCATAGCTATCTGCCAAGCTCTTCTCATGGTAACCCCTTCATCTTTCAGTATAACATTCCCTATTCTAAAATAGATTATCAATCGAATGTTCTTTTTTAATTTTTTGAGTTACACTTGTAAATCGGCCAAGATGTTAGCATATGGCATCTATTACAATACTTTTGACACCTTAGTTTCACATTTGAGACTCTTTAGAGACATGAGTCTAGATGAAGACTTCCAAAGACACTAGACTGAAAAGGGAGACTTGTGTATGAACCTATCCTTTATATACTATAATAACCTTGATCAAAGTAAGGAGTGATTTATTACCATGGATAATCGGCACATACTAGATACACATGTTTTGCAGTTCATTTTCGGTGGATTAACCCCCCAAACCACAAACCAAACCATAATGGCGGTCTAGATATTTTCCAAATCGAATGGTTTGGCAACAAGTGACCAAACCGGACCAAAAAAGGTTGTAACATTATTAAAAAAAATAGTATACTAAATTATACAAAATAAAAGACTATATCTGAAATAAAATAGAAAAGCAGTGAGCAAGTTGACGAAAAAGTTAAACAAGTTCGCCAACATTAATTGGAATTTTGGACAAACATTGACAAGTTGAAGGACGGTCTCAAGTTTTGGATTTGATTGTTGATGAATTTTGCCAATTTATATAACATAGTCAATTAAGAAATGAAAACTAAAAACAATGTGGTGGGCCGTGGGCGAACTTTTCTCTAATTGTGCCATAAACATTGAGCATACAACATGAAACTAAATATAACCAATAGATGTATATTTTTGGCCGTCGTTTTGGTCCAGACCACTCAAAAACGTTCAAACCGCAGACCAAGCTGGACTGAGAAGTTCGTCTATTTTTCAGACCAGACTGCTCAAACCACCAAAAACAGCCTAACCTGTTTGAGCAGTTCAACACCCTACATGCTAGTCTGCTAGATGATATGGTATGCACAATTCACAGCTTATTAGCCATTCAGGATATCCAAAATGGAAAATTTAGCAATAAGCTTAGAATAGTGGCATGTGGATCCACCCTTAAAATGGAGATAGATAGTAGAGGTAAAATTAGTGCACAAGATCTTAAACAACCACCAATAGTCCAAGGTCCAAGAAAGCCAAGTTAATTATTCACCACCAATTGAGAAAGCCAAAACCAACCTCTAGCCAGCATATCTAGTTTTGAGCTTAGCCATCTGAAATCTTTTATATGTGCAGGTTGGGCCTGAATATGCAAGATACTGTGGGATAGAGGCTCTTGAACCTTTAGGAATATATCTCCCTGGTGACATTAATTATCCAGGTGGTGTGCTCTTTGACCCATTGAACCTTTCTGGAGATCCAGTTTCTTTTCAAGAACTGAAGGTGAAAGAGATCAAAAATGGGCGTCTCGCCATGATTGCCTGGCTAGGCTTCTACAGTCAAGCGGCTTTGACTGGTAAAGGACCTCTAGAGAACCTTGTTGACCACATTTCAGATCCCTTTCATAATAACATAATATCTATGCTTGGATCTCTCTACAAGTAACCATCACAAGAAGAACAAGGTATATATATATATATAGCTTAGCCATTATGTTATACAGATTTGTACATAATTAAGTTATTTCCTTCACTTGTAATCCTTCTGTAATCCATTCAACTTCATGCAAATACAACCTTCTTCATTTAAATCTTGTATATCATTTAAAAACTTAATTGTGAAATGTTGTAGGCCAACTGTCACAGTTGCATAAGTTAACCAAGAACAATATATGAGTAACAATATAAATTGATATAATAACAGAAAGAACATACAAACGATCCCAATCACAAGGAAGTAGCATATTAATATTTTTTTTGCATTAAACAATTATTTATATGAATCACACAAATTTTAACCATTACAGAAATCAAAACCAAAATAATAGATGGCTTTCTATAAACAGTAAATACAACACTTTCTTGCACAAATAGTTACAAACCCATATATAAACAATTAAGAAAACGTCATTAATTAATTATACATGGATATAATAAAATAGTATGACTAAGCTTCAATTAATTTATATTATGTTATATTCTTCTGGTAATACTAGTAGGGCCACCACTCCTTGCAACGTTCTGAACCAGAGCCTCTCCAACCCCTTCTCCGATCCCATCTATGAGGCCGCCGATGAACTCAGAAACAGCCAGTGAAGCAAAGCGCATGGCTGGTCCTAGAACGCTTGTCTTCTGATCCGAGTTCCTGATGCCATTCACTTTAAGCCCGTTGATCAGGTCCTTAGCACACACTGCATGAAGATGATAGTCGCAAGCCCTGCACCCATAAAGACGGCCACTTCTTTTCCTGTTGCAGTCTCTGCAGGTAACGTTGAGTTGGTCATCGGAGGCTAACGATGGCAGGAGGTACAAGGGGTGGTTGTGAAGAGATGGGTAGTTGATCTGGTCAGAAAGCATGGCACAACATGGGTGCATTTGGAAATGGCAGAAGCTGCATCTGAACGTAAACCCTCTCGTGGCTTTTCCACAAACGTTACACGTTGGCCATCGAATCCCACCTTCATGCGCAAACATCAAAACATATATATTTATACAATTCAAGAACATGATGCATGCATGCAAAATATATTAAATCAACTATATATGTACCTGTTTTGGGCTTAGAATGAAAGACAAGCTGATGTTGGAGATGAAGGGGGTGAGCTTTAAGAGATGGTGGAGATAAAGCACAGAAATCATGGAGCTGGAAATCACATTTCTGACATGCAAATCTTTTGCCGCAACCACGCTCTTTGCAGCCGGAACAGGTGAAAAGGTCTTGCAGGTTAACCAGTGAGATGGGATGGTGAGGGTGACTGAAGTGGTTTATTTGTTCTCCAAAGAGAGATTGATCAGGAGAAGTGGGAAACTCAATGGACAAAGACCTTCTTGTGGGTGCATAATTATTAGGAACTGTGAATGGATCAGAGGGGTTTGTAGGTTGAAATGTTTGAGATCTTCTGAAAGAGCTCCTTTTGTTCATCTTTGTTTGTGTGTTTTGATTGATTGTTTTAGGGAAATGGAGAGAAGGATATATGTATATTTATGGAGGTGAGAAAATTAAAGTTGATGAGTGGTTATTTAAAAATTTTGATGCATGCAGCTTTCATCAATTCATTAATTGGTGAAGATGGACCAATACATGTTGAAATTTTTAATTTAGTTTAGATGGGTCAAATCATAGTCAAATTAACTTAAGAGTTTGGATACTTAATTGCTTGTTAGTATCATAATTCATTGTATATTTTTTTTGAGAAATTAAGTTGTGAGAGATGGGGTCCAAGAGGGTGTTTATTTTCAAGGGTGAAGGACTGTTTTGGAATAAAGCTCGAGTACATGCACCAAAACTTTCTTCATTTCTTTTTCCTTTTTGGATAATGTCTATTCTACCCCTTCAACAAAAACCCTTTTTTCATTATGACACATCTTTTGAAAATATTGCATTAAGGGGTCGAAGTAATAGAAAATGAAACACATTAATGATATCTGCTTTGATACAATATAATGGGTAATAAAATGATTATCAACAGATTAGGTGATTGGAACTCATTCTCATTCTCAATTTCAATCTCATTTTAACTTTCGATGGGCATCGAAACCTGATACTTGCCTTTGGAATCGAAATTGTTTCAGGTTCGAAACCGATGTAATTGGTTTAGGATCTTTTTTTTTGAACCGTTAACTGTCGGGTACCTGTCGGAACCGATTATGCTATATTTTAATAAAAATAAACTTATATGTTTATTATATTTAATTGAATAAAAATTGAAATTATTGTTTCATCTTTTACGATTACATACTTATACAAATACATCATATTTATCATTTTAAGTTGTGTTTTTTTTTATTTTTTTTATTTAAAAAATGTTCAGAATTATTTATATAATTATTAGCTTTTAGTTTATTGGATAAACTTCATCGTTTGTAGTATTTGTTTATTACATGAGAACTATGTAATAACTAATAATTACTTTTTATAATATAAAACGATATTTTTTTTAAATTATAAAACGATATTTTTTTTAAATTAGACACTGGGTACCCGATTTCGAAACCATGAATTTTGGCCGGTACCCGCCTTTGCTTACCCCTAATGGTAACCACTTGGATTGTGACGTGCAGGTAAAGCTCATGGGGATATTATGAAAATCTCATCGTCCCCATGTTCGAATCTCGACTCTGCCAAAAGTCTTAAATCTTAATAGAGTTTACCTGCAATGATTTTAGTCTATTTATGGTTGTTTAGTAAATTAAGCGGTGGGTGTAGTTAGTTTAAAAATTCACAAATACCTAAAAAAACAAAAAAAATATGAAGAGCTAGTATTTTTTATTTTTCACGTACCCAACTTTATTAAGAAAAACTTTCTTAAAAAGATAATCTATCTATTAAATTATACATAAATTAAATGATGAATGATGGAGATAGAGGGTGCTTGTTACAATTATCAATTACTTGAGGGGGTAAACAAAGCAAGTACTAGGTCTTGAAGTAGAATTATTGGGGTTCTAACCATTTCTTGTTTTTTAGGTAAACTTAAGAATTTGGTTAACGTGTCATAAGTTGGAATCTTATATCAAGGCTTCGATGTCAAAAAGTTGTTCCACTTTAAGTCCTTAACGTGAAAGCTATAAACCAAACATATCCAAATTTTATAACTAAAAAACTCAAATAGTTAATAACACTAAAAACACTTTTAATTAAATTGATTTTATTCGACATTTCACTTGACAAATTAAGAAATAATTGCCTTCATCGATCTACAACTTTCTTTTACTTATTTTAAATTAAGGGTAAAGTTGCTTCAAAGTTCATCAAATTATTTGGATTTCCGACCAAGAATCAAAATCGAGCTCGTAATTTTCTTTCGTATGAGTTGTAAAGAAATACAAGAATATAGAATATTTTTAGACTTGTAGACTTCACCCACCTAGCCACCTCTATTCGATTTAATCATTAAGTGTTTTTTACACATGATTTCATTTATAAGATGCATCAGAAAATGAATGCTTGTATGTGAATATCATGTATTTAACACACAATTTTTTGTTTTAAAAATTATACCATATACATGAATTTGTATGTATTTATGCATGAAGTATATACAAATGTTGATGTGCATATATAATTAGTGTAAAAGAAATACGACTTGTAATTTGTATTACAACTACAATTCATAATGGTTATAGTAACATATTGAAGCATGAATATAAACGCTAATGGCTAATAATGATATAACACAAAAACCATAAATCATTGAAACTCGAACTTATTACTAGTGTTTTGTAATGGATATGCAATTTGTACCTCTTGCTAAAATTTATTCTATATTATATTATATTATATATATGAATATATCATGTATGATGTATCTTTTATCATGTATGTAGGTGATGCTTCCACAAATGAAAAGACTTTGTTGGTATTTACTTTAAAAGTTTCATTACTTTGATTCTTGTTGTCTCTTAATATTTATGTTGTTGAGTTGGGTTCCTCTCCCTCCATGGCAAATGGAGATGCATATTGATGAATGATAGGGAGCATAAATTTGGCATAGTTTTTTCCTTGTAAAATATGCCAACACCTTTTGAAACATAAATATTTAGCTCTAGATAATGAATTTTTCATTAATATCAGAAAAATGATACATTGATTCATCAGAATTTACAAAAAGTCTTAAATTTGCTAATAATTTACAACAAAATTTAAAGTTAGTTCAGTTTATTTTAGGACAACTTCCTTTCCATATATCTAGTTCCACCAATACCATAAGAATTCAATTCATCAAAATCTAATAAATATGTGTCTGCTCCACGAGGCTTATAGCTTGACTTGAACCTAAGTCAGTAATAAGTCAAAATTTTAAGTAAAAACTAGATGTTTGACTTTAACTATACTCTATGTTGTCAAAATGTTTTAAAACAATGTGAGTGAGAGAGTATTTGATGGTGATGATGGTGGGGCTCATAATCAATAGGGTTCATGCTCTAGTTTTTATATGCTCCGTTGTGGTGGTTTAACTTTTGCTTGAATCATAAGTGTTTTATAGGTCATCATAAGTGTACATAAACAGGGGTTGACCTATCATGTTCGAGTAGGGTCTCATGCACCAACTCAATTAAATCGTGTGTAACAATTTATTGGGGTATGAAAGATACACCGTCTAAACTTTAAACGGTGTTTTTGCATATTAGATATTCAATGAACATCAACAAAAGGAAAAACAAAAATATTTTTCCAATTTCAACCAAAAAACTATAACGATTCATTTTAGAGGTTTTTGATCCATTTGAGCAGTTGTTTGTTAAAAAAAATCATGGGTTGGTCAATTTACATAAATATTTTATTATATGTTGAATTTATAAAATAAAATAGGAGTGAAGAAAATAAGCTTACAAAAAGTTGTGTGTTCTAAAAGCAATGGGCCGTAAACCAATGAAGTGGTCTGGGTATGTTGGGCTGTTTCCTGCAATTGGGCCTACCCACCTGTCACGTTTGCCTCTTGACGTAAATTAAATTACTACAAGTTGAAGCTAGCTTAATTAATTTGTTTCAATATTTATTAGCTAGCAGACAACTTTAATATTATATCATTTATATAATATTTGTGATGACTCATACGATTAGTTAAATTTGCATGAACTTCAAACAGCCCCGCCCTAGGATCGTGCAGTCCGTACGATCGCTTTAGACTTTGAAGTCTAAGTCCGTGCGATCGCATAAGACTTTGAAGTCTAAGGGACATCAAATTTTTATATAATGTTATTACTTATTAGTATAGGTAATTAGTTTTAATTATTTATGAGTTGGGCCCTATACAATTCTCAACTATATTATATTACATTATTAATTTAGTTGATTTTGATTTAATGGAATTCTTCATTATTCCATCTACGTTACATGTTTTTGCATCAATTAAAGGATTTGAGAAATTGACAAATTGCATATTTGCATCACAACATCAATTAAATTGCTATGCAGTCTATGCTTAGGAATTTGGGATTAGGTCATTTGTTGTTTTTTTGCACCATTGCACTCAGTGTTTTTTTTATATCAATTTCAATGACCTTACTGTTTCTATTAGCCTTGACATTTATAAACTTGCTGAGTTGCAGTTTTTTTTTGATATCTTTAATCTAATTATTTACCATTTTAATTAAAACTAATTATAGTTTTTCTTGTATTTCATCCTTCTATGCATGGTGACATCGTCTTAGGTAACATATTTATATTTTGTAATGTGGGGTTTTGGTTCTTATGTCCCCCTTTGTACTCTTTGTTTGGTTAATAAAAATAGGTGTAGGGATGAACCACGTAGCTTGGCTAGGTTCCAAACCCTTTTAAAAAATCATATCGTTTATCGTTTTATTTGCTTAAAAGATAGACATAAGGGGGCATAATTTTGTATTTTCGCACAAGGTATCCAAAACTCTAAGAATGTCCCTGACTTCAAAGATATTAAATATTGATTATCTTTTGTACGAATGGAATAATATGCTGGTGTATGAAAAATAAAATAAAATAAAATATTGGCTGTATCATATATTTTAGTTTGGTACAACAAATAGTATATGAAAATATGAAATACATTAATGTTGTTGTTGGTATTTTGGACTTGTGATGAAGACCCATGATGATATCATTTCGATATTAGAAATTTAGAATCAATCACTAACCCTGGGTGGTTGAGATTTTATGAGATACGATGTTTATAATCATATATTTTACTATTTTGATTATCTTTTTTAACTTTTTTAATATATGCTTATGATTTAAAAAAGGGTTTGATGTCAGTGGCGAATCTAGAACAAAACACCACGTGGTTCCCTACTAAGTTTAGTCGGGATAAAAATGAAATTATCAACTATACTTTTGTCGGGTCGGGTCATTAAAATAAAAAAATCAAACATTTACCCAATAGTGATATTTTAAAGTTCTTACAAGTGTACTCGACGAGGTCTTATACCTTGAAATATTTGCATAATCGTATAACTAATACCTTCTAAAATAACTTTTTCAATATACGAAACTAAATAATCACTTAAAATATGATCACCCATTTTGTTGCGTGAACTCGTCTTTATCAACTTCATTGCTGAAAATGCACGTTCCACACTTGATGTTGCAACGGGTAAGATCAATGCAAGTTTCAAGAGAAGATAAACCTTCAGAAAGATTATATGCTTCTTTGTTTCGACCATCTTTTTACCAAGGTCTCCAATGCTCTTCAATTGGTTAAATCGTTCATCTTCTCGCACATCCTTAATATAGTTTTGAAGTTCCAATTCAAGAACTCGAAGATCATATTCTATTGGAAACTTTTCCAGATAAAATGTAGCCATCCTCAGTAATTTATCCAAATCAAAGGCTTTAAAAGATTCACTCGGGTATAAACAAGCAATACAAAGAAGTAAAGTCGTGTTGAGTTCATTAAAGCGATAGTTTAGCTCTTGAAGTTGCATATCAATCACATCATAAAATACATCAACTTGATAGTGGTGCAAATTGCTAACCTGTAAAACGAATATTTTTTATATTTTCATCTCGTTGGTTCACAAGATAAAAATCAATACTTGGTCGTTCCGCAGGATCAACAGGTAGTGAATTCAAATCAACCTTCGTATACTTATGTTGCTCTTTCTCATTATCTTCACCTATTATTTTTTCCACTCTCTTTGTTGTTCCGGAATCATTCGCACCTAATGAACTAGATTCTCCATTCTTTTTTAAAAACCTCAACAACGACATTGTTGATTCTACAAGAACTACAATCAAATATTCAAAATAATCATTAGTTCATTATGAATTAATAATTATATCTAATGTTAGATTATACATCTCAATTCGCAAATAAAAAGAAGATTTAAAGTTTTGATTTTGATTTTTGAACAAAACTGGCTCACTACACTTGAAAATCGGATTGCGAATTTCGAATTGCGAAACCCGATTGATCGATTTGTTTAGATTGGAGATTGGAGGTGAATTGGATGAAGTCGATTTCAAAGAAGTCGACTTTTTTCGAAGTCAGATAAAAAAAACGAATTGCGAAATCCAATTGATCGATTTGTTTAGATTGGAGATTGGAGGTGAATTGGATGAAGTCGATTTCAAAGAAGTCGACTTTTTTCGAAGTCAGATAAAAAAACGAATTAGGTTTTTTTTTTTTTTTTTGGTATGTGGGCCAGACTTAAAGCTGTTGGGCCTAAACAAAAAAAAAATAAAAAAACATTGTAATATCTTTTTTGAGCCCTGAAAGATTTGAACCTAGGACCTACCTTACACAACAAGGAATGTTATCCACCACACCAACATTAATTTCATTTGCATAGAACTGCTTAAAAAATATTTAAGGTGGTTCCTCTAAAAAAAATTTAGCTAGGTCCCAATTTTTTTTCTATATTACTTCTAACACAAAAAAAAAAAAAAAATTAAGTAGGTCCTGGCTTACATTTAAATTCGCCCTTGTTTGATGTACATATGATAAATTTTTACCTTTCTTTAATGTAACAGGATAAAACTCTTTAAACTCAAATTTCAACTAATTAATCTTTATAAGAATTGTTTGTGTGCAAAACGCTAAGGATTTTTAGAATCTTATTTTGCTATCATTTTAATCATTGTAATTTGATTATATATTAATAATCTTGTGCTAACCATATTTAACTTAGAGTTAATTACATTTTTGGTCCCTGTGGTTTGATGTTTTTAACACTCTGAGTCCATTTTTAAAATAATTATGGATTTGGTCATTGTGGTTTACACTTAATAACGCTTTGGGTCCAAGACGTTTACACTTTATAACGCTTTGGGTCCAAGAGTGTTAACTCTGTTAATTTTTCTGTTAAATGAATTTAGCACAGGGGTAATTTGGTCATTTGATTTATGTTTCTATTTTTAATTAAAACCAGAGGGACCAAAGGTGTAATTTCTCTTATATCTATAGCAATATTAAAAAAATGTTGTTTATCACTTTTCATCATCTTCAACGTTGAAATTTGAAAGCCTTGTAACCCTAGCAGCAGCCACCACCGGCCACCCACGTCACCACCGGCCTCCGGCGTTTCCCCTCACCTCCGACGTCTTCCCCCTCCCACACGGCGTGTTCCAGATCTAGATGAAAGACATTCAAAAACTTCAACCTCCTCCATCAAGGTTCCCATGCCGCTATCGCCTGCTTCCACCTCCACAGATCCATTGCTACCACCTCCGATCTGCAACCACAGGGACGATATTCCACCGGCCACCATTTCCTTCCAGATTTGCGACCACCGTCGCCTACCTTCAGATTTGAGACCACCACGACCCACCTCCAGTTCGTTTTTGAATGCTTAATATTCATCTGTACTCAATTTGGCTTCCAATCCATGGCTTGGTTCAATTTTGGGTTTTTATGTTTGAAAATTCTGATATGAACGATTTTCTCATTAGTTGGATTTCTGCTTGTTATGTGGGTTGTGGTGGTGTTGTTGTGGTGGGTATGGTGGTGCCATGGTGGGGCTGGTGGTGTCGTGGTGGTCTGGTGGTGTCGTGGTGGGTCTGGTGGTGCCATGGTGGGGCTGGTGGTGTCGTGGTGGGGCTGGTGGTGTCGTGGTGGGTCTAGTGGTGCCATGGTGTGGCTGGTGGTGTCGTGGTGGGTATGGTGGTGCCATGGTGGGGGTGGTAGTGGGGGTGGTTGTTGAAGAAGATGAAGTTGATGGTGGATGGTGGATGGTGGTGGTAGTCTATTGGGGAAGTTGAAAAATCAAACCCTAGAAAAAAATTTAAAATAAAGAAAATATTAAAAGACTAAAATACCCTTATACTAAATCTAGTTAACAGATGAATTTAACGGAGTTAAACTTATGGACCCAGAGCGTTATAAAGTGTAAACCACAGGTGCCAAATCTATAATTATTTTCAAAATGGACCCAGAGTGTTAAAATCACCAAACCACATGGACCAAAAATGTAATTAACTCTTTAACTTATAATACTTTGTTTGGATGTTTCGGTGACCAACTCAAAAGATATGTAAATTTCTCTTGATCATTTTCTTTGCTTTTCTGAACTCAGGATTTTCAAATGTAAAATTCATTTTGTCGATTTAATAGTTTAAAAAATATATAAAGATTTTTGTTCAATATGTACATATTAATATAAAAAAATTGATATGGATTGCATATATTTAAAAAAATTAATAATTTTTTATAAAAGATGTGAATTGCAGTTAATTTTAGAGTGGATTATACACTTTTGATTCATGTATAGTTTTCCTAAGACTAATTTGTTATTATTATGAAATTGAAGAACTCATAATGACCCATATAAATAGTTTATTTGAGAGTCCAAATCCAAAAATTAAACAAACTACATAGGCAAAGGGTATAATTTACTTTCGAATTAAAAAATTTTTTGAACGGCAAGTTAACACACACGCTCCAGCGGTATCGGGCCTTCAATTAGGCAATCTCACTAATCCGCTGCGACCACAATGGATCCTCCCATACTGGCCCCGAACCCGCCCCAAAGGACCAGATCCAAAGTCCGGATATCTTAGAAATGTCACCCTTGGGATTCGAACCCTAGTAGTGTGGCTTTCACCCCACACCCCCTACGAATGTTACCTATACAACTAAACTAACACCCTTTGATTAATTAATTAGGATTAAGAAAATAAGAAATGAAAGAGAGACATGACAGGTTGTGTGGTTTCCTGAAGATGAAATACAATATATTCCCCCTCGTGCATTTCTATTTTCTCCTTGCCCACGAAACCACACACCATGTCTCATGGATGTCCCACACCTGACACCCCCCAAATAATATACTTATATATACTTTATATATATATATATATATAGGCACATGCAAATTGGAATTCTTTCCAACTTATATGATTGGACTACTACTTTTGACCCAACTCTCCATGGCCTCCTTCATATATTATATATTCATATGCTTTTCATATAATACCATCCAACAATCAAATAAATCCACCTATTAAAATCCAATTCATATGTTGTCTTTATAACTAGACCATGTATAAGAATACATTAAAGATTTAGTTCAACAAAAAGCTACTTATTAATATACATCTTAACTAATATAAATCTTAAACTTTGGATACAAACCAATTTTTTTACTCCATAATGGACCATGAGCAATAATATTTAAGATTTTCTGAAATATAAAATACACGCACATGCGTAAATGTTTTCTTATAAAATATATTATATATAGACAAACAAAGCAGGTTTTATATAATTAACTAGATTTATGATAGTATCCAACATTTAGTTATGAAGGTCATGATTATCTTTCTATAGCTATGAATATTTTTTTTAACCAATTATAAAAATTATAAGGTAATATATATCAAGACGGAATTTATAATATTGTAAAAGAGATAATTAATATTAAAATGATGGTAATACAAGACAATAATGTGAAGAGACAATAACATTAATCATACAAAGGCATAGTGAGCCTGCCTAGTAGACAATAATATTGATGTCTAGGGACAATATCACATTAATCATATAAGGCAATCATATTATAATATAAACAATAAGCATCACTTTCTCAAACAAATTCCCCTAAAAAAACTACCAAATAAGATTTAGAAGTAAATTATGTTTTCGTCCCTTGAATATGTTAATATTTTTGGTTCTCATCCTCCACTATATTTATTACAAATTTATGTATAAACAATACTTTTTGTTACAAAATTGGTCCCTAACACCAATGGTCACCATCATTCATCCATCAAGTGATGTAATGTATGTGCATCTTATATGAGGGTATTTAATCGTTTATCATTGATTTAAATTTGTAATTGTTGTATGTTTTTATTTATTGCATTATTATATCTTTTTTTAGAGTGTATCTAAAAGACAAAGGGATTTTGAAGAAAAATGAGACATGAGTTTAAAAGGTCAAATAATTAATGGTTTTTAAGGATGAAGGTGGAGTTTATGAGGGCTAGGGTTTGGGAAGCCATTGGATCTCAATCTTTAGCCTCTTGCACTTAGTGTCGGAGCCACATTATAACGAGGGGGCATGATTGTACACCTTGAATTTTTAAAATTGTTTTTGATATAGTAAATTACTCTAAGCCAGATCTATAGTTAAGTCAACAATTTGACCTAATAGACAATAGACAAACTACACACTCTATTTGATGGTTGCTCAAGCTTTGTTGTAACACTTTATGCAAATCCCATATCTTCATGAACAAGAGGGATATTGGGTTCATAAGCAAACCTTGGCCTTCCAAGACAACATTGTGTTTTGGGGCCACAAACATGACAGGTTCTTGGAACTTTGTAGTAGTTAAACTAGATGATAAATTAAACTAGTTTTTTTTTTTGGTAAAATACAAAAACAACTGATTGGCTATATAACAATGTAAACTTAAAATAAAATGCTGAAAAAAACTAAAAAAATCTAAGAAAAATAACAATGAGGGAAAAAATTGTTAAAGACTATTAGAACATTTTTTAGTAAACCTAAAGAATAAACTAGTTCATTATATAGTTTTTCTTTCTTTTGCCTATATAATGACCAAAATGCTAACATATATATAGGGTGAATGATTTCACTTGATGAACAAGAGATGAATGATGTTCTTGGTAAGGATTAGATTGTAACCAAATTTATGATACTAAGTAGCAATTATTTATAATAAATGAAACAAAGGAACAGGAAATGAAAAAAACCAACATAGTGGAAAGACTAAAAGTGTAAGATTTATAAGTGGGAAATGATTGACATGCAAGTATAATTAATTATACTTGCTTTACAAGCATTATTTATTTTTCATAATTAATTAATTAATTCAGGTTTTATATTAGTAAATAGGAAGGAAGGAAAGAGCAAAGAAAGCAGTAAAAGACAATGGGAAGCTTCATTACGCGTCATTGCTCACATCCCAATCTGGACTACAAACTTAACATAACATGTAATTGTACACCCATATATAAATCATCCTTTGCTCCCTTTCTTTCCTAAATTACTCTCATTGATCATTTCTCTCCTCCATATCTCCATCTCTCAACTTCAAAAATTCAATTCATTAATCAAATCCACACATTAGTTAGTTATGGGTGCTTGTTTATCTGCCACCGCTGACTCCATACACTCCGTTGATAGATCCGCCACTTGTGCTTTCGTTATTTCCATCAAAGGCGAATTACGAAACTACCCAACTCCCATCTTTGTCTCCGAGCTTCTCCAATTCGAAAACCCATCATCCTCCTCTTTCTTCGTCTGTAACTCCGACAACTTGTACTACGACCAGCAGATCACTGCTTTGCACCCAGACGACGACCTTGATGCTGGTCAGATTTATTTTATTCTACCAAAGCAGATGCTTGGTCGTCGTCTGGGTGCATCTGATATGGCTGCACTGGCCGTCAAGGCCAGTGTAGCCCTTGATTCAAACCCAATGCACAAAAGCAGCAGCAGATCGAAAAACAATAAGTCTCGCATATCCCCTTTGGAAAACGGTCATATTAATGTGACGGTTGAGGAGGAAATCGAGAACAAGAACTATAATGCAAGTTTAGGAGTATCGAGATCGGGGTCCATCAGGAAGATGCCTAGACATTCTTCGAGGAAAGCTCGATTGGCTGTTCGATCTTTTAGGCTTCGATTGTCTACCATATATGAAAATGAAGGTGGGCCGTCCGATGAACAGTTTCAAATGAACTAAGATCATCATCATCATTAATTATATATTAAGGTTTTTTTTTTTTAATTATTTAGAGCTGATTGAGGGAGACACATGAGTAGTTTTGGGTTTGTGGAAAAGTTTTCTTGAACCACCTGTCGTGTCCTTTGATCGATCTATGTACAGAGATTTTGAGTGATTAATTTAATTGTACAACATTTTTGAAATTCTATGTTTTCATGGAGATCGATGCGGTTGATATTATATGTATAAAATTAAAGATTGAGCTGTATATGTGTATTAAGATGTTGTTAAATTTGCGGAAAGGATTAAATAATTTAAAATATTTTTTGTTTAATTTACAAAACGATCTTAAGACATGTAATCAGTTAACAGGCTGTGTGTGTTAAGTTAATTAGCTAATTAATCTTCAATGCAAGCTAGTGTCAGAGATCCAGCCTTAAACCTCGCATTTTGGTCACGTTAACCTCCTGTCCTGTAGATTATTAATCAACAAAACACCAATTACATATATTAGATTTGATTTATCTCGATTAACTAAATAATTAGCTAGAGGTTGCATGATATGATTTTGGTAAACCAAGGGTATTAGTTTTGTTGGAATCAAGTTTTACCAACAGTTTTCCGACAAAAAAAAGCGTTAGTAAAACTAGCAGCGGTTTTTCGACAGCTGTAACCGACGACTTTTCGACTGTTTCATTTACCAATTGTTTTCCAACAGTTTTCCGACGACTAGTTAAAAAAATAGGTGAAAAATAAAATATAAAAGGAACATTTGATAAACCGTCGAAAAGTTGTCGATAAATTCCAATTGTTAAAATAATACACAGTTTTTTAGTAATATATAATTAATGCTTTTAAGCCTTGTATGTATTCTTATTTTAGTTACAACTTACAAATGTAGAGTAAACTAAACAAACTTCAAATCCAATCTAATTAAGGTTTTTCTTTCTAATTTGTTGGTTACGTTATTTATGAAATAATTTGAGAGGTGGTATATAATATATAGATAGATATATAGTAGTGATGATGTGAAAAAGCAGAACAAACAAGGTGAAATAAAGATGAGTAATTAATCCCAACATATCACATGCATCTTAATTAATATTTTGTTATTCATGTCACTTGCAGCATACATCTCAGATTTTTTGCATTAATTATCATGTTTTCACATGTATGTCAAACAATATATATATATATATATACACCGAATGAGGGAAGTTCATTTAAAAACCAAAACATTAGTAAAAACCGTAAAAACTCATGGTTTCATAGCTTAAATCAATGAAAACTCTTCGTGAAGTTGTTTAATATGATGTAAATGTTTCATATAATTCATTTTTTGGAGTTCTTATTTGTAAAAATGTTTCATATAACTCTTACTTGAAACAGTTTCATAACAATAAAAAAAAGTGTATGAAACATTTTCATTTTACATAAAAGAACACCGAAATATGAAACAATTTCATCAAAAAATGAATTATGTGAAACATTTGCATCATATTAAACAATGTCATGAAGAGTTTTTGTTGATTTAAGCTAAAAAAACCTTGAGTTTTTACGGTTTTTTACTAATGTTTTGGTTTTTAAATGAACTTGACTCTACACCGAATTAGGTTCAAATAAGATAAAAACCAAATTGCAAGAATGAAGGAACCAGCAAAATCACACGTGATTTTGTGCATAGACGCCCACTCGCGGCTCACCCACTCGCCTTGTCGGAGCGTGACCTACACACGCTTTTTCCATCGCAGCACAAAATCACATGTGATTTCCTTGGTTCCTTTGTTCTTGCAAATTGGCTTGTTCTTGTACGAACCTCCCTCTCTCTCTCTCTCTCTATATATATATATATATATAATTACGTATTGGTCCCTATGGGATGGCCAATAAGAATGTTTTAGTAATTTGTATTGTAGAAGGGGGGTTGAATACAATCAACATAGTTTCTTCTACTTAAATTAATCTATGACTCCTATAGAGTCTTTGTATAGATTAATACAGATTGTTTGTTGAATAAGATCAAGACTATGTCAAGATCTAAAACAATCTTAAGTATGAGACACCAAGCATTTGCTTATGCACAAAGCAAGTATAGAAGTAGTAAGAAAGAACTTAGAACAATATAGAAAGGAGAAAGGATTTGGGGTATAGAAGATGGACCAAGGTGGTTTGAAGAACAACCCATTGTTCATATTTATACCCCATGCATTAAATGCAAGCCATACCCAACCATACACGTGTTGTGTAAAGATTGGTTATGATGTACTATTGTACCATAAAATAATGCTCATGCGTAGTAGGGTCATGACTTATGGTAAACAGTTGCCTTATGGGTGATAAGTACGGAGGGAACAGTAAAGAGACATCCCCTTTTGTACTATTGTCAGAAAGGCAAATCAAATCCTTTTTGTGCATATAGGACAAGAAGACAAATATGGAATTCTTGAAGGACAAGTCACTGATCAAGCCTAGAATCGTTGATCCTTGGGAAGGATCAGGGAGGCACTGTGACTTGTTCTCTTGGGAACGTCATGTTAGAGTAGTCAGCTTGCTGTCACTGATTTCAACTTCAGATCATAAGCATCGCTGACTCTATCATCAGCTTGCATCAATAGATGGTGCTGATGGTTTCTTAGTGACATGACTATTTGT
Organism: Centaurea solstitialis; assembly: GCA_030169165.1. Lineage (NCBI taxonomy): Eukaryota > Viridiplantae > Streptophyta > Magnoliopsida > Asterales > Asteraceae > Centaurea > Centaurea solstitialis. Next base: position 46,326,977 of record CM058046.1, on the reverse strand, counting down.
TCTTCAAGGAATACTTAGCTGTCAGCTAGCAGACTCGCTGATGCTTTGAATGGTGAAACCGTCAGCGAGCAGACTCGCTGTCGTTTCCAAAGCATTTAAACTTTGTTAAGTATTTTTAGTTACAAGAGATAGGATCATTGGTATTTCATCAAGTCATAGAGGAGCTGGATCAACATTACGACACACGATCATGAGGTTGGAGCCACGGAGGGTCGGACGGCCGGGGGCCAAGGAAACAAATCATGTTGTGAAACTAGTCCTGAGTTTGGAGACAACAAATAAAGAGGTCGGTCCCCTCCGATCACATGTATCTCGTTCTTCACTCCTATTTAGACATATGTTGTTATATATGCATTCAGACATCGACAAGAAAGAGAGAAGAAAACGTAAAAAACCAAAATGGTCAAAATTGTTTTAAGAACATATCAACTAGACGCATTCTCTTGTTTATTTCTTAACTTTAGAAAAACTAGACAAGTTATTGCACTAGTGAAAAGTGAAGTTGGTCAAGGGATTCTTTTTCTAAATTATATGTGCGTCGTGTTTTTTAACTACTCATTTGTTGTGAGCATAGGAACCAATGGCCTATGCCATTTTATTGATTTTGTTTTGCTTCTTCTCGACTTAACTACCGAATAGATATATTTTTGAAATTATTTATGAACACCAAGGATAATAAACTATTCAAGTTATAGTGGTCTACAAAGCCGAAGAGCATGCACTTTACATGGTAGTCTTCTGGCATCACGATAATCCAACACATGATAAAAAGTTAGTAGTATGGTAATTGCACACATGTTTTGTAGACATTGTCAACATGGCTAAAAGTGTATTATGTACACGTATATCACGATAGTTAAAAATCCATGTTTGATTGTAAAGGATAAACTTTGAGCTAGAGACGTTGATTAGCATCATCGAAATGAAGAAGTATGATGATAAAATTCACCGTCATCCTAGGCAAAGAAAGATTAGAGTTGATCAGATGGTGAGTTGCAATGATAAAATGCCTAACTACCTTGAGTTTCTATATTCTACTGATAAACTCAGATGCAATCTGGTAAACTTTGGAACCAAATATGGTTTCCAACATGGCAGGTATGAGAAATACAATGTTGGAAAATTTACATAAATCCTTGTGCGTGGGGCTAAAGGTCTCTGATTGGTTAAAGGAAAATGACACACATAAGCTACGTTTGGTACATTGGACAAGATAAAAACTCAATGTCCCATGGTTGGCACAACATGAAACTGTAACACCCGTAATTTTCTATCTTAAATAATTAATCATTTGATGAAATTATGGAAATTATAATTGTGGGTCAAATCTTGTATTTTATGGTCTAATATGTTAGGAAATTCAATTACGAGTCCAACGGTTCTATCGGAATCGAAATCGGAGTTATAACGAAGAAGTTATGGCCGAAACAAAATCCCACCGAAAACACCTAGATGCTAGCGATCGCTAGGCAAAGTTTTCCTTGTTGCTGTTTGAGCTCACTACCTCACCTTGATCGCTAGGCCCTCTTTCCCAAAGCTAGCGATCGCTAGCTCTCACACCTAGCGATCGCTAGGTGTGCTGCAACAAAGGAAAACGGGTTAAAAACCCTTCTCTCTTCTTTCATTCATAACTTTTTCATCCTTGCTCCGTTTTGGACGATTTTTCTTCCTACATTCTCCTCTTTCCAAGTTATTCAAGACTCCATTGTTGGATTTATAATCCAAGTTAGCAAGATTGATAGCTAGACCTCCTTTATCTTCATCTTCTTCACCCCTCACCTTCAAAACCTCCATTATTGGATTTTTGTGCTTCTCCATTTCTAGGGTTTGTTCAAGATCTTACTAGGTGAGCTCATCTAAACCTTGTTGGGTTGTTTTAATCTATGTGTAGGAGTTATGAAACTAACATAGGGTTCCAATTTACTTGATTTTAGGTGTTTCCTCATCCTTGACCTAGATCTTGGAATTTGGGGGTTTTGTGGCAAAACCCTAAGGTGAGTTGCTAAAATCATTTTGTTAAAACTGAGAGCTCATCATCTTGTTTGATTTTGCATATCTTGCTTGGTATTTGTGGATGAATATGATTTTGCATGAAATGCCTAAATTTCTAGGTTTAAGGTTTGCCATGAAGTGAATAAATGATGAATTCGTGTATGAATGATTTGATTTGAATTATTGGATATATTGAGTAGATTATTGTATGCTATTAATATATGAGTTAAGTCCATTTGACTATATGGTGAATGTATTGATGAGAAACATGTGTTATTATGTATGCCACGGAATGATGCGAAGGAGTTGACTCCCAAGCATGTTGGCTTATATGAAATGAATGAAGGGCTTGAGACCCTCGATTGATACCTATGAAAGGTTGAGATGAATGTATGAGTCTTTCTAGACAATACATATATGCCTCCGAAGGTGTCATGATAGAAATGGCATCGAGGTTGATTAAATGTAAATAACATGGACGATCCAACGCAATGTGTCCACACCCAACAGTCTTGGGAGGTACTGAAACAGGTACGCACCTATGTCGCCGGCTCTCGGGTGGCTCCGAGGTGCGCGGGCCTCTGAAGGTGTAATAGTTGAAATGGCATCGAGGTGTTGAAAAGTAATGAGTGTAGGGGAATTGGTTGGTGGAAGTGGGTCGCTCCCATTGTTTCCGAAGATAAATAATAAACCGGTTTAACATGCTACTTTTGTTGTTAGTATGATCTTGTATATCTCGCATGTCTTAATATACTTTACGTGCATAGTATTATTGATACAACTCACTAGGCTCCTTTAGCCTAACACTTGTTTGGTGTCGATGCGTCTCTCAGGTACTAGGGACGTCGTTCCCAAGTAGGCTTCGGGCGTAGAGTGAGCATGGGGGACGTTGGAGAGACCGGTTTTCTAAGACCGCGAGATTGACCGTAGATCAATAACCCTTTTGTAGTCTTCTTCCTGATAGGATCTAGACTAGTTGGTTATTGTATTTCTTTATTCAATTACAAACATTGTAATTATACACTACATATACCCCTGTTTTTGGGATGAGCTCGCGCTATGGCGTACATTACATGTGCCACCTTTCGTTAAATGAAAGTTTTTGTTCACTCTGATTTTTAGGGTGTTACAAGTTGGTATCAGAGCTTTAGTTTAAGCGAACTAGGTGTTGGCCGTAGAATACGTAGACTTAAACTTAGGGCTCTAGTAGACATGTCACCTACCTTGGGTAAAGTCTTAGGTGGGGAGAGCAATAGGGCTCGCGAGATTACATTGATCGGAAGTATAATGATGGTGACGAAAATTCTTATGTATGATCTGTTCAAAAATCACTTAGCTACTGATCTATGAATGTATTGTTACGCGAGTGTTTTTGAATAACTATTGTTATGAGGATGATAAATGTTACCATCGTAAATTAGTCTGTTCTTATCCTATTCTTGTACTTATGTGTGTGACAGATTGTTATGGCGAACACTCGTAGTCAGACGGGTGCCGCACGAGGACCACCCGACCAAACCGCTTCAACCGCCGACCAACATGTCCGAGTTGAGACGGTTGAGAGTCCACCGAGGCTTCAAGTTCTAGGTGGGGGAACGAAACACGTCCCAAGGTTCAACCTTGAGGACCCGGACCCGGTACTAACCGAGGTGAACCCCGGAGATGAGGATGTTCGATAACGTAATAAAGGCCGTGAACGAGGCCATGAACAAAAACAAGAATCCTTCGTGAAAATGTTGGAGGATCGCGAAGCTAGCCAACGCCGAAATGAAGCGGTGGGAGAAAATGCCGGAAATGGTTCCGGGGATGCCGAAGTAGTGGTGGTCACCGAGGAGACCCGAATCACCGGAGACAAGGAGAAAGAGAAGGCTAAGGCGAAGGGGTGCTCTTACAAGAACTTCTTGGGATGCAAGCCGCCGGAGTTCCGTGGGTGTAGTGAGCCGGTAACTTGCATGTATTGGCTCCGGGAAATGGAAATGGCATTCGAGGCAAGCGAGTGTGATGACTCTCAATGAGTCAAGTTCGCCTCACACCTACTCAAGGGCGAGGCCCTAACATGGTGGAACTTGACCCGTAATTCTCTTACACCGGAGGTTTACGCTAGGCTCTCGTGGGCCGAATTCAAGAAAAAGATGCTCGAGAAGTATTGTAGCGAGCGAGCCCTTGACAAGATCGAGGATGAGTTCCGAGCGATGAAGAAGGGAAACTCTCCCATCTCTTTTTATGCAAAAGAGTTCTTGGAGAAATTGGGGATGGTGGAGCACTTGGCTCCCGATGAGAAGGCAAAGATAAAGGCTTATTCGCGTGGGTTACCAGCCGAGATGAGATCGGCGGTTAGGATCGCAAAGGTTACTACCTTGCATGAGGCGATCGAGGAATCATTGAGGATGGAGGACGACATCACCCAAGCCTGGGTAGAAAGCTACCAAGCCGGGCAAAAGAGGAAGTTTGAGGAGGCTACCGCGTCGGCCCGACCAAACAAGACTTTTCAAGACGGGAAGCGAGGCGGGAATCGAGTCGAGGCAAAGTAGTGCAACAAATGTCGAAGCAAGCACATAGGACCGTGTCATAGTGACTTCCCAATGAGTACCCCCACTTGTGGAAAGTGCGGGAAACGTGGTCACATGACTCGAGATTGTATGCCTCGGGTGGCGGTTTGCTATGAGTGTAAGGAGCCGGGACACTATCGGGATGCTTGCCCGAAAATTCAAGAAGGCGTCTACTGGGGGTTCGAGCGGATCCGTTGCAAAAGGAGAAGTCCCGCCGAGGGTGACTAGCCGGGCCTTTCAGATGACGGCCGGGGAGGCGAGGGAGGCATCTGATCTTGTATCGGGTATGTTTCTCGTTAACTCCATACCTGCACTTGTTCTATTTGATACGGGCGCCGAACGCTCCTTTGTGCATGGCACTTTAGCTAAGAAATTCACTATGCCTACCACTCCTTTATCTGATGCGTTAGTAGTAGAAGTAGCGGGTGGATTCCTTGTGACTGTTCGGGATTCCTTTGAGGGGTGCACGATAGAACTAGATGGAGAAACTTTCTCCGCAACCCTCATACCCATGAATGTCGGTAGTTTTGATGTAGTGCTAGGAATTGATTGGTTGCGCGCTCACGATGCCAACATCGGGTGCGGCAAGAAGATGGTCACTATACCAACGCCTCGAGGGGAATTGATCACCGTGTACGGGGATAAGAAGAAGGGCACTAACACGACCATCTCGATGGTAAAGGCAAGAAAGTGCCTAGCCAAGGGATGCACCTCCTATCTAGCTTACGTCATTGACACGAAGTTGAAAAAGAAAGAGGATGTCGATGTGGTACGGGAGTTTCCGGACGTCTTCCCGGAAGATTTGCCCGGATTACCACCGGAACGACAAGTGGAATTCCACATTGACCTTACGCCGGGGGCAGCTCCGATAGCGCGCGCTCCGTACCGATTGGCTCCGACCGAGATGAATGAGATGATGACGCAATTGCAAGAACTCTCCGAGAAGGGGTTTATCCGACCGAGTTCGTCGCCATGGGGAGCGCCGATCCTTTTCGTCAAAAAGAAGGACGGCTCCATGCGGATGTGCATCGACTACCATGAACTAAACAAAGTGACGGTAAAGAATAAATACCCCTTGCCTCGGATCGACGATCTTTTCGATCAACTTCAAGGTGCCGGGTGCTTTTCAAAGATTGACCTACGATCCGACTATCATCAAGTGAGAGTGAAGAAGGACGACATACCAAAGACCGCTTTCTGGACGAGATACGGACACTACGAGTTCTTAGTGATGCCGTTCGGTTTAACCAACGCACCGGTGGTATTCATGGACTTGATGAACCGAGTGTGTAGATCGTTCTTGGATAAATCGGTGATAGTCTTTATCGACGACATCTTGGTCTACTCCAAGGACAAAGTCGACCATGAACGACACTTGCGGGAGGTGTTAAAAATGCTTAGAGATGAAAAGTTGTATGCCAAATTCTCCAAGTGCGAATTTTGGCTACACGAAGTGTAGTTTTTGGGCCACGTAGTATCGCGAGATGGAATCAAAGTGGACCCCGCGAAGATCGAGGCCATGATGAATTAGAAGTCGCCGACGAACCCATCGGAGATTAGAAGTTTTCTAGGCTTGGCGGGTTACTACCGGAGATTCATTCAAGACTTCTCCAAAATCGCTTCGTCACTTACGGTGTTGACCAAGAAGAACGCCAAATTCCTATGGACCGACAAGCAAGAAGAAGCCTTTCGGACGCTCAAGGAGAAACTATGCCAAGCACCGGTTTTGGCGTTACCGGACAGGACGGAGGACTTCGTGGTCTATAGCGACGCGTCAAAGATGGGACTCGGTTGCGTGCTCATGCAAAGAGGCAAGGTGATTTCCTACGCCTCTCGACAATTAAAGGATCACGAAAGGAACTATCCGGTCCACGATTTGGAGTTGGCGGCGGTAGTGTTTGCTTTGAAGTTGTGGCGGCATTACCTTTACGGAACAAAGTGCACTCTATTCACCGATCACAAGAGTCTCTAACACATTTTCGATCAAAAGGAACTCAACATGCGACAAAGAAGATGGCTCGAGCTACTAAAAGATCACGATTGTGATCTATTGTACCATCCCGGTAAGGCGAACGTCGTTGCCGATGCCTTGAGCCGTAAGAACCATGGTGATAGCATTGGTGTAACCCTTAACCGGATTAGCGTGGTGTCGAGCTTGATGGAAAGGATCAAAGCAAGTCAAACGGAAGCTCTCCGAGAAGAAAACCTCAAAGATGAGGTGATGGTGAAACAAAAGGAGTTGTTGACCGAAGATAGCCGAGGACTCAAACTGTTTCAAGGACGAATATGGGTGCCGAAGATTGGTGGCAACCGGGAGTTACTATTGGACGATGCTCACAAGTCCAAGTATTCCATACATCCCAGGAGCACTAAAATGTACCGAGATTTGAAAATGAATTATTGGTGGCCGGTCATGAAACTTGACGTGGCTAGTTACGTCGAGAAGTGTGTCACATGTCTCCAAGTCAAGGCGGAACACCAAAAGCCTTATGGTAGTTTGCAACCCTTAGAGATTCCGGAATGGAAATGGGAGCATGTCACGATGGATTTTGTGACTAAATTACCGAGAACCTTGAGGGGTCACGACACCATTTGGGTGATTGTGGACCGACTCACGAAGAGTGCACACTTTCTCGAGATGCGCGAGACCCTACCCATGGACAAGTTGGCCAAGCTTTACATAAACGAAGTGGTGAGGAGGCACGGTGTACCCTTATCGATTGTTTTGGATAGAGATAGTCGATTCACTTCCCAGTTTTGGCATGGATTGCAAGAAGGCTTGGGCACGAAACTCAAGTTGAGCACCGCTTACCACCCTCAAACCGACGGGCAAAGCGAACGGACGATACAGACGTTGGAAGATATGTTGCGGACATGCGTTATCGACTTTGGTGGAAACTGGGACACGCACCTACCATTGGTGGAATTTGCATACAACAACAGTTTTCACTCTAGCATTGGAATGGCACCGTTCGAGGCATTGTACGGACGGAAGTGTAGAACGCCGACATGTTGGCTGGAAACGGGTGAAAAGCAATTTGTGGGACCCGAAATCATACAAGAGACGACCGATAAGGTGAAGGGTATTAGCGAACGCTTGAAGGCCGCCCAAGACCGTCAAAAGAGTTACGCCGACAAGAAACGTCGTCCCATAGACTTCCAAGTGGGGGAATGCGTGATGTTGAAAGTGTCACCTTGGAAAGGTATCATACGGTTTGGAAAACGGGGGAAACTTAGCCCGCGTTTCCTAGGACCGTTTACCATTTTGGAAAAGGTTGGACTACAAGCCTATCGGTTAGAGTTACCGCCCGAAATGGAGGGGATACATCCCACCTTTCACGTGTGTTACTTGCAGAAATGCCTAGCCGAAGAGGAAAGCGTCATTCCCTTATTGGAAATCCGAGTCGACACCGGTAACCGATGTATAGAAGAGCCGGAGGCTATTTTGGAAAGAAAGACGAAGAAGCTACGCCACAAGGAGGTAACAATGGTCAAAGTTCAATGGAAGCATCACCGCGGTGCTAATGTTAAGTGGGAGGCCGAGGAAGATATGAAACGGAGATACCCATGGTTGTTCACTTAGGAGAAACAAATTTCGGGGACGAAATTTTATCTAGGTGGGGAGGATTGTAACACCCGTAATTTTCTATCTTAAATAATTGATCATTTGATGAAATTATGGAAATTATAATTGTGGGTCAAATCTTGAATTTTATGGACTAATATGTTAGAAAATTCAATTACGAGTCCAACGGTTCTTTCGGAATCGAAATCGGAGTTATAACGAAGAAGTTATGGCCGAAACAAAATCCCACCGAAAACACCCAGATGCTAGCGATCGCTAGCATCTGACCCTAGCGATCGCTAGGCAAAGTTTTCCTTATTGTTGTTTGAGCTCACTACCTCATCTTGATCGCTAGGCCCTCTTTCTCAAAGCTAGCGATCGTTAGCTCTCACACCTAGCGATCGCTAGGTGTGCTGCAGCAAAGGAAAACGGGTTAAAAACCCTTCTCTCTTCTTTCATTGATAACTTTTTCATCCTTGCTCCGTTTTGGACGATTTTTCTTCCTACATTCTCCTCTTTCCAAGTTCTTTAAGACTCCATTGTTGGATTTATCATCCAAGTTAGCAAGATTGATAGCTAGACCTCCTTTATCTTCATCTTCTTCCCTCACCTTCAAAACCTCCATTATTGGATTTTTGTGCTTCTCCATTTCTAGGGTTTGTTCAAGATCTTACTAGGTGAGCTCATCTAAACCTTTTTGGGTTGTTTTAATCTATGTGTAGGAGTTATGAAACTAACCTAGGGTTCCAATTTACTTGATTTTAGGTGTTTCCTCATCCTTGACCTAGATCTTGGAATTTGGGGGTTTTGTGGCAAAACCCTAAGGTGAGTTGCTAAAATCATTTTGTTAAAACTGAGAGCTCATCATCTTGTTTGATTTTGCATATCTTGCTTGGTATTTGTGGATGAATATGATTTTGGATGAAATGCCTAAATTTCTAGGTTTAAGGTTTGCCATGAAGTGAATAAATGATGAATTCGTGTGTGAATGATTTGATTTTTATTATTGGATATATTGAGTAAATTATTGTATGCTATTAATGTATGAGTTAAGTCCATTTGACTATATGGTGAATGTATTGATGAGAAACATGTGTTATTATGTATGCCACGAAATGATGCGAAGGAGTTGACTCCCGAGCATGTTGGCTTATATGAAATGAATGAATGGCTTGAGACCCTCGATTGATACCTATGAAAGGTTGAGATGAATGTATGAGTCTTTCAAGACAATACATATATGCCTCCGAAGGTGTCACGATAGAAATGGCATCGAGGTTGATTAAATGTAAATAACATGGACGATCCAACGCAATGTGTCCACACCCAACAGTCTTGGGAGGTACTGAAACAGGTACGCACCTATGTCGCCGGCTCTCGGGTGGCTCCAAGGTGCGTGGGCCTCTGAAGGTGTCATAGTTGAAATGGCATCGAGGTGTTGAAAAGTAATGTGTGTAGGGGAATTGGTTGGTGGAAGTGGGTCGCTCCCATTGTTTCCGAAGATAAATAATAAACCGGTTTAACATGCTACTTTTGTTGTTAGTATGATCTTGTATATCTCGCATGTCTTAATATACTTTACGTGCATAGTATTATTGATACAACTCACTAGGCTCCTTTAGCCTAACACTTGTTTGGTGTCGATGCGTCTCTCAGGTACTAGGGGCGCCGTTCCCAAGTAGGCTTCGGGCGTAGAGTGAGCATGGGGGACGTTGGAGAGACCGGTTTTCTAAGACCGCGAGATTGACCGTAGATCAATAATCCTTTTGTAGTCTTCTTCCTGATAGGATCTAGACTAGTTGGTTATTGTATTTCTTTATTCAATTACAAACATTGTAATTATACACTACATATACCCCTGTTTTTGGGATGAGCTCTCGCTATGGCGTACATTACATGTGCCACCTTTCGTTAAATGAAAGTTTTTGTTCACTCTGATTTTTAGGGTGTTACAGAAACATAATAAACATTTATTGTCCCACGTTGATGAGATACAAGACAAGGACAATTAATAACTGGACAAGGTGAGACAACATAGGACAACAAAAAGTTTTTCTTGTTCCACACCAAAATAGGTGGAACAAAACCAAGGGCTGAGCCACGAGGGAACAGAGTAGGCAGTTGCCCCCTGACATTTTAAGTTTTTCTTTAATTTTTTTTATATATTAGGGATTAATGGGTAATTGCCCCCTTAAAAATTTAAAATTAAAGTTTATATATTAGGGATATTTGAATAATTGCCCTCTTAAAAAATTAATATTATGATTACTATTGACATTTTGGAGGTTTTTTGTGTATAAAAAGGCTATTTTTTAGAATTAAAATTGTTGTTCAGAGTTTGCCCCACACAAATTAGTTGTTGGCTCCGCCCTGAACAAAACCACAAGACTTTGGCTTACTGGTTATGGCCTGTGGGAGAAGTGGCTTGTTAACCCTTCTACCTCAGGTTCGAATCCAAGCGTTTCTAGATTATGACCACTAGGGATTAACTTAGGGCAACATGTTTTAGCTATATCAGTGAGCCTTGTTGGGATTAGTCGAAGCAAAGTCTCAGATACCTTTCCAAAAAAATAGGTGAAACAACATAAGACCAAAATAATATAAAATTTTAAAATATTGCTAATCAACCACCAATTGATATATAATCTTAATATGGTATTGTTTTAGTAGTGATCAACATCACTGATCGCGACCAATACTCTCACTACCACCACCACCTCTCCTTTACCACAACATTCGTAAACCTCGCATTTTGGTCACCTTAAGCTCGTGTAGATTATCAATCAACAAAAATTAACAAAACACCAATTATATGTATATATGTGTATATATTTGAATTGATTGAAATTAAATATGTCTCTATTAATTAATTAGCTAGAGGTTCCATGATATGATTTTGGTAAAGAAAAATAATTGAGCTTGCAGCTACTTTCACTACTAAAAAACAAGGTTATAATAAACTGTCCAAGTTTTACTGACGGGTTTTCGATGAAAATAAGTTGAGTGTTGGTAGAAGCTAGCTACGGTTTTCCGACTTTTACCGCCAACTTTTCAACTATTCCATTTACCGACGGTTTTTCGAAAATTTCTCGAACGATTTTCTGACGAACATTCGATAAACCGTTGGTGAACTCGACTACTGGTAATACACAGTTTTTTTAATAATGTTTAATTAATTAATACTTTTAAGCCTTGCATGTCTTCTTAATTTAGTTACAATTTTAGAGTAATTTAAGCAAGCCTTAAATCCAATTTAATTTTCTTTCAAAATATGGTGGGGGTACCCAACCAATAATCCGTTAACTAATTATGCATGTATCTTAGTTTTGTTGGTTACGTTATTTGTAAAATAATTTGAGGTGGTATATATAGATATATAGTAGATGAGGTGGAAAAGCAAACAAACAAAGTTGAAATAAAGATGAGCCATAGTGCCATACTCTCAACATGTCACATGCATCTTAATTAATATTGTGTTATTCATGTCACTTGCAGCATGCATTTCAGGTCTTTTGCATTAATTATCATATATGTACATTGACTTAAACATATATGTTATACAGAATATAAATAGAAATATATATTACGACACACGATCATTGATGATGGAGCCTTGGAGGGTCAGAAGGGGGAGGGCCATGGTAACGAAACATGTTGTAAAACTAGTCCTAAGTTTAATGCCAACAAATAAACAGGTCGGTCCCCTCTAATCACATGTATCTTGTTCTTCATTCCTATTTATGCTTATGTTGTTATACATGAATTCAAACATCTATAAGAAAGAGAGAAGAGAGCGTAAAAAACCAAAATGGACAACTGGTCAAAATCGATAAGAAATAACAAATCAACATATATATATATATATATCTGTATAGAGAAAGGTTCAAACAAGAACAAAATTAATTTGCAAGAACAAAGGGACAATTCTGGATCACATGTGATGTGGGTCCCACATAATAAAAAATCATATATGATTCAGGTGGGTCCCACCACTAAATCATATATGATTTTTTACTATGTGGGACCCACATAGGCCCATATCAATGTGTGGCTCAAAATGGGTTACTTTGTTCTTGCAAATACCCTAGTTCTTGTATGAACCTACCTCTATATGTATATATATGCATTCTCTCGTTTATTTCTTAACTTTAGAAAAGTTAGACAACTCATTGTACTAGTAAAAAGTGAAATCGATCAGGAGATTCTTTTTTAAAATATATGCACCATGTGTTCTTAATTTAACAAGCAAAGAGGGAGCAGTGAACAGACATCCCCTTTTTGTACTCTTGTCAGAAAGGCAAATCAAATCATTTACGTGCATATAGGAGGGAAAGACAAATCTTGAATTCGTAAAGAGCAAGTCACTGATCGGGCCTTAGAGTCGCTGACCTCTGGGAAAGATCAGGGAGGCACTGTGACTTGTCTTCAGCAGAACGTCATGCAGAGTAGTCAGCTTGCTATCACTGAGTTCAACTTCAGATCACAAGCTCGCTGACTCTTTCATCAGCTTACATCAATAGATGGTGCTGATGGTTTTCTTATGGCATGACTATTTGTCTTTCAGGGGATACTTAGCTGATGTCAGCTCTTGCTGATACTGAACGGAGTCAGTGATCAACAATTGCTGATTGTCCAAACTGTTAGCGATAAAGAATCGCTGAAGTAGTGAACTTCATCTTTCAGCAGTGCTAAGTATTTTACAGAAGATAGATAAAGGATCATTGCTATTTCACAAAGTCTTAGGAAGACTGGATCAACAATTTTAAACACAGAAAAAAAATTAAAAAAAAATAAGGAAATACCTTTAAAATCCCAACAAAGATTAAAAGAAATAAGTAATGACTAAATAATACTTCATGCTAACCATTATTCACTTATATATTAAATTGGAGTACCATAATGTTAAGTTAGTATATTTTATTATATATGTATTTCATTTCTGTATATTGATTGCAATAAAGTTCTTTTATTTGCAAATTAAAAAGCATTAAATTGATGTGATTAATTGTCCTCTTAATTTTATATTTTTTATATATCAATTAGAGTCAAAATTTCTATTCTATTAAAACCTTATGTAAATAAAAAACAAAGACACATGTTATTATACATACGTGTCAAGTAAAAAATATTATTGATTTTAATAAGAGTTAAAAGATTAATATTAAAATTTAAGAGCTAGGAAAAATATTAGAAGATGAAAATTAGTAAAAAAACATAAAAATCCCAAAAAAGATAAAAGAAATACGTATACCCGGATCAGTCTTTTCGAAATAAACCTGAAAAAATAAAAGTAACAATAAAAAATATCATATTGAACTTTTTTTAAGCTATATCATATATCATAATACACACTTTCAAGATTCAGTTATTGTACCGTTGCTATCATTAAAACTCTAAACCGCTGTCAAGAACGAATCTCATGGCCTCATTAAAAGAACATTAAGAAAAACATAGAAGACAAAAGTAAAATAAGAATATAATATAAAATCCCAACAAAGGTCATAAGGAATAATACTCGGATTAGTATTATGCTGCATGTAAATAATAAATATTGACTTTAATAAGAGTTAAAATGCTTAGTAAAATCTAAAACATGGGAGAAACATAGAAGACAAAGAAAAACTCTAAAATCTCACAAAAATCAAAAAAAATATATACACGGATTAGTCTTCTCGAATAAACCTGAAAAAATAACCATCGTAGATTGTAATGCATATTTTAGGATTTGATTATTGTACCGTTGTTATAAAACTCTAAAACAATTGCCAAGAACAAACCACATTGATTTAGTTAGAAAAAATATGTATATGGAAGACAAAAGTAAAAAACAAATCTAGAACTTCAACAAAGGTATGTATAATACCCGGGTTAGTATTTTCAAAATAAACCTGAAATTTGTGAAATAAAATAACAAATGATGTGATGGAGAGGGAAAGAAGAGTTTACCTGGATTTTTTGTTGTTGAAGATTGATGGTTTGTCAAGTGATTAAGAAGAATAAGAAGATATTTTGTGATGGACAAATCTTGAGGCATGAATACATGGAAGGTTTGGAGGTGAAACCTTCAAGAATGAAGATGAAATGATTTTGAGGTATATCTTGAAGAATGGAGATAAAAATGTTAGGACTTAGGAGGGTAAATAAATGAAGGGTTTCTAGGGTGAATGAAAAGTTAGAAAATTATGTTTTATATAATGGTTAAATAAATGAATCACATTATCATATTAAAGGTTTGGAGGTTACAATTCTATTTATAAAAATGACCAAAATGACCCTATCTCAATGAACTTTATGTTTGAAGTATAAGCGTAGAATGGTCTTTAACATATTCAACATTAAAAAATTCAAAAATTTGAGAAAAAAAAATAGGCTTCTAGCCCTTAGAGGATGCCACATCATATCTTGTGGGTTTTCCTTTTAGTATATACTAGTGTGTGGCACCGTGCGTTGCGCTGTGATGAAATTTGTTTTGTTAGAAAATAGGTAACCAACTTATGAAGCCATGCTATTCGTGTATTGAAAACTAATGAAATGAATCTATCATATTTTATTGTATATTATAACCGCTTTAAAGGTCATAATTGGTACATAATTCTTTTTCATCTATAGGAATTGTTTTCCCTAAACATTAGGATCCAACACAACCTTTTATTTTATGTAAAAGTAATAATGTTTTAAAGTCAAAGTTAAATATTTACAAAAAATTTAATAGCAAGTCTATATACAAAATATTAATTATTATGCGCAAAATTGACATTTTCATAAACCTTGTTTTGCAACGTAATTAATTATGTAATTCACACACACACATATATATCCTCCACCCTCCCAAACAAATCGTAAAATAAAAGTTTCTTTTTTCACATTACGAATCTATGTCTTCTATTTGGTATATCCATATAATCAATAAGAGACATGAAATAATTAAGATATAACAATGTTGTAAATGAAATAAATGTTAGGAATTATGTGCAGAGTTGACAAACCAAGTAATTACACATCCAATGTTGCAAGACACTTGAGGGTCACACCTGTGAGGACCTATAAATCGAATAAGTTAGATGGAACCCGGAAATGGGAAGTTAGAATTTATAATATTGAATTATAAATCAGTTGGGTAATTTCAGTCAGAATTACCAAAGTCAGAGGGTTATTAATTAATTAGTTACATTATATATTTATTAGATAAAATAAATATATAATAGTTAATTAATAAGATATATATATTAGATAAATATATATATATAATAGATTATCATAGGCAAATTCTTTTCCAGTAATTAAAAAGGGAAAGGATTTGAGATAATCATTATATGGAAACTGAATACCATTCAAACTGTGTTTTCTCCCCATATAAATAAGGCTTATGGGTTAAGGGAAAGTTACGTTTTCAGCTAACACAAATCAGTTTCCAGTTCTCTCTCTCTCTCCCTCTCTCTCCCAATCGGCGCCGCCTTCTATCCCACTCGGAACACCAGTTCGGTTTTTCCAAGTCTTTGGGTTTCATTCGGTTCAACTAGAAGAACATTCGTTGGTCGATCACCGGTGGACTAAATCTCGAGCAATCCAGGTAAACTGATCAGAATCTAAACTATTAGGATTAAACTAGAACGATTAAAAGATCAATAGGCTTTTAAGGGTTTTTAGCTTTATCGCTTCCGCATAATAAGATCAAATCAATAAGTTTTTGATCACGTAGGTTTTATCAGTTTGATTAACCTATGGGATCCATTAACCAGTGAGGTTTTAAGATCCGTGTTAACCTTCGAGTCAGTTTGATCCGAGGGTACCCACGAAAACCCAACAGTGGTATCAGAGCCATTGTTAAAAATCGTTTTAGTTTTATCAATTTATCTGTTTATGTGTGATCCGTTAAAATCTGTTTCTTGCATAAAAAGTTTAAAAATCTGATTTTTATTGGTTTACATAAAATTTGATTGTTATCATTTATCATACGAAAACCCGGAAAAACCACCACCACCAGATTGGTGGTGGATGAGATCGATACACCACCGCTGTGCCACCAACGAGATGGTAACAGCCAGGCGGCGGTGGCGTTGTTTTGATCACCGGACCGCACCACAGTCTAGTGGTGGCGGCACCGGCGGCTGCTATTCGACCACCAGGCCACGCCACCAGCTGGGTAGCGGTGGCCGAAACCTTCCTCGCAAAACACAGCCGCACCACCAGCACAGGTGGTGACGGCGTCTAGTGTTCACAATCGCCACGACCAAAACCACCAGACACGATCGCCGGCCAAACCGCAGCAAGCGGTGGCGGCGGACGCCCAGCCAAACCACCAGAGAGGTGGTGGCGGCGATCTCGTGACTACCGAGCCAAACCACCAGATTGGTGGTGGCAGGCGGCAAACGGTGGTGGCCACAACCGCACCTAGCGGCGGCGGCACTCGGTACTGTCATTCGACCAACCAGCCGCACCACAACCGCAGCCGTGGTGGTGGCGTTGGCCATGGTCGCTGAAAATCAAAACCACACCACCAAGTCGATGGTGGTAGGCGGTCTTCGATCGAACGGCGGTGGCATCAGTGGCGTTGCTATCGCCGCTGTTGCCTCCGGCTGATGGCGATGATGATGATGTTTAACGGTGGTGGCGAGAGACGGAGGCGGTGGCAACTGGTTACCGCTGCGGACCGAAGCAAGATAGCGGTGGTGGCGCTCGCGCGTTGTCGCTGCAGTAACCGTGGTTATTCGATTGCAAAACGCCGATCACCACCTGTGGGTGGTGATCGGTAGTGATGGCTATACACCGGTGGCCGGACCATACACAACCGCCAAGGCCAAACCAACCGTTTGGTGGTGGCCGACAGTTTTCTGTAGTTGAACGGATTGATATTGGTTGTTATCAGGCGGTGGTCAACAACCGCCGCAATGGGGTGTCGGCCGCTGTAGTGTTGAGTTTTCTCGTCACGAATAGGATACCGAACCATCTAGGGTTTTTCCGTTTTGGGCCAAGTTGCATTATCAGGCCCAAAAGCCCAGTTCTTTGGACCAAATTATGGCCCAAAAGAACTCGTTTGGTTTTAAAGATTTCTTATCCGAAATTATTTTCTGTTTAATTTTTATCTAATAAAATTTATTCAAACCAGTTGGATTGTTTTTCCGGTTTGATGAATCTTTTATAAAAATTAAAATTTAATTGGATCGATAAAACCAGTTTGATATTTTTTTGGATAAAAAAGGAATTATTTTAGCTAATCAGTTTTATTTATAAAAGTGTAATTTTATAAAAATAGATAAAACTAATTTTAGACTAAAATATTGGTTTCGACTTATAAAACAGTTTGTTTTTATAATTCAGTTAAAACCAAGTTTTGCGATAATTAAGACAAAATAATTTTAACGGATCTAGGTTTATTTCTCGCTGTCATATTATGCTTTATATATATGATTGATTGCGTGATTGCTTGAACTTTATATATGCATCTCAGTTTGAAATATATATATGTGTGCCTAATATAGAGTTTTGCCAACTTAGACCCTTGACATATTTCCGGGGAGGCCTGCGTGCCATTTACAACCCCTTATGTAATAATGACCTTAGGATAGATATTTTTATTCTTTCGGATGACGAGGCCAGTGGGAGCCACTAAAATTCTTTAACTTACCGGAATATTAACAAATATGGCGAGGCCAGTGGGAGCTACGCAAGTTTTGAAGTTTTTTTTAAAAAAAATAGGTCATTATTGGTCCTTAGGAAACAAATGTTGGCAAAAACTATAATTAGCTGTTGTGTGATTAATTAATTGCATGGTTGATTAATCATTTGTGATATCTTGCATGTTAGTAGTTTTAAATAGAGATGTTATTTTAAAACTAGGTTGTATCACAAAAGGAATATAGGTTTTATTATCAGTTTCTTCAAACATTTCAAAACGATAGTTTTTGTTTTAAAACCTATAGATGATTGTTTTATATAAAAGGCAAGTTGACAAAAACAGTTAGTTTTAATCAACTAGGTAAAACAGTTAGTTTTAATTAGCAAGTAATTTTTAGAACAGTTAGTTTTAAAATTGCATGCATGTTTGAAACAGTTAGTTTAAAACGTCAGTAGCCTTTATAACAATCAGTTTTTCAAAAGCCTGGAAGTAAAGTTTTTCAAAACCCCGAAAATCATGGATCAGTAGTGCAACCCATCTAGGGGCACCTTCGGCGTAAAGTACACAGGCGTTGTAAGTGATCACACATTCAACGTCCGTGTTCAAACTGAAGCTGGAGGGGTTACATAACTCTGCAAATTATCTCCGGGTGGTACCGGCCAGAGTATAGTGATCAGGTCCCCAAAATGGTGAGATCTATTTTGGTACTATTAAGTTCACCGGGTGGTACCGGGCCAAAAAGCACTTAGAGGGACTAAAACATGCACCGGTAGTTGCCGTGGTCCCGAAAAAGATCTAGGAGTCATGTCAGCTAGACATGATTGGTAAAAGTCCTTACCTACCGAAATAAATACGGGTCTGGTGGAGCAAGAACATTACGCACATCAGGACGTATGAAATAAGGATCCTAGTCCAATAAATTGATCATTTAAGGGTTTATTGATATTTATTGGAATTTAATCTATTTACAGTTGCTAAAGACCAAAAGTTTTATTTTGTGTAGATGGCAAGCACTGTTACCAGCACTAACAATCTTTCCCTCCGATCTATCCTAGAGAAGGATAAGCTGACCGGCTCTAATTTCCTCGACTGGGAGCGCAATCTGATGATTGTGCTCAGACATGAGAGGAAATGGTATGTCCTTGAAGAGCCTCTTGGGGAGGCACCTCCGGCAAATGCTCCGGCTGCTGCCAGAAATGCCCACAAGAAGCACTCGGATGATCTCCTTGATGTCGCCTGTCTGATGCTTGCAACTATGAGCCCAGATCTGTAAGCAGGGCTCATAAATACAAATGCTTATGACATGATCCGCCAGCTGAGGGACATGTTCCAGACCCAGGCTCGTACAGAACGCTACGATGCCACCAAAGCATTTAATGAGTGCAAGATGATAAAAGGGACATCAGTAAGTGACCATGTCATGAAAATGAAACGGCACTTAGATCATCTGGAGAGGCTTGGTCATCTTGTTCCGTTGCAGCTAGCAACAGACACCATACTCAATTCACTGTCAGAAGACTACAGGCCCTTTGTAGTCAATTACAATATGAATAACATGGAGAAAACAATAGCAGAATTGCACTCCATGCTTAAGACAGCTGAACTGAATATAGGGAACAAGAACAAGACCAAGGATGTCTTGATGGTGAAAGACGGAGGGGTGAAAAAGAAGAATGGGCAAGCTAGCACCAGTAAAGGAAAATGACCAGTCCAGGCCATCCAGAGTGCACCCAAGAAAGGCAAAGGCAAGGGCAATGGCAAGAAGGTTAAGCCAAATAAGCTAGGACCGAGAACCGCTGCTTCATATGCAATGAGGTCGGTCACTGGAGGCAAAACTGCCCTAAGCGTCATGAAGCAGGTATATAAACCTCAGAAATTTATGATTGCTTTATTTTGTCACTTCTTACTTGTTAGCTTACAAGTATACTGATACCTAGAGCAAATGATTATTGCAGGAGGTCAGAAGTGAAGTGCCCAGAAGTTGCTGAGGATCTTAAGTACAAGTTAATTTCGATATAAGTCAAGACATTTTGAATTTATGGTTTTAAAACAGTTATTTTTGGATTTATGTTTTAAACAATCTTTGGGATGATTATATTTTAGATTTATAATTTTATGGTTTTATTTTCAAAAGTTATTGTCTTGACATTAAAATATCTGATTGTGCTTAGTATTCTTAAATACATATGATCCTAGTTATTGCCTGTTATAGTTACTTCAATAAAATCTATTAAATTGAAGTGATTTGTATAAAAACTATCAAAACACACGAAATTATATAGGAATGTGTTTTAAGAATAAAACATTTATGAATAATTGTTTTGTGATCAAATTTTATTTTAAAAGGAGAATTTAGGATATTAACTCAGATGGCGTTAATAACAGCATTTATAAAACTGGAAAGATTCCAAGTTCTGGAATTAGGATTTAATCAAATCCAGTTAAGTTTTATAAAAGGAAATTCTCAGAAGTAACTAATCAAGTTTGATCAAGTTTTATTATTCAAATGTTTTAAAAGGAGAAGTTAGGATATTAACTCAGATGGCGTTAATAACAGTATTTATGAAACTAGAAAGATTCCAAGATCTGGAATTAAGATTTAACCAAATCCAGTTAAGTTTCATAAAAGGAAATTCTCAAAGTTCATTACTTAAAATTAGAATTGACTAATCAAAGTTTTGACTAGGTCAATAGTAAATTTTGAGTAATAGTTAGTTTTTATATAAGTAAGTGGGAGGCCAATTTATTCTCTATCTAGTCTGAGATAAAAGAATAAAAGATACAATTATTGATGTATCTCGGAATTCATAATCCAGATAGGATAAGAATTCATAAGATATAATTTACCCTTTTAGTCAAAAGGATAAAAGTTTCAAGACCCTTGAAACAAAGGTCGTGATTGACTTTAAAATCAATAATTAAAGTGTTGGATTAAAATATAGAGTTCCAAGCATGGTAAATGGAATCTGATTTCAGGTAGAAATCATTCATCTACACAGCAACTAAGGAAAGTTGTAGTTTTACATATTCAGGAACTGGAAGTTAGTCCAGGTCTCCGAGTTCATGGAATATGATAAAAGTCTAGTTATTGTTTTAAAAGGTGTTTGCAAAACAATAATTAGCAGATGCAAGTAGATCGTATAAACAAACTTGTATTATTTGGTTATCACTTTGATTAAAATGGTAAACTTTAATCAATGGGTTTAATCTGAAGATAGGTGATACTTCATTTTAGACCAATATTTAACAAACGTTAAATAGATATTATGAAAGTTATTAAAGAAAAGACATTCAATCTTGTTATTATTACAGCGTGTAATATGGACTATACAAGATTGATTTCTTTATCACTTTTACAATTTTGCATGTTTTAATATATCCAGGAATGAAACTAGTTTCCAGTTTTCATTCAAAACTTGTCCGTGACAACTTATCATTGTGGGAACATGATAAGGTGTTAATGAAGGGTTTTTGTGGGTATCCTCGGATCAAACAGACTCGAGGATTAACACAGATCTATCAAACCTCGCTGGTTTGATATATCTCATAGGTTTAAAACAAACTGTTAAAACCCACGTGATCAGAAACTCGCTGTTTCCGATCTAATCATGCGGAAGCGATAAAAGCTAAAAAAAACCCATTAAAGCCTAATGATCTTTAATCGTTTATAGTTCTAAACCTAATAGTTTAGGTTAGATCAATTTACCTGGATTGCTCGAGATATAGTCCACCGGTGATCGACCAACGAACGTCCTTCTAGTTGAACTTTATGAAACCCGAACAACTGAAAACTGGAATCCGACCCGGGGGGTGGTCGGCGCCGGTTTTGGAGAGAGAGGAGGGAGGGAAACTGAGAACTGTTTTTCTTAATTGAAAAGCTTGGATTTTTCCTTAACCCATAAGCCTTATTTATATGGAGGAAAAATACAGTTTGTATAAGATTCAGTTTCCTTTTATAATTATCTCTAATCCTTTTTCCTTTTAATTAGCTGGAAAAGAATTTGCATACGATAATTATGATTATATATATATTTATCTAATATATATATAAAACCTTATTATTTAACTTATTATATATTTATTTATCTAATAAATATATAATATTCTAATTAATCAATAACCCTCCAACTTTGGTAATTCTGACTGAAATTACCCAACTGATTTATAATACACTATTATAAATCCTAATTCTCCATTTCGGGGTTTCATCTAACTTGTTCGACTTATAGGTCCTCACAGGTGTGACCCTCAAGTGTCTCGTAACATTGGATATATAGTCACTTGGTTTGTCAACTCTGCACATAATTCCTAACAGACTCCCACTTGTGCAAGTTGGCAATACCACCTTTGACTATACGGACCTAAGGAGGCCCCTAGACAGGCACTTAGGCTGACCAGGTTACAAGAACTCTTATACCCAGACTGGTGATATAAACATTCCGTGAGGAATTGGTATCTATGAAACTACTGTTCATTGATTGGGTATATCTTGGCTTTTCCCTTTGCATCGCGATATTTCATCTGTGAGTATGAGCTTGGAAAGTGTCAACTCTAAATACTCAAGATTCTGTTTTCTTGATTATCTGACTTTCACTGATAGGTAAACGACAAAGAACTAATCAGTTCGTTTGGGCATGGCCATGCACTTCATCAGTATACTTAGTCAGTCAAGATGGGCCCAGAAATATCTCTCTTCTTAAGAGGTGCAAATCCCATCTTGCATATCTGCCTTTGACACCACGGCTTCCGCTGAATCTAGTTACACCTTTTATAGCCACCCTGTTACGGCGTAGCGGTTGAGTGCACTAAGAATCCAGTAGTCCTCATGATATCAAATCAGATACCTCAGGTAATAGGGACAACCACTGTGAGATTCACTTATGACTTTATTCCAAGAAGCAATCTCAACCGCGGATCACGTCCGATATTTGCTACTCTATCAAATATCTGTGCAACTTTTAGTCTACAACACTTGTAGCTGTTATTTAGCAACTGATCATAACTACCTAAAAGTTCACAATGACTTTAACGCCTTATCATGTTCCCACAATGATAAGTTGTCACGGACAGATTTTGAATGAAAAATCGGAGACTGATTTCATTCCTGGATATATTAAAACATGCAAAATGTGAAAGTGATAAAGAAATCAATCTTGTATAGTCCATATTACACGCTGTAATAATAACAAGATTGAATGTCTTTTCTTTAACAACTTTCATAATGTCTATTTAACATTTGTTAAAAATTGGTCTAAAATGAAGTATCACCTATCTTCAGTTTAAACCCTTTGATTAAAGTTTACCATTTTAATCAAAGTGATAACCAAAATACAAGTCTGTTTATACGATCTACTTGTATCTGCTAATTATTGTTCTGCAAACACTTCTTAAACAATAACTAGTCTTTTATCATATTCCATGAACTTG
This sequence comes from Centaurea solstitialis, assembly GCA_030169165.1. Lineage (NCBI taxonomy): Eukaryota > Viridiplantae > Streptophyta > Magnoliopsida > Asterales > Asteraceae > Centaurea > Centaurea solstitialis. The sequence goes on along the minus strand of CM058046.1, from coordinate 46,303,828 downwards.
GAGACCTGGACTAACTTCCAGTTTCTGAATATGTAAGACTGCAACTTTCCTTAGTTGCTGTGTAGATGAATGATTTCTACCTGAAATCAGATTCCATTTGCAATCTTGGCAAATCTACTAAAATCCTATATTTTAATCCAACACTTTAATTATTGATTTTGAAGTCAGTCATGACCTTTGTTTCAAGGGTCTTGAAACTTTTATCCTTTTAACTAAAAGGGTAAATTATATCTTATGAATTCTTATCCTACCTGGATTTATGAATTCCGAGATATATCAATAATTGTATCTTTTATTCTTCATCTGAGACTAGATAGAGAATAAATTGGGCTCCCACTTGCTTGTATGAAAACTAACTATTACTCAAAATTTACTATTGACTTAGTCAAAACTTTGATTAGTCAATCCTAATTTCAAGTAATGAACTCTGAGAATTTCCTATTTATGAAACTCAACTGGATTTGGTCAAATCCTAATTCCAAACCTTGGAATCTTTCTAGTTTCATAAGTACTGTTATTAACGCCATCTGAGTTAATATCCTAAATTCTCCTTTTAAAACATTTGAATAAAACTTGATCAAACTTGATTAGATAATTCTTGAGAATTTCTTTTATGAAACTCAACTGGATTTGGTCAAATCCTAATTCCAGAACTTGGAATCTTTCTAGTTTCATAAATACTGTTATTAACGTCATCTGAGTTAATATCCTAAATTCTCCCCTTTTGATCACAAAACTATCATTCATAAATGTTTTATTCAAAACACATTCCTATAGAATCTCGTGTGTTTTGATAGTTTTTATACAAATCACTTCAATTTAATAGATTTTATTGAAGTAACTATAACAGGCAACAACTAGGATCATACAAATTCAAGAACACTAAGCACGATCAGATATGTCAAGACAGCAATTTTGAAAATAAAATTATAAATCCAAAATATAATTATCCCCAAAAACTGTTTAAAACACAAATCAAAATAACTGTTTTAAAACCATAATCTCAAAATGTCTTGACTTATATCGAAAAACTTGTACTTCTGATCCTCAGCAACTTCTGGGCACTTCACTTCATTTCTGACCTCCTGCAATAATCATTTGCTCTAGGTGTCAGTATACTTGTAAACCAACAAGTAAGAAGTGACAAGACAAAGCAATCATAAATTTTCTGAGGTTTACATACCTGCTTCATGACGCTTAGGGCAGTTTTGCCTCCAATGACCGATCTCATTGCATATGAAGCAGCGATTCTCGGTCCTAGCTTTGTTTGGCTTAACCTTCTTGCCCTTGCCCTTGCCCTTGCCTTTCTTGGGTGCACTCTGGATGGCCTGGACTGGTCCTTTTCCTTTACTGGTGCTAGCTTGCCCATTCTTCTTTTTCACCCCTCCGTCTTTCACCATCAAGACATCCTTGGTCTTGTTCTTGTTCCCCATATTCAGTTCAGCTGTCTTAAGCATGGAGTGCAACTCTGCTATTGTCTTCTCCATGTTATTCATATTGTAATTGACTACGAAGGGCCTGTAGTTTTCTGACAGTGAATTGAGTATGGTGTCAGTTGCTAGCTGCAACGGAACAGGATGACCAAGCCTCTCCAGATGATCTAAGTGCCGTTTCATTTTCATGACATGGTCACTTACTGATGTCCCTTTTACCATCTTGCATTCATTGAATGCTTTGGTGGCATCGTAGCGTTCTGTACGAGCCTGAGTCTGAAACATGTCCCTCAGCTGGCGGATCATGTCATAAGCATTTGTATTTATGAGCCCTGCTTGCAGATCTGGGCTCATAGTTGCTAACATCAGACAGGCGACATCAAGGAGATCATCCGAGTGCTTCTTGTGGGCATTTCTGGCAGCGGCCGAAGCGTTTGCCGGAGGTGCCTCCCCAAGTGGCTCTTCAAGCACATACCACTTTCTCTCATGTCTGAGCACAATCATCAGATTGCGCTCCCAGTCGAGAAAGTTAGGGCCGGTCAGTTTATCCTTCTCTAGGATAGAACGGAGGGAAAGATTGTTAGTGCTGGTAACAGTGCTTGCCATCTACACAAAATAAAACTTTTGGTCTTAGCAACTGTAAATAGACTAATTTCCAATAAAATATCAATAAACCCTTAAATGATCAATTTATTGGACTAGGATCCTTATTTCATACGTCCTGATGTGCGTAATGTTCTTGCTCCACCAGACCCGTATTTATTTCGGTAGGTAAGGACTTTTACCAATCATGTCTAGCTGACATGATTCCTAGATCTTTTCGGGACCATGGCAACTACCTGTGCATGTTTTAGTCCCTCTAAGTGCTTTTTGGCCCGGTACCACCCGGTGAACATTATAGTACCAAAACAGATCTCACCATTTTGGGGACCTGGTCACTATACTCTGGCCGGTACCACCCGGAGATAATTCGCAGAGTTATGTAACCCCTTCAGCTTCAGTTTGAACACAGACGTTGAATGTGTGATCACTTACAACGCCTATGTACTTTACGCCGAAGGTGCCCCTAGATGGGTTGCACTACTGATCTATGATTTTCGGGGTTTTGGAAAAACTTTTACTTCCAGGCTTTCGAAAAACTGATTGTTATAAAGGCCACTTACGTTTTAAACTAACTGTTTTAAACATACCTGTAATTTTAAAACCAATTGTTCTAAAATCACCTGCTAATTAAAACTAACTGTTTTAATAGCACACCTAGTTAATTAAAACTAACTGTTTTTATCAACTTTGCCTTTTATATAAAACAATCATCTATAGGTTTTTAAATCAAAAACTATCGTTTTGAAAAGTTTAACGAAACTAAAACCTATATACCTTTTGTGATATAAACTAGTTTTAAAGTAACAACTCTATTTAAAACTATTAACAAGCAAGATATCACAAATAATTAATCAATCATGCAATTAAACAATAATTAATCACGTAGTACCTAATTATAGTTTTTGCCAACGTTTCCTAGGGACCAATAATGACTTATTCTACTAAAAGCTTCAAAACTCGCGTAGCTCCCACTGGCCTCGCCATGTTTTGTTAGTACTCCGGTGGTGATGAATTTTAGCAGCTCCCACTGGCCTCGTCATCCGAAAGAAAGAAGGAAAGAAAAATTCTATCCTAAGGTCATTATTACATAAGGGGTTGTAAATGGCACGCAGGCCTCCCCGCAAATATGTCAAGGGTCTATGTTGGCAAAACACTATAATAGATATATATATGTAAAATCAAACTGAAATCCATATATCGAGCTCAAGCAATTACGTAAATATATATGCAATATAAAAGCAATCTTATAATTACGAGTAATAAACTGGATCCGTTAAAATTATTTTGTCTCAATTATCGCAAAACTTGGTTTTATAACTGATTCGAAAAACAAACTGTTTTATGAATCCTAAAAGAAAATCTTTAGACTGAAGAATGGTTTAAACTTAAAACAGAGATTTATAATAAATCTTAAAACTAAAACCATTTAATCCTTTTACCCAAAAATTATTTCAAAAAGGGGTTTTATCGACCCAATCATAAAATATTGGTTTATTCGAAAAACAGATAAAATTTTAATTTCCATAAAAGATTAACTGGTTTGAATAAGTTTTATTAGGTAGAAAATAATTTTGGATAAGAAAAACTTTAAAACCAAGACAATTCCTTTTGGGCCATAACTTGGTCCAAAGAATTGGGCTTTGGGCCTGATTACCAAACTAGGCCCACCCTAACGAAAAACCCTAAACGGATGGCTTCGCAACCTTGCTTGCGCCGCGAAGGTTAAGACTGGTTCGCGTTGCGAAAGCCTCGTCTCAGGCCAGCTCGCGCCGCGAGAGTCTTAGCGATCATCATTATCACCAGGTGATCGGCGATGATGATTCCGACAAACGTACAACCACCGCCGCCAACGTTTGTGGAACCAATAGCAGCTATCGCTATCTCTACGGCAACGATGGCAATCGAACATCTACCGTTACTCCGGTGACAACGCGTGAGCGCCACCACCGCTATCTAGCTTCGGTCCGCAGCGGCAACGACAACCAGTCGCCACCGCCGCCGTCTCTCGCCACCGCCGCTAAACATCATCATCACTATCAGCCGGAAACGACAGCAGTGCCATCACCACGGCTGCGGTTGTGGTGTGGCCGGTGGGTCGAATGACAGTATCGAGTGCCGCAGCCGCTAGGTGCGGTTGTGGCCACCACCAATTGCCGCCTGCCACCACCAATCTGGTGGCTTGGCTGGGGTTCTACGAAATCGCCGCCACCACCTCTCTGGTGGTTTGGCTGGGCGTCCGCCGCCACCGCTAGCTGCGGTTTGGCCGGCGATCGTGTTTACCGATGTTTTTGGCCGAGAACTACCACCACCGTGGATACCACCATCATCCATTGCTGCCGTAAACACCGCCATCCACCGCCGTGATTGCGGCTTCTGGTGGTTGCGGTGTTTGAGCCGATCTCGACTCAAGGTGGGACTCGGCCACAATTGGGTGGCGTTCCACCCACGGCCACCATCGAGAAACAACCCGCCACCACCAATCGGGTGGTAGCGGTTGTGTGTGTGTGTCCGCCGCAGCCACCGCCTGGTGGTTGCGGTTCCGAGTTCGTGACCGCCACAGCCACCACCAATCTGGGTGGTTGTGGCTCGGTGGTTCTTTGTTCGACGGCCGGCGCTGGCACCATCAACTGTGGTGCGGCCCGGTTTTTAGTGATGATTGGTTTGGCCGCCACCACAAACGGTGGTGCGGCCATGGTGATAATCGATTAGGTTTTCGTACGGATAACAATTTAATAAATAAACTCAATAAAAATCAGATTTTTAAACTTGATACGCAAGAAACAATAATATTTAACGGATCACGCATGAACAGATAAACTGATAAATTGATAGACAGATAAAAAATAAACGATTTGTTAACAATGGCTCTGATACCACTGAAGGGTTTTTGTGGGTATCCTCGGATCAAACAGACTCGAGGATTTAACACAGATCTATCAAACCTCGCTGGTTTGATATATCTCATAGGTTTAAAACAAACTGTTAAAACCCACGTGATCAGAAACTCGCTGTTTCCGATCTAATCATGCGGAAGCGATAAAAGCTAAAAAACCCATTAAAGCCTAATGATCTTTAATCGTTTATAGTTCTAAACCTAATAGTTTAGGTTAGATCAATTTACCTGGATTGCTCGAGATATAGTCCACCGGTGATCGACCAACGAACGTCCTTCTAGTTGAACTTTATGAAACCCGAACAACTGAAAACTGGAATCCGACCCGGGGGGGTGGTCGGCGCCGGTTTTGGAGAGAGAGGAGGGAGGGAAACTGAGAACTGTTTTTCTTAATTGAAAAGCTTGGATTTTTCCTTAACCCATAAGCCTTATTTATATGGAGGAAAAATACAGTTTGTATAAGATTCAGTTTCCTTTTATAATTATCTCTAATCCTTTTTCCTTTTAATTAGCTGGAAAAGAATTTGCATACGATAATTATGATTATATATATATTTATCTAATATATATATAAAACCTTATTAATTAACTTATTATATATTTATTTATCTAATAAATATATAATATTCTAATTAATCAATAACCCTCCAACTTTGGTAATTCTGACTGAAATTACCCAACTGATTTATAATACACTATTATAAATCCTAATTCTCCATTTCGGGGTTTCATCTAACTTGTTCGACTTATAGGTCCTCACAGGTGTGACCCTCAAGTGTCTCGTAACATTGGATATATAGTCACTTGGTTTGTCAACTCTGCACATAATTCCTAACAGTTAAAGTCATTGTGAACTTTTAGGTAGTTATGATCAGTTGCTGAATAACAGCTACAAGCGTTGTAGACTAAAAGTTGCACAGATATTTGATAGAGTAGCAAATATCGGACGTGATCCGCGGTTGAGATTACTTCTTGGAATCAGTCATAAGTAAATCTCACAGTGGTTGTCCCTATCACCTGAGGTATCTGATTTGATATCATGAGGACTACTGAATACTTAGTACACTCAACCGCTACGCCGTAACAGGGTGGCTAAAAAGGGCGTAACTAGATTCAGCGGAAGCCGTGATGTTAAAGGCAGATATGCAAGATGGGTTTTGCACCTCTTCTCAGAAGAGAGATATTTCTGGGCCCATCTTGACTGACTGAGTATACTGATGAAGTGCATGGCCATGCCCAAACGAACTGATTAGTTCTTTGTCGTTTACCTATCAGTAAAAGTCGGATAATCAAGAAAACAGAATCTTGAGTATTTAGAGTTGACACTTTCCAAGCTCATACTCACAAGATGAAATATCGTGATGCAAAGGGAAAAGCCAAGATATACCCAATCAATGAACAGTAGTTTCATGGTTACTATTTCCTTATGGAATGTTTATATCACTAGTCTGGGTATAAGAGTTCTTGTAACCGGGTCAGCCTAAGTGCCTGTCTAGGGGCCTCCTTAGGTCAGTGTAATCAAGGCGGTATTGCCAACTTGCACAAGTGGGAGTCTGTTAGGAATTATGTGCAGAGTTGACCAACCAAGTAATTACACATCCAATGTTGCAAGACACTTGAGGGTCACACCTGTGAGGACCTATAAATCGAATAAGTTAGATGGAACCCGGAAATGGGAAGTTAGAATTTATAATATTGAATTATAAATCAGTTGGGTAATTTCAGTCAGAATTACCAAAGTCAGAGGGTTATTAATTAATTAGTTACATTATATATTTATTAGATAAAATAAATATATAATAGTTAATTAATAAGATATATATTAGATAAATATATATATATAATAGATTATCATAGGCAAATTCTTTTCCAGTAATTAAAAAGGGAAAGGATTTGAGATAATCATTATATGGAAACTGAATACCATTCAAACTGTGTTTTCTCCCCATATAAATAAGGCTTATGGGTTAAGGGAAAAGTTAAGTTTTCAGCTAACACAAATCAGTTTCCAGTTCTCTCTCTCTCTCCCTCTCTCTCCCAATCGGCGCCGCCTTCTATCCCACTCGGAACACCAGTTCGGTTTTTCCAAGTCTTTGGGTTTCATTCGGTTCAACTAGAAGAACATTCGTTGGTCGATCACCGGTGGACTAAATCTCGAGCAATCCAGGTAAACTGATCAGAATCTAAACTATTAGGATTAAACTAGAACGATTAAAAGATCAATAGGCTTTTAAGGGTTTTTAGCTTTATCGCTTCCGCATAATAAGATCAAATCAATAAGTTTTTGATCACGTAGGTTTTATCAGTTTGATTAACCTATGGGATCCATTAACCAGTGAGGTTTTGAGATCCGTGTTAACCTTCGAGTCAGTTTGATCCGAGGGTACCCACGAAAACCCAACAATAAAAAGATTATATGATTTAAGACCTTGTAAAGTAAAACCGTAAAACGACCTATTTGAAAACTAAGGAGTAATCTCTTTTTTTTAGTCGTAAATATAAATAATATGTAGTTTCCTTGTATGTAACATTAACAATGCTATGAATTTATAATAAACAACAATGGACTACAAATTTAGAACAAAAAACTTAAGTGAATTTCAATGCTAGAATAATATTCGTACATGGAAGTCTAAATTTATAATACAAATTTTCCTTGTTTCATTTTAAAAGAGAAGGCTTTACATTGCGCTACGTCCATATACCTGTAATGTTGAAATTTCATGACGGTTAAATCGATAGTTACACATTTCAATATTTGATAATGATGCTCAAATATTTGAGTACTAAATGTGCATACATCAACAAAACAAAGAAAACGTATTACCTATTTACCTTAATAAGCATGGAACTCTTGAGTAGCCAAAAGATAAACCTACCAAAATCACAAAAAAAGTAAAAAATAAATATCTCCACAATTAGAGGTAAAACCAAATAGAGAGGAATACATTGAGAGATAAAGAGCGAAAGTATTTGAGAATATGTACATTTTTCATATGGAGTTGTAAGCTTAAAAAAATGCAAACTTGAATTAACAGATAGTAACACTTAGAAATAGTATCATAGGACGAATTCAAAAGTAACTACATCAATATAGTAGTATTTTTCTTCAACGAATAAGAGTCGTTAAAGGATGAATAGCATGTGAACATCGAGCTAACATAGAAAGATTCATACCAAATTCCTTGAATAGGACCAAATGATGAATTAGATATTCTTTTTAGGGATCTAGAACATCATATAAAGAATATAAAGATAGGGTTTTATAGGCAAACTGGCGCAAAAGTCGAATCTACAATGTAATATTGACGATGGTTTTTAATTGGTGGTAGGAATGATTTTGAGGGCATGCATTTCAAGGAATATATAGAGAGGGAAATCAAGAGGATGGTAACATCATTTACTCTACACTTTCCTTGAATTAATAGATGGAAAAATGAAGAGTCTAAAATAAATGTTGTTGGAGTTACATACTTTAAAAGTTAAAGCTAATGAATTTGGAAGTAAAATTACCAAATAAGTCCTCTTATAATGAAATACACAATTGTCATTTAGGGGTAGAATGGTCTTTAACATATTCAACATTAAAAAAAATTCAAAAAAATGAGAAAAAAGTTAGAGGTGATTCTAGGCATGAGGATGTGCCACATCATTCTATGAGGTTCTTCCTTTAATATATATAAATGATAAATGATATTGACTAGTTGTTTTTTGTGAGCAAAGGAATCAATGGCCAATGCCATTTTATAGATTTTGTTCTGTTTTATCTCGGCTTAACTGCCAAAGAGCAGTTAAGTAGCTCACAAAGTCGAAGAGCATGCAGTTTATGATAGTCTTCTGGTGATGGTAATCCATCACATGATAAAAAGTTAGCAGCGTGGTTATGATACTCATGTTTCCTAGACATTGTCAACATGGCTCAAAATGTATTATGTACACATGGTCACGCATCACAATAGTTAAAAATCCATGTTTAATTTTAAAGGATAGAGTTTGAGCTTGATATTTTGATTAGCATCATTGAAGAAGTGTGCTTATAAAATTCACTGTCATCCTAGGTAATCGACTCAAATGATAGATGTACAAAATGCTTAACTATCGTGAGTGTCTACTTTCTACTAATAGACTCAGATGAAGTCTTGATAGATTTTGAAACAAAATATGGGTTCCCACATGAAAGGTATGAGAAATGCAATGTTGGAAGAATTTTGTAAATCCTTGTGCGTGGGGTAAAAGGTTTCAGATTAGTTAAAGGAAAATGGCACAATATAGGGTACATTTTGGTACATGGAACGGGATGGGACGAAACAAAACTCACTTTCCCCCCGTTTGACGCGATATAGGACAAAACAATAATTCATTTTCGAAGTTTGGTGTGCCAGAGACAATGTGGGACAACATAGGACAAAAAAAATGTTTTTCCACCTATTTGGGACAAAAACTGAAATGTTACTAATTAATCACTCTTTGTTACATAACCTTAGTATGATATTGTTTTAGTAACCAACACCACTAGTCGTGACCATTACCGTCACCAGCAACCACCGTTGGCCACCGTCCATGGCTACTACCACCTCCACCATCTTCTCTACCATAACCTCCTCCTCCTCCACCTCTACAACCACCGTTGAGCACCGACCACTAACATCCATCGTCACCTCGACAACTTCCACTACTAGAAAAATGAGTATTTTTGACGGAATTTTTCGTTAAAAATTATCGATAGTTGACCAACGTCCATCACCATTGCCACCACCACTAGCCTCCTCAACCTTCTCCCCGCGATATCCACCATCGAACGTTGACCACCACCATTCACCGCCATCACCTCTACCACTATGGGCTGCTGTCTACCATAACCATAACCATCAACATCATCGGCTACACTACCATTGCCCATCACCACCATCGGCTATCACTACCACTACCCATAGCTAACTCCACTAGTATCATTGGGTATCGCCAATCCATGATAACCAGCACAGCACTACCTCCACTACATTGGTTACAAATACCTCTCCATCACTGTCGATCTCGACCACTGCTACTATCTACCATATTCACATTCTCCACAACCACAATCTGCCACTAACCACCACCACAAATCATCACCACAAGTAGTACTTTCATCCACAGCCTCTAGTCCTCTACCATAACCAACACCGCTTCTACCTATACCTCGACCATAACCATAACCATAACCATCACCATTAGTTATATCAACTTTTACATTTAAATTAGATCTTATTATATATGTATAAATAATTATAACTAGTTTATGATATGTAAAAGCATAAAATAACTTTTGGAGGGAACTTATCTAGTTCTATATTGTCCAGTTCTAGTCGTACCAAACACCATGCAAACACTAGTTCTATCCAGTTTTGTCTCATCTAGTCATATCTAATCCTAGTAGGTCAAGACGTTTATTAAGAGAGGTGGGTTAGGGTTGGGATTTCTGACCCGTTTATTAAACGGATCGGGTTAGGATCAAGCATTTTCACTCAGTTTAACTTTGAACTCGACACGATACGACACATTTGCCATGTCTAAATCTTACTATATTGTCTAGTCCAATCTCCAGTTCGATCCCATCCAATCATGTCCAATCACACCTACGTACCAAACACTACCCGATATGGGACAATTTAGCATTTAAAGTACATATTTATAGTTTTTACATCTAACCCATCTAGAACAAGCGTGAACCTCGTTTAGTATATGCAAGAGATTATTCTCCTACCAAATTGGTTAAACAATTACCAAACTAATTAAGATCCACCACCCCCATATATATCTTTATAAAAAGATATAAGGAAGATCAACGATTTTGAACTTCAATGGGGCAACATATTGGACCAAATATTCTTTCTTCGCTTGTTAATCAAATTTTGACCTTTTCTTAATTAAAACTTTCTAGAAACAACTTTTTGAGTTTGCTTGACTGAATTGGTCAACTTAAATGGAGAAGCGATACGAATATGTAATAAATAGTTAGCATTAGAATCTTCTTAATTATAAGGGAATGATGAGTCATAGAAGAAATTAAAGATAATCATATGCATGAGGGTTTAAGTTTAACCTCACTAGCTATAATTAAGCGCAAAAATTAAATTTATGCATATATTTACAAAAATAGTACGTTAAGTTGGTTGGTTAATAAAGACAAAACATAGGGTTAATATATGAATTACTTGATTAATTAGATGGGAGCTACGATGTTTGAGTATACAAAAGACAAGACCTACAATTAATTTAGAAGCATCCACAATTTCACGTTCTTTATATAAAAACTCAAAAAAGTTTTGTCTCGTTTGTTGTCTTATTATTTTTTTTTTCTTAAATCAACTTACTATATTTTATTTGAATTATTTGATCAAACATAATTATAATATATGTATAAACTAATATTAATATTAAATCTGTCAATTAACAATTTTAAAATATATTTGTAAATTCTGAAGCCGTCATTATTTCTTTGGGTAGCTCTTTTATACAATTTATTTTATTTTAATGAGTTTATAAATAAGTAAATGGATTTATATAACTATTCATAATAAATAATAAATATATTTATAACTTTCTTTAGCTATATACAATATATACATATATATATATATATATATATGGGTGTTGTTAGTTATAACCCCCTATACCTATATTCAAAGTCAAAAGCTACATAGAAGTTTGAAAATTGTTGATTTCTAGTAATACACTTAACTCATTTATAACAAAGTTACCTAAAATTTTGAAATTATATATGTCATTTCATAGGTTAGAAGGGGGTGCCATGATCCAAACCCTTAATAAATTATATGGCAATTAAAGATTATATTAGGCAATTAAAAAGACAGTAGAAAAATCAAAAATCACTTCCAAGCATAAAAATTACAAATCATGCATCTTTTTGGTTGTTCACAAATTTATATCAACACAAAAAAAGAATTGAAAAAGAGTCATGATACTAATATAAAATTTTCACTTTTCTATTATAACATAAACCATATTTTATGTTTTTTTTTTTGAACGGCAACACCAATTATTACCAACCAAAAGCATACAATAGAGTACAAACGAGACGAGAACACACCGGCAAGCGACTCGCGCAAAACAAGACCCAAACGAGCAACCGAAACCAAGAGCTACAACAAGACGCCAGGACAAACAAAAGCTCAAAACAAAACAATGAGAAGCATCTACACGCCAACAGATTTACAAGCTGTAAATCGAAGCTAGAAACCAAACCAATTGAACCTGGTGATTATTGTTGCTACGATAAGAAGACGTGCAACAGAAGCCGAGAACGGACAGCAGCTGCAGCCGTTCAGCAGCAGTTGCAAGCAGACAGCAGCAGCAGCCGAACAAAACAGAAGCTGCAGTTGTGCAGCTCTACTAGGCAAGGCAAACGCAGCAGCCAACTCAAGCTTCAGTCTCCACCAGTTGTCACGAACTTTCAGCTTCTTTTTACGGGTCAAACGGATCGTTTAACCATACCGCCGAATCCACCTTGAGGTTTGGGTCTTTTCTCTTAATCCACTCGAAAAGTTTTAGTTGGAACTCCGTAAAGTTTTCCACTATTGACGTTTTTCCACAAAGAAATACACACTTGTTTCTATCCGACCAAATGAGATACACGAGACTCCAAACCATCGATATCCATCTTCGAATTCCTTTCGAGTAGTTGCCTCGCTGTTCACCTGCTGACACAAAATCATCAAAATTATTTTTGTCCTCCAAGCTCACTTTCCACCATCGACCAACTAACTCCCAAAGGGGTTTCACTTTTTCATAATTGAACAAGGCATGCTCCAAGTCTTCTACTTGCTTACCGCACCTAGGGCAAAGGCATGAGTCAAGATCGATACCCATTTTATCAAGGACCGATCGAGTTGGAACCCTCCGTAGTCTAAGTCTCCACACAAATATGCTAACTTTTTTCGGAACCGATTTTGGCCACTCCGTTTCAAAAGACGGATTACTACTTCCCAACGTCCGGCTATCCTCAATAAGATTCCTCAATTTCTTGACCAAAAAACCTTCTAGAGGGTCTAAAAGCCAACGCACTCTATCCCTTCCCTCCTCTTTTGGGGTTACCCCTACTAGTTCACTACAAAGAGAGTCTAACTCACCCATTTCCCTCCCTCTTGGAACTTTTCTCCAATCCCATCTCCAATGCCACACACCATCCCGAAACTCCCCTCTATCCCTTACTTTAGCTTCTTTATTGGTTTCTAAGGCATACAACCTCCCGAACCTCTCTTTAAGTCTACCTATAGGAAGCCATCTATCATCCCAAAATTTAGTGTCGTTACCATTCCCCAATTCAAAACCAAACGAATCCAAAAACGAAAACCCCATTTCGCCTAACTCCCTGCCGCACTTTATTATGCTAGCCCACACCGACCCAAACCCACAACAATTTCTCACCAATAGCCCTCCTTCTCTCCCATAGAGACTCACGATAACTCTTCTCCAAAGTGTATCGGGCTCGGTATGAAACCTCCACCACCATTTACCTATTAAACCTCGATTGAGGTCCTTCAAGCTTCCTATATAAACACCCCCCCCCCCCATCTTTTAAACACATCTAGCACCTTATCCCATTTAACCTAAGCAATACCTCGCCTCAATTGCACTCCCTCACCACCCCCACCCCCCAAAAGAAAGAAGATCTCACTTTTTCGAGCTCTCTAACCACACATTCCGGGGTACGAAACAAAGAGAAATAGTATAATGAAACGCTTCCTAAAACCAATTTCACCAAGGTATGCCGACCTCCGTAAGAAAGCAACTTACCTTTCCAAGTCGCTAATTTATTCTTTGTTGTTTCAAGTATCAACTCCCAATTTGATCTCCTTGACATTTGAGCACCCACCGGTAAACCAAGGTAGATAAAAGGTAAAGTATCACTAGCACATCCCATGCTCCGGGACCAAGATTCCACTTCCCTACCTTCAACGCCAATCCTGAATAGTTTACTTTTTGAGAGGTTTATTTTCAGCCCCGAAACGACATGAAACCAATGGAGAATTTTCACCAAGTTTCTCCAATTTACCGGATCCCAAACACCAAGAAACACCGCAGCATCCGCATATTGTAAATGTGATATTTCGATGTCATCATCGCCTACTTTTACTCTTTTAAACAGCCCCTTCCGGGCAGCCTCCTCCATCATATAATGTAGGCCCTTGGCAACCACCAAAAAGAGGAACGGTGCCATCGGATCGCCCTGTCGAAGCCCTCTCTCCATCTGGAATTCATTTGTAGGTGAACCATTTACAAGCATCGAAACCCTTGAAGACGTGAGGCATCCTTTTACCCAATTTCTCCATTTTAACCCAAAACCCATATTTTCCAACACATCAAGGATAAAGGACCACTCCACCGAGTCATACGCTTTTTCAAAGTCTACCTTAAAAATCAAACTTTTCCTTTTCTTTCTTTTTAAAAAGTCCACGACCTCATTAGCAATTAGAACCCCGTCAAGGATGGACCTCCCTTTAAGGAAGGTGTTTTGCTCCTTGCTAATCACCTTCCCCAATACTTGTTTCATTCTTTCCGCCAATACTTTAGTGACAATCTTATAGAAAATCCCTATAAGACTTATGGGTCTAAAATCATTTAGACCCACCGGATTTGTGATTTTCGGGATTAATGTCAAGAAAGAGGAATTGCATCCAACACTAATCTCTTCCTTTTCGAAAAACCAAACAATCGCCGCCATTAAATCCTTCTTTATGATGCTCCAAAACTTCTTGATGAATCCAATTGTGAAGCCATCCGGACCCGGTGATTTGTTTTTTCCACATCCATTTATTTCTTCCAACACTTCATCCTCCGAAATCCTCTTCTCAAGATTACTCGCATCCTCTTCCGAGATTTTTTTCAACCCGCCCATGCTTAGTTTCGGTAAATGGTTTCTCATTTTTGCGAACTTCCTTTGGAAAATTCCGAAAACATGCTCTTTTATCACCATTGGTTCCTCCGTCCATTCCGCGTCTATGTTGAGACCTACAAGAGAATTCTTCCTCACACGATTTTTACAAACCGTATGGAAAAATTTGGAGTTCTCATTGCCATCCTTTATCCATTTGATCTTAGCTTTTTGCTTAGCCATCTCCAATTGTCTTGCCTCCAAGTTTAGCCATTTTTCCTAGACGTCATCCAATCTTGCCTCTCAAGTTCGGAGAGACTTTAATCTTCGCATTTTTCTTCCCACTTTTTCACTTTCTCTTTCAATTCGGCCAACTCCTTTTCAAAAGAATCTCCCTTGACTTTTCTCCATTCTTTTAACTCGACCTTTACCGCTTTTAGCTTCTTCTTGAAGACAACATCCTGTTGAGATGGCCTCACCTCTTTTGCCCAAGCTCTTTTAACCACTTCTTCGATGCCATCATCCGCTAGCCACACATCAAAAAACTTAAAAGGGATCAGACCAAAGTCAAGTAATTTGTCCGAAAGCAAGATCGGGCAATGGTCCGACCACTTTCTTTCAAGGGTTTTAGATACTAGGTTTCCCCACACCGTTTTGGTGTTGTTCGAAACCAAGAATCTATCGAGCTTACTTAATTTTCGCCTATCGTCGCTTATCCTAGTAAATCTTTGGCCACCCACTCGAACATCTTCTAGATTATTTCTCCGAATAAAGTTATTGAATTCTTCTGCTCCTTTAGAATTTGTTGTTGAATTAATCCGTTCATGCTCACCTCTTACTTCATTTAAATTCCCAAAAAGAGCCATTTTACCTCTTCTTTTTGACCCAAAACGTTTAATTGATCTGTCCCCTTTTTCCTCTTGCTCTCTGTGTTTCCCCAATTTACCCCAATGGCTTCGCCAAATCTCTCTAGATCCGATGACCCGCCAGCATCAAATAACTCCCCTGAGATGGAGATGTTTCCTCCAGAGTTCGACCTTCCTCCCGAAGAATTCGTTCTAGTCTTCTTCTTAGTACCTATTTTCTGAACTGTCTTGATATGTGCATTCCTCGCCCTCTGTTTCATTAGATGAAATCTTCCAAAAAGACTCAAATCTTGTTTACAGAATTTTGGATTGGAATCCGTCGACTTCTAAACTTTCCCTCCTGATTTCTTCGGATGCGAATGCTTCTGGTGGAAGCTAATTTCTCTTTGTTTGATCCTCCCATCACGTTCCTGTGGAAGATCCCCATCTGTAGCTTGAAGAGAGTTTACTGGACTATTATTTCTAAGAGGCCCAGGATCTATGTTGAAAACAGGCCCACATTCTCTAGGCCCATCAGGATTCACATCACTAAGTCCACAAGAAGGGTTTACCAACAAATCTGGCCCACCTTTTAAATTTGCATTGGGCCTACAATGGTTGTCCACCCTAACTTGTTCTCGAATGAATGCAGGAAGTTCCTGTTGCAAGCCACACGTGCCTACATTGGTATTTGAATCCTCCAAATTGGAATTAATGCCCCATGTCCCTTCAACTTCGCCGCCGTCTTTTTTATTACCCACCGGAATTTCTCTTCCGGCCACCTCCGACATCTTTCGGCTATCTTCAACGCCTTTTTTTCAACGTGGGGACTCCTAATCACCTCTTCAACAACTTTTTTCTCCCAATTTTCATCCTCCTTTTTCTTAGATACCTCATCTAACGGACTTTCTTCTACCTTCCAATCTTCCTCGCTACCACCAGAATCATCTGATCCTTCTGACGACATTGACTGATTGTCATCAGTTCCATCGTTTTGAACCGACTCTGTATCCGGTTCAGATTGCCATATTTGGCTTTCCATCAAACCTGGGTCTTGCTCCTCGATTCTGATTACGAAGAAGAGATTATCAGCTTTAACACATTTAATCTCACTAATTCTTTCCTTCAGGCAAGTGCCGTTAAGAACGTTTCCCGACATCGCTATGGAGGAATTTTCTAATCGGCAATTCTTCATCGATAATACCTCTCCCCATTGTTCTGATATCTTCTTGAAAACCTCTTCGCCCCAGATTTGCAGCGGAATACCCTCAGTCTTGAGCCAAGTTAACCTTTCCGAGCTACGGAATCCCGCAGACCATCGACTCAACTTTTTTACCCAAAAATGTAGACCGTTAACCTTATTCTTCACTATTTTGCTTACCACCTCCTCCGATTCGAACTTTATTAATAAGTCTCTCCCGCCGATCAATTTGACTTCACGACCACCTTCTTCTGCAGAATTAGCTCCAAGCAGTCTTTGAATTAAGTCAATATGATCCAGGTTCTCAACATTCCCAACTGCACAACATTGGAGGTATTCTAGCCTCGATCGCTGTACTTTCCATTCTCCTACCACAGGTTCCCTATTTCGGTCTGATGACGAGCTTTTGCCTGAAACACTACCTTTGACAGCCTCCGCATACGAGCGAGGAGTACTCCCAGTCTGGTATCTTTGGGGGGGAACCTCTTGCTCCGGCTTCCTTTTTCGCCTGGTTGTTGGGAGTTTGTATTCTGATTGGTCTTAGTATAGGGGTTGTTCCGGTTGTTCCTGTTAGCAAGGTACACATGAAGGCGAAACAAACCAATCCAAATATTCCTCAGCCTGCTTTCTAATTCCACTTCATCCTTTACGAACCTGAAACGCACATTTTTTATGATATTAAATTATAGCAAATAAATTAAAGTTAACAAGAAATTGGAATAAGGTAATTTAATTTTCGAACAACCAAATAGTTCGATTGTGGAATCTTTTTTATCCACAACTAAAAACCTTCAATTGGATGACACGATGAGATAAGGAGTTGGAGATAGATTGGAGAACATTGTTGTCGGATCCATATAGTGCATAAATAAAACGTAGATTTCTAAAGAGATCATAGGGGCTGTAAGGAGTTTCGAACAATCGTGTTCAACTTAACTGGTAAGAGACTTTGGCTTGAGTTCAAGAATGGAATTGCAGCTAGGTGAAGAAGGTGACGGATGGGATTTGATTTTGGTCACCAAGGGTTGCGTGGCACAATAGTAACAACAACAATAATTGTTCGTTTGGTTCAGAGGGTGCGACAACATTATGAAGTGTAGTCACGACGTTGGTCCACAAGGTTCGACTAGCAACCTCAAGTCAACTTCTAAGAGTCTTTTGTTGTTGAGATCTACTGTTGTTTGGGTCCAGCTATCCTAACGCAGGTGGTATTAGTTTATCTCTTGTAAACCTCTCGTGTTGTAGATGGATTTTGCACCACTTTGTGTTTCAATTTTAGTTGATTGCTAGGAGTCGGGTTTGGCTGTAGTTCGGGTTTGTATGTTTAGTTTTCAGCTAGTTGGGCTCATGTTGTACTCTTTTTTATCCTTGTAAATAAAGTTTTTAGTGCCGGGGAAAGAAAGAAAAAAAGGAAAGAACTAAAAAGGGAGTCAAGATACTAATATATTATGCTAAAATAAAAATTAATAAGTTCTTATGTTGGTATATTCATGTGTATCGGTTATGGTATTCATGGTTAAAGTTTCATGTATTTCGTTATAATTTCTAGCATTTAGTTAGGTTTTTAATATATTGTCGTTAAAAAAAACATAAAAACTAGTAAAACATCGTCTTAGTAACCTTTATTGTGAAGTTTTAATAGGTTTTTATTTTATTAAGATGATGTTAGTGTGGTAGGAAAAATAGAAGAGTTAACTCTAATTTTGGTTCATATGGTTTGGTGAAATTCTTGAAAGTGGGACCTAAACTTTAATAAGTCTAGAAATGGTCATGATGATTCTCATTTTGTTTTAAAAATGGTCTCCTATTACTAACTCCGTTAACATCTCCGTTAGAATAAGATTAGTTTTTTAATCTATTTTCATAAATATGAAAAGCATTCAAATTAATTAATTAAATATCAAAAGCATTCAAACTAATTAATTTATATTATTTTACCTTTCCATTTTTCATTTTACACTTTTATTTATAATTCATATATGTATTTTTATCTATATTATCTTATACTTTTAAAAGTTTATAACTTCTAGGCTCGGTACAATGATCACTTGTGCCTAGAAGGTGTAATGAGTTCTTTCCTTTTTTCGGTATGCCACTCCGCAAGCTAAGATCAGATGTCCCTTTTGTTTCTCTCACGTTCAACGTCATAATTAAAAATAAAATTTTCTTTATATTTAAATTACCTTCTTACATATAATTATTTAATTTATTTCATATTTCTTTTTCTTTTTCATGTTACGGTTTATCATATTAACATGTTTAATCTTATGTTAACTAAGATTGTATTAAAAATATTATTTAACAAATTATACCATTATAATCGTTAAATTATATTTTTCAAAATGAACTCAAATTTTATGAGTTTAAAAATTCACTATCGGTCGAATTTTTTTCAATATTTTGACCAATTGACCTTAAATATTATACATTTTATATGCGTTTTAAAAACACATGTAACCATAAAATAACATTTTGTAATAAAGAATTAAGTTAAACATGAAACAAAACTATTTTTTGAATCATTAGCTTTAGATTTATATTATTTCATGTTGCAATATGTATAAATCATCTTTTTTAATTTATTTTGATGCCTTTTAAAAAATGGGAAAAGTACATCAAAATGTATCCAACTTGTCATGTTTTATCATTGTATGTACTCAACTTTAAAACTTACCATTTAATGTATCGAACTTGTTAAACTTGCCATTGTGTGTATCATGTTACCTACTAAGGAGGTAACCGGTAAAATTGCCACGTAGGATGCCACGTAGGGTGACATGTAGGATGACACGTAGGATGCCAAGTCACTGATACTTTAATAAATTACAAATTTTGTCCCTCTACTTTACTGATTATGTCCCAAGAACTTATTTTGCCTCATTTGAAAAACCAAACCCACCTCCAAACCACCACCACACCACCACCACTGCCGCCTCCAAACCACCACCACCACCACCACTGCCGCCTCCAAACCACCACCACTGCTACTGCCTCCAAACCACCACCACCGCCGTCGCCGCCTCCAAACCACCACCACCATCACTTCAAACCGTCACTACCTTCAAACCACCACCACCGTCACTACCTTCAAACCACCACCACCACCGTCACTACCTTCAAACCACCACCACCAAACCGACACTACCTCCAAACCCCCCACCACTATCACTTCAAACCTCCACCACCACCATCAATGCCTTCAACCACCACCACCATCAATGCCTTCAAACAACCATCACCGCCACTGCCAAACCCCCACCACCACTGCCACTGCCTCCAAACCGTCATCACCATCGCCACTACCACCAAATCAACAAAACCCCCAATTTTATTTTGTTTTTGTGAACCCTATCCACCGGCGTTTTTTTTTAAAACCCACTCTCACCGGATCTGGAAGGTGGAACGAGAGAGGGAGAGAGAGAGAGGGAGAGAGAGAGAGAGAGAGGGTCACCGAATTTGGACGTAATCATCTCGCTGGAGACAGAGGTGGATGCCGGAGGGAGTGGTTACGGGGGTGGTGTTGCCGGAGACGTGGTGGTTACGGGGTGGTGTGGCCGCAGACGTGGTGGGTACGGGGTGGTGTTGTCGAGGATGTCACCGGCGACATGCCGGAATTAGGTGATCGCCGATGGTGGGCATAGTGTGGCGTGTGCTGGTGTGATAAACATTCAAGAGATAGAGAGATAAAGAGAAGAGATTTAAAAAGGTTTACAATTTAACCCTTGTTCTTTGATTTTTGTTAAGTAAAACCTCAGGGACCAAATTTGTAATTTACTTCTTTTAAAAATTAAAAAAAAATAAAATTACACATCAGATATAACTTGTACACGTCAGCATTTTGTAGGTAACAAGTTACCTGGTTAGCAAGTTCGATACATTAAATGGTAAGTTTTAAAGTTGAATACATAAAGTTGGATACATTTTAATGTACTTTTCCCTTTAAAAAATTCACTATGCAATATAACTGATTGTATAGAAAAACATAGTTTCCTCTTTTAAACACATATCTTTTATTAATAA
The DNA here is from genome assembly GCA_030169165.1 of Centaurea solstitialis. Taxonomy (NCBI): domain Eukaryota; kingdom Viridiplantae; phylum Streptophyta; class Magnoliopsida; order Asterales; family Asteraceae; genus Centaurea; species Centaurea solstitialis. The sequence goes on along the minus strand of CM058046.1, from coordinate 46,282,959 downwards.
TAAATACAAAGACAATCTATACACGTAACGGATTTTCAATTTTGTCTTTTAATTAATTAATATATTTATTTGGTAGGTGATTGTTAGTTACCGCTAGCTCATTTATACAAAATATATATTCTCTTCCAGTCCTTTTCCACTTCTTCTATATAATAACGGTATATGTATTTTTTAATTAGGTTCCAAGTTAATTTATAAAAAAACAGGATCCCATCAAATCTTTTTACAGCACTTAGAGTGAATTACATAATTGGTCCCTCACAAATATCTACTTTTTGCTTTTCGTCCCTTCAAACGTAAAAGTATATCCTTGCACTCAAAATGAGTTTTTTTAAACGTTTTGGTCCCTTCCTCTTACGGCCATCAAATAGGCTCCGTTAGAGCTACCTTGTCCCTCTCGCTTGAGGGGCAATTTGGTCTTTTTACATCATTTTCCTGTCATCTTCATCTCATCATTTTCCTACCTTGATGTTGTTCAGATCTAAAAAACAAAATCCAGATGAACATCCAAGAAAACTCAAAAACACAAATCAAGAACTCTAATTTTATAACCCATATTTTAACATACTAAACAAATAATTCACAGATATCTTAAATCTAAATCAATAGAGATGTATATCGTTGAACACAAAAATAACGAATCTCATAAATCTGAGTATAAATAAAAATCCCTAAATCAAATTCAAACCCAACACAATTCAAACATTCATTACAAGATATTCAAACATTCAATACAGTTACCAAACCCAGAAATGAAGAAAATCAGATTCGTATAGGTAAAACAATCACCCAAATACAAATCTGAATCCCTAAATGAAACCAAAATTACAAACATTTTTTTTAACAAATCTAATAGACTTGTGGCTGGAAATCATATACAAAATGAATCCCTAAACAAAAACCCTAAAAAATATAAGATAACCCTAATCAACAATCGAAACCTGGATATATAGTATGTTAGGTTTGTTCCAAAGGGAGGGTTCTGAGTTCGAGATTTGAGTCCATCATTTGAGTTCCAAAGGGAGTTTGTTGTTACTGGATTTTCCAGATCCATGGTTCTCCGAGAAGTAGAGGGTGGAATCCAGATCGACGGTTTTTTCGAGAAATGGAGGAGGTGATGTCCAGATCAGCGGTTGTGGTGGTGCGACGATCGGCGTAAGCCGGTAACCTCCGATAGCTACTTCTGGTGGCAGTGGTGCTTCACATCAGAAACGAGTTCCATTCACGATTGTGGAGGTGGTGATGATTTCGTGGGGGGTCGCCAGAAACAGCACGTCGCCGGGAAAAGGATGGGGAGGAGGGTTTTGGTGAAGGTGATTAATGAAAATGGAATGCATCTGGTGGGGATAGTGGTTTTGATTTGGAGATAAGAATGGCAAAAGTGGGATGTTGACTTTTTTGATTTGCTGATGGAGAAGGTGACCTTATGGATTCTTTTTTTTTTTTAGTTTTTATTTTAAATATAATTTAAATATTAGTTTATTTATTTTTAAAGGAAAAATAAAAAAACATAGATGAAAAGACCAAATTGCCCCTCACGTGAGGGGCACATGGTAGCTCTAACGGAGCCTATTTGATGGCCGTTAGAGGGAGGGACCAAAACATTCAGAAAAAACTCATTTTGAGGACAAGGATGTACTTTTACGTTTGGGATGACGAAAATTAAAAAATAGGTATTCGTGAGGGACCAAATATGTAATTCACTCCAACACTTATTTTAACGTTTAAATTGTGCAAATAGCTATCATGGCACTCTTTTATTTATTGCCTTCCATATATACACACAACTAAAACCATTTTTCAGTAAGGGAGCAGCATAAATGCTTATTAAATTAGTTAGTGTAGTGTTACAGTGGGAGCGGCATAAATGCAATAGACTTTGGCTATGTTTGGCAAACTAGCTGATAAGTTAACTTATAACTGATAAGGTAGCTGGTGACTGATAAGGTAGCTGGTGACTGATAAGGTAGCTGATGACTGATAAGGTAGCTGATGAATAAGTTACGTTTGGCAAAAACTAGCTGATAAGGTAGCTTATGACTGTAAAATGACAAAAAAAGACATGTTTAAAATTGATAATATAAAAAGTAGAGGGGTATATTTGGAATAAAAAAATAAAAAGTTTCATAAGTCACTTAAACGCTAGTAGGAGTAGCTTTTCAAAAAGCTAGCTTATAAGTCACCTTATAAGTTAACTTATGGTCCATCCAAACATGTACCTGACTTATAAGCTGACTTATAAGTTAACTTATAAGCTACCTTATTTTTACCAAACAATGTCTTTAGTATTTGAAATGATTTAGTTCTTTGATAACTTTTTAAAGTGATTACATCTTTGGACTTTACAAAACCTATTAATAAATCCTTAAACTTTTAAAAACATGTTAAATGCATCCTTATACCCAAAGCATAAATAAGTATATATTCACGTGTCCATCTTATTTATGCATTTACTTAGCGGGCGTTTGCAATTGCTGCAGGAATTCTTATGTGTTCAGGTTTACGAACTTCATGTTTTCACTTTGTCTCCCTTTGCAAATTAGCATTCATTGTCCCTAATCTAATTAGAGATTTTGATTTTTTAACTGTTGCCTCCATTATTAACCCAAAACATGTGATGATTATAGCATATTTATTTTCTATTTTTGCTTTTGAAATGGATTATTTTTATGGATTTTCTTACTTATTTACGTCCCAAAAATCTAAAATTGCTCACTACATATAGTTGTCATTTTGAATTAATGTATTTCATTCTCATTTTATACCGGTTAGGTCAATCTATTTGTGTACTGAAAATCAAGGACAATGTGAACTTTTGAACATTTGGTTGAAGGGTTAAGTTCTGGTGAGACCAAGCCTTTTCCGTGAGACCGGTGAGACCAACATATTTTACTTGAAACTTCACATCAAAACATTTGTCAATGTAAAAGAATTTGAACATTTATGGTTAAAACATACTAAAAAACAGTATTGAATTTTTTTTTCTTTCTAAAAAGAGGTAAAAAAATGAAACATTTACAACATTTTTTCTTTGTAAAGGTTTGCATTATATATATGTAACCTTCACATAATCTGAGCTGTGAATATTTCGTTTTTTACCTTGTTTTGGATATTTTTTTGCATCGAAAGTGATTTTTAGGTCTGCGTATTCGAGTTTTATGTACATTCACGTTGTTTTTTTGTGAAGTTTCATACGTTAAGTATTGGTCTCACGCGATCTCATGATAACAGCTTGGTTTTACATGATCCTAAGTCTTTGGTTGAAAAAGGTATGTTTGTATCATCATAAATCATGGATTAATTGTTGCATTAAATACGCATTTGAAATTTTGACATGATAATTTATTCTTAGTCCTTTCCGATTATGCATCTCATTGTTGCTCGTCAATTTGATGTAACACATCTTTGAAGTTCTTGATGCCAAAGGTTAGTCTGCAACATTCATTATTTCTACAAATGTACGTTATTTCTGATGGTTTGATGGTTTCAACTGATTAAGAAATCGATGGGTGAACAAATGCACCAATTAAGAAATCAATTGATGAACTGACTAAGAAATCCATATGAGCAGATGCAATGGATGAAATTGTGAGAGATGCAAATTGGTAACAGAGCAATCGATGAAATCTTGAGAGATGTAAATGACGAGAGATGTTTGTAGTCTACTACTAGCTCAATATCCAAACATCGATGAACCACGGAAAACGATGAACATCAAAAAGAAAACCCAGATATGGTGAATGGAACGAAGAAGATGGCAAAATCGATAGGGAGCCCAACTCCGAAGAAGTTTGAGCCTATAAATATGTTTATCGGAGAAGGTTGGGTCTACAATTCGTCATCAGAGAAGAAAAAGGAGGCCAAATGGTGATCAAGGAGAAGAGATCGTAGATGAAAGTGGCTCGGGAAGTACTAGGCTCTAGTTAGTTTTTCTCTCATTTGTAGGTACATAGTTTTACTTGTTACAAGTTACATTTTTAACTAATAAGGATGTATATAATAAGTTTTTATAAGTTTAAGGATTTATTTAACATGTTTTGACATGTCAAATGACTTATTTGCTCAAAAAAATTATCCAAAAAATTAATCATTCAACGTAGGGTAAGGATCATTACACCCCCCTCTAGTCTATGAAATGACATAGTTTCAAAATTCTAGATAACTTTTGTAATAATTGAATTAACTGTATTGGTCAGGATCAACAATTTTCAAACTTTTATGTAGCTTTTGACTTTTATTATACCTATAGGGGGTATGACTAACGACACCCAAACTAAAATCTATAGATTATTTTTTTAACTTTTCTCTTTAATTTTCCATTATCTTAAATGTTGTTTTCTTAAATACTAAATTACTATAATTGTTATTATAAAATTTTTATATATACACCTATTTGATGAATGGCCACTTAACAAATTCAACTGTTGTTAGTCAAAGGAGATTTATGGCGATTGATTCAATCTAAATAACTTGTTTATAATTAATCTTACACACACATACATATATATATATATATATACTAGTTTTGATCCCGTGTAATACACAGGATAATTTCAAAAAATTAAATCATGTCAAAAACCTTATATTACTAATATGAATTGTTGTGCTATTGATCTTTTGATATCAATATTATTTTCTATCAAATACATTAATTATATTAAAAGAAACCACAAACTTTATTAACTTTTAATTTAATTCAAATTATCAACAACGAAAATATAACAAAGACATTTTATAGATCAAACTATAAACTATCTTTGACTTTAAAATGACGTTAATATATTTTCACATATAAAGAGAAAGGTGTACATACAAAAGTGTACTTGGATTGAAATATAATAATCAATACGTTTAACACTAATTTGTTATAAAAATATTAATTAAATACTATATTTATATCAATGATTATCTTGATTATATTTAAAATGAATATTTATTTTCTATTTGATGACATTTATCAATTAGTTACATGCATACAAATATAAATTATTAAACCTATCATTTATTAGTAAAAATAATTTTATTTTCAAAATAAATCAAGCCATATTTTTTTTTATATTCAAATCAAATATTAACTTGAACAATTCAAATTATAATTTAATTTACGTCTAATAGTAATTTTTTTATAAAATAATAATTAAGTATTATATTTTAATTTAGTAATTATCTAGATTATAATTTTAACTTTATTATATTGAAAATAAATTATTTATTTTATATTTAATTATGTTTATGAGTTAGTTTATGAATTTAAACATAGTATTGAATATATCATTTATTAAACAAAATAATATTATTATTCAAAATAATTTCATTTTCAAAATAAATCATCATACATAATTAGTTAGAGCATTTTTACATACCCGATATTTATCCGTTGGGTTCGATGCCCAATTTATTTATTTATTTTAATATTTGAAAATTCAATGTACAATAAAAATAAAATGTTTGTCTTCCATGTTAGCTAGTAGCCCTGCATGAAAAGTGACTGCCCCCGATTGTAGGTGGTAAAAGTCATTTTAGTTTTTTTTTTTTTGAATTAGGAATTTACTTATTAAGATTTTTGTATTAGATTTCTAGTAACGTTGTCTCAAATTTTTTATAAATTAGACTAAAACATATATGGAGGATAATGGATTTAATCAAAGAAGTAAAAGAAACATACCTATAAATTGTATGAAACACTGCCAAAATTAAACCATATAATTTATTAGTAAACATAAAATTAATTATTCAAAAAAAAAGTAAATCGATATATATATATATATATATATATATATATATATATTTGTTTAGTATAGATAAGATAGTGAGAGCAGTTATGGTGATTCATTAATTAGACTAAGATATATACGAAGGCTAATTGATTTAAGTAAAGAATAAGAGAAATATACCTAAAAAATATGTGAAAAATGGAATCGTTGCAAAAATTAAACCATATCATCATTTATTAGACAAAAATATTAATCATTCAAAGTAAAACTAAATTCAAAACTAAATAAATCTTGTTGTTAATTAGAAATCGATTATCATATTGATCATAAAACATATAAGGGAAAAAAAGACAGAATTATACATAAGGATATTTCATATAAATACACACTTTTATTAAGAAAAATAACATATTATAATGTTTGCTACTTTTTGGTAAAAGTAAAATATATATATATATAATGTGGAGAAGAAAACTTAGTTATGTTTCTACTGACGTAGATCAAAAAACTAAAAAAAAATAATCAAGCAAAAAACCATAAATCAGGAGAAAATCAAACCATATGATTTAGTTCATCATAAGAAAACGATCACACAATTTTTTTTACCATTCTTCAAATAATCGCAAAAACAAATAATAAAATAATTTTATGCATGAATGTTCTTCGAAAAAGGGGTTGACGAACTTACTTGAGACGATTGCAAAAAGAGTAATGGAGGAACTTGAAAAATTAAAAGGGAAAAGGTAAGGCGGTGTGTGTAGAATTTGCTTAGTATTTAAATATCAATTTAGGGAGAAAGATAGATATATAGATGACTTCATACCAATAGATAGAGATAAGTTTGTGTAGAATTTGCTTAGTATTTAAATATCAATTTAAGGATAAAGATAGAGATATAGATAACTTTATACCAATAGATAGAGATAAAGTTTGTTATATTTAATAGATAATTTTGGATTAATTTTAATAACTTTAAATTTTGAATCAGTGTCATGTGTCACGTATGCATATGTAGAAGATTTTTGAAAGTGGTATTTATCTTTTACATTATTTTATTTATTATTTTGATAACCGAAACCGGCTCACCAGAACACGACATGTGGCAATTCGGCTCACCAGAGCACGACACGTGTCAAATCAGTTACTCTTTTATTATATATAGATAGATAGATATTGTACTTACTTTTTTTTGAAAACGACAATTTACTAGGATACTCAACTAGCAAGGTGCTAGCGCACAAAAATCGTCGATCATATATATGATGATTACCCGACTAGGTTCTTTTTAAATTGACAAATAAACAAGCATACAAAAAACAACGACACGGAACACGCCCGAAACACCGGTTTTCTAGGAGCAAACTAGCATAAAATGAAGCTACACTATGCAAAGAACACTACAAAATGAACAAACAAACCCACCACTAGGCTTAACACCACACTATGACTGAGCAGTCCCCGTATTTGCTGTCAAGGTAGCTTCAAACACTGCACAAATGGGGTGCCCCAAGCTTTTAATTTCAACACCACGTTGACATTTTTATATATTGTTTTATTCTTTTTTAAAGAAAATAGGATTATGATGCAATTAATTTATTAATTAATAAGAATAAGTAGTTAGATAATGTTGTTGAATAAATTAAAATAATAAAGAAAAAACTGAGAAAGATATTAAGAAACATGGGACGGCCGAGCGAGAGCTAGCTAACCCATAAGGTAGTTTTGATTCCATGAATTTAATTAATTCAGATAAATATAAAAAGAGGTGATGAATTGAATGAAAGATATATGTTGGATATGGTCGGCCTAACTTATATATCTAATATATTCCAACATATATACACTTGTATCAAAATCATCAATTGAGTAATTTCAATATATGCTAATGAAATTATTAATTTTGCGTCAATCACGCACAAACCGTCCAACCATATGAATGCATCTATGGCATCTATGTACCCCTTACAACAACCAATCTATATATATAATACCCCATTCAATCTCTCAATCTCAATCAATTGCTGCAACTCTCTTAATTAAGTCACTACCAATTACACATACATACATAGAAGTAATTAATCAAACCCTCTTTAATTTTTATTTTTTCCTACACATGATGATATGATTATGATGATTCTATTCATGTTTATAGTCCAAGTTGGAGTTGTTGATTTCTCATATGTGACTTTCTATTTATGGTCATTGATTACACTTTTTGTGTTATTTTGTATTACAAACGCTCTTCAATTTTTATTTTTTCCTACACATGATGATATGATTATGATGATTCTATTCATGTTTATAGTCCAATTTGGAGTTGTTGATTTCTCGTATGTGACTTTGTATTTATGCTCATTGATTACACTTTTTGTGTAATTTTGTATTACAAAAATTGTTCTAATTTTTTATTTTTTTAATCTTTTGAATTCTTACCATATTACAAAACAATGGATGAAAAGAATATCACTCTTATAGACAACCTTGATATACAAAAAGATGATTTTACTGTCAAGGTTAGAATCATTCGTTTATGGAGTCAACCACCCTTCAAAGATCCTGAGCAATTATATTCCATCGAGATGATTTTAATGGATGAAAAGGTAAATAATTATTTGTTTTAAAATCTTTAGTATCATATTCATAATATTTTCGTATTAATTTTTAATGTATTTCTTTCTGATTTTGATATAGTTATTCGAAGTAAACTTTTATAAAATAGTTATTTGTCATATCTTCTTATTTTTTTAACAATTCTTATTTTTCCTATATTCATGTTTTAGGGCAGTAAAATCCATGCTAATGTTCTACAAAAATGGATTCCAAAGTTTAAAAAGTTACTTCATGAAGGAGTTGCCATATTCATCAAAAATCCTACAATTGCTCGACATGTCTCCAAATACAAGTTAATTGATAATACAAACAATTAAACTTTATCTCTATTTTTATCTTTAATAACCTATTTTATTTAAACAGTTTAAAAATAAAACTTTGATTTGTTATTTCGAGTTTATATTGTTGGATTATAAAAATAATGTGGCGTTCGTGCTTTTGCTGATCATTTATATTTTACAATATAAGTTTTCTGACAAAAATTATCCCGTGTATCACGCGGGTTAAAACCTAGTCTGAATATAAAACCAAATGAAATCAAATTTAATACGTCCAATATAAAGTAAATACTATAGTTAAGAGATGCGTAGACTTTGTTGATATCTTAAAGGACAAAAAAGTTATTTATCGTAAATGTCCATAACTTGCAAAAGCAAAAACAAGGAGATGTATGAAAGCTAGTATAATAACACTGAGAGTATACACACAATAGGTATGAATTTGGTTAATATCCATATATATGGAGTCGGATTCCAGTAAAAAATGAGTTAACATAAAAAGTGTAAGAAGTGATTATCAATTGCTCGATATACAAAAGGAAGAGAAACATCAAGATACACCCGATAATGGATCAATATACCCATGTATCAATTAAGCTCAATTCATGGGCGGGTCTGAGATCCTTCGCCTCAACTTCTCATTCAAAATACATACATGTATGCATAATAGATCCACTTTTGTAAATTTCGACGAATTTGCAATATGTATATCTTTCTTGAAAACAATAACGTAACAATCATTTTCAAGGAATAATCTCGTTTTGTTGTTTTGCAAGAAGGATGATAGAAACTCAAATACCTCTTTCATGGGCCCGGGTCTAATAAACTTAGGATAAGATGTAATGAAATTTTTGATTAAAAAAATATATGAAAATTCACATTTAAACATATGTAGTTATATACGTTGAAGAACTTTCAATTGATCATGGTCTCATAAAATATTCTGGAACTTAATTTGAAATTTATCATCTACTAAATATGGTTGTAGGCCATTTTATGAAAAACCTTGAATTATAGGTGTCTTAATTTATTTAACAATAAGTTGCAATTCTAAGTTAATAAATAATTAAAAATACAAAATAAATATTACTAATAATTATAGTATAATTAAGAAGAGTAATAAATTAGAAAAGCTAAATAATTAATTATGTTGGCGCAGAAAGTGCATTTTAGTTTACACAAGGAGTAGTACTGGATCCACATCCAGTTGTAGGTGGGTTGGGTGGCTTTACAAACAACACGTAATTAATTGATTCCCATCAACATTGCCGCTGTATCCGTGATGGTTTTCCTCCGGCACAAACTTTATTTACTTCAAACACTAACATTATTAACTTAAATAAAATAATAAACAAATAACATTATGGAGACCAAGGTTCCAAATAGTATGAGGCTTAGCGTGGCGGCAAAGCCAAGCCTCAAGCCTTGGAAGCCACGGTAAGGACATGGTGTTTTCCAGTACGTGACTTGTGACTTATGACGTCAAATCCCTTTATCATACCTAAACATATGTTTTTCTACAATGAATAAATGGTAATAAATAGTTTAAGTTGTATATCAAAATCTAACAAATAAGACATTAAAAAGATAAGTTATATCAAAATATGGTGTTATAAAAACCGTGCATTATGACACAAGCCTTAAGCCATGACGTCCCATAACAGCTGTTGCGGCAAGCTTTTTTGAAGATTGATGAAAACACATTATATTTAAACCCTATCATAATTTGTAGTTTATGGGTGTCAATAAATTTGAATAAAAGACGTTTAAGTAATTAATGTTGTATTTTCTAAGAAAAATGAAAAATAGAAAATAGAAATAAGAAAGAGTAGGAAAAGTACGTAGACGAGTAGGATGAGGATGCGGACCACAACTTGCTCACCAAGCTTTATACTTGTTGATATTTATTCAACAACGCGTCATCGCTTATTAAGCATCCATCCATCCATCGTTTTCCTATTCCTATTCATATCCTCAATTTTAGTTATTAAAAATCTTTAATATAATAAAGTTGGTCAATTCTCTCCCCTCCTTTGTCTATATATACCCCTTGTATCCCCCCAGTCTCTTCTACATTTTCATTCACACACTTTCAATCTCTCTTTTCTCTCTCTCTCTTCCATATCATCATAACTCTTATCTCTTTTTCTATTTCTCTCTCCAAAATCAAAAACATCAAAAATCAAAGATATGGGTGGTTGTTTCTCATCTTCTTCTTCTGATCAACACTTTGTTGTTACGAATAATTCGGCACTCGTCATATCTCCTACAGGTGAATTGCGACCATACTCTACTCCCGTCCTTGTTTCCGATGTTCTTCAATCCCAGCAGCCTTCCTCTTTCTTCCTCTGCAACTCCGACAATTTGTCTTACGATCAGCTTATTACACCTTTAGATGCGCAAGATGAGCTTGATGCTGCTCAGATCTACTTCCTTCTACCCACCTCCAAGCTTCACCATCGTCTCACTGCTTCAGAAATGGCAGCACTTGCAGTCAAGGCCAGCCTCGCCCTCAACACCACCAACAAGACATTAACACGTACTGCTTCATCGTCTTCTAGATCATCATCATCATCATCATCTAATAATAAAGCCATAAACATGACTAGTATTCAGAAGAAGAGGAAGAGCAAATCTAAGATCTCTCCCTTTGTGGTAATGGAAACCAGCAAGATCAATGTGATTGTGGATGAGGAAGCGCAAAGCAAGCACCTGCTGGTTGAAAATACTCATAAGCAGCAACAACAGAGTAGTACTTCTGGTAATTTAGGAGTGTCGAGATCGGGATCGATACGGAAAATTCAGAGATATTCGTCAAGGAAAGCTCGTTTGGCTGTTCGATCCTTTAGGCTGCGATTGTCCACAATATATGAAGATCAATCTCACTCTCACAAATACTACCATTGATTAATCTCTTCAATCATTCTCATTTTGTTTTTTTATTTCAATATTAATCTTCAGTTTTGTTTTGAAGAAATGAATCCATATTAATTATGTATATGGTACTGCTGAATGAAACCTGAGAATTGAATCAGAGGTGTGATCCTCCTATTGAGAGAATGGATCCACGGTTCAAGTTTGTTTGTTTCTTTGTATATAAAATTATATTATTAAATGTTCCAGTTACATAATCTCATTAATTGTTTGTTTCCTTTGTGAAATTTGATCATGTCGATCAAAAATGATATTACTAGAAAGATATGAAAAAGTATACAGAGAGGACTTTTGTTTGATATTCATCAACATCTACTTTCAAGTTTCAACCAATCCAAAATTCCAAATTGGACGCATACAATAGAATAATAAAAATACAATTTACATACTATATATTATACTATATATTTGAAAAATGTCAACTCCAACCTTATCATCAAAATCATCATTATTTACAAATTACAACTACATAACTCTATCTAAACTAATTAAAACATCACCAAAAGATATTCCTAATAAAATAACATCTTTTTCGATATCCATATTAATTATAACATGTCACTGATTGTTACAGTAATAGCTTATTTCTATAGTCTTTGTTTCATAACTAAATGATAAGTTTGCAGGTAGTTGATAAGCTAATTATTGACTAATAAATTAGCTATTAGCTGATAAACTAGATTATGAATAAATTGTGTTTGATAAAAACTAGCTTATGAAATTATAAAAGGACCAAAAAGGTATCTTGGTATCTAATAATTAATATTAATAAAGGTACTATAGGTAGAAAAAACTACAAAAAGTTCTTGAAATGCTACTCCAACTAAGATTTCATTAAGTTAGCTTATGATTCATCCAAACATGTACTAGCTTATAAGATAGCTAATTATTTTTATCAAACACAACCATAACCATAATTGTATGTTATGAAAATGGTTGATGAAATAATTTTTCTTTACAGAAATTGCACATCAAGAACACTAATTAAGTTATATTACTAATTTGAGCTAGCATATTTGTCTCACACATGACACGTGTTTAATTAATGCATTCTGAATTTCAATTTGAGTATATTTGCCTCTCTATTTATTTTCAAGGTTTGGTTTTGACTCAAATTTTTAATTCTCTATTGCAATACTTCAAAATGCACTTTCTATATCATTTCTGTAAGCTTCAGCGAATTCAGTTTCTCTGGACTATATGTGTATCATAGTTTTAATTGAATGTTATCTATGTTGATATTAAATAAATATGAAATAAAGCAAAGGATTTATTGATATGGAAAACTTAAAGTAGGAAGGAAAGTAAAAGATGAAGAATGGACAGAACGGCAAAGGGTGGTGTACGTGACTTTGACCTAAAACCAAATGGAAAAAGTGTCGGAATCCATCCTTCCTACTTTTGCTTTTATATTTGTTCACATGTAACTTGGATCAACTTAATTGCTTTCAAATTAATTCTAATTCAATCATTAGTATAACTAATATTTGTTAATTATAACTCAGGTCATATTAATTAAATATTCATCACCAAAAGTTACATTGTTTTCCTATCTTTTTTTTAATCTCAAACCCGCCCTACATATATATTTATTAATTAACACTCCAAAGCAAACCAACATAAAAATTTATGAAGACTAAAAAGTTGTTTCTCAAACACTTATGGACAAGAGACACCATATGTTGATAACATTATCGGATAAAATTCTTGGCCATCAAATGAATTGTTAGAAAATGTTTCTTGTTCTGTAAGTGTTATCGGATAAAAATATTCTTCTTAATTTACCGGGTAAGATTACTGGTCCTTGTTGTTATGTACTGTTATCAAATAAAATTCTCGATTCTTGACATGCTTACTCGGTAAGAGGAAGTGACGCGCGCCCAATATATTTATCAAGTAAGCGTTTAATAAACGGACCCCTTACACAAAAAATTGTTGAGTTTGTATTAAGTTGTTTAGTTTGATTTTAATTGATTTTTTTGATGATGTTTATGAATAGGAAGTGTTAAAGTTGGAAAAAGGAATAGTGGTCCAAGCTTAGAGTTTTTTTGGCGGTGAATATTGTATGCAACTAGCTAGAAACAAAAGTGCAAGCGCCAATCGTTTTCATAATTTCATTATACGTGTAGCATATATATACGCGCTCCATAGTGTCCACCCCTTTCATTTACTTTTCTTAATATCCTCATTCAACAAAATATGACTAATTAACCTGTCTCAACTTTAAAAAAAAAATAAGATGATTATTTGTCATTTATAAAATATTATTTACCTTAAAAGGGGAAATTACTACAATTAATATAATTCCTAAGCGATAAGTGTATGAGATGTAGATAAATGATTCTAGCCTTCATCTACAGTTTTGACTGTAAACTGCTGGATAATTTGATCGCATGCTAACAATTGTGCTAAAGATAAAAGGGACAATTTCGTAGTTTTTAAACACAAGCGACAAACAGTGCATATGTGAGCATGTATGATTCACATATGAACTATTTTACTGATTTGTATATGAACTCATGTAACTACTTCCCTCTTTGGCCAATATTGATTCAATCAACGACGCATCACTAGATTCAGAATAGGTGTAAGTTCGGTACCAACGTTAGTTGGTTAAACTGGATCTGCAATCCAGATAGTTGTTGTAATATCCCCGAGGTCTAGAGTCTTGCTAGTTTCCCCTCGTTCTTAATAAAAACGTTGATCCAAAAAAAACATGTAGCTGATAGATGATTATTTATCTGATTCACATATGAATTATTTAACTGATTCACATATAAACTTTATCTGATTCATATATAAACTATTTAACTGATTTATATATAGAGCAGGAATGATTTACGATATTACCATTCCTTAAAAATGATCAACATTTGTTCTTTTGATTATGAAGCGGATAGGACCACCATGACTCTTGGTTATATAATCCAAGGGGTAGATCATTTATGTACTTTTCATAAAACACTTATCATTTCTCATTTAGATCTCTCTTTAAGTATATGGCTCATGCTTTTTTAGGTAGATTTTCTTTAGGAATAACTTTTTAAAAGCTTATATTGGTTAGTTAATTAATGGTCACAGCTAAACGCAGTAAATTACAAGTCATTGATTATATGTATACATTCATTCAATTCATTGACACTGAATAAGTTGTAAGAAAGCAAAGTCAAAAGTAATGAGTTAGCTGCATGCTTTTCAACTTACATATACCAACAATATATATAATGAATCTTGGTTCAAGATGTATATATTTGGGGTCCATTTAGATATGCATACTATTGCGGTATTGCCTGCCACAATTAATTATATATCTTCGTTTCACACTATACGTATATAGCTAGTTCAAATTAATTACGTCTAGACACATCTACCCACTTAATCAATCTTACAAATATATTTATGAAACTACCAATTAATTAATATAGTTATATGAGTGTAACTAAATATTAGCTATATATACAAACTCATCATTGGGTGTACATAATAAATAGCCATGGGTAGCTACTATATACCTACCATCTAATTTATGTGGTTAGTATCTGTAAAAATCACCTATGCTAAAATTTTCTACATCATTCATATTCACCAATAAGATGAATACATATTATTAGAAAGAAAATGTAAAATAAGATAAAATTAATTTAAAAAATATAAAATTTTAATTTATCAACATTTCATTGGTTGAATAGGAATGAATCGGGTGAATTTAGTACTATATGTGTACCTATATAGTTGCTTGTAAGTTTTGAAAGTAGAGGGAGCGGAGTGAAGTTTTTTGAAACTGGAGGCAGATTTCGTAATTAGTCTTTGCTTGAAAATGTCAAAGCCCCTTCACTTTCAAAATCACCCTACATGCATCATGTTTTTAATTACTTTTTGGTCTTCCAATCCACCCTTATCCATTAATTTCTTTTCTACTAATAATACAAAAACTAGCTGGCTAGAATTCAACCTATAAAGTCTTAATTTCACATATTAGGCCTTCGGTAGCCCTTGCGGTTTCCACCGCGGGTTTATGCGGGCTCCGGTGGGCTGCGCTACGTGGGCCACAGGCTTGTGCGGTGGTTTCGACGACGGGGTTGGCAACCCATGGCTACTGGATTCAATTAATCTTTTTTTCTTTTTCAATATATCTGTCAATAACTATTTTGGAAGATTTAAATTTTTTTCTCATTTTTACACATTATATATATTAACCTCTATCTTATTCATTTTTCACACCAATAACAATCCCATTATCTTAATTCCATTTCTCTCAATACTTATTTTCCATTTCTCTCAAAACTTTGTTTTATTTTTTACACACTATGAATTCGCCACAACTCGGATCATCAACATCCATAGATACCGGCAAGGAATGAGAATAAGAAATGCAAATATTTACAGAGTTGGTTCAAAAAGCTGCACAAGTAATTCATGGGGGCACCGACTCATCGTCAAGAGCACGTTCGAGGGCCGCAAACATAGAGGTCGGGTAGCTGCAAACGACCGGCTTTTGCAGGACTACTTTGGTGATAACCCGACTTATCCACATCGCATGTTTAGACAGCAGTTCATAATGAGCAGGGAACTATTGAACGAATAGTTGAAGATTTAACAATAGAGTATTCATATTTTCCACTTTTGTACGACGGTAGATATAACAAAGTTTTTTCTCCAATACATAAGTGTACTTCCATTGTTCGGTATTGATGTATGGATGTGCTAGTGACGCCCTTGACGAGCACGCGAGAATGACCGATTTTTGGATATCTTCTAATTTTTGAAATTTATTCTCTGGATAATTACCTTGACCATTTATCCTGAAATTTTGGGATTAAATATCAGTATATATAGCTGATGAATCTCATTATTGATAATCAGAAGAACCAAAAAACTTTGGAACCCTAGTTACGGATCTCTCTTCATGCCCTAATCAAAGATTTTTCCCTTGTCAGATTGTTCTCATAATTTGAATTTTGTGTAACGCGAACATAGGGTTGAAATACAGATTCGGAAAGTGATTATACACGACCCGTCAAGCAGATCCAAGTATTCGAAGGTTTCAAAATCGGATTTCTCCTCCACAACTCCAATAACAAGTAAATGACAAGTTGATATAGCAACCTTGACTTAATTTTCTGTTGATTAATTGTCTAAAATTATTGTACGATTTGGTATGGGGTTTAGTTGCTCAAAATGTGTCCAAGTTGTCACATTTTGCTATTTTGTGTATTGGACATAAAAACCAATCATTTAATGTATCAAAGTACTAAAACGTATCATTTAATGTATCATGACCGGAGAAGAGGACCGGAGTTCGCCGGAGAAGATGGCCGGAGTTCACCTTAAAAGATGACTTTTATAGTTAATTACATAGTGGTTCTTATGGTTTATTGATTTTTATAAAACCAAGAATACACAAAAATCAATAAACCTCATGGACCAAATCCACAAATTATTCTAATAATTTAGTATTAAAAAATAAATCAAAAATATGAAAATTATCTGTTACTAGCTAGACAAACAAGTTTCATGATACATTAAACGGTAGGTTTTGAAACTTCAGTATATTAGATGGAAGGTTTTTAAGTCCAATACATACAATAATAAAATATGACAATTTAGATACATTTTAGGTAACTGAATAGATTTGGTACAGGTAACATTAATTGATTTTTGTTTTAAGGCCAGCTAGTATATCTTCAATTCTCTTGGTCCCCCATACGTTCTAATTTAGAATTAGATACCACAACACAAGTGGTAGTTAGTTATGAAAGCCCAACTATAATTGGCCCGTGATAACCCAATAAACCCAGTTCCAGTTCCCACACCCTTTCCAATTATATAAACTTGTGTGGGCATGTGGCTACCTTATATAAGTTTTAATGGTATACCATAATACTATTGAGAGGATTGATCCAACTTTGGTTGTGTAAAGTGTTTATTAACCATCAACTGTTTCAAATTGTGTAATTTGTGCAAAGTTTGCAAACCAAGATTCTACTAATCAAAATCCATTTTTGCAATAGGTTTAGTTTATTTTTGTTAGGGTATTAATTTGAATTTGAATTTGAAATGGTTAGTTATAACCCCCTAATTATCAACAATTATTCTTGTCCATTAATCTATCTAATCAATGGTTTATATTAGTTTGCAAAGTTTGCACAAATTACACAGTTTGCAAAATAAGGGGACTCTATATATATATATATATATATATATATATATGGGTGGGGTTCAAATGTGAACCACTTTTTGGTTGTGAACGTGAGGACAACCGAGAGCGCGACACGTGGCGGATGACTAGGCGCCACGTCAAGTCCACGACGGATGACTAGGCGCGATTCATAGGAGGACGTTGAATTAAAGAGGGGGACCACACTCAAAGCCGCTACGTGTCGCGCTCTCGGTTGTCCTCACGTTCACAACCAAAAAGTGGTTCACATTTGAACTTTCTTCTATATATATATATATATATATATATTCTTTTAAGGGTTCGGTTTCGGTAATACATTTGAGTTAATATGAGAAGCGTAAAAATGATTATCATTCATTGGATGCATATTAGAATAAGATTTGAATCAAGATAAGATGCATCAAGTTAATCCCACTATCAAGCCCAATACATGATGGACTTGAGTTTAAAAGTGATCAATGGTTCAGATCCACTTTTCGTGTTTCTCACGTTAACATAACTTCTTATATAATCCTTCGCCTATTTTTTAATAGTTAAAGTTCGATTTAACGTAAGAAGAATGTGAGGTGGTTAATTAACGTTTGGATTTGATGGATATTAATTGGTCATCTTAACAAATAATTGGAGACCATTTATATTATAAAATATTAAAAATGGAGCATATATATATAACATAAATAAACCAAGAGCAATTATGGCTACCTAACACACAATTGATAGGGGAATTTAAGGAAGGGACCCTTATTGATTTTTCTGTCAACCTCAATTATTTAGTTAAGATTTTGTTAGCATTTATTTAATTTTGTGGGTTCAAATAACATATTATACATATATAAGGGAGTGGTTCAATTCCAATTTCCAATTCCATTGTTGTCTACCCACCACACATAGTCATCATATCAACTCTTCATCATTTTCATTTTCATTTTCATTTAAATATGTACTTTCTTCTTTCAAACAAATTTCATTTAAGGAAGGGACCCTTTTTGAATTTCTAAATTGCAAACAAATTTCATTTGTTTTTATAATAAACTTTGTATTATACTTTGGACAAATACTAATAATCAAATAAAAGAACACATGAACAAGACTACAAGAGAATCACATGTGAGTTTATATTAGAATCACGTGTAAAAGTACATGTGATTCATGCATCCTGCAGTCAGGGGCTAGATAACCTGTTCATCCTTGTGTATATTGTGTTGACTGTGTGATGAAGTAGTTGCATGTAAAATCACATGTGATTCAACCATTTTCTTGTTTCTCATTTACAAAATTTTTGAAAACTATAAACTATGACTTGAACTAATCAATTTACATCATAATATTTCTTTTTAAATTTATAAACATGTGTCCCACTCTCGGCTATCCTCGTATTCACAATGAAAAATGGGTTCGTAACAGAATTTTGTCTATATATATAATGGAAAAACTAAAAAAAAATAATAGAAAAACCAAAAAAAAAAAACCTTTCATTTAACATATTTTCTAGTGAGCTTAGCTTCCAACATGAAAATAACATGTTGCAAACCATTTGAATTAGAAAAAAAAATGCAGATCACTCTTTACATTATTTATTTATTTATTTACACAAAAATAATCAAAGTAAACATTATAAAATATTGATTAGATTTGTTATGCATCATAAGTGTTTTAAATTACGTAATTAAATAACAGGCGAAAAATCATGTGATTAAGAAGAACAGTTAACGTAAGAAGAGTAAGAAAAAATGATCTATAATGTTGATTATTTTTAATCTCAAACTCATCTCATGAATTGGGTTTGATCAGATACATCTTATTCTTATATGCATTCAAAGGATGATGATCATTTCTTACGGTGCCTGTTCTAACTTCATTTCTCACTTAAACTTAATTCTTAAAACATATTTGAAGTATTTAATTATTAGTTAAAAAGAGACATTGGATGAAGAAAAAGAGTATTAAGGCTTGCTTAATATTGGTACAAAAGAATCGACAGACAAATGAAGATGGTATACCTGCAATTCCTCACCGACACCAATCCTTTTTTTAATATAAAGTTTCTTTTATATTATTTAACCTACCCTTACATTTATTGTGCTTATTGGACCCATGTATACCAAAAATAGGTTAGAATGTTCTACTATCAAAAGTTTTTTCTTTTCTTTTTCTTGTTTCCATCTCTCTTTCCGTCTCTCTCATATTTATTTTCATCTTCTCAAAACCTTCAATAACCACAAAAAGAACCCTTCAAGAATCTCATATGGAAAATGCATAACTAGATAATCGTAGAAGACAACTAAACCAAAAGAATAAACGTAAGATAGATTTTTAAGACGAAACTGAAATTTAAAGCCTGTCATCTTCTATTTGTTAGGATATGTGGTGATGGTGCAACAAGGAAAAATGATCTTAAAACATCTCTCAAGCTCCAAGCATGCTATATATACTATTTCTTTCTTTGTACTCTTATCATTCAGAAATTATAAATACATTAATGGAACAGATTAATAGTTGCTTGATCGGTGGTCGATGGTGCTCGTTGGAGTTTGACGGTGTTCAACAGATTTCAAGTCAACATTTATCAAGAGAGAAGATAGAAACAGATCGAGGAGAAGGAATAGAGTGAGAGAGAATAAGTTGAAACAATGGAATGGTATTTTGGAAAGATTGAAAAGTTGAAAGGATAAAGATGTATTTTGGAAAGAAGACAAATAAGCATAGGTTTCTAATCATGAAAGGTTGAAATATATTTTTCATAAGCAAGTACGCATTGAGCATAGAAACTCAAATGTTTGTTATATGTTTTTAGATTCTATTTCTATAATAACTATTGATGGCAGGAATAAATATGACATCTAACGGTATCAAAATTTTGTTTCATCTCTTTACAACACCTGCTTTCATCATCATTGCTTGCACTTGTGGTTCATTCCACTTGTAAATTTTTTAAACAAAACATGACTTTCCATATAATTGTTTTTTAATACAATTTATATGTTTTAGAAATACATTTTCAGAAGACATAGTTGATGATATATGGAGTTGAAACTTTTCTATTTAATAATCTATAACTGAAAGAATATGTATCTTAAAGAACATGTTAAATTTGACCCATCTTAGATTATGATTTGGTACCAAATCAATATTACTGAAGCTATATATATATATATATATACACTAGTCATAGTAAAGTAATTATTTTGAAATATGGTATTAGAATAGAAAGTTAAAAGATTTGCTGCTTTTATGTAAATTACCATCAGGTGTTTTTAGATAGAGAAAGCCTAAAATTTATAGGGTTTAATTATATGTAGAAGAAGTAGATAAAAGATTAAGCAGTATACACAAAAATAATAAATATTTGTATAAAAAAAGGAGAAGGAAGAGAAGAGAGACAGCAGCATTTGCTCCTCATCCCCCACAATCCGCCATTATTGCATTGCAGCATCTCTCTCTATATAATATATATATATATATGTATGTATATTTCAACTACTAGTACTAGTAATAGAATTATAGAAAGAAAGTGATTACGTTCAGTGTATTTGTTGGTGAATAGTAACCCACCACTCCATTCCTTATTTCCTTAGGCCTACCCTAGCTACCTGTTCCAAAATCATACATACATATATATAGAGGGAGGTTCAAATGAGAAACATAACTTTTTAAGAAAAACTTTTTCTTAAGAAAAACTTTTTTCATGTACAAAATCATATATGATTAAGTACTGACAAAAAAAAAAAGGGACGCGGGTTGTAAGTCGCATGTAACCCGGGTTGTAAGTCGCACTCTCAGAGCTGTCCTCACTTTCCCAATCAAAAGTGGTTCACATTTGAACCCACCCGTATGTATATAATAGTAACATCTTTCTGTATGTATTCATGACCTGTGGCTTGCCCCCTTCCTAATAGACTTTGTCGCTTTCTTTTTTTCATCCATCTCTATTCTCCTTCTTTGAGCTTTCTTTCAACTTACATTATTATTATTATTAACCAGTCTTTGATGATGATACTCATTTGTGTCTTCTTCTGCTCTGCACTCTTGCCTTTTCTATGCTATAAATTATTTATCATCAATGCTCTCAATTCCCAATTCATTACTCTCTCTCTCACTCACTCACCCTCTTATATATAAATACATATATATATATATATACTAATTAATACTGTCGGTCATCATCATCATCTTCTTCTTCTTTCTTCTCTCTGTTTCTTGTATCTATCAACAGAAACTAAGTTTGATTATTATAAGTAGGTAATGGTGAGGGTAGTGAACTGCGATTCAACTCCTCCATCACCTTCTCCTAAGTTATCATCATCTTTCCAAAGGTAGGTAACTTGGCTTTCTATTCTTCTGTTGCTTTTATTTAAGAAAAAGCATTTATTCTATTCTTATATCACTCACTGGAGAAACTGTTTGCTTCTGTTTTCAACATACCCTTTCTTCTTCATTCCAACATAAACCTTTTAATTAAATATCTTCTGATGACCTTAATTGTTTTCAATGTCATTTTCATGGTCATAATTCCATCTTTCTTCTTAATATTCATGACTCATGATGGTAAATGCCAATGGGTCTTTTTATTTATCAGACTTCATTTCATGTTGCAGTGATGATTCTGGGCAGATTACCAACCATCAACATGCTCTTCTAAATATGCCTTCCAATTCCCTATCCCCAGTTAGTCTTCTCCTTTACACTCTCTTTTCATTTTTTGTATTTAAACACCTTCAAATGGTTTTTTTTTTTGTTATTTCTCTTTTCTGTGTAATCACATCAAACTTTGTAACAAACAGATACTTTAATTCTAAGAAAATCCATATCAATTCCAGATGTAATAATAATAATAATAATAACAAAAATGGAACTAATTATATACCAAGTGAGCCTTTATCATCATTATTCATTAATACACTTGATTAATGGAACAATTAAGAATGATGAATATAATTACTTAATTTGCCTTTCACCATTTTCTACCTTGTTTCTCAATCATGTGCTCCAATATCATATTATTATATTTCTTACAATTATGTCCCTCCTAAAGCTAAAAGATGGAGATGGCCTTCATTATATCTACTACTATAGTATACATACATATTGTAGTTATTATAATCTTGTTGGCAAAAGCCAAGCCACTTGCTACATCTCTCTGTCTCTTTATTTACTTCTTCTCAGTGTCCCTAAATATATAAATAAATGCACATTTTGGTTAGGCACACCGCATATTGTATTGTATAATGGAAGTATTTGACCATCTAACCCACTTCACAAAAATTGTATAATGTAAGTGTTTGACCATCTAACCCACTTCTCAAAAAGTCATGTCATCAGAGCTTGTGGATCAAAACCAATGCTTTCAATTTGTTATATATAATGATCACTGAATATTATTATGTACTTGACTAAATATATAGCATAATAACCTTAACACAGGTTGTTAAATTGGGGAAGATGTTGCATCATCAAACCTCTGTTTGGTCAGACTCAGAGATGACACCGCGTTTTAGATCATTCTCTTCCGTTCCTTCAGATGATGCCACACCACCAAATACAAAAAAGGTTCTTTTTTCTCTTAATACTCTTCTATTTCTATCACTCGATGCCAATTTTGGTTACATCAGCTCTAAAATCATATTTAAGATCTCATTTTCATATGATAACATTCTAATTGGCCAATTCTTTCTTTGTTTTATATATAGTCACCTGTGGAACTGGTTGAAGAGATAACCTCCATTGAAATAGAAATACTTCATTTGGAACGTTATCTGCTTTCACTCTATCGCACATCTTTTGAGCACCATCGTCACAGTACAGAAACGCCTTCACTGTGTAAAACAGAATCGCATGTTGCTGCTGATCAGTCTTGTGACAAAGTGAAGGCTGATGCTTGGTTAAAATGTAAAGATTCTCCTCCCCCACTGGAGGAGAGAATTTCTGCTTCAAATCATCAAATGGGTTCTTCCACTCCAAAGACATCATCTACAAGAGTAAGCAGCTTTTTCAAAACAACCTGCTCTACTCTTAATCCCTCCCTATATATGTTACAAGAAACATGTGGCTTTTGACTTATGGGGTTGTATCTATCTATCTATCTATCTTATATATATATATATAGGAGAGAAGAAGTGGTCATCGTAGCCTTGGGGATCACCTTGGAACTCCTTGTACGGATGATAAACTTTCTGAAGATATACTCAAATGTATATCTTCTATCTACTGCAAGCTTGGGGACCCACATCACGGACATTCAGATTCTTCTGCTTCATCCATGTCCTCCTCCAGTACTAGAAATCTTTCTGATACGTGGAGTCCGTATTGCAATGAGGAGGAAACCACAAAGGACACTAAATATGATGGCTTCAAAGATGAAAGGGGACCATATGCAGATATGATAGAAGTCCTCAAAATAGGCCTAGATAATGATAGTTTCAATTATGCTGAAAAGATGCTAAAACATTTCAGGTATCTTCACTGTTACTTGAAATGATTCTTGGTATCTTTCAACTGGTTAGTTCTCCTTTTTATTTACTTGAAACGTGTTGATCTTGTAGAACACTGATAAAGAAACTTGAGAAGATTGACCCTGGGAAAATGAAGCGAGAACAGAAGCTCGCGTTTTGGATCAACATTCATAACGCTTTGGTGATGCATGTAGGTCTATTAGCTTTGGTTTGCAAACATTACTTGAAGTACAAGTTTGTGTGACATTTTATTTCTTGCAGGCACATTTAGCATATGGAACTCATAATAACTCAAGAACTAATTCCATTTTGAAGGTAAGGCTTATGCTTTTTCTATTTCTTTTTTAAGTAGAAATGCTTTCTACAAATTGTAAATTCTTTTTTCTTTCAGGCTACCTATAATGTGGGTGGACAGCGTATAAACGCATATATCATACAGAGTTGTATATTAGGGATCCGATCTCACTTCAGAGCCTCGGTTTGCCTCTTATCTCTATCATTATTCATCATATTTTACCATTTTATGTGAAGAGTTATGTTTGAAATTGTAATGTTGATGTGTTTCTCAGTGGCTGCAGTCACTGCTATCTCCAGGGAGGAAGATGACAACAGTGCCTACCACCCAACATGTTTATGCCATTGAATACCCTGAACCTCTTGTCCATTTTGCACTCTCTTTAGGAGCATTCTCTGATCCAGCGGTATGCAAATTTAATATTTTCAATTTGTACATCTTTCCTTTATGATTGGTGTTGATGGTGAATTACTACTGTTTTAACATGTAAGGTGCGAGTCTACAAGGCACAGAGCATATTTCAGGATCTAAGAGTTGCTAAAGAAGAGTTCATACGATCAACCGTATACATTCACAAAGAATCAAAGATATATGTACCGAAAATCTTATATTACTTTGCAAAGGATATGGAATTGACTGCTCCTGGACTTTTGGAGATGGTGAATGCTTGTCTCCCGGAAAGTCAAAAGAAAGCAATCAAAAGAAATGTTAAAGGTAAAGCTGACAAGTACATATGTTGGTTGTCACAAAGTTGTATATTCCGATACGTGATTCATCGAGATGCCATAAATGGAAGACTCCCTGTTTGATTTGGGCCTTCTTCTTCTTTTTTTTTGCTTTTTCTTTTCTTGCCAAAATGTGGTACATACTCGTAGGTGGTGAGCTGCTGTATAGTGTTTTTAAGGATATTGAGAAGTGAGTTTTTCTTCCTTCCTTCCTTCCTTCCTTCCTAGTATCTAGTATGGTTATGGTATCAATTGGTTCCTCATAATGAATTCTCAATGTGTTGTTACGTTTTGATTCTTGCTTCAACATTAAAAGTAACCAGCAGTTTTCTGGCGAATACAATTAAGCAAGCAACTTGACCCTGAATGGCATTGGTAATTTGGTATTATTAACATCTTGCTTTGTTATACAAGGAGAGAGAAGGAGAGAACACATACACATTTCCTCCATGTGAGGAATAACCCTTTGGCACGAAACAACAATGTGAGCTTTAAGCTAGGTAGCAGGTGATTCCACGATCAGATGATGGGTTAGCAATCAACTTTCTTCTTCGGAATAACAACAAAAGGCGAGTCGGTCAGTCACGCTTGCACTTCCGGTGGCATTTAACCATCAGTGATATCACCACATACAAAATTACTACCTGCACAACAATCACCACTACAAACCAAAATAACCACTTCAGTAAACCACAAAATACCCACTTTCTGAATTTTACTATGCCCAATTTAAAATCAAAATTCGTTATTTTTTGGAAAGAAAAAAAACTAGTATCATAAACAAATCTCCTTTGTGGTATCAACTATCAAGTAGGTTGCAAAGTGATCCAAGAAAACATACCAGCTACAACAAAAGAGAATAGGATAGCCAAGCGACGTCTGACAAGCCATGGTAAATCAACTTCAAGAGAGCAGTGTTTGTGGTCTCCTGCTTTCATCTGGATATTTCTGGCTCCAAGCTCTGACAATGAGGTAGTCACACTATGAACCACCTCTCCACTTACACCTCTCACTTCAAACCTCAACCTCACTGGATTCACATCCCAGTCAACTTCTATCACACCAAAATTAGGTTGTCCTGCATTTCATATGAATCGAGTTACAACAATGTCTCATCATATTTCAGACAGGATAAAAGAAATAGGAAAAAGACGAAGGAAATCATACCATAGGTGCATGATTTGTGTTTGCAGTTGTTGTTCATAACTCTCACAGTAGTGGGTGTAAACCATGCCAAGAATTGCAGCACGAAATGTAAAAATGAAGGGATTACCTTCTCAACAGCTTGGGTAAGACCACTTGAGGTAATGTCATACAAGGGATACCCAGTGGCACAATCGAATCGTGTTATTTCTCCAAAATGCACATCTCCACTTATGAAGAAAACCCCATCTCTCTAGGCATGGAAACATCATTTAGCAACTTGGTTTTATATTTCATTAATAAGTGGTTCTAAAAGTAAATAGTGCTTATTATGGAAGAACTAATTCACTAACATGCAGAGTTTGTTACCTTGCTATCTGATATCAAGTTAAACAGACGTTTTCTTTCACTTGGAAAACGTCCCCAACTCTCCAAGTAGAATAAAGGACCCGTACAGGCTGAAAGATTTGATAGAACCTGAGTGAGGCAACAAATGTCAACAACTTAAAAAAATCATCTGAATAAGTAGTAATTCAGGAACCATTAAACCCTCCCTAGAAGATTGCCTAAAACAGAAAACTACAGTCTTGGAAGGCATGTCAATACAGTAATTATGATCCCCATTGATTTCATTAGCAATACAGGATAACTAATGAAAAATACCATCATAGCTTGAATGTTCGACAAGGGGTCTATTACAAACAAGGCCTTGACTTAAGTGTTCAAGCTAAAATTACTGCCACAATCACCTCCGCATTTAACTACTACTGAGGAACGAATAATATTCTTTCGCAAGTTAGCAGGAAATATCATTTGTAGAAGTAAAACTCTTGTCATGCTGAAGAAATCGAATCAAATAACTCCTACAATTTTCCAAAAAAATGGCAACTATAGACAGATGGCAATTTGGAGGGACATAAATGTCATTCAAGTTTCCTATTTAATATAAGAGAATAATTTCAGGATGGTGTATTTGCAGAGAAACACTTTAGGTTCCAAGTACATCATGTCTTACCTAAAGTTTGAGGTCTGTTAGAAGTATGTCTCATTTCACTAATCAAGATGTAATAAGATCACTTCATCATCATGGGATCCCAATTGATTAAAAGTTCCTCAAAGTCAAATATATCAGTTGAATGTTAGGAGCTTGAAGTTAGGACTGTGGGTCTATTGTCGAGGATGACAAATAACAAACTTCACATGATTGTGTTTGGTATGTCACTTTGCTGAAAAGTTATAGTTAAACCATTACCATTAGAACATGCAGAAGAAATTCCTAGCTATCAATTGAGATTAGTGGAATGAACAAATCCTGGGTCTTACATACAGAGCCATTCAGACGTAGAAAATAAAATATGACAGTTTAGAATCAAGATTCCTTCAAGGGCCCAATAATCATTATATTTTATTGAAATAACATACTCATAATGTGAATCATAAACCTCAAACTAACAAGCCTGCTCTGAAACATATCAATCCTCACTGTTATGACATGACAGTGCACTTGGTTACATGCAACAGGGCAATTCAGTTGATGAATCTAAGATGGAAATTTCATTTATTTGGGGAACCAGTATACCTAGTCGATCCATGTTTGGCATAATTTCAAGAAAGATTTAGTGATATTAAGAACGTATTATGGTTAGAATTCAACACATATGGCACACAAAAATACCCTTTGTTCAATATAGTTTGATTACTTAACAAGCGTCAATCATGACAATTCCTACATCACTATGGAATAGACAGTAGATCCATATATATACCTGAATAGATGAACCAATGATGGTTATTGCTGACGGCCCCCCATTCAACTCCTTTTCCAACCAAGCCCATTGTGCAGTTCCCAAAATGGTTCCATCACTGCGCAGGGGGTCTCTGTGGTATCTAGTATCCAAAAGAATGACCTAAAGCAAATAACGTTAGGAAGAGAAGAAACTCCAGATGATATATTGATTAAAAAAGGAAAAGGAAGTGTGAACAAGAATTATAAGAAATACCTTGATCTGTCTACCCTGAGGACCAAAAGTGTAAGATGCATAAACACCAGCCTGCTTGCGTCTAGAAAAGACATTGCCATAAGTAAGATTGATTGAAAAACAGAGAGGAATAGGATGATGATTTAGTACTGAGAATGTAATGTAATGCAATAGAAATTACCTTGGGCTATGATGGGGTTCATCCAAGAAATCCAACATAAGCCTTTGGTTGGTATGTTTGTGTGGGAATTCTTTGCCAGCATCATTTAATCCATAATCATGGTCATCCCAAGTGCCAATCACCTACAAAGAATGTAGTTTCAGTATCATACTACTACATGAAGTAGTGATGAAGTTGTTTTTTGAGTGAGTAAAGAAGTAAAGTGAAGGGAAAGGACCTTGGAAATGTTACGAAGACGAGAATAGCCATGATTGGTCTTAGCAATATGGTAATTGGAAATCATCTGATCCTCTGATGAAGGGACAAACCTAGGGACATTCTTCCATGGGCCAATGGTCCTCTGAGTACCAAAGAGTCTGAAAGGGCGCCTGATGTCTCCATAAATGTTGTCCCCAAGCCAAATGAAAACCTGGGGTTTGAAATCGACTATAGCGTCCCATATAGGCTGCATTGCAATTTGCAAATTCAAATTCAAATACAAATAATATGGGATTACAAAGACACACCACCAAGACTCAATTGAATTAATTATGAAATAACACTAGTAGTAGTAGTAAAGAGTTTAAAAAGTTAGAATTGAAATTGAAGTAGTAAAGAATACCACCTGGGGAGAAGATTGATTAGCGCAAGATCCAAATGCGATTCGAGAGATGAGATGAGGTTGTTCTTGTTGTTGTTGTTGTTGTTGAGGAGTAGCGGTACTCATAAGAGTGAATGTTATCGCAATTGCTAACAACACCACCGACGTCACTCCCATTGCCATTGATCGATCTGGTTGAATCAACAACAAATTGAGGAAAAAGGGGATTATAGAGACTTTGTAACTTGTAATGAAGAAGAAGAAAATAGTAGTAGAAAAGTGATGAATGAAGAAAGAGGGTTTTGTTTTATAATAAGCAAAAATCCATGCACCGCCTCGAGTCCTACTTGTGAACAATGAAATGGGAAAGTGTAAATCCAATAAATAGCTTTCCTTCCTTCACTTCCCTTAGATGATGATGATCTCCTTTATAGGATCTTTTTTGTCGTTTTTTTTTCATTGAGTAAATTACATATTTGGTACCTATGATTTGGTGTTTTTAACACTCTAGGTTCATTTTGAAGATATCTATAAATTTGGTATTCGTGGTTTGCATTTTACAACGTGTTGGGTCCATAAACTTAACTCAATCCAAAAGATATTGTTAACTCGTTAATTTAGAGGGGTATTTTGGTGATTTTATTTTGTGTTTCTATTTTCAATTAAAATTTTAGGAACCAAAAACGTAATTTACTATATTATCTATATTAATAAAAAAATTAACATTAAACAACATGAACTTCATCTTCCTCCTCCAAACCCTAATATCCACCTCCCCCTCCCCTGCTGCCTACCTCAACCGCCATCTGCACCACAGGCAAAGCACATCTCCTCCACCTAACCATCGATCACCAACATCTTTTGCGAGCTCCACCTCTTTGTGTCGAGTCCTCTTTAGTTCCAACGAGAATGGTAGTCACGGTTTATTTCAACGTATCCATTTCGATGGGGCTTTTGCTTTCAATCGCAAATCAAGGAAACGACATTCGATTTGGGTTCTCCAACAGGCGTTTTCGAGGATGTTTACAACTCGTGGGAAAACCAGAGGGATTGCTTTGTGATTTGGTCTAAAACCACAACCTTCAATTCTCTATTTTTCTAGATTCACCAATTTGATTTTGATTTTCTCTTTGTTATCTATTTTTTGAAATTGATTTGTGATTTGAGATTTTAAAGTTTAGTTTTAGGTTTTTGATGGTTATGTTTGATTTTTTATTCTTGATTCATATGTATTTAGGATATCTACAAAAAGATCTATAAAGAAAGTAGGGAATTTTTATGGTGTCATCGGTAGGTGGTGATGGTAATGGTGGTATCTGGTGGGTGGTGATGATGGTGGTGGCGATGATAGTGATGACGGTAGCTGGTGGTGATGGTGGTGGGAGTAGGCAGTGATGGTGGTAGGGTTTGCTGGTGAATGGTGATGGGGATAGCTGGGGATGGTGGTGGCAATAGCTGGTGGGTGATGTGGTGGGGGATAGCTGGTGATGGTGGTGGCGATAGCTGGTGGGTGATGGTGATGGAGGTAGCTTGTGGGTGGTGGTGGTGATAAGATGATAAAAGTGTTGAGTTGAAGAAGATAAAAGTTTATTTAATTTAATGTTATTCTTTTATTAATACATATAATATAGTAAATAACATATTTGGTCTGTTTTTAATGGAAAAGTAAAAAGGAAAATGAATTGACCAAAACCCTTGTAATTAATCTACTTAACATAAATTTTTAACGGAGTTAGATTTTATGGACCTAAAGCGTTATAAACTGTAAACCACAAGTATCAAATCTATAGATATTTTAAAAATGGACCCAGAGTGTAAAAATCATCAAACCACATGACCAAATATTTACTCTTTTTCTTTTGTTTAAAACTCTACCTTTAATATAAAATTTCTTCTTTTTCATGTAAAAACAATATTATTTATAATATGGATCAATTGCATCCAACTTAATTAAATTCAATCCACAAAAACTGAATATATACATAAGGTTGGTAATTCTCGACATGATACGAAACACAATATAAATCTGACACGAAGATAAATAGTTTGGGTTAAGTTTTTTGATCCGTCAATCTGTTTATTTCGTAAGTCTGTTCAGGTCGGTATATGAGTTCACGTGTCAAATTGTCAATCCGTTTATCTTGTTAACAATTTCTTTTATATAAAAAAATTTTATTATGACTTTTGAGTTTTTTTTTTTTAATTTCAATTTAGCGTAAAATCAGTAACTTGAATTTTATTTTTGTTGTATTTGTAGTTTTAAAATGGGTTGTATTTGACCCATCAACCCATTTATTACCTGTCAACACACTTATGACCTAAACAACTCATGAACTTGTATAGTTAAACGGGTTACACATGTCATGTTCGGGTTGGTAGGCCACAAGTTGGGTTTGAAGATTTTGGCACAATAGTTAAACGAGTCGGTATGCCGATTGAGCCTTTTTGACCCACTAGCCCGAATACGACAAGATTGTCACCCTGATAATATGTTGGATCAATTGATTTTTCAAATAGTATTTCAAAATCCAATAAAACCAAACTAAGTTACATCAAGTTAATGAATATACATTCTAAATACTATAAATTTCAATATTGTAAAGAACTGCAAATTAAAACTTATATAGAAAGTAACAATAACAAATTCTTGAAAATCAAAAGTTCAAAAATCAATACCCCAATTCTATCATTTATGTTGGTATGGTTATCTATTTGGTTTTTATTTGTTATCTTGTGTATCAGTGTTTTAGACAAACTATAAAATATATAAATAATTAGTTCAAATTATTTTCTTATATTAATTTACAAAATGAAATGAATAGTAAATATATGAAGTAAAGTACATCTTTGATCCTTATAAAATGAAATACAAAATAATATTTGTGAAATGAATAGTAAATATATGGAGTAAAGTACAACTTTGGGTCCTATAAAATGAAATACAAAATGAAATACAAAATGAAATGAATAGTACACATATGGAGTAAAATACGACTTTGGTCCATATAGTTTGATATTGGTAGTGTTTTTAGTCATTGATCTTTAAAAACTGTTTTTTTCATTCTTGAGGGTTTTTTATTCCATTTTCATCACTCCATCCAACTTTGTTAAATTAAGGTGGTTAACTAATCCAAAAAATGTTTAATTAAATTACATATTTAGTTCTTATAATATACCATCTTTATATTTTTTATTCTCAAATTACATAATTCACATTTTGTTACTTTTACTTTATTTATTTATTTTATTGCGACATTTTGTTTTATTGGCTAATTATAAACTTATAACTTTAATAAAAACATAATCCAGTAATTTCATTAAACTATTGATAAATACATGATATTTTTTTTTCCAAAACTTTAGGTTAAAATATCCTAAAATTAAAATTTTTATTTATTGATTTATTAAATCTTTTTATTTATTTTAAATAACCATTAACAATATAACACCCCCCCCCCCCCCCCCACACATATTATCTACATGCTAAGAGTCACGTAAGATATACATCAGCTACACCATATATCTCTTTTTGATTGTAAGCTTATAGTTAAATTCACAACACAATGCATGAAGTTCGTCATATAAATCTATCTTACTACTTATGATAAAATCTATAATAGTTTATAACTTGGCGCGAAGCCCGGGCTCTTAATACCTAGTTATAATCAATTCATTAAAACTGAATCAAAATTCGCTTGATCGACAGAAAGAGTATTATCCAATTGATGTAACTAGTCCTATCTAGTCGGCATTTGGATTGAATTGGATCACATATGTTGCACAAATGTTAATTGGATTGGACCTTTAACGAGATCATTTCTTTTCTTGGCTATAGTGCATGCATCATTACGAATTTTTCTTGGTTTGTAGATTTTGATTTTTGTCAATTGTTAGCGAGTGATTTAAGATCATCCTCAAGCAAATTTCATGGAACCCAAATAGTAAAATGGTTAAAATATTTCTTAAGGAACGAATTTTATACAATCTTGTATTTTATCTAAATTCATTTTTATTGTGACTCTAACATATAACTTGATAAAGAACTTTGAGGCTTCACACCACAATGGTTATACATACACTTAGAGAAGCCCAAACTATGATCAAAGACTAGCATTGACTCAAGCTTGTGATCCTCTTTCATCCGCATTATATTCCTTTCGTATCTTAACGTACACTTACAGAATCCTAAATGTTGAACATAAAGATCAACATATACATAAGCTTGTGTAGTAGCATTATGCTTTACAAAAAAGGACGATAGATAAATGGGTTTATAATATTTGATTTCTACCAAATGCCAGACCCTGCCGAATGGGGTTTGGGGTTTAGCCTAAACAATTGAACAATGAACTAATTGAGGTGGGTATTACTTTATGAGGAAATAATTGTAAAAAATATTTACTCCATAGTTAATGAAAAATATGTCTAAAGTTTGTAATTTGCTTTATCAATAAAGGTGATAGATCTGAATATCAATCCACCATGATTAAGAAACTTCAATTTCAATCACAAATCTCACTTTATTGATATGAACAATATGAACACAAGATACAAACTCAACTTTTTCTCTCCTCTATCAAACTCTAGATCTGACAATACGTATCTCTCAAAACTCCCACTTCTCAACTAACACAAAAGCTTTTATACCCCTAGGGTATTTACACTCAGCTCCCCTCAACTTTACAACAATTACAAAAACAAACCCAAACTTGAATACAACTATATTTTTAACCCTAACAATCTCCCCCTTTGTATTCAAGTTGGAAATAACCAACTATCACAAAACTTGTAATCATATACAATCTTCTCAGTCTCCACTTTATCAGAATCATCAACGAACAAAACTTTTCCGCATCGGAAATCTTCATGAAATACAAGTAACCAACTTCAAAACTTCTCAAATGAACTTTACTTGATATTCTTTTAACATTGAAGACCATCTACATTCTTCAGAAAAATTCCTCAACCTTTTCAAAGTAAACAATCTCCCCTTTATCCGCAAAACAGAATTATCTTCTTTGAAGTATACACCTTTCAATAAGCTCATCTTGAATCAGAATTCATCAACTGATAATCACTTAAGTATCAATCTCCAGATATTTTCATCCAATCATTCTTCAGAAAATAAACCCATCTCTTTTCTTTATAAACTTCAAACTCTTTTCTCATCATCCAGAAACAACATCTTTGAAATCTTCAGTCTTCACTTGACTTTTCTCCAATGTCTTCAAATAATCAAAACTTTAACAACATGATTATCTTGATAAAACTTTTCATCTTGATCTTCCACTTAAGCACAAAATCTCTTCAGAACTCAACTTGAACTTTGAACAATTATCTTCAAGTACGTTGAAGAACCATCTTTTTCGCTCTTTGAATCACCAAAACATTCACTAAATTTGAACATTTCTCAAGCATTTCACCATATACAAACATCACATGTATTTCGCTTTCTTTCTTTATCATATCAAGACTTTATCATTTCTCTTTCTTTCTCCCCATTTCGCTTTCTTTCTCCCCCTATTTGATGAAAAAACGATTTTATCATCAAATCACAAAGTAGAAATGATGAATCTTGAATCGCCATATCAATTAAATCATTAGAAACAGTCTGATCAGTCACCATCCTTTTCCTCCCGAACCACCATCCAAAAATGTAAACCATCCGTCAATTCCAAAAAGTATCCGAATCTTTTCAAATTCAGACATAGAGTGGTAACCCTGAATCAACATATGAAACAGTTAAAATGCCTGTAAGTAGCACAAAGCCACTTAGTACAACGGATGTACTGTAGAGGGCTTTATTGACGTTCACCCCCCAGGACTTCCATCCAATCATTGAAATACCGGTGTATTTCTATGAATGTTCCAACAAAGAAACAAATTCCTTGTGTGCAAAGTGTTGAAAGAAATAGCATAAAATGCTTTAAAAGGCTCAAAATAGTGAAAAACATATTCACTGACTCGATGTGCAAGAAATGAAGTTCGAAGGCAGGGCAGCTTCCTTCTTTTTCAATATCGACTTTCCGAATGAAAATCTGATAGATTATATGCTGCGTCCCCGTGCAAAAATGAAACATTTTCTTGTTGAGAAGAAAATGAGTAGTTGGTGGGGTTTAATCGAGAGTCGGCATTGGGCTTTGCCTTGATTCAATATCAGTCACCAAAGAACGTGAACCGATAGATTATGTGGTTGCCCGGCTTAGAAATGGTTGGTGCAGAGTTTTATTTTTTTTTAACTCTGTTCTCACACCCTCCAATTCTTTTAATCTTCCTCACTTCTAACCAAGCTCTCATATTTCATTTTTCCTCTCTAACACTATGAGAATAACCCAACCGGATGAGTTATCTCCCCCACTCATTGATTGAGACCCTTCACCCCTCATTTCTCTCAAGGATAACTTCTTGGGTAGGGCTACCGGCGCTGGCAGTCCATAGAAGTTGTATAACCTCACTCCCCGTGAAATATGTTTCCTAAACATGCAAAGTCGATGATTCATCGGTTGAATCATATAGCCTTTGATAAATTTTGCTCAAAAGATGTATAGAAACAATACATGAGCAAAAATATATCTCCAAACACTTATATATATTGAATGCACATGAAAAACAAAGAATTGTTTGAGAAAAACTGTTTCATCAGATGGTATGATCAAAAGGAAATGGTTCAGAAAGATAGGAAAATATCTATATGAACGATGTATAGACATATCTTCATGAAACAAGGTGTATCGGACTGATCAAACGAACGATTAGACGCAAAATGGAATTTCAAACGAGTGTATTACCATCGAATAATTGGATCGTTTTAGAGACATGGTAATAACTAAACAAGAAGAACATAAACCAGTGTGTATGAATACTTAAACAGTATAAGAAAAGATAATACACAAGTATCAATCTTTGGAAACACACGGTTTAGAAAACATGCGTCAATTCCTCAATATGAAAACATTTAAAATTCACTTCAAAATTCATGAAAAACTTTTGAGAATAGAGAAGTGATTTGAACAATTATGAAAAACTGTTTTCATACTTGAAAGTTGTTCATCTTTCAAACATGTGTTTATGCCAAACTATATATATACATATAAGCTCCCCCTCGAAATGTGAATTACCTACAAAACAGATAATAGAATTTGGTATTCATGTAAACAATGAATCCTCTGTAGTTAGTAGCTCCCCCTCAAAAAAAAAAAAAATGTTGTACCGAAACTTGAATGACCTCTTTTTGTTTTATTTATTTATTTACTCCCCCTCAAACAAAGAAACACACTTTATTAAAATGAAAAAACAAAACAAATGTAGAAAGAAAATATACATAGAAATAAAGTTTGAAAATACTATTTCAAGTTTTCAGAGTTCGCATACCAAGCTTGGTGATAAGAAAGTTAAACCTCTTTTCATCCAAAGCTTTAGTAAACAAATCTGCCAACTGAAATTCAGTATTTACAAAATAAAGTTCTATGGTACCTTTCTCTACATGATCTTTAATAAAATGATACCGGATATCGATGTGTTTGGTCTTCGTGTGTTGGACTGGATTGCAAGAAATAGCAATTGCGCTCTTTGAATCACAGTAAATCGGGATCTTATCAAACTTGAAACCATAATCTCGTAACTGGTACGCATCCAAATAATCTGAGAACAACAGCTTGCAGCAGCCACATATTCAGCTTCGGCCGTTGAAAGCGAAACACAATTCTGCTTCTTAGATGCCCAGCTAACAAGCTTATCTCCCAAAAACTGTATATGTCCTGACGTGCTCTTTCTATCTAACTTGCATCCTCCATGATCCGCATCAGTATAACCTGTCAACTCATAACCTGAACCTTTAGGATACCATAGACCAAGATTAATAGTACCTTTCAGATATCGAAAAATACGTTTGACCGCTTTAAGATGAGAGACTTTAGGCTTTGACTGATAACGAGCACAAAGACATGTCGAAAACATTATATCAGGTCGACTTGCAGTTAAGTACATCAAAGAACCAATCATTCCTCGATAAGTTGTCACATCGACAACTGTTCCATCAGGATCAGAATCTAGTGCACAAC
Organism: Centaurea solstitialis; assembly: GCA_030169165.1. Taxonomy (NCBI): domain Eukaryota; kingdom Viridiplantae; phylum Streptophyta; class Magnoliopsida; order Asterales; family Asteraceae; genus Centaurea; species Centaurea solstitialis. The sequence continues at coordinate 46,245,833 of CM058046.1, read as the reverse complement.
TTGGTGACATCGGTGTTTTCATAATCTTAGCATTTTCCAAATTATACTTCTTCAAAATATCTTTTATGTACTTTGCTTGATTAATGAAAATGCCAGCCGATAATTGTTTAACTTGCAAACCAAGAAAGAAATTTAATTCTCCCATCATCGACATCTCATACCGAGTCATCATGAGTTTAGAAAACTTTTCACAAAAATTAGGACAAGTAGACCCAAAAATAATGTCATCTACATAAATTTGTACCAACATTATATACTCGCCTTCACGTTTAATGAACAAAGTGTTGTCGATTATACCTTTTGAATAGCCAGACTCAACAAGAAACTGAGATAAAGAATCATACCATGCCCGCGGTGCTTGTTTCAAACCATATAATGCCTTATCGAGAATATAGACATGATCAGGATGATCTTGATCAACAAACCCTTCTGGTTGTGAAACATATACCTCCTCTTTCAAAACGCCATTTAGAAATGCTGTCTTCACGTCCATTTGATAGACAGTGAAGTCTTTGTGTGCCGCGTAGGCTAGAAACATCCTTATAGCCTCAATACGAGCAACCGGAGCAAATGTCTCATTGTAGTCTATTCCTTCTTGTTGTCTGTAGCCTTTGGCAACCAACCTTGCCATGTTTCGAACAACAATGTTATCCTCATCTTTCTTGTTCTTAAAAATCCATTTTGTATCAATGATGGATTTTCCTTCAGGTCGAGGTACGAGTCTCCAGACTTTTAATCTCACAAACTGATTAATCTCTTCTTGCATAGCCATAAACCAATCTGGATCTGCAAGAGCATCAGCAACTTTCAGTGGCTCAAAATTAGCCAAAAATGCAGCAAACAAACATTCATTCGCAGTCGCCGATCGTGTTTGCACTGGAGCATTCGGATCACCAATTATTTGATGAAGTGGATGATCTCGTGTCCACTTAGTTGTATGAGGGAGAAGCCTGTACAATTGAAGATCATAACTAGAATCAGTATATGAACTTATAGGAACTTCTTGCAAAGATTCAAATGAAGGAACAATTTGTAAATCTTCAGAATAATCATCAAATGTGGATTCCATTCGAATTGGAATCGGATCTGAAACATCTTCACTTGAACCAATATCTGCCTCTTGAATATGGGAACTATCAACAATCGGGATAATCTCTTGATTCTCGGGAATCGGAATAATCGAAGTCTGAACTTGAGGACTTTCTACACTTGATGTATCATCCGAGATAGTCGAAGTCGACGGACCAGAAATTGAAACTGGTTCCTGAACATTTACTGTTGTTTCCCTGTGAATATCAGACGAATTGTTATTAGTTGTTGAACCGGACGATGATGAACCAAAATATTCATTATAAAAATTCTCAAACAACAAATCCAAGTCAGAAAGATTGTTTGTAGACGTTGAAACCAACTTCGAGATCTTTATCACAAAACTGACCAATGCTAAACAGATTATGTCCTAAACCCTCAACCAACGATACTTTCTTAATCGTGACTTTGTCTTGAATCACATCACCATATCCAACAATCGGAGCATATTGTTCATTACCAAACTGAACTGAACCACAAAACTTTGGTTTGAAATTATGCAAAATCTCCTTACGTCCCGTCATGTGTTTCGAACAACCAGAATCAAGATACCACACATGACGATTCTGCAAAACCAACTAGTTCACTTTAGGTACCCAACGCAATTTGGGTCCTAAGGGGTTAGAAGATTTATGTGCAATTGAGATCCAAGGTCTTTTCTTATAGAGATAAGGATTATAATCATGAAAAGCACTATTGTTTACAAAATCATGCAAGCCACAATTGGAACAACAAAATTTATCACGACGCAGATCAACAAATTGCTTTATTGGAAAATTTCGTGAGAAAGATACACGATTATTGTATGAAAAAGCAACATTGTTTCGTACATCATGACTAACTTTGGTATTACTACTACTAGAAGTAGGGCTACATGAAGTTGTGAACTCCTTCCTCCTCCAAACTTGTTTTACTTGTCTTCTTTGAAAATTATCTGAAAAATCAGACGCACTTGAATTAGTAAAGGAAGAATAATAACCATTCTGTCGTTGAACATTCACTTTCTGTCTTGAATTCTGTGGATACTGAACAAATTTATCTGTTGGTTTATTAGTATCCTCAGAAAAATTCCTTTGTATGGGCTTTGAATTAGATGAAGAAGATTGACCTTCATGCATTTTCGGTTTATCATTTGAAACATGCTTTGCTTTTTCTTTTTCAGACTGACTAGACGAATCAAACTTTTTATTTTCATTCACCATAGAAGTCATTGCTTTTGTTGAGAATTCAGCTAACTGACGTGTAAGTCTTTTTATCTCACATTGAAAGAACTCCCTCTGTTTGTCACAATCTGTTTCCACAACAGGTTCTTTCTTATGTGCAACAAACATTTGTTCTAAAGCTTTCTTGTCACTTTTCAAGACTTGTTCTTTCCTTTTGAATTGATTCCTTTCATCAGATATCTGATTTTGCAAAGCAACAATCTGGTTTCGAAATTCTAAAGATTTCTCTTCAGAAGATTTACTTACAGATTGAAATTGTTGTCTCTCGAAATCCATCTTAATTGTTAAATCAGAAATCTTAGAGGAAAGATCAAGAATATTTTCTTCTAAAACTTTTCTTTCTTTCTCAAACTTGTTTCTTTCAAGAATAAGAAGTTGCTCAAAATCTGAAATTTGATTTGAAAGTTGAGCATTTCGTAACTCAAGTGACTTTACTTTAGAAACAGCTTCAGACTCAACAAACTTTTTAGCTGAACACACACAACATATAGAATTTACAATGGTAGAGAGTTGAAGTGCATTCTCAGATTTTACACTATCTTCTGAATTAGTTGAAGCAGAAACAAATGACGTATCAGAAGTATTAAAACTCTTATGAACAGAGGAACTTGAATTTGAAAATTTCTGCAATTCTCCTTTTAATTTGAAAACTTATTTTTGAAGATCAGAAATTTTACAAAGCATTTGATCTTTTTCAGAAGAATTCATTCGTCTTTCATCTTCAAGATCTTTAAGAGTCTTATAATATCGAAATTCGTAAAATTTACTGTTATCAACCGGAGAATCATCAGATTTGAACTGTTTACATTCCTCTTCTGAATAACTTCTGATATAATCATCAGATAATGAAATTTCCCTTTTACTATAACTGTCATTTAGACGTGCATAGTTGAAAGGAATTTGAACATTATCTTTTTGCTTTCTACGTTTATCATGTTCAGCTTCAACTTCCTCAGATGATCTTGTAAAACGCATTTTATACTTCTTGTCCAGATTAAAATAGATAGTATCATACAGTGTAGGAACAAATCTGATTGCACGTTTCAAGTAATGAGGATTTTCAAATCCCAAACCTTCTCTAACCTTATAAGCTTTGAACTCTTTTGGTTTATTTAGAAAAATTGTTTGATCAGTCTGTCCTCTTTTTAAAAGCATGGTTTCAACCTTTTTAATATGCCCAAGTAAAACTTCTTTTTCTTCAGAAAGTGCAGAAAGTTTAGTTTGAATGTCATTATACTCCTTTTCCTTAATAGAAAGTTTATCTGAAATTTCAGACAATTTAGCTTTTTGCTTATTATCAGAAATGACAGATTGTTCCAAGAACTTTTCATTTTCTTTCATCAAATATTGCACAAGATGTTCATTTTGAGCATTCTTATCGGAAAGCTCAACTATTAAAGCATCATTCTGTTTAGAACGAGCTTCCCATTTATCTGTGAGCAATATCTGATCCTTTAACTTCTTCTTAAGATTTGCCATGTTATCATTTAAAGACTTGATATAAGATTCAAACTCGACATAAGGATTAAGACGTACCTCAGATTCATCCTCAGAAGAATGGTCGTCTGGATTTGCCATCAAGCAAAGTTGTTTTCTAGCTGAAGAATCTTCATCCTCTGAATCTGAGCCTATCACCACATCCTCAGTCTCATCATCACCTTCAGAACCATCCGACACATTAATAACCTCTATCGCTTCATCATCAGAACTAACTGAATTATCCATTATGCCCACTGAATCATCAGAAGAATCAACAAACCAATCATCAAGGGAATCAGCAAGAGAATCATCCGAGTCATGAGGATTACAACGCCTCAAAGAAAAATCAGTCTTTCGTCCACTCTTAGGAACCATCTTTGACATAAATGCTTTAACCATCATGCAAACAGCATCATCAGATTCATCGTCAGTGGCGTTTAACCAATGATCTTCTTCAGCAAGTAAAGCTTTACCAGATTCCTTCTTCTTTGCCAAAGAAGCTTTATGACTGTAGTACGAATAATCTTTGACTGCAGCATTCGGACACTCTCTCGCAAAATGACCTGGCTTTCCACATTTAAAGCACTTTTGAACTTCATCAGTCTTTTTCTCATCATTCTCTTCTATTCGTTTCTCTCCAAACCTCTTTTTCTCCTCAAATTTTCCTTTCTCATAATATCTTCCTGAATCAGTCTTCTTATCACTCCTCTTGTCTTCATGTCTACCTCTGTACTCAGACTTCCTAGAGGTAGATGAATAACGTTGCTTGTTGGAAGACGGTTGTCTATAGAATCTCCTTTGAAAAGCTTTCGTCATCATAGCCATCGCTTGTTTAAATTCAGCAACATCAACATCTGAATCACTGCTAACTTCCGGAGTGTCGGAAGAATCACTTCTTGCTCTTGATCTGTGAACAACTTGTTTCCCTCTTTTATCTGCCATTAAAGCTAAAGTATCTGCCTTTTCCTTCTCAGATTTTATCTTCTCATCCAACGCATCTTGAACATCATCTTGACTCTGTTTCAATATCTCATACACAACATGGATATCTATATCAGCTAAAGACTTGTTCTGAAAGACAGAGTTGGAATAAAGTTTCCAAACAGGCTGAAGATTAGTGAGAAACTTGACGTTGTTCTAAATATCGTCTCAAAATGCATTAAATTTTGACTTGAGGTATAATCTAATAAAAATATTAAATTCTTAATTGCGTAACTAAAATATTTGGAAAAAAGAAGACGAAAATAAAAAAGATTGAAACTAAAATAATGAAGAATCTAATCTAGAAGCATAATAAAAAGAAGAGTAAAATACAAATTTGGTCCCCGTGGTTTACCAAAAGTCTCGCTTTTGGTTCCTACAGTTTAAAAAGTACACATTAACCATACGAATTCACTTTCGTCCAATTTTGATCCCTGAGGCTAACAGACGTTAAAGAAATCAATTAAGTCAGGGGTAATTTAATTTTACTCCATTTTTTTCTAGTTTTTGCTTTAAGAATAACCATAAGGCCCAAAAATGTAACTTACTCTATTTATATACATATTACCCTAATACCCTTCATCTTCATCTTCTACCATTACCACCCATCACCACCACCACCATCAACCACCACCAACCACCACCAGCACCTACATGTAAGAAATTATGTGCAAAAGTTAACAAACCAGTGATCGCACATCCAACGTTATAAGATACTTGGGGGTCATACATGTGAGGACCTGTAAATCAAATAAGTAAAATAACCCCAGTTTGGAGAGGTTGAATTTATAATGGTTAATTATAAATCAGTTTGGTGTTTTGTATAAGAAACCCCAAAGTTAAAGGTTTCTAGAATTAATTAAAAATGGATTATATATTTACTAGTTAAATAAATATATAACAGATTTAATTAATTAGTTTAATATTTATCTAAGAAATTAATTGGAAATTATTATATATATATATAGTATGTATATATAATAGAATATTTTTTTCTTTAAAAATAAGAAAATATAATATCCATAAAGATAAATATGAAGGTTATAGAAATTGTCTGAAATAAGGAAACATTTTTCCATATAAATAGACAGTTAGGGTTAACCTAAAATCATATGTTATTTTCTTAACCCAAAAAGAAACCTGAAAAATCCTCCCAAATTCTCTCCCCCTCTCTCTTTGATAGATCCCAATAATAAACCCGAAACCAGTTATGGTTTTGCGTTTATTCGATCAATTCTTTACGCAACAGTTTGTTCGTGAGTTCGGGGTTATATCCGGCTAGAAGGATTTTGTGTGGTCTCATCACGGGTGGACTAGTCTCGAGCAACCAAGGTACTATTCTAATCCTAATGTAGTTAAGATAAATAAAAAGATCTGTGTTTACGAGTTTTTGTCACGTATTCGCTTCCGCATAATCAAACCAGTTAGGTTTTGATTGTTTAAACTTTGAGATCAGTTAGATTTCAAGTTTTTGTATCATGTATCTCATTCCAGTTTGGTTTGAGATCCAAAGTTAACTCATGTCAGTTAGATACGAGGGTCATTAAAAACCCAACACTACACACCTATCTTCATCATCCACCACCACCACCACTCATCACCACCACCACCAACCATCACTACACACACACACACACACACCCATTTTCATCATCCACCACTACCCATCACCACCACCACCACCAACCATCGTCACTTAACCTACATCCCCTTACACCCATTAACCCACCACTATCCATCCACACCACCCACCACCACAGCCACCACCACCTCCCACCACCACAGCCACCACCCACCACCACAGCCGTCGCCACCAACTACCACAACGACCACCCATTTCATCTACGACCACCATCATCACCCATTTCATCCAACACCAACCCTAAAATCAAAACAAATCTGAAGAAACCCTAGAAATTATTAGATCTGAAGAAACTAAGAAAATCGAATCTTCCTCACCGTCAACAGTAGAATCTTCGACCACGGCAGCGGCTACCACCGGCAAATCGTTGGACTTCATGTAAACCAACGAATCGATTTGGTGGGTCGCCGATGGTAGTTGTAGATGATGATGATGGCACCTGATATCTCCATATATGTTGTCCCAAGCCAAATGAAAACGTGGGGTTTGAAATTGACTATAGCATCCCAGATAGGTTGCATTGCAACCACCAAATTCAAATATATAGTCACACAACAAGCCATTCAAATGCAGAAACTAATTATGAAATAACACTAGTTGTAAAGAGTTTAAAAAAGGTTGCATTGAAATTGAAGTAAGAAAGAAGAGGAGAGTACCTGGGGAGAGGTTTGATTAGCGCAAGAGCTAAATGCGATTCGAGAGATGAGAGGTTGAGGTTGTTGAGGAGCAGTGACACTCATCAAAGTGAATGTTATTGCAATTGCTAACAACACCACCGACGTCAGTAGCATTGCTATTGATCGATTTGGTTGAATCAAGAACAAATTGAGGAAAAAGGGGGTTATAGAGAAGTAGTTTGTGTAAATTGTAATGATGGAGAAGAAGACGAGATAGTAGTAGAAAAGTGATGAAGAAAGAGGGTTTTGTTTTATAATAAGCAAAAATCCATGCACCGCCTCTCCACCTTGTGAATAATGAAATGGGAAAGTGTAAATGCAATAAATAGCTTTCCTTCCTTCCCTCTTAGATTAGATGATGATCTCGTTTATAGGATTTTTCTTGTCGTTTTTTTTTTCATATATAACTTCTTCTTTTTCATGTCAAAAACAATATATTATTTATAATATGGATAATATGGATAATTTCCATCCAACTTAATTAAATTCAATTTACTAATATTATGTTTGACAAATTAGTTAATAGCTCATAAACTAACTTTTGAATAAATTATGTTTGGCAATAACTAGTTTAGGAGTATATAAAATGACCATAAAAGGTACTTTTGAATTAAATAATTAAGGGGTATAATTGGAAAAAGCTCCTCAAAGTAGCATTTCAAAAAGTTAGCTTATGGTACATGTTTGGATAGACAAGCTTATGAGCTAGCTTATTTTTGCCAAACACAACCTAAAACTGAATATATACGTAGGGTTGGTCATTTTATCTTCAACTAGTGTTGGGCCCGTGCGTTGCACGGTGACGATAATTTCGTTAAAGAACTATTGAACCGACCTAAAATGAAACGTAATTTCTCAGTTAATGTATATGCATTAACAAAACAAAGTCTTCATCATTGATTTTCCTTTTGTTTTTGCATTATAATATTAACATTTGGTTAGTTTTAACTCCAACATATAGATAATCATTCGTCTCCTTGTTATACTATCATCTTCTTTCAATATATCATATCACTGTTATTTTGGATGATGAATATTTCAAGGTCTTATATATCCAAATTTATTATATCAAACTTTGTAATTGGCTCAAATAATAAAAGAAATATATGAGGCTATTGATAATAATCGTTGAAAATATATAATTATGATTGTTTGTCCTAATACATATCAATGCATATATCCCCTACATTAATTCTCACTAAATATTTATATTCGCCAAACAAAATTTGGGTTATCCACTTTTGTAAGATTGCTAAGTATTTAATAATTTGTTTACATTTATCGTAATGCACTTATTTGCAACTTTAACCAAATACATCGTTGAAAACATTTTTTTCTTACATATGATTGCACGAAAAGGAACTGTAATCATCGATATTATGACCACCTTTTTAACTTTTCATTTGAATTGTCCAAAAAAAAAGATTTATTTAAAATTGTTTCTTCATAGTTTAGTTTTTGTAAAGAATTCTAAAAAAAAGATGTTTAAATAATTTTATGTAAACAAAAACTTGTCTTATTTCGAATCTAATTTCATTTTTATATATAGTTTGATTTTATATTGAATTAAAAATTGAAAATATATATATATATATATATACATTGCTTCTATCTTGTATACATAATCAGTATTGTGTTGGGTTTCTCTGGGATACTCGTATCGAACTGACATGAAGAACACAACGGATCTCAATCAAAACTGAAAGAGACACACAAAAACCTAATGACCAAACTGATCCAAAAGGTTTGATCTTTATCAAACCTAACTGGTTTGATTTGCGCGGAAGCTAAGAACTAAAACCCGAAAAACATTCACAGATCTTTATCATTCATTTTATTTAATCCTAACAGTTAAAATTTAAGGTTATTACCTGGATTGCTCGAGCTTGATCCACCCGTGATCGACCAAACAGATCACTTTCTAGCCGGTTGAAATCCCGAGATCACGAAACCAACTGATACGTGATGAAAAACCTCAAAAACCGAACTGTTTCTCCTTGTGGTTTTGGCGCCTGTTTTTGGAGAGAGACAGGAGAGAGAATTTTCAGGTTTTCTTCTAGGACTAATTGTATGATCATATTAACTGACAAGCCTAAGGCTATATTTATATGGAAGAGTTTCCATGTAAACCAGTTACCATAATCCTTTATAATTATCTCTTTTGGAAATAATTCTTTTCTTTTTCCTAAAAAAAAGAATATCCAATAAATCTAGACAATTATATCTTTATTAATTAATAATCTATCACATATTTATTTTTCTTAATAAATACATAATCCATTAATTAATAAACATATATATATATATATATCTAATAATAAATATATATAATCTCTTTCAAACCTTTATCTTTGGGATTTCTTACGGAAAATACCCAACTGATTTATATTTGACTATTATAAATCCAATCTCTCCAAACTGGGATTATTCTACTCATTTGACTTACAGGTCCTCACAGGTGTGACCCTCGAGTGTCTTGTAACGTTGGATGTGTAATTACTGGTTTGTCAACTTCTGCACATAATCACTAACAGACTCCCACTTGTGCAAGTTGTCAATACCGTGTTGATCACACTGTCCCACGGAGTCCCCTAGACAGGCACTTAGGCTAACCATGTTACAAGAACTCTTATACCCAGATAGGTGATAAAACATTTCCATAAGGAAATAACATTCATGAAACTACAGTTCATAAATTGGGTATATCTTGGTTTTTCCCTTTGCATCGCGATATTTAATTTTTAAGTATGAGCTTGGAATCAGTCAACTCTAAGTACTCAAGGTTTATGTTTCTTGACTATCCGACCTCTACTGATAGGTAAATGACAAAGAACTAATCAGTTCGTTTGGGCATGACCATGCACTTCATTAGTATGTTCAGTCAGTCAAGGGGCTCGGAAATATCTCTCTTCATGGAAGAGTTGCAAATCCCATCTTGCATATCTGCACTTAACACCATGTCTTCCGCTGAATCTAGTTACGCTCTTTATAGCCACCCTGTTACGGCGTAACGGTTGAACGCACTAAGTATTCAACAGTCCTCATGTTATTAAGCCAAATACCTCAGGTGATAAGGACAACCACTGTGAGATTTACTTATGACAATTTCCAAGAAGTAATCTAAACCGCGGATCACGTCCAATATTCGCTACACTATCAAATACCTGTGCAACTTTTGGTCTACAACGCTTGTAGCTGTTATTCAATGACTGATCATAACTACCCAAAAGCTCACAATGACTTTAACACCCTATCAAGTTCCAACAATGATAAGTTGTCACAGACAAATTTTGAATGAAAACTGGAAAACTAGTTTCATTCCTGGATTATAAAACATGCAAAGTATGAAAGTGATACAGAAACTAATTTTGTATAGTCCATATTACACTCTGTAATAATAACAAAATTAATAACATTTCTTTATTACTTTTATGGTGTCTATTCAACGTTTGTTAAATACTGATCTAAATGAAGCATCGCCTTATCTTTAACTTAAACCCTTTGATAAATGTTTACCAATTTAATCAAAGTGTCAACCAAAACAATACAAGCTTGTATCTCCTAATACAATCTACTTGATTGTGCTAATCTTTGTTTTTGCAAACACTTTAAACGAAAGTTAGACTTTCTCCTTTATCATATTTCCTGAACTTGGAGACCTAGATAAACTCCTAGTTACCTTGAATACGTAAGGTTAGACTGTGTTAACTCAGTCAATGACTGATTTTGTAAAAAGTTTTATAAATGTAAGCAATTTATGTGTATGTATTGAAATATATTGTAATGGGCTTGGGAATTCAAAATGTTAAGGGCATGGGCTTAGGATCCATGCTTAGACGTATATATAGGAGTGATTGATGTAATTAGGGTAACAATTTTTGTAATTACGGTTCAGCCGTAAACACCCTTTCAAGGTAATACATGAGAGTCGTTTAAATTTTTATTGTTCTTCGTCTTTGATCTTGTTCATTTTCGTTTCTGTTGTTAATAATCTCTCTGTATTTCTTCTTATTCAGTCGGTTTTTGTTTAAATCCCATTGTAAAACTTGGTTCTACATTTCTTTCAATTGGTATCAGAGCGGGAACGAATCAACATTATTCGTTTTCGATCCTTTTAGAACAAGTTTTCATGGGAAATTTTCTGGAAATTTAGTGTTTAGATATGTATCGTTTCATTTCTGAGTCCGTTCTTCAAACAGTTTCGTCTTCGAAATTTGTTTCTTCGAAGATTGTTGGTTTTGGATTTAGGAATTTCTATTTGAAAATCGTTCTTCAACGTGTTCTTGAGTTTCAGATGCTGATAAAATTGTTCAGATCAGAGTTGTTCCAGGTTCTGATTCTGTGTGATTTTCAAAAAGGATATCACACAAGGTGGTCTATCCCTCAACAGGGATACTAAGGTTGGTTTCCTAGAGTCAATAGGTGGTTTACCTCAAATGAGTATCACCACCTACTCGAATGTGTCAAATTCAGACTAGAACCAACCTCAGAGGCAAATAAACCACAGAACCTCTGGCGGACATCACAGAGCCTCTTGGTTGCTTGCTCTTACAGTCTCTATCAAAAGAGAGGCCATGTGATGGACTTGTCAAAACCTCTGCCAGTTTGTTCTCATAAGCCTCTGACACCACCGCAGAGTCTCTGTCCATTTTCTTTTTAACGTTGAGATAACTTTTTGGTCTAATCAACTTGTTAGAGACATAGCTCCCGAATTCTCTGCTCACTGTCTATAACTTGTTGAAAAGATTTTGTAAAAGTTAAATCTCTATCCTCTCTCACAGAGACTCTGTTCAATCTTATTTGTTCTATCATTTTTAATTCACAGAACCTCCATTCTGGTATTTCCTCTGATCCCAATTTAAGTCTTCAGATGTTTCTCAAATCTATTAAGATTTTTCTGAAAGACAATATCCAAATCCACAGAGGACTTAGTTCAGTTTCGAACACTGAACTTCCCTGAACTTCAGAAGACAAAAACCACTCCTACATTAAACTCCATGCCCACCCCTCTGAACCCAGCCACATTTAAAATACAACACCATGTCAACCTTCCCAGCAGAGCTCTTAAAAGTCCACAAAAGTTTCCAAATTAAGCCAGCATGAACTACACTCCTATTTCTCTGCCCTCTGTTGAGATATAGAGAGTCTGAAGACTTCACTGGACGGAACTTGTTTACAAAGCTGGGAAAAGAATCTTCTGCCACTTCTCTTTGTCCAATATGAAGAATCGAAGATCCATCACTTGTTTATCTGCTAAGTCTAAACTCTACAGGAAGCAGAACCTCTGTCATTCACGCTGAGTTGCTTGGGATGCAGTTAGTTGAGGCAAAAGTCGAAAGAGCAATGCTTCTTGACAAGTGAAGAAATCACAGAGCACAAGTTGATGAGGGGGGGGGTTCGTCATTCATATGAATCTCAGAAGATGAAAATTCGGATAAAGTAGATGTTAGTAATTGTATGCATAAGTTGACAAACCAGTGATTGCGCGTCCAATGTTACAAAACACTTGAGGGTCACACTTATGAGGACCTATAAATCGAATAAGTTGAGAAAAACCCAGAAATGGAAAGATTGAATTTATAACAGTCAGTTATAATTCAAAATGGAGAGATTAGATTTATAAATAGTCATTTATAAATCAGTCGGGGTATTTCAGTTAAAAATCTCAAAGATTGGAGGGTTGTAAGGAAATTATATATTTATTAAATAAATATATAATAGAATAGTTTAATTAATTAAAGTCATTTAATTAATTAAGGTAATTATCTAGTATAAACCTTTTCTTAATAGAAAAGAAAAGAATAAGATAATTATTAAAGGAAACTGAGTTGGATGAAAACGGAATATTAAGCCTTATAAATAAACCTTATAGGCTTAAAGAAAAAAGAACAATCAATTAATTAGTTGCTAAGTTTCCAGAAAATCCTCTCAACCCTCTCTCCTCCCTCCTCCTTGCCATCGCCGCCTACCATCTCTCTCTAAACCAGTTCGGTTTTTGAGATCAGTCGGGTTTTTTCAGCTCTACTAGAGGAGCATTCGTCGGTCGTTCATAAGTGGATCAAAACTCAAGCAATCCAGGTAACTTTAGGTTAATATTATTGATTAAAACCTATAAAACGAAAGATCGTGGTTTTCGGGTTTAAACCACAAATCGCTTCCGCAAAGTTTTCGTGTTTCTCGGATCAGTTACGGTTCGGTGATCACAGTTAAACCCCAACAGTGGTATCAGAGCCACGTTTTCGTTTTATTCGTTTAGGTTTATAGTTCCGTTAAAAGTTTTTTAAGCTTTTTCGTATAAAAATTTGATTTTTAAGTTATCGTTTCATTGTTTTTCGTATGAACCCTAATTGATCGTCACCATGACCGCACCACCGTTTGTGGTGGCGGCAACCGATTGCGGCCTTAAAGAGCCTCCCGGCCGGACCACTAGTTAGGTGGTGGCGGCCGATCCCGTCGCTACCATAAAACAATCGGGCCGCACCATAGTCGCTGGTGGCGGCACCGGCTGTCGTTCCTAAGACCACCAAGCCGAAACCACCTAGATTGGCGGTGGCTGCGGCGGACACACACACACAACCGTCGCCACCAGATGGGTGGTGGCGGGTTGTTTTTCTTTTTGATTTGAGCAGCGGCGAAAAAAGGGGGAAGGCGGTATGGTTTCATCGCCGTCGGCAATCGATGGTGGTGATGGTGGTCGTAGATCGTCACAACAACAAACCACCGCGGGCCGCACCACCAGATTGGTGGTGGCCGCGACGTTTATTCAACCGCAACCACCAGTGCGGTGGTGGCGGGTATTATCGAAAGATCACAGCGGCGGATGGTGGCGATCGATGGTGGCAGCAATGGCTCCGGTGACCGAATCGCAACCACCGGAGACCACTTCGGTGGTGGTGGTGTGCAACGTCGCTTGGTGGCAAACCGACCACCGCTGGCTGCCTAACGGCCGCGCCAAGCGGTGGCGGTAGCCAACTGATCGCCGGCCACAGTCGCAAGACGCGGTGGGGGTGGCGTTGGCCGCCACCGCCAGACCAACCACCGCTGGCTGCCTCACGGCCGCGCCTAGCGGTGGTGATGATCGGCGAATTCCTAGAAACGCAACCACCAGAAACCACGTTGGTGGTGGTGGTGTGCGGCATCGTTGGTGGCGAAAGAGACAACCGACCACTGCTGGCAGCCTCAAGGCCGCGCCAAGCGGTGGCGGTAATCGATCGGTCGGCAGACCAAAACCACCAGAAGCCACCACGGTGGTGGTGGTGTTTAAGGTCTAGGGTTGGTGATAATAGGCTCGCGCCGCGAGCAGTTGCGATGGCCACGGCCTTCGCGACGTGAGCAGTGGGTGCAGACCAGGACTTTCGCGTCGCGAGCAGTGGGCTCGCGCCGCGAGCAACAACCAGTGTAGGTTGTTGCGAGTAGTGCTCAGTTCGAGCCGCGAGCAATGGTCATTAGGACTTCTGATAGGGTTTTTCGATGAACGATAATTTTTCAAAACGGGTCATAGGCCCAAGGCCCAGTTATTGCCAGTTTGGTAAAGGGCTCAAAGGCCGAGTGTTGGACCTAGCTTTTTAAGAAAATCTATTATCCAATTTTAACCCGTGCGGTTAAAAGTTACTCGTATAAAACCAAATTATTTTTAAAAGGAGAAAAGTCTTTTATAAAACTAACTTTGATTTTTCAATTTAAAATATTAGTTTAAGATTTATAAAAACAAGCTTGTTTTTACAAATCAGTTAAGATCGTTTTTTCGAAAAACATATTCAAGACATTTCAATAGATTTAAAGTTGTCATTTATAAAACAGTTTGTTTTTATAAATTAAAATAAGGTTTTACGAAAAACAAGACAAGACCTTTAACGGATCTAGGATTATTTATCGTATTCATATTTATTGCTTATAAATGCATGATTGCATGATTGCTTGAATGAATACACATGTTTTTGTATATGCCTGTCTATTATAGGATTTGCCAACTTAGACCCTTTTGAAATATTATGGGGAGACCTGCGTGCCATTTACAACCCCTTTGTAATAATGACCATAGGACAATAGGTTTTTTTTTTTTTTTTTTTTTTTTTTTTTTTTTTTTTTTTTTTTTTACCAACGAAGAAGGCGAGGCCAGTCGGAGCTATGCGAGAAAAACCTCTTTCCTTTTCCCGGAGTTCTAACAAGGATGTCGGAGCCAGTGGGAGCTACGCAAGGTGTTAGAATTATCTAGGAGATAAGTCATTATTGGTCCTTAGGAACAAAAGTTGGCAAACCTATAATTAGTTACTGTGTATTTATAGTTTTTTAACTGCGTGGTTGTTTATTTGTGATATATTGCATGATTAGTAGTTTTAGAATTGTAAGTTTTTAAAACTAGATTATATCACAAAAGGAAATGGTTTTAAACTTTGAAAATCACCAGTTTTTCTAAAAGGATTTTGAACGGTAGATTTTATTTAAAACTGGGAAAATTGTAAATAGATTGTTTAAAGACAAGTTGACAAAACAATTAGTTTTATCAACTAGAATCCCGTTAAAACAGATAGTTTTGATCAAACAAGATGCTTTTAAAACAGTTAGTTTTAATTAGCAAGAATCTTTGAAACAGTTAGTTTAAAACATCAGATTAAACAATCAGTTTTCCAAAAAATTACAATTTTCTTTAAAACTGGACTATAAAATAAAACCCCGAAAAATCATAGATCAGTAGTGCAACCCATCTAGGGACACCTCTAGCGTAAGGTACGTGGGCGTTGTAAGTGAACACACCGCACATCAGGACGTATGAAATAAGGATCCTAGTCCAATAAATTGATCATTTAAGGGTTTATTGTTATTTATTGGAAATTAATCTATTTACAGTTGCTAAAGACCAAAAGTTTTAAATGTGTAGATGGCAAGCACTGTTACCAGCACTAACAATCTTTCCCTCCGCTCCATCCTTGAAAAGGACAAGCTGACCGGTCCTAATTTCCTTGACTGGGAGCGCAATCTGATGATTGTGCTCAGACACGAAAGGAAATGGTATGTCCTTGAAGAGCCCCTTGGGGAGGCTCCTCCGGCAACTGCTCCGGCTGCTGCCAGGAATGCTCACAAGAAGCATACAGATGATCTGCTAGATGTCGCCTGTCTCATGCTTGCAACTATGAGCCCAGATCTACAAGCAGGGCTCATAAACACAAAGGCTTATGACATGATCCGCCAGTTGAGGGACATGTTCCAGACACAGGCTCGTACAGAACGTTACGATGCCACAAAAGCATTTAATGAATGCAAGATGATTAAAGGGACATCAGTAAGTGACTACGTCATGAAAATGAAACGGCACTTGGATCATCTGGAAAGGCTTGGTCACCCAGTTCCGTTGCAGCTAGCAACGGATACTATACTCAATTCACTGTCAGATGACTACAAGCCCTTTGTGGTCAATTACAACATGAATAACATGGAGAAGTCAATCGCAGAATTACACTCCATGCTGAAGACAACTGAATTGAATATGGGGACCAAAAACAAAACCAAGGATGTCCTGATGGTAAGAGATGGAGGGGTGAAAAAGAAGAATGGGCATACTAGCACCAGCAAAGGGAAAGGACCAGTTCAGGCCGTCCAGAGTGCACCCAAGAAAGGCAAAGGCAAGGGCAAGGGCAAGAAGGTCAAGCCAAATAAAGCTAGGACCGAGAACCGCTGCTTCACATGCAATGAGGTCGGTCACTGGAGGCAGAATTGCCCAAAGCGTCATGAAGCAGGTATATAAACCTCAGATATTTGTGATTGCTTTAGTTTTTCACTTCCTACTTGTTAGTTTACAAGTGTGCTGATACCTAGTGCAAACGCTTATTGCAGGTGGTCAGAAGTGAGTGCCCAAGAATGCGAGGATCAAAAGCACAAGAACAGTTTACATGAAATTATTCAAGACATTTTTTAGTTTCACATTTATCGTTTTTCATGATTACATTTTTTTTGGGATGATTTTTGATGAATAAATTTTAAGTTTTAAAATTACTGTCTTGAAATGTTTGATGTGCTTGGTATGAATATAAGTCAAATTCTGACTAAATTCAAGTTTAGATCCTAGATATTGATGATCACACTGCTGCCTTAGTAATGAAAACTGTTAAAGACACACAAAGGACTACACTTGTAGGAGTGTGACTTTAATTAAAACAAAGTGTGAGGAAAAGATTATAAAAACATTTTATGATCTTAGATTACCCACTTATATGTTTTACAAGGATTTAAAAATAGTATCTCACAGTTTGTGGATGTTAAAACTAAGAATTAATTCCAAGTTTTGGAATTAGGATTCAATTACAAGATCCAATTGAGTTTTACACAGAAATACTAAAATCCTGATTACTTAAAACAGAATTGGCTAAGTAGTCAAGTTTTGACTAAGTCAATAGTTAGTTTTTGAGTAATAGTTAGTTTTTATATAGGTTAGTGGGAGCTCAATTTATTCTCTGTCTAGTTCAAGATAAAGAATGAAAGATATCTTTATTGATTCAATATATCTGGGAATTCATGATCCATGTAGGATAAGAGTTCATGAGATACCTTACAGTAAAAAAGGATAAAAGTTTCAAAGTATTTGAAACAAGTGTCCTAAATGATTATAAGTCAATAATTAAAATGTTGGAATAATCAATAAAGATAGAATTCCAGTAAATTTGCCAGCATAGTAAATGAAATTTGATTTCAGGTAGAAATCATTCATCTACACAACAACTAAGGAAAGTTGCAGTTTAATTTTACATATTCAGAGAAGAACTAGGAGTTATTCCAGGTCTCCAAGTTCAGGGAATATGATAAAATAAAAGACTAATTTTTGTTTAAATGCTTGCAAAACAATAATTAGCATAGTCAAGTGGATTGTATCAGTAAATACAAACTTATATTATTTGGTTATCACTTTGATTAAAATGGTAAACTTTAATCAAAGGATTTAAACTGAAGATAGGTGATACTTCATTTTAGATCAGTATTTAACAAACCTTAAATAGATACCATAAAAGTAATTAAGAAATGTTATTAATTTTGTTATTATTACAGCGTGTAGTATGGACTATACAAAATTAGGGGCTGTTTGGCAGTTACTGAATGATATAGTCCTGTATGATTCAACGATCAGTATGGTTAAGAGACTCTGTATGGTTCAACTGTCAGATATAAAATGATTGTTTGGCAACAGCTCTGAATCAACAGTCTGAATGACACAGAATTACCTTTTTACCCCCAATCCTGTATGGAATGATGCTTAAAATTTCACAACTGTTCTAAATGTAAATATTAGTAAAAAACAAAAAACAAATAATAATCCAAGACAATACAAGATATTATATCAATCCAAAACAAACATAACAATAATTGTTCAAGTTTAAAGTTTTGGCCTAACAAAAAATCATATGCAATACAAGTTTAAAGCACACAAGTTTTGGCTTAACAAAAAATCACATACAATATTTGGTGTACACCATCTAGTTTGAAGCATTTGACACCAATTGATTAGCAATTGAATCACGCAAATTACTCATGTACTCATTGTCTTGAGGACCCTAAGGCGTTGCATTCATCTCTTCTTCCTCCCCTCCCTCGATTTGTTCTTCGGCTTCGTTAACGAGCATAGGGTTATTGTCGTACTCCATGAATAACTCATCTTGCAAATTGCATCTTCTTATAAAATTATGGATCGCAAAACAAGCAATTGCGATATTTCTTTGTATTCGAAAGGGATAAGGGGCCATTTGCTTCAAAATCGGGAATCTTGCTTTCAATACTCCAAAAGCACGCTCTATAACATTTCTGAGTTGTGCATGGGAATGATTGAATTTTTCTTCTTTAGCCAAGGCACGCCGACGACGAAAATCGGCTAACCAATATCTCGTATTGCGAAATGGAGTCATAAATCCACGAGTGTTGGCATAAGCAGCATCACAAAGATAATATTTGTCTACAATTAACATGTGAGAAAGAATTATTGTTAAGTGAAATATATTATTATAAATAATAATAGTTGATTTTAGCTAGAAACATTAAAATACCTTGCGAAGGAAATGGAAAGCCGGATGTCGGGTTAAATGCAACTTCTCTTAAAACTCTAGCATCATGTGCTATGCCCTCCCATCCAGCCCAAACATAAGTGAATACCATATTAAAATCACATATCGCTAAAACGTTTTGATAACATTCACCTCTACCTCTACCTCTATATCGAGCTTGTTGGTCAACGGGTATAACTGCATGAATGAGAGTCCCATCTAACGCACCTATTGCGCCCTTTATTAAAAAAAATATATAAACTATAAGAAACTATGTAACCATGTTTTAATTTGCAAAGTATATGAACAAAAACATACCGGAAATATTCTTCTAAGATTTCTTTGACGTTCAGATAAATGGGAGGTCTCCTCGTTAGACATTGGTTGTACGACTTCTCTAGCAAATTCCATCATTGCTCGCAGTACTTGACGAAAATATCTATGAATGGTCTCTGTTGAGTGTTGAAATCTTCGTTTAATCATTCTATAGCGTTCATTATGACCTATTATCATTAAAAAATTGCCATCTTCTCCTCGACACTTGCATTTCTACTACTTTGCAACCAATTCTTTTGTTTAAAATGGTTGCATAGTAGTATATACGCATCACGAGAAAGACGCATCAATTCAAGACATTGCGTACTCGAACCATTTAATAATTCTAAAGTATACGCATGTCCGGTCAACAATGAAGTGTTATCTCTTATCCTTCTAACTCGTGATGTAGATTTTCGTTTCAAATACAAATAAAAAAGCAACAAAAGCAACAATTCGTCCTCGACATCCATAGAATACCTTGCAAATGAAACAAATTATAAAACATGAATAAAGAAACAACATAATTATAAAAAAAACAACATCATCCATAAATTGCATGTTCAAAAGTTACATCATCCAAAAGTTGCATGTGCAAAAGTTACATCATCCAAAAGTATCAAAAAATACATCATCCAAAAGAGCACATCATGCAAAAGCACATAATTCAAAAGTTACATGTTCAAAACCTAGCATCATATCAAAACACAATGGTCCAACTACACCATGTTATGCTTACGTCCTACCATTCTAACCCAACCCTCACAACCTTCCGACTTCAAACACAACCACACTTTCCTATAATCGGCTTTTTCACTAAAGATGAAAGTGGCTACGTGGTACAACGGGTGCTCTGTTCCCCATCCAAGTTCATCCAACTTCTCCAAACAAGCAGGCACATCATTTGAATATTTTTCCATAATTGCTTTCACAGCCATCGAAATATCTGCCTCAGCTTGTGAGTTACTTGCTTGTTTACTTTTTCGCTTTTTGTTTTGTATTTTTGGACGGGAATCACATTCTTGTCCTGAAGATGGAGTCGGGGTTTGTTGGGTATTAGGAACTACCTCAACGTCTCCACTCGAGTGATCAGAAAGTGGGTCAGAAATGTCAGGCACACTTGAACGTGGCCCATGACTTTCAATTCCCGTTACTTGGACTCCGTCAAATAGTTGAACACAAAGATCGGGAAAAAGCAATCCTGTACTCCTCAAAGGTTCTACATATTTGCACCTCTGTTTTAAAATATTATATAAATAAAATTATAAAGATATCAAATGGAAAAAGAATAAAGAATTTTAAAAGTATAAAAGATTCACCTCAATTTCAAATTTCCATTCTTCCTCCGTAAAATTAAACGTGTTGGTTGTTGGGTCATACACGTTGCCCGTTTTGTTTTTCAGTCGGACCCATGTATTGTATTTCGCTTTTAAATAATCATAATGGTTTTTCATTTGTTTTTGATCTACGATGAAGTTATGCTTGCTTTTAAGTGTCTCCGCAACATTCTTCCATGAACTTGGCTTAAGGTTAGTGCCTTCTCGTCCATGTATGACAATCTCATGTATACATGCTTCAAGAAAAGTTCGCACCACACTTTCTTTTTTCCAATTTATTCTACGTCTCTTTTGTTGTGAACCCTCCCCAACATTGTCCATACCTTAATTTTTAATCCAAAAAAATAGCAAATTAATTGACAGATGGATTATGGTGGAAAACCAATTCACAAAATCAAGCTATTATTCACAACTTATGGTAGAAAATCACTCACAAAATCAAGCTATTATTCACAACTTATGGTAGAAAATCACTCACAAAATCAAGCTATTATTCATAACTTATGGTGGAAAACCATTCACAAAATCAAGCTATTATTCACAACTTATGGTAGAAAATCACTCACAAAATCAAGCTATTATTCATAACTTATGGTGGAAAACCATTCAATCAAGCGATTATTCTCAACTTATAGTCGAAAACCATTCACATATTATAACATGAATATCAAACCACATATGGTAAAATCACATTAGAAAACAATGAATGATAACCATCTAAATACAGTAGGTAACATTGACATGAATTTCTCATAAGAAATCAATACCATCTAAATACAATAAGGTCAAATTGACATGAAATTCATATAAGAACTTCACATTCACATAACAATCTGCTACCCAAATAAGAAAATAATAGTAGTGAAGAAATAGAAATCAAGTTGAACATAATTCATTCCCAATTGAACAGTAATCACATATTGAACAAAAACCAAAATCGCATATAAGGGTGAAAGAGGAGAAATTGATGGTTACCTCTTTCAATTGGCAAAGGCAGCAGGTGAAGAAACCAAAATTGAATGCTTGTTGTGCAAAATCGATGATGATAATCGATTTATTTGAGAGATTTGGGAAGCTTCTAGTCGTTTGATGCTCTAATCGATGTCTGGAGATGCTCTAATCGATGTGAGGAGATGATGAATGAAGCGTCGTTTAGAAATTAGGAGGGCAATATTGGAAGAGATGGGCCTCTGAATCGTATAGGAGGTGGGCTTGTGATGGAGCGATTCAGACCAAATTGTACCATCCAGACCTGTTAAATATTCATGCCAAACAGCCCAAATGTCTGAGCGATTCAGACATGGGCTCTGTATGGCATCATACAGACCCAAACAAACAACCCCTTAATTTCTTTATCACTTTTATATTTTGCATGTTTTATAATCCAGGAATGAAACTAGTTTTCAGTTTTATTCAAAAATTTGTCCATGACAACTTATCATGGTGGGAACCCGATAAGGTGTTAAAGTCATTGTGAACTTTTGGGTAGTTATGATCAGTTGTTGAATAACAGCTACAAGTGTTGTAGACCAAAAGCTGCACAGATATTTGATAGAGTAGCAAATATCGGACGTGATCCGCGGTTGAGCTTACTTCTTGGAAAATGTCATAAGTAAGTCTCACAGTGGTTGTCCCTATCACCTGAGGTATCTGGTTTAATGTCATGAGGACTACTGAATACTTAGTGCACTCAACCGCTACACCGTAACAGGGTGGCTATAAAGGGCGTAACTAGATTCAGCGGAAGCCGTGGTATTAAATGCATATATGCAAGATGGGATTTGCACCTCTTCTCTGAAGAGAGATATTTTCTGGGCCCTTCTTGACTGACTGAATATACTGATGAAGTGCATGGCCATGCCCAAACGAACTGATTAGTTCTTTGTCGTTTACCTATCAGTAAAAGTCGGATAGTTAAGAAACAGAATCTTGAGTATTAAGAGTTGACTCTATCCAGGCTCATACTCAAAGATGAAATATCGTGTTGCAAAGGGAAGAGCCAAGATATACCCAATTTATGAACAGCTGTTTCATAAACATTAAAGTTTGAATCACCTATCTGGGTATAAGAGTTCTTGTAACCTGGTTAGCCTAAGTGCCTGTCTAGGGGACTCCTTAGGTCAGTATAATCAAGGCGGTATTGCCAACTTGCACAAGTGGGAGTCTGTTAGTAATTGTGTGCATAAGTTGACAAACCAGTGATTGCGCGTCCAATGTTACAAGACACTTGAGGGTCACACTTATGAGGACCTATAAATCGAATAAGTTGAGAAAAACCCAGAAATGGAAAGATTGAATTTATAACAGTCAGTTATAATTCAAAATGGAGAGATTAGATTTATAAATAGTCATTTATAAATCAGTCGGGGTATTTCAGTTAAAAATCTCAAAGATTGGAGGGTTGTAAGGAAATTATATATTTATTAAATAAATATATAATAGAATAGTTTAATTAATTAAAGTCATTTAATTAATTAAGGTAATTATCTAGTATAAACCTTTTCTTAATAGAAAAGAAAAGAATAAGATAATTATTAAAGGAAACTGAGTTGGATGAAAACTGAATATTAAGCCTTATAAATAAACCTTATAGGCTTAAAGAAAAAAGAACAATCAATTAATTAGTTGCTAAGTTTCCAGAAAATCCTCTCAACCCTCTCTCCTCCCTCCTCCTTGCCATCGCCGCCTACCATCTCTCTCTAAACCAGTTCGGTTTTTGAGATCAGTCGGGTTTTTTCAGCTCTACTAGAGGAGCATTCGTCGGTCGTTCATAAGTGGATCAAAACTCAAGCAATCCAGGTAACTTTAGGTTAATATTATTGATTAAAACCTATAAAACGAAAGATCGTGGTTTCCGGGTTTAAAACAAATCGCTTCCGTAAAGTTTTCGTGTTTCTCGGATCAGTTACGGTTCGGTGATCACAGTTAAACCCCAACAGTAGAAGTACTACAGAGCCTCTGCAACATATTTCAAAGCTTCTGTAACAATTCGTCACAGAGCCTCTGCAACATATTTCAGAGCTTCTGTAATCTTATGAACCTCGATGATAAAGATTCAGACATTCACAAGTCAAATGTCACAGAGCTTCTGTCGATCATCTCAGAGACTCTATAAAACTTCACAGAGCCTCTGATGCATTCAAAGTTATAAAATGATTCTTCTGCCATTCTGCTCAACTTGCTACAAGCATAGCTACACCAACTATCTGCTCACTGCCTTGTTCCTGTTGAAAAGTTTTGCAGAAGATGAACCTATGTATTCAAATACAAGATCTCTGTCGACACATGTCTCTGATGGTAAAGCTTTGAAGGTTAATACAAGTCAAAACCCTACAGAGCCTCTGACGAAAGCCACAGAGCCTCTGTAGTGTGATTCTCTGAGGAAGTTAACCTTTAAGCTCTGCTAATATCATCTGAAGTTGGAGAGAAGATTCAAGACATGCTTCATTTATAAAACTTAGGGGGAGATTTTTAACTCAGTCAAGGACTGATTTTGTAAAAAGTTTTATAAATTTAAGCAATTTATGTGTATGTATTGAAATATATTGTAATGGGCTTGGGAATTCAAAATGTTAAGAACTTGGGCTTAGGATCCATGCTTAGACGTATATATAGGAGTGATTGATGTAATTAGGGTAACAATTTTTGTAATTACGGTTCAGCCGTAAACACCCTTTCAAGGTAATAGATGAGAGTCGTTTAAAATTTTATTGTTCTTCGTCTTTGATATTGTTCATTTTCGTTTCTGTTGTTAATAATCTCTCTGTATTCTTCTTATTCAATCGGTTTTTGTTTAAATCCCATTGTAAAACTTGGTTCTACATTTCTTTCAGACTGCAACTTTCCCTAGTCGCTGTGTAGATGAATGATTTCTATCTGAAATCTAATAAGATTTTCATTTACCATGCTGGCAAATTTTCAGGAATTCTATCTTTTAATTATTCCAACATTATTGATTTCTCTCAAAGTTAATTACGACTTTTGTTACAAACACTTTGAAACTTTTGTTCCACCCTTTTGTCTAAAAAAAGTAGACCATATCTTATGAATTCTCATCCTACCTGGATCATGAATTCCGAGATACATCGAATCAATAATTATGACTTTTATTCTTTATCTTAAACTAGATCGAGAACTAACTAGGCTCCTACATGAAAACCGACTATTACTCAAAATTAACTATTGACTTTAGTTAAAACTTCAGTCAATTCTATTTCAAGTAATGAACTTGAGAATTTTAATATTTATAAAACTTAACTGGATTTTATTAAATCCTAATTCCAAAACTTTAGATTTTTTCTTAGTTTTATAAATACTGATATTATCAACGATTTCTTGAGTTGATATCCTAAATTCTCATATCAGTAATTAGTTCTGATCATAAAATACTTTTATAATCTTTTACTCATAAATGTTTCATTAAAAACACATTATAGTATTTCGTGTGTTTTTAACAGCTTTCATATATATTACTTCAAATTATTTTTGTAAGACCCGATTTTAACCGTTACGTTTACCTATCGTTTTGCACCGTACAAAAATGTCAACCAAAGTTAAGTTAAGGGTTATAGTTGTAAATTAACCAAACCTTAATATTGTAACACCTTTTTTACAAAATACTAATTTAATTAAATATTTTAAATAAAAACCATGACAAATGCCAAACCCAAAGTCAAATAAATAAAAATCAGTGTATGGTTTATAAAACATAAAATTATCATTTAACTCGACGTATCAAAACAAGCGGAATAAACAGTTTTATAGCAACTATCATTAAGATTCGATTGGAACTGTCTTCTGTCTCGGAGTCAAGTCGGGGACTTGCCTTTGACCGTACCCGAATTAGTTCCTGGAAGGAAAAATATAAACAACAACGGGTAAGCGAAACTCTTAGTGAGCAGACACTATATATAACTTACACTAGCACGTGCATACGTACACATAATAGGTACCACACACACATACCACATCATCGTATCGTCACAAACATGCATATCCAAATACATACACATTCACATCGATGGGTCAACCACCACATCACATCAACACCATATATATCACACGACACGTAATTGACACCCGACTCTCATGAGATCGATATAAATCTCCCGTCACTTTGGACACGGGTCGGCCCCCACAACTCATCAAGGGCATGTAGTTTCCCTTTCTCCCGTCTGTTTAGGACACGGGTCGGCCCCCACAACTCATCAAGGGCATGTGGTTCCCTTTAACACACACTATTACAAATACATAAACACATGATAGTATAAATCATACATAGTGAAAACTCACCTGATAATCAATGGCTAACCGGGAAACTGTAAACCTCTGATGGACTGAACGGTTTATAGATTAACCTACACAAGAGTTACGACAAATTACACGCTTATCCCATAAATAATTTATGCGCTAACTCACCTCTCGCGTTAACCGCGAGTTCACTAAAGTCTATGCCCACACCTCAAGTTATCGCTAATACTATTCGCTTTCATACCTCTTTTGTCACTAAAAAAATGCCATGCACCCTTATAAATCTATAATGACAATTTTTGTAACGTTAGATGTCACCATAAAAAAAATACATGCACTTACTGTTTCCCCACATCTTCATTCACGATGATCACACATACATATATTTATCTAACCTTTATTATTTAACACTAATTTTACAAGATATATATATATATATATATATATTCTTTTGACTAACAATTCAGCCATCAAACGCATGCTTACGAACGGAAGAATTCAGTGAACTAAAAATTTCGATGACAACTTAAAACCGAGTTCGGCCAACTATAAATACATGGATGACTTACTTGGCCAACGAAAAGACGATTGGTGCACGATTAACTGGCGACGTCACGCATAACCAGATCCCTAGGTTGTCGGCGTCGGCTTGATGGCAATCGATCCTGGTGGTCGTCGGAGGGGGGTGATACTCTAATACTCTGCGTCCATAACTCGATGTCCGACAACGACTGCGTGTGAATCATGACACCGAACCCACAACCGTCGATTCTACTCTCGCCGGCGTCATAACTCGGAACAAAAACAACGATCATCGGCGCTGACTCGCTGGTGATCAAAACTCAGGTTTGCAGGGAGTTAATGGCTGAGTCGATGAAGGTGATAACCGAATTAAGGTGGTTGGAGGTTTGAGGTGATCGACGACTTCAATGGCAGGAGAGTAGATGGGGGAGAGAGACTAGGTTACTTAGGGTTTTTTTTAATAAATAGATCAAAGGCTATATAAAATATATCTTAATTTTAGTTCCACACGATTACGTACTTGAAGAGGTAGGTACCAAAATTTCCTAACTAGCCCCTGTATTTCTTAGAAGATAACACAAATAATCAACAACTTTCTTAAAATTACAAAATAATAATCAAACAAAAGTTCATTTACGCAAACGAACGTAAACGGGGCGTTACAACTCTCCCCGAAATCAATCTGTGAAAAGCTCCGGGTACTCCTCCCGCATCTCCGTTCTGGCTCCCAAGTCCATTCGGAATCCTTCCGATGCTGCCACTGAACCTTCACATTCCCTATCTCTTCGCTCCGCAACCTTTTCACCTTTCACTCCAACACCGCAAACGGTCTCTCTACGTATTTCCAGCTCTCATCCACCTGAATGCCACCCAAAGATACGTGCGCTATCTCGTCGGCTAGACACTTGCGCAACTGAGACACGTGAAAAGTGTTGTGGATCTATCCTAACACCTCTGGTAGCTCCAAACGGTAAGCTACCTTCCCAACACGTGCAAGAACCGTAAACGGTCCAATGTAACGAGGCCCAAGCTTGCCCCTCTTGTGGAAACGAATCACCCCCTTCCAGGGTGAGACCTTCAGCAAGACACGGTTACCCACCTGGAACTCTAGGTCCGGTCTCTGTCTAACTGCATAACTCTCCCGCCTACTCTAAACTGTCTACAAACATTCCTTGATCCTTTGAATGTTCTCGGTAGTCTTTGGTACCACCTCCAAGCTCTCGAGAACACTCTGACCAACTTCGCCCCAACTGATCAAAATTCAGCATTTCTTCCTGTAAAGCATCTCACACAGCGGCCTCTCAATGCTCGAAAGGAAACCGTTGTTATACGAAACTCGGTTAATGGCAAGTACATATCCCAACTATCTCCAAAAATAAAAAAACACATGTCTGACGCATACCTCCCAACGTCTGAAAAGTACACTCGCTTTTTCCATCTGCCTACGAATGAAAAGCAGTACTAAAATGCAACTTAGTACCCAGATCGTCATCGAACCCCTCCTAAAATCGGGAGGTAAGCGAGTCTCTATCTGAGATGATCGACACATGCACTCCGTGCCTTGCTACCACCTCTCTCAACTAAATATCCGCCAACCGCTCCGATGAGAAACCTTCCCGAAATTTAGAGTTTCTCATATAGGGAATATTCCATTCATTGTCTCCCCTACTGGCTGTGAACAGAGAAACTCACAATATTTACCTCCGGTAATCATTTCTCCCCCACTTGGAGCTCGAACCCCCATCCCGTGCGTTTCACAATCGATGGGGTGGAACGATAACTTCACTATTTAAATACACAAACTGTTATAGGGTCAATGTAACCCCTACCCTCTCTATTTCTATTGCAATTTGTATCAACAAACTCCTTTCAACATTGTCACCAAACACCACTCCACTTAGCCCCAAACAACTAATCCCGACAGTCCCTACTTGACCCTCGAAGCCTACGGGTGTAACCACCAGTGTAGGAAACACAAGAATCAAGAAAAGTTTAGTCTAGACAACAAGCTCGACTTCTTCGTGCACTTAATGCACCTCACCACCATCACACCTTCTCTTATCTCTAACCCTAACATTTCAACACATATAGTCACATTCACTTTTTCATTCCTAACCCAATTCTATAGAAAATTCGAACAAACAAGTGTTTGTTCCATGATTTACTACAATAACATTCGAAAACTATCATCGATCTATCCAGCATCGGCCTACAGACCCGGTTCATAAATCCACCAATGCAGCTGGGCAGCAGCAAGGCCAAAAGGCCTCGCTAAGAACTGACAGTGCCCGCATCTGGCTCTGAACGCTGTCTTGTGGATGTTTTCCTCCTCCACCTCAAGCTGGTGTTAACCTGAAGAAAATCAAACTCGAAACCACGCCGCTTCCTGAAACTGCTCAAACAAGTCACCAATTCTAGGTAAGGGATGCCTGCTCCTGATGGTAACCCTGTTGAGTTTAGGCTAGCCATTACATAGGCGATGACTCTTGTCCTTCTTCGTCACGATCCGTAGATGGCGCACCCCAAAGCTAGCTACTCGGGCAGATACCCCCTTTTCTCTAAGAGCATATGCAAACCCGATAGCTCTTAGAACTCATGTAACGCCAAATGACTGGGTCCCTGCAATTGGTGCTGATCCGCGTATCACGTCAACCCCAACTTAACCTGTCTACCGGCTGAAAATCCCCATTGATCTTCTGAAGGCACATCCGGAAATTTAATGACTACCAGTACTTCCTCTCAAACTGATCGACTGAGGCGTAAGCCAAAATAACCCGTGCACCCACGTGGCAGGTACCTTTTCATCATCGCAACCGAACAGATCGCCGTCTCGGTTCGCTCTCTTTCACCGTACACGACCAACTATCCCCCACTTGGGCCTTGGACAAGAACCAACCGGCCTGCACAATCCACAATTGCTTAGTTCTGACCCAACCAATCCATGTTAATCATCACACAAATTTCTTTCGTGGGGATTGGTATGAGATTGATCCGGAACTCAACCTCGAAGAATTATATGGTGCACTCCTTGCAGACATTCTCTACCTCCTTGATCTTCTTGGCTATAAGCTCTATAAACAACAAGCACTGCTCTCTAAGCAACCATATATATCACACAACACGCAATTGACACCCGACTCTCATGAGATCGATATAAATCTCCCGTCAGTTTATACACGGGTCGGCCCCCACAACTCATCAAGGGCATGTGGTTTCCCTTTCTCCCGTCTGTTTAGGACACGGGTTGGCCCCCACAACTAATCAAGGGCATGTGGTTCCCTATAACGCACACTATTACACATATATAAACACATGATAGTATAAATCATACATAGTGAAAACTCACATGATAATCAATGGCTAACCGGGAAACTGTAAACCTCTGATGGACTGAACGGTTTATAGATTAACCTACACAATAGTTACGACAGATTACACGCTTATCCCATAAATAATTTATGTGCTAACTCAGCTCTCGCGTTAACCGCGAGTTCACTAAAGTCTATGCCCACACCTCAAGTTATCGCTAATACTATTCGCTTTCATACCTTTTTTGTCACTAAAAAAATGCCATGCACCCTTATAAATCTATAATGACAATTTTTGTAACCTTAGATGTCACCATAAAAAAATACATGCACTTACTGTTTCCCCACATCTTCATTCACGATGATCACACATACATATATTTATCTAACCTTTATTATTTAACACTAATTTTACAAGATATCCAAATATATATATATATATATATATATATATATTCTATTGACTAACAATTCAGCCATCAAACGCATGCTTACGAACGGAAGAATTCAGTGAACTAAAAATTTCGATGACAACTTAAAACCCAGTTCGGCCAACTATAAATACATGGATGACTTACTTGGCCAACGACAAGACGATTGGTGCGCGATTAACTGGCGACGTCACGCATAACCAGATCCCTAGGTTGTCGGCGTCGGCTTGTTGGCAATCGATCCCGGTGGTCGCCGGAGGGGGGTGATACTCTAATACTCTGCGTCCATAACTCGATGTCCGACAACGACTGCGTGTGAATCATGACACCGAACCCACAACCATCGATTCTACTCTCGCCGGCGTCATAACTCGGAACAAAAACAACGATCGTCGGCGCTGACTCGCTGGTGATCAAAACTCAGGTTTGCAGGGAGTTAATAGCTGACTCGATGAAGGTGATAACCGAATTAAGGTGGTTGGAGGTTTGAGGTGATCGACGACTTCAATGGCAGGAGAGTAGATGGGGGAGAGAGACTAGGTTACTTAGGGTTTTTTTAATAATATAGATCAAAGGCTATATAAAATATATCCTAATTTTAGTTCCACACGATTACGTACATGAAGAGGAAGGTACCAAAATTTCCTAACTAGCCCCTGTATTTCTTAGAAGATAACACAAATAATCAACAACCTTCTTAAAATTACAAAATAATAATCAAACCAAAGTTCATTTACGCAAACGAACGTAAACGGGGCGTTACAAATATGCATATAACTATGCATATTCGTTCATTTTGGTAATTAGAGTAAAAGTACATTTCTTTTTTCTTTCTTTTCACCGCCTTTATCATCATCTATCTTCTTTCTCTTAGATTCTTTTCTTTCTCTCTAAATTACTGTTAAATCATTGAAGTAATCGAAGATTGAATCACATATTCAGAATCCTCTTGTCGAACCCTTTTTAGAGGTACAACTTTCTTACCTAATTGTTATGTGTAAGTGTTAGTTAGAGATGGTCTTTCAACTGGATTTTAGTTTAGTTTGTGAGTTGATTTTGCGAAATCATGTTTACAGTCATGATTATAATACTTTGGTTTGATCGAATTTGTAGTAGGAATCGATTTGGTAAAATGTGGTTACAAATTGGTAAGGTTTTATCAGATCGTTAAATCGCATACCATGTGTTCGATTTAATGTCTAAGAGAATGAAACGACATGATTAAGACTGGGTTGAGAACCTTCGAACTTTATTTAGTGGTTATAACACTTGCATGTAGTAAATTTACGAAGTTTTGATCATTGTTGCATAAGTTGGAAAAAGTCGGAAATCGGTTTAGAGAAGTTTGTTAAAGTCAGCAGCTTTGGCAGCTTATAACTCTCGGACCGTATCTCCGATCGAGCTGAAAATTTGCAGTTAGATAGCCCTTTATATGTACTTCATTTCTATGAAGAGAGTAAGACCCGGTTCTAACTCGAAATAGGTCAAAACAACGTGTTTTCGGGGCTGGTCACATCAGATACGGACCAGACCCTGTCTTACCGTAAATTCCGTATAGAATCAACCGAGTCTCCAATTGGGGTGATTCCAATTTGAGTAGAACCATAAGAGGACGTTCTACAACTCTCGTTTAGAACTTGTAGTCTGTATTGGCCTTTAAATAGGAGAAAAACGCTTGTGAACACAGCGTTCAAAAGCTGAAATTGCAGAAATGAAAGTGAGCATTAACTGACTCTTGAGTTTGGTTCCTTAACGCATAGCCGGCTGTTTGTACCTCTTATTGAGTTGTTCTAATACCTTTAGGACCTAAGTACACTACTTTAAGAATTAGTGTGAGTTTTAAGTCGTTCAAGTGTTAACATCTTATCGTTCCTTAGGCTCGCGAACAAATCAACCATCATCGTGAATTTCCGTTCGATCGTGTCTTGTTACTCAAGTTCAATTAAGGTATGGATTTCGCTTCCTTTGACTCGTGGGACAACTATTTGATGTAGTTAACCCTTCCTATAGGTGGTTCAACACCTTGTAATTGACCATGGACATGGTCAACGAAATGCGAAATTATATTTATATATATGTGTGTGTGTGAATGAATTATTGAACCTTTATAGTTGATTTTTGATTTGGTGAGTTCTATGCTTAAACGTTTTTACGTGTTGTTATATTATGTCTCGTAATGAACTGATTATGATTTATGAACTTTGTGAAAAATATGAAACTTGTTTCTATCATGTTTTGGATTGAATTCTTTTGACTTCAGTGATTTATATTGAACTTGAATTTTATGAACGCCATCGGGTAAGTGGCATGTCGTTGGTTTTTATGGTTTTGACACGACCCAAATAATGGGAACGTTAGTTGGGATGCCTTCTATGGCGGCTTTGTAGTCACGGCGTCCTGCAGGTGAACGCGGGTCCCGAGGTTAAGTCCAATAGTGGCTTACGTGAACCCACCTCGTGGACTAGGCCTATTCTGTGGGCTCCAGGGCAGATGGATCGATCCTATAATTTTTCCCAAAGAACATAACAGAACAGAACAGAACATGAGACCGTGGTTAAATCCCCGGGGGTTGTGAGCTTGTGTGCCCGCATGCCAGACCCAATAGTCCGTGTGGTTTGGCCACCCCACGAATACGTGAACAAGAATTGACGGAATATGAGAACTGGAATTGACGGATTTTATTTTTATCATGAATTTAAAGTGATTTGTGAATTATTTGAAGTTATCATGCGTTTGAATTAAACTGAATTATGAACTATAAATCTTCTTTGAGTTATCATGATTTATTTTAGAGTGAATTACATATTTGGTCCCTGTGGTTTGGTGGTTTTAACACTCTGGGTCCCTAAAATGAAATAATTATGGATTGGGTCCTCGTGGTTTGCATTTTATAACGTGTTGGGTCTCTGACTTCTAACTCTGTTAAATGTATCTGTTAAATAGATTAAAGACAAGGGTATTTTAGTCATTTTATATTTCATTTTGTTTACTATTTAAAAACCAGGGACAATACATGTGATTAATTGATCATACCCATGTGACTTCATCTTCTCCATTTAACCAAACCATCACCTCCACCACCGCCCACCATTACCTGCTACCGCCACCGCCACCACCACCACCACCGACCATCACCACCATTAAACAATTATAATTAATTCACTAATCTATCTGTAAATACAATCCATATGAATCAAAGAATCAAAAATTGAGATTTATAGAAATCAAAGAAATTGAACAAGAAAACACCCTCACATGATCCACAACCACCGTACATACATAAATATGCGCGGAGATGAAGATGAACATTTATAAAATACCTAAAATCTGATACATACATCAATTCTAGAAAATGAAGATGACCAATAATCAAATTTGATTTAAATAAAGAGTCTAGGAAATCTAAACCTGAAAATTGATCTAGAAAAGACAAGAAAAACCCCTAAACAAAACCCTAAATTTCTCTTGCATATGAATATTGACTTTTAGGAAACTAAACAAACCTGAAACTAGGTTTCGAAATCATTTGAAACTGAAACCCTACATTTGAATCTGAATCTAAAATCATCTATGTTTTAGAAATCGTCTTTGTAAAACCCAACCATCGTTTGAAATTGTTTTCGAAATCAAACCCATCGATCTTCAAAAAATCAGGGGCTTGTTGTTTAGGTGGGAAGCTGAGATGACGGTGGTGGAAGCGGCCGGTGGCGGTGGTGCTGGTCTCGGAAAGCGGTGACTGATGGTGAACGCGACCAGTGTTGGAGACCGCCAGTGGTGTGCCGGAAAACGTGTGCATCGTCAGCATAGCCGTGCCGTAAAACTCGTCGATTTAGGAGCAGCACCGACAACTGACGGATTGAGCCGAGATGACGACGGCGGCAAAGTTATGGTGGGGAGTGGGTGGAGCTGCGGTGGTAGAGGATGCGATGGTGGGGTAGACGGTGTTGACGGTAGGCAGAGGTGGCGTTGGTGCAGAGGGTTGTGATGGAAGGCGGAGGCGACCGGTGGCCTTGACGGCGGAGGCGACCGATGATGAAGTCGAGAATTAGGGTTTGGATTTCACGAATTCTATTTTGGAAGATGAGGTTTCATGTGGGTAAGATTGAAAGTATTTGTAAAAATTACATATATGGTCCCTGCTTTTATAATAAAGAATATAAAAAAGTATATTATATATAGAATGACTAAAATACCCTTATACTTAACTTACTTAACAGAGACTTTTTAACGGAGTTAACTTTAGGGACCCAACACGTTATAAAATGCAAACCACAAGGACCCATTCCATGATTATTTCATTTTAGGGACCCAGAGTGTTAAAACCACCAAACCACAGGGACCAAATATGTAATTCACTCTTTATTTTAAATGAATTAAAAGTCTTCTGCTTTGTTTTCGATATTATATGTTGGTCCGAGTTATTATTATAATCCATTCACTGGGCCTATGCTCAGCCGTGTTTCTTGTTTTCTGACACGGCAGATTCGAAGTGATTCAGTTGGGGACAAGACGAGAGATTAGGCGTGCTGCTTCGAGGTTATAAATTCGCCTAGCTGTATCAAAGTTTGTAAAATATTTTTTAGATGTATTTGTCGTATTTGTAAGCACATTCTAGATGTTGTATTATATTTTTGGAGTATAATAGTAGCTCTGAAATTGTGTGTTATTTTAAGGGTTTACTTCATAAAAGTGTATTCAACTTGTCAAGAAAAGTTATTGTATGTACTGTACTTACGTTTTTACCATTTGACGTATCAATACTTTCAAAATTGACATTTTAATGTATCCGGTTACCTGTTGAACAGGTAACCGGTAAATTTTACCCTTTTTCCATTTTTTAAAATACACATCAGTAATTCCATGATGATGATGAAGAACACTATGAACCCTAAATCTAAACTTGAATATGAACCCTAAATCTAAACTTGAAGATGAACCCTAAATCTAAACTTGAAGATGAACCCTAAATCTAAACTTGAAGATGAAACCTAGAAGCAAATCAAAACAATCTGATACAAATCAAACCCATAATCAATTCTGATGATACCTAAATCTGGGTATCAAGTTGATAAGCAATCTGAATCAAACCCTAAAATAGAAGAAACCAGATTGAACAGATGCTATGAACCAAAAATCAAAACCAGATTGAAAATCATGAACCTTAAATCGAACAAATGCAGATCAAAACAAAGATGAACCAAAACCCTCATAAATCAAAACAAAGATGAAATCGAAACCTGGTGGTGGTGGCGACGTTGGTGGTGGTGGTGGTGGTGATGATGCAAACCAAAATCGATTATGAAGATGGTGGTGGCAACGCTGGTGGTGGTGGTGACGCAAACCAAAATCGAACCCAAATCAAACCCCGAAATCCAGATCGAACCTACATTGAACCCCCAGATCCAGATCCAAATCGAACCCAAATTGAACCCCAATCGAAATCGACTGATTCAGGCCGGCGGTGGTGACGATTCAGGTGATGGCGAAGCTGGTGGTAGCGGCGGCCGGAAGTGGTGACGAAGTTGGTTTCTGACGATTCAAGTGGTGGTGGCGACGATTCATGTTTGTGTTAGCGGCGGTCGATGGTGATGGTGAAACTGGTCGTAGCGGTGACCGGCGGTGATGGCGACGTTGGTGGTAGCGGCGGCCGGCGGCAATAATGACGGTGATGAAAGGTTTGGATTTAGGTTTTGTCTGGTTTGGATTCTGGAAATTGCAAGGAAGAAGAAGCATATTTTGTTTTTTTTTTATTTTTTATAATTTTTTTTATTTCTAATTATTTTACAACATGAAAATTACATGTCAGCGTCCAGTCAGCAGCCATGTCATTAAAACCGGTGCCATGTCAGCAGTTAACCTACTATAACAGGTTAGATACATTAAAATGTCAATTTTGAAAGTATTGATACGTCAAAAGGTAAAAACGTAAGTACAATACATACAATAACTTTTCTTGACAAGTTGGATACACTTTTATGAAGTAAACCCTTATTTTAAGTCTCATTAGTGACGTTCTCCGTTTTAGAGCACGTGAACGGGGGATGTTACAAAAGTGGTATCAGAGCTTAGGTTTTGACTTGTAGATTAAATAGGATTGACCTATGAGGAATGGGTAGACATAGAAATGGGCAGCTTAGAGTTTACTTCCATTTATCGATTCCGAGCTATATTTGTTTTTATTTCTCACCTTGTTGTTTTATGTTAATTATACTTGAAGAATGGGAAGTACAATATGGTATTGATGATTAAGTATTGCTTGTGATGATATTAGGTGTTTGAATAGTCGATTATATTGTAGATTGCGGTGGACCAATTTATCTTGATTTAGTCTAGCAAGTACATCGTGGTTTTGGTGCTTGATTGTGTTAATATAATTGATTAGGTAGAGATGATTGATCATTAGTATGAGAAGTGAAGTAGACTTGTTAGAATAAGTAATTATGATCAAAGCAAAAAGTTATTGGGTGATTCATTTAAAATTTTTGATTGTTGGCGAATGGCGAGTCATATATGAGAATTATGTTTTTGATGAAGTTTTAAAAACAAATATGTAGATTTGTGGAAGTTTGGTGTGAAAAGAAGTGGGGTCTAAATTTATATTCATGTGGTAATGTGGTAAATCTTCTCATGTTCGATTTTCTGTTATTTGGATTAATGTTCCGTAGGCATAGAATGTTTCTTTTGAGAAGTAAGTGAGTTTCTTAGTTAATTGGGAAGGTTGTCGGTTATTGGTTTATTCGATGGAAAAATTTCGATTATGTTTCTTTTATGATTTAGATCAACTTTAATGGGTGGATTGTGTAGGCAATGGAATTGGGAAAGACATTGTTTAATGTATATAAATGTATAGGTGAATTTGTGGTTGAAGCGTGTGAATAAAGTTTACATGAAATGATTAGTTTTGATAAGTTATAATTTTTTTTAAGGTGCAGTGCTATTTCATGAAGTTCAGCCCTCTCTCTCTACATATCCATGTCTCCATCTTCTTCCTAGAAAGAAAACCCAAACCCTTATCCAAAAACCTCAAATTTGTTGATAAAATTTTGATTTCCTAAGAAATTAATGTTAGAACCGGTATTATGGGATGAAATCAAAGTATGCTTGTGGTTTAGTTTTGTGATTTCTTATCCTATGGTGCATGTGGGTTAAACCTAGGTTTATATATGGATTATAAGTGAGAAGACGATGAATGGAAGTGAAATTTCTTCAAGATTGATGCTGTTAGAAGTGGCAGATTCACTTCAGTAAGTGTGGAAATTCGTATAAAATCAACCATTTGTCCAGATTAAGTGTTCTTTACATCGACGGAAAGCTCTATGAGTGTACTACAACTTTGTAGCTTACACGAAAATCTGGTTTTGCCTCTAAGTACCTCGATATTATTGATTTTTAGACTATGTCTGAAATCTCTCAAATTTGTGTTGTGTTAGTATAATTGTTGTATAGAACAGACCAAAACTCAAAATTATGTGAATCCGATTGCTATCGCTTCCTAAGAGGCATATCTACAACTTTCATTTTTTTGCAAGAAAGTGTAATTCAATCTCTAAGTGTGAGAAAAAGTTTTTACTTTAGGGGTATAGGTGCTATCAGTTACTGTTTTGAGTTGTAAAAGAAAATAGATTTTACCAAGTGTTGTTTATGGTCTTAAGAAAATATTTTATATGTTTATTAAGTGTTCTAGTGGTATCTTAAGCATGCTTTGAAGGTCCGTAGATTCTATTAACATGAAAGGGCATGTAGGATGTTTAAATTGTTGAGAATTGTTACCGAGAAACGTCTAAAAGGCATCTTGCTAATAAGTGTAAGCACGGGAAAGAGAGAACCATTCATAAGCCTCAATTTCTAGTAATTTTTTTTTCTAAAGCGTCCAGGGTACGGATATCTTACTACTTTGACTCGACAGGCTGCCTTTCGGAAATCCCATCCATGTAGATAGATGTGACTCCAAGCCTAACAGTTTCGAGTATTTACAGGAAACTTGGTTTTCATTTCGATATTTTGGTTTAAATAGATTAAGTATTTGAGATTTTTGTTTCATGTATACTCGAGGAAAATTAAGTTCTATTAAGACAATTTTATTTACTATGGATATTAGAATTAATGAGAAAATGGTATCGTATACCAAAGTAGACATGTGAATGTGGTATTTGATCTTGTCTAGGTTTGATTAAATAAGGATGAATGATCGTTAGTATATACCAGAAAGTGGAATATGTGTTCCTTAATTTGATGATTTTATGAAAGAGTATTAGAAGAATCTCACAGTTTCAATATTTCATTCTCCTGGATACAAAATTGATGTAAAAAGACATTTGGGTTTATAGGGATATTTACCATAGGGGTCAAGAGTTATGCTGACAAACGACGACGAACTATCGGATTCCAACCGAAAGATTAAGTTTTCTTGAAGGTTTCTCCAACTTGTGGTGTCAAACGTTTCTATCTCAAAGGCAAGTTAAGCCGATATATATTGGTCCATTTGAGATTCTAGAAAGGGTTAGAGTTGTGGCTTACCGATTAGCTATACCGCCTCAATTGTCTCATATACATAATGTGTTTCATGAAGCTTCATTTCAAGGGTACAACGATCATCCCTTCATGACATTGATTATCCCTTGGAGAACTTAGAACCAAATATGTTTTATCAGGAGGAGCCCTGAAGTCATTCTTGATCACGATGAGAGAGATACATGAAAGAACATATGTGACAGGAGTACCATGAATTCTTTAGTTGTGTAAGTTTCCTGTCTAAGTTCGATTTCGAGGACGAA
The DNA here is from genome assembly GCA_030169165.1 of Centaurea solstitialis. Taxonomy (NCBI): domain Eukaryota; kingdom Viridiplantae; phylum Streptophyta; class Magnoliopsida; order Asterales; family Asteraceae; genus Centaurea; species Centaurea solstitialis. The sequence continues at coordinate 46,206,782 of CM058046.1, read as the reverse complement.
ATCTCTTTTTAAGGGGGGAAGAATTGTAAGACCCGATTTTAACCGTTACGTTTACCTATCGTTTTGCACCGTACAAAAATGTCAACCAAAGTTAAGTTAAGGGTTATAGTTGTAAATTAACCAAACCTTAATATGCATTATGCATATTCGTTCATTTTGGTAATTAGAGTAAAAGTACATTTCTTTTTTCTCTCTTTTCACCGCCTTTATCATCATCTATCTTCTTTCTCTTATATTCTTTTCTTTCTCTCTAAATTACTCTTAAATCATTGAAGTAATCGAAGATTGAATCACATATTCAGAATCCTCTTGTCGAACCCTTTTGAGGTACAACTTTCTTACCTAATTGTTATGTGTAAGTGTTAGTTAGAGATGGTCTTTCAACTGGATTTTAGTTTAGTTTGTGAGTTGATTTTGCGAAATCATGTTTACAGTCATGATTATAATACTTTGGTTTGATCGAATTTGTAGTAGGAATCGATTTGGTTAAGTGTGGTTACAAATTGGTAAGGTTTTATCAGATCGTTAAACCGCATACCATGTGTTCGATTTAATGTCTAAGAGAATGAAACGACATGATTAAGACTGGGTTGAGAACCATCGAACTTTATTTAGTGGTTATAACACTTGCATGTAGTAAATTTACGAAGTTTTGATCATTGTTGCATAAGTTGGAAAAAGTCGGAAATCGGTTTAGAGAAGTTTGTTAAAGTCAGCAGCTTTGGCAGCTTATAACTCTCGGACCGTATCTCCGATCGAGCTGAAAATTTGCAGTTAGATAGCCCTTTATATGTACTTCATTTCGTATGAAGAGAGTAAGACCCGGTTCTAACTCGAAACAGGTCAAAACAACGTGTTTTCGGGGCTGGTCACATCAGATACGGACCAGACCCTGTCTTACCGTAAATTCCATATAGAATCAACCGAGTCTCCAATTTGGGTGATTCCAGTTTGAGTAGAACCATAAGAGGACGTTCTACAACTCTCGTTTAGAACTTGTAGTCTGTATTGGCCTTTAAATAGGAGAAAAACGCTTGTGAACACAGCGTTCAAAAGCTGAAATTGCAGAAATGAAAGTGAGCGTTAACTGACTCTTGAGTTTGGTTCCTTAACGCATAGCCGGCTGTTTGTACCTCTTATTGAGTTGTTCTAATACCTTTAGGACCTAAGTACACTACTTTAAGAATTAGTGTGAGTTTTAAGTCGTTCAAGTGTTAACATCTTATCGTTCCTTAGGCTCGCGAACAAATCAAGCATCATCGTGAATTTCCGTTCGATCGTGTCTTGTTACTCAAGTTCAATTAAGGTATGGATTTCGCTTCCTTTGACTCTTGGGACAACTATTTGATGTAGTTATCCCTTCCTATAGGTGGGTCAACACCTTGTAATTGACCATGGACATGGTCAACGAAATGTGAAATTATATTTATATATGTGTGTGTGTGTGTGTATGAATTATTGAACCTTTATAGTTGATTTTTGATTTGGTGAGTTCTATGCTTAAACGTTTTTACGTTTTGTTATATTATGTCTCGTAATGAATTGATTATGATTTATGAACTTTGTGAAAAATAAGAAACTTGTTTCTATCATGTTTTGGATTGAATTCTTTTGAGTTCCGTGATTTATATTGAACTTGAATTTTATGAACGCCATCGCACTGGTTTTTATGGTTTTGACACGACCCAATTAATGGGCACGTTAGTTGGGATGCCTTCTGTGGCGGCTTTGTAGTAACGGCGTCCTGCAGGTGAACGCGGTCTCGAGGTTAAGTCCAATAGTGGCTTACGTGAACCTACCTCGTGGACTAGGCCTATTCTGTGGGCTCCAGGGCGGATGGATCGATCCTCGAATTTTACCCAAAGAACATAACAGAACAGAACAGAACATGAGACCGTGGTTAAATCCCCCGGGGTTGTGAGCTTGTGTGCCCGCATGCCAGACCCAATAGTCCGTGTGGTTTGGCCACCCCACAAACACGTGAACAAGAATTGACGGAACATGTGTAACACCACGGTTACGATTTCACCAAAAACACAATTTAATAACCCAAAACAAAACATACGGGCTATCATTTTCTAAGTAAACCACCAAAAGCTAATTATACCTTAATAAGTATTTCCAAATCCAAAACAAAAGCTTACAATCTTATAATTAAAACATTTACCAACCAAAAATTCGGGACAACATAATAACTACCCGAATATATTTACATCCCAAAATATATAATAAACATAACTATATATATATATATACCAAGACTTGGCAACGATCCCCGAACTAATCACGAACTAACTACACCGGATTCTTGCCTTTATCTTCTTTCTTTCCTGAAAAAAATAGTGAGCTAACGGAATAAGCACATGGCTTAGTGAGATAAATAGTCTAAACAAATGTTATTGAAATTAAGTCTATACAAATACACGGGAACCGAAAACCAACCAATTGAATGGTTATATCAATGAGCGATTATTTGAGAGTAACACTTACGTAATAAGAATTGTCCATAATATAACCAAAAATCAAGTGCCGAAATCAAACAATTCATCATGACATAACAATCTTATTTCAATGCAAATTACAAGTAATTATCAGAGGATACCAGGTCAATTACTTTTTAAGGGATCAATATCACGCGTTAGTCAAACGGTCTAAAGCAACATATCGAAATAACCAAACAATAGAACACATAGGACTAGCAGGGAGCCCATCGTTACTGGGTATGCTCGAGCTCCTATGGTTCACAGAATACAATGCTTAGGACTGGCAGGGAGCCCGCCTTCATCTCCCAGGTATGCCTGAGTCCCTATACTTGTGCCTCTCTTCACATTAGGCACTGAGTACGGCCAATAGACAACAAGAACGACTAGAATGTCTCACCGATCCCTCCCCCTTCATCGGCATGTTGACATTCACCGTTTTCGGGACGGATCACACAAAGTAATCCCCGTACTTCCGGTTTCACAAGAAATCAAAGAAACAATACCAACGGAATACATGGATATCCAAACCGACCGACATTTCGGAATAACTCGTAATCGAGAGATCAATACGTACAAAGACAAAAGACCAATAAGAACCGACTCTAAAGTCATAGAAATCACATACATATAGATGGTATATAAATATACACTTAATACAATAATATTTGAATAGCTATTTAACTCACCTCACGACCGAATGTCAAATACGGTCAAATCGAACGACAAATGTCCAACCTTGCAATCCAACTATAAGATACCCTCCAAAGGACTCAAACAAGCTTAAATTATCCCCTGGAGTTCATATATCAAGTTTCATAAGCATTGGCACAACCAGTCACATTTTATCAACTTAATCATATCATAAGCTAACTTTACTTATATGTTGCAACTCTGTTTTTACACTCTGTTTTACCCCACTTAAACTCAAAATCACACTTTGACTTCAACAGATGGATTAAAGTAGAGGTTCATATCTTTCCAACGCCACTGACCTTGTATTTTTCCGATTTTTCTACGATTTTATACAATTTTTACAAAACAGTGCTGTAACGTGACTTTCAAACTCGAAAATCATACTTTTGTCCAATTAAGTATCCATTTCCATTGCAATCCTATCCAAACTCAGATGATAACTTAATTTTATCATCATCAAGGTAAAATCAACAAGAAACCAAGGTCCATTCATCTATTTCTACCAAGTTCATAAAAATCCATCTTTGTATAACAAATAGTCATCTTATTCATGATGAATACTTACTTATTCTTTCTATCTTCTTGCATATCAACCATGTAATCAAAGAACTAACTAATGTATTAACATAATCTGAGCATAATATCATGATTTCTACACTTATCCTACACATGCATTAAGCTTATTTCACCCAAAAGTCATCATACTTGTTACAACATCAAAACAAGAACAAAGATGAGATTATCTTCAAATTGTTGTGTAATCCTTCAAGATAACATGATAATAACCAATATAAAACCATAATCTTACAAAATCAACCACTAATTTCAAACATGCAAACCCTAATTTCCTTGATTGACACTAATTGCAAAGAGTAAACTTAGTATTAGAAGTATACCTTCAACAATCTTCACATAATCATCAAGAATTCTTCACTTGATCTTTGATTCTCCAAGAAATTGAAGGTGTTTGAGCTTAAGTGTTGGTCCCAAGTAGGTGACCTTCAAGTAAGGATAGTGTTTGGGATTATAGAAGGGGGGGTTGAATATAATCACACAATTTTCTCACTTTTAAATTCTTGTTTTATAAACAATATGAATTTACAGATTGTTGCGGAAATAGAAAAGACAATTAGTCTAAACTAAACAATCTAAGTTCTTTCACTATGCACTAAGTGAGAAGAGAATAAAGAAAGAAGATAGAGGGAATAAGAGAGAAAGGACTTGAGTATTTTAGGATGAAGAAGAAGTATGGAGAACATCTCTTCACGTCCTATTTATACTCCATGCATTAAATGCATGCAGACCTACTATTGTGACGTGTCACAATGTGAGTGGTCTGTTGTACTATTTACTATAAACAAATACTCTTTGCATGGTGTGCAAAAGAGGATGTTTGTAAACAGTTGCCTTATGGTCTGATAAGTACGGAGGGAACAGTAAAGTAACTGCCCTTATGTACTATTGTGTCAGAAAAGGCGGATTATCCTTTTGTGCATTAGACTAAGACATTGTTCTAATCCTTCAGGATCAGGATACTGATCAGTGACTAGAGTCCTGAAACTGGGGAAGTTCAGGGTCACGTGTATCCTGATGAATCTTCAGGATGTCATACGATAGTGAACAGACAGCTATCACTGAGTTCCGTCTTCAGATCACGAGCATGCTGTTCCTGTCATCAGCTATTTCTTTGACGTCGCTGATGGTTCTTTTTGTATGATCTTAATGTCTTCAGGAGGAGGTCTTCACTTCAGTGGACAGGATCAGTAGACTGCAGAACAGGCTCGTTAGTCTCCTGATCCTGATCCTGATCTATAAAGTTAAGTTACAGCATAAGTAACATGGAATAACACTGAACAGACTCAGTGATAATTCCTCAAGCTATAACAGAAGTAAAAACCTATTCACTAAGTAAAGATTCAGGATCATTATCATTTCATCAGGTCTTAGGAGAGCTGTATCAACAATCTCCCCCTAAATGATAATGATAAGACAACAGAGTAATTGTCTTAATCTAGAAAAGTTAGAAATAAATCTAAGTCTAGAATTAAACAGTAGGAAATAGAACTCATAAAGGTACATGTCCCATTTACTGTTTTGAGGGATCTTTTTCAGTACTATGATGGAATGAAGTACAATGCACTGAATTGCATTCTCATTAATCTCATTTAAATATTACAAGAGTAAGGAAAATACAAGAGTACATGATAGGAGTACTGAAAGAGAAAATTACAAAATATCTAACTATCAGATTCTTCGCTAATGTATTCAGTCTTGACGCAAACAGGAACAGGAGTGTCGCTGAAGGCAAGTCTGTGATCAAGTATAGCTCTGACAGTGCGAATAATCTCTTTGTTGTCTGGATTTTTCTTATCTTGTTGTGCAGTGAAGAGAACTGTCAAAAGATGTTCATAGGGCGCTATGTGTAGCTCACTGAAGCGCTGAAAGCGTAGGATTGAGTTATTGCTAACACAAATGCCATGAACAGGTTCTCTGATTACTTGTCCTTCAGATAGAGAGATTCCAGGAGGGAATGAAAGATCAAGCATCGAGAGGTCCAGCGGTTTAACAACCATTCTGGGAAGACAGGGAGTAGGTCTTCTTGTAGAGGTGCCTGCAGATCTTCGAACAGGCTGCTGAGATAGGACTGAGGAGTGTTGGAGCAGGTCATCAGGTATTTCAGTTGTCCTTCTGATGCGAGCAATAAGTCCTTCAATGACTTCTTCTACTTCAGCCCGATAGTTCTTGTTGGCTTTGGGAAGTAGGGATCTGATTTCGTTCCACTCTGACAAGTTGTAGCGATCTAACTTGTCCAGAGTGTGCTCTACGTCCTTTACTCCAGAGCGTTTGACTGTGATCCAGGTTTTACCAGGATTACCTTTCTTGCCTCTAGATCGGCGAAGATGGATTCCTGAGATGGCAGCACCATGCTTTCGGAGGTGTAACCGATCTCTGCACCAGTCAAGCTCAGCATTTACTTCTCCAGTCTGTATCTCTGCATTTTTGTTGAAGACCTTCAGAACAGCCTTCTGTGTAAGGATAGGATCTGCACTTATTTCTGCATCTTCATCTACAAAATCCGATGCAAGCCTTCGAGCGGCTTGAGCAGAGAGGAAAGCTTCCTTCTGCTTTTTATTGTGCTCTAGTTGAGCCTGTACAGCCTCGTTGTACTCCTCCTGCGAGAGATAGGCAAACTCGGAGTCACAAGAGGTACGAAGAGGGATTTTTACTCTTGTACTCTCGAGTCGCTCTATCACGGCGTCTAAGCGCCCATCCCTGTCAATGGCAAAGGAAGTGTCAGGGTAATTTTCACCTTCAGATTTAGGAGAGTTTGAGGGAGGTGATCTGGGTGAAGAAGCAGGGGTAGAGAAGTCATCAGAGATGAATTCATCATCTGATGAAAGGCATATGGTTTCAGGGGTGGCTCGGATTTCAGGGGTTCTGGATGAAGAGGCTTCTTGGTTGAAACGGGTTGTAGGACGGGTAGAAATGGTTTCTTGGTTGAGGGGTGTGATCCTGAATGTCATTTTAGATAATTCAGCTCTGGTCTGTTCATTGGGACTATTCTCCATTAGGCGAATAATGTCACCAGTGACAGAACCAAAGTTGACATCTTGAGTTTCAGGATCGGTTTGGGTATTAGGTTCAGGTTCAGGGTGATAGGTGAGTTCAGGAGTTGGTTCAGGAGAAGGTAGTTTAGGAGGTTGGTAGATAACCATTTGAAGGTTATTAGGAGGGGAGTCTTCAGGTGAGGAGTCTAGGGTGATGGTTTCAAGGGTAGGTTTGGTTTTAAGAAGAGTAGATATAGGTTGATTATCAGAGGTAGAGGGAGAGGATGGTAGTGGAGACATACCAGAGGCATCAGGGTTCTCCCCCTGAGGTTGTGCGAGCCCTGGAATGGGCGCTGAGGCAGCAGGAACCTTTTCGACGAAGATGTCATCGTCTATATCATCATCATCATCTTCATCATCATCATCGTCGTCTTCATTATTCCCCCGTCTTCAGTGGTTCTCCAGTTTGTGGAGGGGGAATAGGCAGAATGGTCTCGGGGCTGTCTCTCCCCCTCAGCAGGTGCCTGTACCAAGGCAGCTGTTGACACACTCCTTTGGAGGAGAGAGGCCATGTCACTGAGGACTTTGCGCTGGATGAATGATGATGAGATCAGGGACTGCAACACCTCCCTGTCCGCCGTGGTGAAGGATGGAGGCGGTGCAGGAGCAGAGGTGAGGGCGTTGACAGCAGAGGAGAGCCCTGTCACCTGCTCCTGGATGGCGCGGAGAGCGGCTTCCTGAGCATCCAACCTCTGAACCACCGTTGATTGGAAGGTGGTGAGAGAGTTGGTGCTGTTGTTGATATCCGTGGAGAGCGCAGGGAGAGCCGTTGCCTTCAGGTCATCAATAGATGCCTGAAGGTTGGTGGAAGAGGAGGCAACTTGTGACACCTTGTCATGGATATTATCCAGACAAGGAATGGAGAGGGTGACGGCCGTGGGCGGCGGAGTTGCGGCGACGGCGGCGGCAGTGGCACTGGCGGCGGCGGCTTCAGCAGCGGCTGCAGCAGCTTTGGCAGCAACAAGCTCCTGTTGTAAAGACTGGAGTCGTGCTGAATGCTCTTCCTCCTTCTGCTGGAGGGCAGTGCGGGCCTCATGCAGGTTCCTTTCAGCGGACTGCCTGCGGAGTTCAGCTGTGTTCAGCTGATGCTCGGCATCCGTGAGAATGAAGTCGTTGAAGGGGTCATCCTGATGAAGATGCCCTTCAGAACCTGCTCCTAAAGAACCTGTAGACAGAGTAGCTAAGTGAGCACTAGAAGACTCATTAGCTTTCATAGAAGAAGTAACAGTAATAGATTGCTTAGAAATATTACCTGAGGCTAGGAGGGTATCAGAGCGATTACCCCCTCATTCTCTGAGGGTTCGAGTTGAACCACCTCAGGTTCTTGTGTAACAGGAGCAGAGATAGAAGTATCTGCAGTGGAAGAATGTTTAGACAAAGGGGATGGTTTATTAAAGAACTGGGGCAGGGTAATGTAATATTTCTTACCAGCCGCCTGTGTCTTTTTCTTTTGCGCCCTAGCTTTGGCGCGTTTTGGAGGAGGTGGAGGAGTGACAGAAGATGGTTGGGGGCGCTTCTGGAGCGCAGAAGTTGTGGTTGCAGCTGGGGAAGTCAGTATTGGGTTAGCTACTGACATAGCATGCATAGAAGTAGAAGAATGTGGTTTGGAAGAGATGAGAGAAAACGTACCTGTGGTGGGAGAGGTGGATTGTTCAGCATCCTGATCCTGAAGAGGTTCAGGAACGACCAGGACGTCGGAGAGAGGGACGTCGTCAGGATGATAAGCAACCTGGTCCAGGAACCTAGGCCCGAGGGCGTAGTTGTTGGAGTTCCCGACCTTGGGGTAGTGTTCCCCCATATGTAGCTCCAGGATGGCCGAGAAAAACCTGGTGAAGGCAACGTTGACGACCCGGTTCTTGCTTCGGACCTTCTTCACCATGTCGTCCCAGATTGAGCGAGCATAGTCGAACTCGCGATTTTTGATCGCAGAGTAGACCATGTGCTGGATGACTGTAGGGAACTGCTCCGTGCTCCCCGTCTTGCCCGATAAGCACAGGCCAAACGTGTTCCATATATAATAGAACGTAGCGTTTAGTCCTGACTTATGGACAGTGGCGCCTGTCTTTGGGAGCAGGACGCCTTCCTTGTTCACAGGCCATCGGTAGCCTATGGCGTCCAGGAACTCTACTATTTCGTCAGCGGTGGGGACAGGAGGGAAGCGCTTCTTCTTGGGAAAGTTAAGCACGTTCCTGAGGGTTCCGAAACCAAAGGAAATGATGTTTTCCTTGATTTGGAATTTGATGACCTCTCGCAGGACACCTTTTGTATTCTTCTCCTTGGCAACAGTGGCAGTGGACCACAGTTGTTGCAGCATTGGCTTGTTTGGCTTTGGGTCCAGAGTGAAAGCCGTCTTCAGCGGGCTGCGTAGCAGGAAGTCTTTTGCAGGAATTAGATATTCCTTGCCTTCAGGGATATCAAACAGACCAACAACGTTGTTCTGTTTGAATTGGACGTCGTGCTGCGGGATGACTATTGGCAAGCTCTCAGTAGTCTGCAGAGGTGTGGCCTCTGATGAGAGCTGGGCGTCCAGGGATGTAGATGTAGTAGCAGCCATCCTGTCAAAAACATAAAAATAACATATATGGATGATTAAGAGTCCAAAATATGCATTTTTCTTCATTTTTCAATGAACACAAAATATGTTCATAAAAATGGTGAAATCCTTTATACTTAGAATAGATTAGATGCCAAAATACACAAAAGGAATGTGTTTTGGTATTAAAAAGGACTTCTATTTTGATGAATAGATATCAAAATAGGAGTTTATGATTGTTCTTAAAAGAAATAAGAAAAAATCATTTTAAACAGTTTTAACAAAAATCTTAGAAGATTTTGGGAAAACTAAGATCAAACGAAGTGATCTTAGGGTTTTTGGAAAAACGTTTATCAAAATAAGTTGTTTTTAGAGAAGAAAGCCAACTTAGATTGTGGAAAGAACAAAGAACATAAGGAAACTTACGTTGATCTTGTTAAAGAAGTGGTAAGTGTGTGTTCTTGGTGTTCTTGAGAATGCAGATTCTTGCTTTTTCTTGCTTGAATGCTTAGAGAGAATTATGTGAGCGTAAAGAGTGAAAAGGATTACGAATGAGGTTTTTATACCTCGTGGTAGGAGAGAGAAAATGGATGAGAGAGAAAAGAGCGGCTAAATTCAAACGTAATGATGAAAATGGGAGTTCTACGCGCGTTCACGCGCCTGACACACGTAGTGGGGAACAGGAAACGTCCCATTACGTGTCAGTGCAGATGAAAGGTTTGTTTTATTTGAAAAACTAAAAACCACCTTTTCAGGAGATGATTCCATTTTGGTGAAAGATATGATTTATTGGAATCAGAGTACTTATCAGATAAGTACTGTTTTGGGAAAATCCTCTTATCACATTTAATGCGATAAGGTTTCAGTAGCAGAGGGAAGAAATACTTACCTGAGAATCATCAGTATTCGGATATTGAACAAAGATTTTGTGAGTACTGAATAGAGTCATCCTCTGAAGAAGAGTTATTCAGGAGTTGTTAATAAAAGAGGTCCTGAGAGAATATTTTATAAGGACTTTAACAACTGTTTGTCCTGAGAACTGCTATTCTTCAGGATTTAACATCCCAAGTTCACTGAGGAGCATATTAAAACGCGTCACATCCAGTGGTTTGGTAAAGAGGTCAGCAAGCTGATATTCAGTAGGGACAAAATGGAGTTCAATATCACCATTCATCACATGATCCCTGATGAAGTGATATCTCACTTCAATGTGCTTTGTCTTAGAGTGTAAGACAGGATTGTTAGCAATGGCTATTGCTGAAGTGTTGTCACAGTAGATAGGAATTTTGGAGAGTTGTATGTCATAGTCCTGAAGTTGATTTCTCAGCCACAGGACCTGAGCACAACATATTCCTGCTGCAACATATTCAGCTTCAGCAGTTGATGTGGACACAGAGTTCTGCTTCTTGCTAGTCCAACTCACCAACTTGCCACCTAATAGGTGACAGCCACCAGTAGTGCTTTTCCTGTCGATCTTACATCCTGCAAAGTCACTATCAGAATAAGCTGTTAGATCGAACCCTGAGTCCTTGGAGTACCAAAGACCCATGTTAGGAGTTCCCTTCAGGTATCTGAAGATCCGCTTTACAGCGGTCAGATGGGATTCTTTGGGTTCAGCCTGATAACGAGCACAGAGACATGTAGAATACATGATATCAGGACGACTCGCTGTAAGATACAGCAGTGAGCCAATCATTCCTCTATAGAGAGTCACATCAACAGGTTTCCCTTTGGAATCCTTGTCAAGAGACAGAGGAGGAGCCATTGGAGTCTTCATCGGTGTACAGGATGTGAGATCAAATTTCTTCAGCATCTCATGTACATATTTACCTTGATTGATGAAAATTCCCTTTTCAGATTGCTTGATCTGAAGTCCTAAAAAGAATGTTAGTTCGCCCATCATAGACATTTTATATTCAGATTTCATGAGCAACTCAAACTTTTCGCAGAGTTTGGGATTGGTGGATCCAAAGATAATGTCATCGACATATATCTGGACAAGAAGGATATGCTTAGGATATTTCTTCAGAAATAAAGTGCTATCAATCTTTCCACGAACAAAACCTTTAGAGAGAAGAAAGGTTGAGAGGGTATCATACCAGGCACGAGGAGCCTGTTTTAACCCATAGAGAGCCTTGTTTAACTTGTAGACGTGATCAGGGAACTTAGGATCTACAAAGCCAGGAGGCTGAGCCACATAGACCTCTTCATTAAGTTTTCCATTCAGAAAGGCATTTTTAATGTCCATCTGATAAACTTTGAAGTTCATATGTGCTGCAAAAGCTAGGAAGAGTCGAATTGCTTCGAGCCTAGCAACAGGAGCAAAGGTTTCATCGTAATCAATGCCCTCTTCCTGCCTGTATCCCTGAGCCACAAGGCGAGCCTTGTTTCGAATGATTGTACCAATCTCATCAAGTTTATTTCGAAAAATCCACTTGGAACCAATGATTGTACGTTTTCGAGGCCTAGGGACGAGAAGCCAGACATTGTTTCTGATGAATTCTGCTAGCTCTTCCTGCATGGCTGAGACCCAGGCAGGATCACGCAAGGCATCATCTATTTCTTTAGGTTCATTTTCAGAGATAAAATTTACATAAAGACAGACGTTACCAGCCTGACGTCTAGTTTTCACACCAGAAGAAGGGTTTCCAAGAACTTGATCAATGGGATGATCTTTGGTCCATCGGAGAGCAGGTGGTTGATACACCTGTCCTGAAGTAGATGCTTCATTGGATGATGGATCAGGAAGAAGATTGGTAGGAGAGGGTTCACTAACAGTGGTTTGAGAGAAGTCTTCACTGTTAGTGGGTTGATCAGGTTCAGGGGGTGTGATTTGAGAGATAGGGGTGGCATTTATGAGAGGTGGAGTGGTTTTATCAGTGGGTGGTATAGGATCTTCTTCAAAACCATCAGGAAGGTCTTGAGGAGAAGGATCAGCAATAGGAGGTTCAGGGACTTGAAAGAAAGAGTCAGCCCACTGATTGATTTCAGTATTATCATTTGGGTGAGGAAAGGTAGGACCCGATTCATCAAACTTGACATGAATCATTTCCTCAATGGTTTGTCTTCGTTTGTTGAACACACGGTAAGTTTTAGAGATGGATGAGTATCCGAGGAAAATTCCATCATCAGATTTGGAATCAAACTTTCCAAGATTATCTTTGTTGTTCAGGATGTAGCAGACACAACCAAAGATATGGAGATGTTCGATTGATGGTTTTCTATTACGAAAGAGTTCGTAAGCGGTTCTTCTGAAACGCTTGACAATCAGAGATCTGTTCTGAGTATAGCAAGCAGTATTTACGGCTTCAGCCAAGAACTGAGTGGCAAGGTTGGCTTCACTCAGCATAGATCTCGCAGCTTCAATCAGCGTCCTGTTTCGTCTTTCAGCAACACCATTTTGCTGAGGAGTTCTCACAGAGGAGAAGTTTTGAGAGATACCTTTCTGTTCAAAGAAGGATTCCAGGGTACTGTTTTTGAACTCAGTCCCATGGTCACTTCTTATTGATCGAACAGTAAGGTTGTTGAGTCTTTCCATCTTCCTGACGAACAGGATGATTTCTTCAGGAGCATCACTCTTGGCACGTAAGAAGAAAACCCAAGTATATCTGGAATATTCATCTACGATTACCAGAGTATATTTCTTTCCACCAATGGATTGGACATTAACGGGTCCAAAGAGATCCATGTGGAGAAGTTGTAGAGGAGAGCTGATGGAGGAAATCTGCTTAGACTTGAAGCTAGCCCTGGTCTGTTTTCCTTTCTCACATGCTGAACAAAGAGATTCCTTTGTATAGCGAAAGTCAGGAAGACCAATAACCAGGTTGTTGATGCAGAGTTGATTCAGCGTCTTGAAGTTGAGATGAGAGAGACGCTTGTGCCAGAGCCAATTCATATTAGTGGAAGCACGTGATACGAAACAGAAGTTATCAGTGGAAGTATTCATATTGATGATGTAGATATCTGCATGTCTAACACCATTGAGAATGACTTCCTTTCTCCTGTTCTTGACTTTGCACTTTTTCTTAGAGAAAGAAACTTTGTGATTCTTATCACACAGTTGACTGATGCTCAGAAGATTATGCATCAGGCCTTCAACATAAGCAACTCTTTTGAAAGTAGTTACTCCATTGGTCAGAGTGCCATACCCTCGGGTTTGGCCTCTACCGTTTCCGCCAAAGGTCACAGCAGGACCTCTTTCTTCACGGTAGTTAGTGAGGACAGATTTAGAACCAGTCATGTGTCGAGAGCATCCACTGTCCAAGTACCAGATGCCCTTATCCTGTAAAATATAGAGTTTAAGTTTTCTTTGGTACCCATAGAACTATGGATCCAGAAGTATCAGTAGGACTGGTTGAATCAGTGTCAGCCTTTACTGAAGTATCAGTACAGGAGGCTGGAGTCTTGACTGAAGGAACAGTCTTGACAACCTTCTTTCCTTTGACTGATTTCTCAGTATTGGGAATCTTCTTTACCTTAGCTGATTTTTCAGCTTTGGTAGCATCAGGACACTTACTCGCAATATGGTCATTTAATCCACAGTGATAGCATTTGCGATATTGAAAGCGTTTAGTGTGGTCCAGAAAGTTTTTGAACTTTAGGTGAGCAGGACCTGCACCAAGTATGCCTTTAGCATTGGACATTGGAGGAATTGGTTTCTTCTCCTGAGTCTTTTGCTTCAGGTCAATCTTCAGTCTGGGAGCAGGACTCTGAGAAAGAGACTTAGTTCCAGAGACTGAAGGACCACCACCCAGAACTTTGTTCTTGGGTTTAGGACCCTTGGTCTTTGAAGGTGTTTCAGTTTTGGATTTATCCTTAACTGTATTCTTTTTGCTCTTAGGAGCACCTTCAGGGTGAGTGTTAGAAGAAGAAGAAGGAGTGTTAGGAAGGGGAATAGAAGAAACAAATTTTCCAAATTTTAGCATGGAACTATCAGACTTATTTTCTTCTTTCTTGTATCCACGAAAGAAACCAAGACCTCTTTTGCTTTTGTCAGACCTCCCTGAAGCTAATATTTCATCAACTTTTTCAGAGGCGTCACTCCATCCTTTGATGGTGACTTTTTCAGCATTTAATTGAGCAAGGGCCTTTTCTTTGGCAGCAAGGGCCAGTTCTCTTTCAATACAAAGAGTTTTGTTTACAGTGACCTGGTCCTTATAATTTTCTTCCAAAATGGTAAGCTGTTTTATTTTTTCTTGACATTCTTTGAGTTGTCCTCTAAGATCAATATTCATTTTTTTCAGCAGAGGTTTTACCATTCAGGGCTTTGTAAAGGTCGAGAGTGACCAGGTCTAACTGAGTTAAGCTTTCAAGAGGGATGAGAGGAATAGGTACCTGACTGGAAGAATCAGTCGCAGAGGTGGAAGCTTCAGGAGTTGTGGAAGAAGAAGCTTCAGGATCCTGAGGAGGAATCTCTTCAGGAACCTCTTCTATCTTAGCCATGAGAGCTAAGGTAGGTTCCTCAATAATGGCCATCAGTGCCACTTGAGTATCTTCCTCATCAGACGAGTCATCAGAGGAGACATCATCCCAGTCGCAGTCTTCTGCGATTAAACCTTTGCCTTTACGCTGAGTTTTCATCTTCTTGTACTTTTCCTTCAGGCGCTGGTATTTGGGGTTCTTGGAAGAAGATTTAGCAGAGGAGGGAGCAAACTGACTTTTTCTGTACCTGCAATCATTAGCAAAGTGTCCTTTGCCCTGACAGTTGTAGCAGATAGCATTAGCTTTGTCAATAGGATCTGACTTAGGCTTGTCAGTAATAGAAAGATGTTTCTTTTTATGGAAGTTTCCCTTTTTGGCAAACTTTTTGAAAGATCTGGTTAAAAGAGCAAGAGATTCATTGAATTCAGGATCTTCTGACATGTCAGAGTCAGAAGATTCTAATTCAGTAATAGTTACTGAAGAAGAAGAAGCAGCAACAGGAGGAACTGAATCAGAAACCAATGCAACAGATGTGCTTTTGGATTCTTTAGAATCTCTTATGAGATTCTTTTTCAGTTTCTTCTGTTGTTCACGGTTCAGAAGAATACCGTATAGCTCACTTAGAGTGAGTGTCTTTATGTCCTTTGACATAGTTAAGCAGGAGGTGTAGATTTCCCAATGTTCAGGAAGAGCTTCCATGAACTTGGTAACCACCTCAGAGTTAGAGTAGGTAGTACCGATGGTCTTCAGATCAATCAGAAGACAGTTGAATCTCTGATGTAGCTGGGAGAGAGTTTCATCCTTTTGATGAATAAAGCTTTCGTACTGACGAACCAAGAAAATCTTTCTTGATTCCATGAGTACGGCAGTACCTTCATATTGAACACAGAGAGTGTCCCATATCTCCTTAGCAGAGCGAAGGTGACATACAGAGTGGAATACATCGTCAGGGAGTGACATGGCGATGAGAGACCTAGCCTTGGTGTCAATGTTGACCAGGCGTCTATCTTCATCATTCCAGTCAGTTACGGGCTTCACCAGCTGTCTTTCAGGAACAGCAGGTTGGCCACCAGCAGCAGGAATGGGGTGGACGGTTTGTGTAGGCACATGTGGTCCGTTTTCTAGAAAGTAAGGAATCTGGGGATCAGAACCAGAGAGGAAAAGTTCCATCCTGGTTTTCCAAAGAGAGAAGTTGTCTTTGTTAAACCGAGGAGGCTTTCCAGCAGAGCCGGTATCAAAGTAGTTATCCTTAGCTTGAAGAGCCATAGAATAAGAAGAGAGAGGATCACAAGATTTTTCTTAAGAAGAAAATGAGAGCTTGTATCTGCTCTGATACCACTTGTTGGTCCCAAGTAGGTGACCTTCAAGTAAGGATAGTGTTTGGGATTATAGAAGGGGGGGTTGAATATAATCACACAATTTTCTCACTTTTAAATTCTTGTTTTATAAACAATATGAATTTACAGATTGTTGCGGAAATAGAAAAGACAATTAGTCTAAACTAAACAATCTAAGTTCTTTCACTATGCACTAAGTGAGAAGAGAATAAAGAAAGAAGATAGAGGGAATAAGAGAGAAAGGACTTGAGTATTTTAGGATGAAGAAGAAGTATGGAGAACATCTCTTCACGTCCTATTTATACTCCATGCATTAAATGCATGCAGACCTACTATTGTGACGTGTCACAATGTGAGTGGTCTGTTGTACTATTTACTATAAACAAATACTCTTTGCATGGTGTGCAAAAGAGGATGTTTGTAAACAGTTGCCTTATGGTCTGATAAGTACGGAGGGAACAGTAAAGTAACTGCCCTTATGTACTATTGTGTCAGAAAAGGCGGATTATCCTTTTGTGCATTAGACTAAGACATTGTTCTAATCCTTCAGGATCAGGATACTGATCAGTGACTAGAGTCCTGAAACTGGGGAAGTTCAGGGTCACGTGTATCCTGATGAATCTTCAGGATGTCATACGATAGTGAACAGACAGCTATCACTGAGTTCCGTCTTCAGATCACGAGCATGCTGTTCCTGTCATCAGCTATTTCTTTGACGTCGCTGATGGTTCTTTTTGTATGATCTTAATGTCTTCAGGAGGAGGTCTTCACTTCAGTGGACAGGATCAGTAGACTGCAGAACAGGCTCGTTAGTCTCCTGATCCTGATCCTGATCTATAAAGTTAAGTTACAGCATAAGTAACATGGAATAACACTGAACAGACTTAGTGATAATTCCTCAAGCTATAACAGAAGTAAAAACCTATTCACTAAGTAAAGATTCAGGATCATTATCATTTCATCAGGTCTTAGGAGAGCTGGATCAACATTAAGTGTGTGAAAATCGCACCTTTACTGTGTGTGCAAGTTATGGAACTGAAAATGGTCTAAAATGGAGCTAAAATTCGTGTTTAACAAGCTAAATTCGAGTTGGGTCGGGTTTGACCCGGTTTGGGCAACCATTTGACCACTGAACACTAAAAATGACATAACTTTTCGCTCGGAACTCCGTTTTCGACGAGGTTTTCGCCTACGCGTTCGTAACGAAATAGTCTACAACTTCCAATAATAATATTCCAGAAAATATCTCCTTAAAAAAAATTAGTTTTACGAATCCATAGCTTAACCGTTGACGTTTTGACTCGTTTTCTCCAACTTTCTCAATCTAACTCCGATTGTCATGAAAATTTCTAAATCCTCTCATATACTCCAACGAAGAATAACCTTAAAATTTCAAACACAAACTCCCACTAAATCATCAGTTACCTTATATGGCACTACGAATACACTTAATAAAAATTTCAACACGCTTAACATTTTCTCGCATGTAAGCACATAATATCCTTCGTAACATATAAAAGAGGCACACTTAGCATATAATATGGTAATTTAGAATTGGGATGTTACAAATACCTCCCCCTTTTGAGGATTTCGTCCCCGAAATCATTGTTGTGGGAACAAAGAAGGGTATTTGGCCTGCATCTCATCTTTACGTTCCCACGTCCAATTTGGTCCCCTATGGTGTTTCCACTTTACCAACACCAAGTCCACCTCCTTATTACGTAGGTTCACTTTTCTCTCATTTAGAATGGATTCCGGTTCTTCAACATATCTCAACTTTTCATCTACTTTGACTTCTGATAAGGGAACCATTTCCTCATGTTTACCCAAACATTTACGTAAGTATCCGACATGAAACACATCATGTATCCCCGTAAGTTCCTCTGGTAATTCTAGTCGATAAGCTTGTTTCCCAATGCGCTCCAATATTTTGAATGGGCCGATAAATCGTGGACTTAATTTACCTTGTTTTCGGAATCGGAGCACTCCTCGCCAAGGAGAAACTTTCAGCATTACCATATCACCAATCGAGAACTCAATTGGCCTTTTGCGGCGATCTGCATAAGACTTTTGACGATCTTGGGCAGCTTTCATTCTTTCACGAATAATTTGAATCTTGTCATGCGTGATCTGAATGAGCTCCGGTCCAGCTAAAATTTTCTCTCCTGTCTCTCGCCAACACAAGGGTGTACGACACTTACGCCCGTATAAAGCCTCGTAGGGAGCCATTCCAATGGTCGAGTGGTAACTATTGTTGTAAGAAAACTCAACCAAGGGTAAGTGAACATCCCAACTTCCACCAAACTCTAAGACACATGCACGTAGCATATCCTCGAGGGTCTGAATAGTTCGTTCTGATTGACCATCAGTCTGAGGATGATAGGCCGTACTAAATGCATGATGTGTCTCCAACTCTCGTTGAAATGCGCTCCAGAATTTGGAAGTGAATCGAGAGTCTCGATCAGAGATAATCTTCACCGGTACACCATGTCGCGAGACAACTTCATCAATGTACAACTGCGCCCATCGATCCATAGAATAAGACTCTCGGACAGGTAAGAACAGTGCAGATTTGGTCAACCGATCAACTATAACCCAAATACTATCATGTTGACGTTGGGTTTTTGGTAGTTTAGTAACCAGATCCATGGTTAACTCTTCCCATTTCCACATCGGTACCCCTAGAGGCTGCAAACTACCATGCGGTTTCTGATGTTCGGCTTTTACTTGTAAGCATGTGGTACACTTCTCGACATATCGTCCAATATCGGTCTTCATCCCAGGCCACCAATAATCTAAACGTAGATCTTGATACATTTTGGTACTCCCTGGGTGTATCGATAATCGTGACTTATGTGCTTCCGCTAAGACAACATCGCGCATACCACCAAGTCTAGGGACCCATATTCGAGCTTTAAAGACTTTCAAGCCTCGTCCATCTTCAGAAAGAGAATTGACGTATCCCACCATTCGTTCTGTTTTGATATTCTCAGACTTCAAAGCCTCAATCTGCCACTTTCGAATATCGTCAAATAGATTAGGTTTAACCGATATGTGAGTGATAACGTAGCATAGAAGTCCTGCATACGTCTTCCTACTCAAAGCATCTGCCACTACATTGGCTTTACCCGGATGATAAAGTATCTCACAATCGTAATCTTTGATGAGTTCCATAGCACGTTGCTGACGCATGTTCAGGGTCTGTTGATCAAATAGATACTTTAAGCTCTTGTGGTCAGTATAGAGTTGACACTTCGTACCATAGAGATAGTGTCGCCAAAGTTTCAAAGCAAAGACCACCGCTGCTAGCTCAAGATCATGGGTTGGATACTTTTTCTCATAATCTTTCAGCTGTCGCGAGGCATATGCGATTACCTTGCCCCGTTGCATCAAGACACATCCAAGTCCAAGTAGAGATGCATCACTATACACTACAAAGTCCTCACTACCCTCAGGTAGAGCTAGTATAGGCGCGTTTGTCAAACAATCTTTAAGAGTCTGAAATGCATTATCTTGAGCTTCTGTCCATTCAAGCTTAACATCCTTGCGAGTCAATGATGTAAGTGGCACAGCAATTTTTGAAAAGTCACGGATAAACCGTCTGTAGTATCCTGCTAGACCCAGAAAACTTCTGACTTCAGATGCATTCTTTGGTTGCTCCCACTTTTGGATTGCCTCAATTTTAGTCGAATCAACAGAAACTCCGTCGCCTGATATTACATGTCCTAGAAATTGCACCTGACGAAGCCAGAACTCGCATTTCGAGAACTTTGCGTATAAACGTTCCTTCCTAAGTAGCTCAAGTATCTCACGTAAATGCGTAGCGTGTTCTTCTTCGGACTTTGAGTACACAAGAATGTCATCAATAAATACTATGACAGACTTGTCAAGCATGGGACGACATACTCTATTCATTAAGTCCATAAACGCTGCAGGTGCGTTTGTAAGTCCGAATGGCATTACCAAAAATTCGTAATGCCCATAACGGGTTCGGAAGGCCGTCTTGGGTACGTCTTCCTCACTTACTTTCAGCTGGTGATAGCCGGACCTGAGATCAATCTTTGAGAAATAGCTTGCACCTTGGAGCTGATCAAACAAGTCATCGATACGAGGTAACGGATATTTATTCTTAATCGTTACCTTGTTCAATTCCCTGTAATCGATGCACATCCGGAATGAACCGTCTTTCTTCTTTACAAACAGTACTGGTGCACCCCAAGGCGAAGCACTCGGTCGAATGAAGCCCTTGTCCAACAACTCTTGTAACTGGCTCATCATTTCTTTCATTTCTGCCGGCGCAAGTCGATAAGGCGTTTTAGCAATTGGAGAGGCACCGGGTACCAAATCGATCCGGAATTCTACTTGTCTATCTGGTGGTAACCCAGGTAAGTCATCGGGGAATACATCCGGATATTCACCTACGATTGGCACATCTTTCACTATCTTCTTAACTTCTTTGGTTGCATCCAAAACATATGCCATGAAAGAAGTGCAACCCTTAGTTACACAACGCAGCGTTTTAAGCATAGATATTATCTTCACGTCACCGGGACGTCTCTCCCCGTAAATATACAAGTAGTCTCCATTCTTAACTGGTACCTGAACCATCCTCTCATAACAGA
Organism: Centaurea solstitialis; assembly: GCA_030169165.1. Classification (NCBI taxonomy): domain Eukaryota; kingdom Viridiplantae; phylum Streptophyta; class Magnoliopsida; order Asterales; family Asteraceae; genus Centaurea; species Centaurea solstitialis. The sequence goes on along the minus strand of CM058046.1, from coordinate 46,186,085 downwards.
TGATAACCGCGCGGTTCTTTATTAACCAATCCATACCAATCACGACATCAAAGCCACGAATATCAATAGAAATCAAGTCTACCAAAAAATCATGATTGTCTAACACTAAAGAGCAATCTCTAAATACTCTATCAGCTACTAAAGTGACTCCATTAGCAGTATCAACGGTAAACGGAATAGGAAGCATAAACGGAACAGATTTCATGTAGCGAACAAAATCATGCGACACAAAAGAATTTGTAGCTCCAGAATCAAACAAAATACGAGCGGGTTGGGAGTTAACAAGAAAAATACCGGTAACGACATCTGGCTCATCGCGAGCCTCCTCCGCAGTAATCTGGAAAGCTCGAGCTCGTGCTTTGGGTATCTCCTCCTTTTGACTTGAGGCACCACCCATCGTCGGTCGTTGGACTGACGCCTTACTTTCTGCTCCTTTTCCTCGTGGACAGTTTCGCTGTTTATGCCCAAGAACCCCGCATGAGTAGCATGCTTCCTCCTTTCGCGGACAAGTTGTACGAACGTGGCCCACTTCGCCACAACAAAAACATCGTACACTAGATGGTTCAATATTGCATCGTCCAACATGATTCTTGCCACATCTTTGGCAAATCCTTGGGGCATTAGACTGTAAAGAATATGCTTGAGGTGTAGTACGAGTTGTATTATGCGTTTGCCCTCGTTTCGACATTAAGAACTTGGGCGATCGATGTGTTGGGACTGAGGTCGTCTTTCCGGTGCATGGTCGCTTTGCTGCTGGAACTGGATCATCCGGTATTGACAGATCATGCTCGCATCTTCGAGCAAATTCTACCGCCTTGACAAAAGTTGGAACTTCACGATTCACCAGAAAATTCCGAATTTCTTTTCGTAACCCACCCACAAAACGCTCGACTTTATCGTCTTCAGTACTTAAAAACCTTTGTGCAAATCGTAGTTTTTGGTTAAACTCGGTCTCATAATCCATCACAGTCATGGTGCCTTGTTTCAAATCCCAGAACTCTTTCTCAAGACGACGTTGAAGATCCATTGGGCAATATTGTTCAAAGAACTTCGATCGAAATTCGTCCCAAAGCATGTTCTCGCGAGTATTCGAGTCTAGTGACTCGTAAGTGTTATCCCACCAAACTAATGCTCGATCTGTCAACATAGTCGATGCATACCTCACCTTGTCTTCATCGGATACGCGAATAGTTCGAAACACTTTTTCAGTGTTTTGAACCCATTGCATAGCTAAAACAGGATCAGATTGTCCTGTATACTCTGTTTCCCCACTACTACGGAATGACTTGAACGAGACTCGATCTGGTTTGGGTTTCGAAACCTCATCGGTCACGATCGGACGTTTACCCTTGTCGTCTTGTTTAAGTGCATTTGTTGGTTTGTGTTCTTCTAACTTTTTCTCAAATTCCTTTCTTTGTTCCTCTAATGCGGCTCTCATCTGATCAGTTAATGATTTCATCTGATCAGCCATCATTTTCATCAATCTTTCTGTTCGAGGAGATATAGGGACGTCCTCGTCATGTCTAGTGTTACCCGAATCATTTCCACCAACATTAGGTATCGATTGATCATGGCTTTCCTCAAGGTCATTTTCCCCCATGTGTGGGTTTGTCGGTGTATGGCTTGTTGCGTCGTCGTCAGCCATTTACTGAAAGTTTTAGCACATACTTATTAGATATAATCCTATCCTTGGTCCCATCCCCACCTAGGTTTCTCCTATTAGTCCTTATCCCGTATTCTATCATAGCCTAGTTACTATACGATTTCAATGCCTAGGTTTGAGTCTAGATATCATTTCCAATATCTAAATCCCTCAAACCACTGCTCTGATACCATATTTGTAACACCACGGTTACGATTTCACCAAAAACACAATTTAATAACCCAAAACAAAACATACGGGCTATCATTTTCTAAGTAAACCACCAAAAGCTAATTATACCTTAATAAGTATTTCCAAATCCAAAACAAAAGCTTACAATCTTATAATTAAAACATTTACCAACCAAAAATTCGGGACAACATAATAACTACCCGAATATATTTACATCCCAAAATATATAATAAACATAACTATATATATATATATATATACCAAGACTTGGCAACGATCCCCGAACTAATCACGAACTAACTACACCGGATTCTTGCCTTTATCTTCTTTCTTTCCTGAAAAAAATAGTGAGCTAACGGAATAAGCACATGGCTTAGTGAGATAAATAGTCTAAACAAATGTTATTGAAATTAAGTCTATACAAATACACGGGAACCGAAAACCAACCAATTGAATGGTTATATCAATGAGCGATTATTTGAGAGTAACACTTACGTAATAAGAATTGTCCATAATATAACCAAAAATCAAGTGCCGAAATCAAACAATTCATCATGACATAACAATCTTATTTCAATGCAAATTACAAGTAATTATCAGAGGATACCAGGTCAATTACTTTTTAAGGGATCAATATCACGCGTTAGTCAAACGGTCTAAAGCAACATATCGAAATAACCAAACAATAGAACACATAGGACTAGCAGGGAGCCCATCGTTACTGGGTATGCTCGAGCTCCTATGGTTCACAGAATACAATGCTTAGGACTGGCAGGGAGCCCGCCTTCATCTCCCAGGTATGCCTGAGTCCCTATACTTGTGCCTCTCTTCACATTAGGCACTGAGTACGGCCAATAGACAACAAGAACGACTAGAATGTCTCACCGATCCCTCCCCCTTCATCGGCATGTTGACATTCACCGTTTTCGGGACGGATCACACAAAGTAATCCCCGTACTTCCGGTTTCACAAGAAATCAAAGAAACAATACCAACGGAATACATGGATATCCAAACCGACCGACATTTCGGAATAACTCGTAATCGAGAGATCAATACGTACAAAGACAAAAGACCAATAAGAACCGACTCTAAAGTCATAGAAATCACATACATATAGATGGTATATAAATATACACTTAATACAATAATATTTGAATAGCTATTTAACTCACCTCACGACCGAATGTCAAATACGGTCAAATCGAACGACAAATGTCCAACCTTGCAATCCAACTATAAGATACCCTCCAAAGGACTCAAACAAGCTTAAATTATCCCCTGGAGTTCATATATCAAGTTTCATAAGCATTGGCACAACCAGTCACATTTTATCAACTTAATCATATCATAAGCTAACTTTACTTATATGTTGCAACTCTGTTTTTACACTCTGTTTTACCCCACTTAAACTCAAAATCACACTTTGACTTCAACAGATGGATTAAAGTAGAGGTTCATATCTTTCCAACGCCACTGACCTTGTATTTTTCCGATTTTTCTACGATTTTATACAATTTTTACAAAACAGTGCTGTAACGTGACTTTCAAACTCGAAAATCATACTTTTGTCCAATTAAGTATCCATTTCCATTGCAATCCTATCCAAACTCAGATGATAACTTAATTTTATCATCATCAAGGTAAAATCAACAAGAAACCAAGGTCCATTCATCTATTTCTACCAAGTTCATAAAAATCCATCTTTGTATAACAAATAGTCATCTTATTCATGATGAATACTTACTTATTCTTTCTATCTTCTTGCATATCAACCATGTAATCAAAGAACTAACTAATGTATTAACATAATCTGAGCATAATATCATGATTTCTACACTTATCCTACACATGCATTAAGCTTATTTCACCCAAAAGTCATCATACTTGTTACAACATCAAAACAAGAACAAAGATGAGATTATCTTCAAATTGTTGTGTAATCCTTCAGGGTGCGTTTGGTACGCAGACGGGACAGGACAGGACAGGACAGAACAGAACAGGACAGAACAGGACAGGACAGGTGTCCAACGTTTGGTAAGTTAGAACAACATAGGATAGGACAAGCCAGAACATGTTAAAATGACCAGTTTACCCCTGATGAGCTGTTTACTGTTTTATTAATAAATAATCAATTTAAATGCATAATAACAAAGAATTTAAAACCTTATAATACTGTTTTATTGATAAAGTCTATAAGTTGTCGCCGGAAGTAGCAGCCGCAGGTCGTCGGACATCGCCGGAGAGGGAGGCGGAGGTCGCCGGACGTCGGACGTCGCCGGAGGTAGCAGATGCAGGTCGCCGGAGGTAGCAGCCGCAGGTCGCCGGACATCGCCGGAGAGGGAGGCAGAGGTCGCCGGACGTCGGACGTCGCCGGAGGTAGCAGCCGCAGGTCGCCAGACATCGCCGGAGAGGGAGGCAGAGGTCGCCGGACGTCGGACATCGCCGGAGGTAGCAGCCGCATGTCGCCGGACATCGCCGGAGAGGGAGGCAAAGGTCGCCAGACGTCGGCCGTCGCCGGAGGTAGCAGCCGCAGGTCGCCGGACATCGCCGAAGAGGGAGGCGGAGGTCGTCGGACGTCGCCAGAGGTAGCAGCCGCAGGTCGCCGGACATCGCCGGAGAAGGAGGCGGAGGTCGCCGGAGGTAGCAGCCGGAGGTAGCAGCCGCAGGTCGCCGGACATCGCCGTAGAGGGAGGCGGAGGTCGCCGGAGGTACCAGCCGCAGGTCGCCGGACATCGCCGGAGAGGGAGGTAGATCTGAGGTCGTGAAATCGAAGAGGAGATGGAGCTTGGGAGAAAGCGGTTGAAGAAAAAAGAAGGGATATTTAATTAGGTTTCTTATTTTAGGGGTATTTTGGTCAATAAGTTCCTTGTTCCACTTAGTTCCATGGGTAAGGGGGTGGACACACTTGTCCCATGTCTTGTGCTAGTGTGTTCTACTTAGTCCAAGGTTGGGACGCGCCAAACGCAGGACAGGGCTGTCCTGTCCTGTCCTGTCCCACCCTGTCCAGTGCACCAAACGCACCCTCAAGATAACATGATAATAACCAATATAAAACCATAATCTTACAAAATCAACCACTAATTTCAAACATGCAAACCCTAATTTCCTTGATTGACACTAATTGCAAAGAGTAAACTTAGTATTAGAAGTATACCTTCAACAATCTTCACATAATCATCAAGAATTCTTCACTTGATCTTTGATTCTCCAAGAAATTGAAGGTGTTTGAGCTTAAGTGTGTGAAAATCGCACCTTTACTGTGTGTGCAAGTTATGGAACTGAAAATGGTCTAAAATGGAGCTAAAATTCGTGTTTAACAAGCTAAATTCGAGTTGGGTCGGGTTTGACCCGGTTTGGGCAACCATTTGACCACTGAACACTAAAAATGACATAACTTTTCGCTCGGAACTCCGTTTTCGACGAGGTTTTCGCCTACGCGTTCGTAACGAAATAATCTACAACTTCCAATAATAATATTCCATAAAATATCTCCTTAAAAAAAATTAGTTTTACGAATCCATAGCTTAACCGTTGACGTTTTGACTCGTTTTCTCCAACTTTCTCAATCTAACTCCGATTGTCATGAAAATTTCTAAATCCTCTCATATACTCCAATGAAGAATAACCTTAAAATTTCAAACACAAACTCCCACTAAATCATCAGTTACCTTATATGGCACTACGAATACACTTAATAAAAATTTCAACACGCTTAACATTTTCTCGCATGTAAGCACATAATATCCTTCGTAACATATAAAAGAGGCACACTTAGCATATAATATGGTAATTTAGAATTGGGATGTTACAACATGAGAACTGAAATTGATCGATTTTATTTTTATCATGATTTTAAAGTGATTTGTGAATTATTTGAAGTTATCATGCGTTTGAATTAAACTGAATTATGAACTATAAATCTTCTTTGAGTTATCATGATTTATTTTAAATGAATTAAAAGTCTTCTGCTTTGTTTTCGATATTATATGTTGGTCCGAGTTATTATTATAATCCATTCACTGGGCTATGCTCAGCCGTGTTTCTTGTTTTCTGACACGGCAGATTCGAAGTGATTCAGTTGGGGATGGGACGAGAGATTAGGCGTGCTGCTTCGAGGTTATAAATTCGCCTAGCTGTATCAAAGTTTGTAAAATATTTTTTAGATATATTTGTCGTATTTGTAAGCACGTTCTAGATGTTGTATTATATTTTTGGAGTATAATAGTAGCTCTCAAATTGTGTGTTATTTTAAGTCTCATTAGTGACGTTCCCTGTTTTAGAGCACGTGAATGGGGGATGTTACAATTTTATTGAAGCAATATTCTTAGTGTAATAGGCAACATCTAGGATCTAATTTTGAATCAAGTTAAAACTTGACTTTATTAGATTCAAAATATCATGCATAACAGATATTTTAAGTCAAGACAATAATTTATAAATTTAAAACCATTCAATAAATTATAAGTATTTAAAATACAACCATAAACTTAAAAGCAACTGTTTTCAGAATAAGATGTCTTGAAAAAATGTCTAAAATGAACATCTATTTAGATCCTTGCAACTCCTGGGCACTTCACTTCTGACCACCTGCAATAGTCATTTGCTCTAGGTATTAGTATATTTGTAAATCAACAAGTAAAAGTGACAGATTAAAGCAATCATAAATATCTGAGGTTTATATACCTGTTTCATGACGCTTTGGGCAGTTTTGCCTCCAGTGACCGACTTCATTACATGTGAAGCAGCGATTCTCGGTCCTAGCTTTGTTAGGCTTAACTTTCTTGCCCTTGCCCTTGCCTTTGCCATTCTCACGAACCTTGGGTGCACTATGGGCGGCCTGAACTGGACCCTTTCCTTTACTGATGCCTCCATGCCCATGCTTCTTTTTCACCCCTCCATCTTTCACCATCAGTACATCTTTTGTTTTGCTTTTGGTCCCCATATTCAACTCAGCAGTTTTCAACATGGAGTGCAATTCGGCTATTGACTTCTCCATGTTGTTCATGTTGTAGTTGATCACAAAAGGCTTGTAATCTTCTGACAGTGAGTTGAGTATCGTATCTGTTGCTAGCTGCAACGGAACTGGGTGATTGAGCCTTTCCAGGTGATCTATGTGCCGTTTCATTTTCATGACGTGGTCACTTACTGAGGTCACTTTGATCATCTTGCACTCGTTAAACGCTTTAGTGGCATCATAACGTTCTGTGCCTGCTTGCGTTTGGAACATGTCCTTCAACTGGCGGATCATGTCATAAGCATTCGTGTTCATGAGCCCCGTTTGGAGATCTTGGCTCATGGTCGCAAGCATAAGTGTGACAACTGACAATTTTTGGCTTTCAGGTTAGCTACTCGTTAAATCACTCAGTAGCATTTCCGTAGGTAAAAATTTAGTCATTTAAGTTGTTAAAAGAATTTAGGTTAGTTTGCGTGAAAAATTTAGGCAAAAACCTAAAAGTTCCGAAAACAGCCCGAAAAAGCCCGTTTCGGTCCATAATCGCCCGAAAATCCTATATAATGCCGAACCGACTCAACTAAAGCCTATAATAATTAAATTATCATATTTTAAGTGGTTTATATAAAAACATTTCAAAAATTTCAAGATTAGGATATAAGTTGAACAAAAATCGCTTCTTTCGGAAAAACTTGCACGAACCGACTAACTGTTAACAGCAGGTCCCGATTCCGACCACTAGACTGTCGAATTAATTTTTAAATGACTCAAAATATTAAAAATATCAATTTCTAATAAGTTTCTTATTAAAAATTCGAAAACTGCTTTCGTTACGTAAAAATCGCAAAAACGTGCGTTTTCGGTAACGGTTTCCAAATTTAGCAACTTTATTCCACCAACACTTCAACATTTTTATAAAAACTTACCTAGATAAACTAAAACCAGCCAATTTATTTAAATTATTAAGCTTCTAGAAACTCTTGATTTGTTTAAATATAAAAGGCAAGAAAATGTATTTTGGCCAATACAAATTTGAACCACTTACACACTCTAACTTCCCCAACACACCACACCATCTCCCCTCCTCTCTTATGAACGTCCAAACACCCCCCATTTCTCTATTTTGCTGATTCAAAAACCCACCTCATCCCTCATTTCCATTCATAATTCATCATCCCTCTCTCTCTCTAACTTTCTCACTCTAAAGTTTCTCTCATTTCCTCTCTAGCTTCCTCTCCAATTCTTGAAGAACTTCAAGTGTCTTCAAGAACATTCAAGGTAAAAATCATCCTACTCTCTTCTTTGTTTTGTTCAAGTAGAGCCAATATTATGGTTCTTGAGGTTGGAGATGCACATCAAGCATTTTTATGCTTCAAAATGATGATGTATCCATGAACAACCAAAAACCTTGAACAAATCTTGTATAATATTCTTTTATTTAGCATGATGGTGTGATTAAACACCCATGCAAGTTGTTGATTTCATTATTCTTGCAAAAAGAATGGCTAAAGCCTTCATATTTCACTAGTTGTTCTTGCATAAAACATCCATTCATATGTGAATAACCCCCAAAATTTTGTTTATGCATACATCTATGAATCTGAAAATGGGTATTGTTGCATGCATGTATCATCATGATATTTGAGTATTTTCTTCTTTATTACATGAAATATGATGGGGGATTTAGTTTAGCATCAAAGAAACCCCAAATCTTGAAGATTTCTATGTGTTTTTGTGAAAATAGTGGGTTTGAATCTGGACAGAAGCTGACAGAATGTTGCATGTGTGTTTAAACGACCCAAAAAGGGTGTTTTTGGATATATTTTTCTCTGAAATTTTTATGGTACAATAATTTATGTGTTAGGGTTCAAACCCCACTGGAATCACTCAAAAATTCCATGTTTTGAGCCCTCAACCATGTTGAAACTTTTTGTTGTTCATTAGCTTCTAGTCAGAAATTTGTATCAACGTCATGCATGCATATCTTCTTGATAACTTAACTAAAATGCATGATTCTTGGTTCTAAGTTCAAGTTCAGTGAGATGGCTTTCTAAAGAATCTGGAATCACATGATTTGGTGGAGGTTTGAATGTGCAACCAATGAAATGAAATTCGGAGTGCAATCTGCCCAATGATGGCAGATTCACATGCTTGAATTCATGAGGTCATATCTCATTCAAAAATCATCCAAATCGTGTGAAACAAGTTTCATTTGTTAGATATTTGAATTAACTTTAATATCCCTTTTGAAATTCAAATTTTGGAATAGTAATGAGATCTCTATGACACAAACTCCACAGACTTGTCTTTTCAAGATTGATGCATGCACACTGATTTTTCAAGAATTTTTAAAATATGTTAGACACCTTCAAAAATCATGAAATTTGGAGGGAATGATGTTAATATCCCCAATATTAGTAGGTAAAATTTTGGCAACATATCTCCCTTTGGAACAAGGCTTAAAGGTGACACTTTTGCAATAAGACAAATCTGCCAGAATCTGATTTTTTTTCAAAAATGTTATTTTGCAAACTTTAAGAATTCCCATGTGTTTGGATAATATTTTAAAGTAACAAAAGGCTATTTTATACTAAGTTGCACTTAATAAAATTAAGTAAAGGCATTATAATAGGATATCGGTATTGACTTGCTAGATATGGACCGTTGAATTTAGACTTACGTCAAATACGTATGTTATAGGGCATAAGTACACTTGGAGTCGGGATTATTCACGCACTACCGATTGTCATAAACGCAAAGCTACTAAAGGTGAGTATTCACAGTGTTAGGATTATGTGCGAGACAGTAACAGGGTTACCGTGTCCAAAGTTATAAGACACTAGTAGGTCACACCGCTGCACACCAAAATGAGAATGTTTGGATTATGGGAATTAATTAATTGGTCAATTAATTATTTAGAGAGAAAAAGGAATAAATAATTAGTTTAATTATTTATAATTAATTAATCAGTTAGATTAATTAATTGGATAATTATGGAAATTATTTCAGAGATAATTACCAAGAATTATATATGGAATCAAACACTGCTTGTTTTGTCCATATAAATAAAGGGCTTGGGGTATCAGTTAATTGATTGATTCAGTTCAAAAACCCAGAAAACTCTCTCTCTCTCCCTCTCCCAAAACCGGCGCCTAAATCCAGTAGGAGGAAGGTCTGCATTCGTTTTTCGGGTAATCCTCGGTGGTGGTCTAGCAACTCTCTCAACCGGTGCCAGTAGCGGTGTATCCCCTGCTTGCAATTCAGAGTTATTGTTCACAAAAGGTAATCCACTGAAACACCCTTAATTGTATCTGTATGGTTTAGGATTGGATCCTCGATTGGGAATCGGGTTTTTGTTATCCGCTGTGCATGTTCTTGTATCCCTCGATTCCCAACAGTGGTATCAGAGCCACTTCCTAAACCTAACGGATCAGGTTTAAGCTGCTTGTTGGTAATTTAGGTTTTGTAAAAATCGTTGTTTTTCGTATTTATAAAAATCTGATTTTTAATAAACCTAACGGAGCAACGATCGGCGGTGGAACGGTGGCAGTTAGCCGGCCGGACCTCCAGGCCGATCGTCGGTGGATCAAACGACCAACCGGCTACACCACAGTTTGTGGTGGTCGCCGGCTGTCATCGCAACAAACCACCAGCCGCACCACCGTGAGTGGTGGCGGCGTCGGCTACGAAGACGGACCACCACCGCACCACCGTTTGTGGTGGCGGTGGCATCGATCGAGAAACAGAGCCGCAACAAGCGGCGATTGACCACCGCGCCACCGTTTGTGGTGGCGGTGGCGATCGATCGAACGAACCACCAAACGGCGACGGCGGCCCATGCTGTTCTCGACGATGGACGGCGGTGGCAGTGGTGATAGCTGCTGCCGTTGAGTCCTTAGTCCGCCACACCACCAGTCGCGGTGGTGGTGGCGATTGTGTTTTCGATCCGCCGAGAAATCACGGCGGCAGTGGTGGCCCTCAGCCGCTGCTGTCGTCGATCGACTAAGATGCCGGTGGCGGGCGGCGGTGGTGGCTCTCGAGCCGCTGCTGTCGCCAGAGAAGATCGATACGACGGGCGGCGGTGGTGGTGGCTTTCTAGCTGCTGCTGCCGCCGGTGTCGGATGGTGGTGGCGATGGTGTTTTGTTGTTGTTGATCGAGAAAGAGGCCGGCGGCGGTGGTGGTTTCTCAACTGCTGCTGTCGCCGGAGTCTCAACGATAGCACGGGCGGCGGTGGTGGCGATCGAGTCATCATCGTCGCCGGCGTTGATAAACCACCGATCAACGATCACGTTTTGACGGATCGGGGGTAATCGAAATCATTAATTGTCCCAATCGTTTATCATTGACAGATCCAGATTAGGATTCGTTTCCGGATAATTTTTGGGATAAAAGAATCGTTTTTAATCAGATCAGGTTAAAACAATTCAGGATTAAATTAATTTATTTGCTTTAAATTAATTTATGTTTTTATAATTATCCGGTTAAAATTCAGTTGTATTTTAATTTGTTTAATTATGTTGAGTCGTAGCTGAACCCTTTTGACCCGTGGTTGTGTTTTATTTATCCGTTTTATTCGTTGGGAGGCCTGCGTGCCATTTACAACCCCTTTGTAATTTTAATGTTTTATTAGACTAGTTGGGAGGCCTGCGTGCCATTTAAAACCCATTTGTAATAATTAATTTTAATTACATCAAGACGGAGACAAGACGATGGCCATGGATCTCGGAGCCAGTGGGAGTGCCAGAAGTTGAAGACTTTTGTCACTTAGGGATTGAGACCGTTGTTTTGTGTTGGCTCACAAAACAACATTAGTTTAAGGGTTTAGGCTATGACTGTGCTGTTTATATTTAAATTGCGTGGTTGTTTAATTTTACGTAATTGCTATTAAATATAAATTGCCCTTTTTGAACGGATTGTTTAAAAAATCAAAAGGATACAAATACAGTTAGTATTCGGATCCAGTTTTTCAAAGTTTTTGAAAAAGGAAACTGGCAATTTAAACCCTTGTTAGAAATCATAGATTAGTAAGTGCAACCCACTTTAAGGGCACTTCCGGTGTAAGGTACATAGGGCGTTGTAAGTGCACACACTATGAACGCCCGTGTTCAAACCGAAACTGGAAGGAGATAAAACTCTGCGAATTATCTCCGGGTGGTACCGGCCAGAGTTTGTCCAGGCCCCGGGTGGTGCAATCTATTTTGGTAATTATTTATTCACTGGGTGGTACCAGGCCAAAATGCACTAGAGGGACTAAATATGCACGGATTATTGATATCCGATGTCCCGACGATCTAGAAGTCGTATTTTCAGATGGGAATACGATTGGTATAGTGTTACCTACCATAGATCGCATGAGTCGGTATGACATGATCACATGCTTCCCGACACATGTGAAATATGGATTCTAGTCTAATAAATTTATTTTAAGGGTAATAATTTATTAGAATTATATAATTATAAACTAAAACTGGAATTTTATATTCTTCTGTAGATGTCTCAAATTAGTATTCCGTTTTATTCACCTGAAGAGTCACTTCGCCTTATTATGGGCAATTGGAAGCTTACGGGCCATAACTTTCCAGTTTGGAAGTTACACTTGAGGAACGTTTTATGTGCCCAGGATGAGCTTTATGTGATCAACAAACCCGTATCACGACCTAAAAGCAATGCCCCTGAAGAGGAATTTGCTGAGTATTTTAGATACTTGACAGATGAATCGGATGTAATGTCCATTCTGATTTTCTCTATGTCACCCGAGTTCACGGGAGATTTAAGGGTTAAATCATGTCACGAGGTTGTGAGAGATGTGGAGAACCAGCTAGGTCTCTACAAGCACACGGGGAAGCTATTGATCATGCAAGAGATTCTCTCCCTGAAGCTACAGAAGGGTCAGTCAGTTAAAAACCATCTTATTGATATGAGAAGGCTTTTTAAATGTTTATCACGTCTGGGGTACAAGATGACTCAGGAAGAGTTAGTGTATCTCATGTGGTTCTCCCTCACAAAGGAAGTTCAGGACACAGCTAGTGCCTACATGAAGGAACCAAAGAGCGACGTGGATAAAGTTCATGCAGATATTCTGGCCAGTCTAGAGCCAGTACCCGAACCTGCGAATCTCATGGACACTGACATAATAGATGAGCTGGGAGATCTGAGTTGCCCAGAGTGCGGCAGCGAGGATATTTGCGAGCACTCGATGAACATCGACCAGATGGATATCGGTTTACCCGATACTCCAGGTATCTTTATGATAGATTGCTTAATCACTTCTTATGAATCATGGGTAATTGATACAGGCAGTGGTAACCACATTTGTAATCATTTACAGGGATTCACTAGAAGAAAGACTCTGAGGAAGGACCGTTCGAACCTACGAGTGGGCGAAGGCACTCCGTTGATTGCTGAAGCCGTGGGATCTTATAGTCTTAGTTTACCCTCGGGTCTAGTTTTGGAACTGAATAATTGTTATTATATTCCAAATATGATTAAGAATGTATTGTCTTTTGATTTGTTGGTAGACCAAGGCTTTTACTATAAATATTCTTATAAGATGATTTCGGTTTTTAAAGATAATATTTTCTATTTTAAAGCTACACCTGTAGATGGTCTATACACTGTAAATCTTAAAGACAACAATAGTGAAATCTATCATATAAGTAAGCGATCCAAGGATATTGAGGATCAGACTTACCTCTGGCATTGTCGTTTGGGCCATATAAACAAGAAACGCGTTGAACTACTCCTAAAGGGAGGTTTTCTTGGCAATTTCGATTACAAACCTTTTGATAATTGCGAATCTTGTTTATCTGGTAAAATGACAAAGCAACCTTTCAACAGTGAGAATGAAAGGGCTACTGACTTGCTTGAAATAATCCACACAGATGTATGTGGACCTTTCAGTCATGTAGCAAGAGGAGGATACCGGTACTTCATTACCTTCACTGACGACTTCAGTAGGTATGGATATGTCTACTTGATGAGACATAAATCTGAAACCTTTGAGAAATTCAAGGAATATCAGAATGAAGTACAGAATCTACTTGACAAGAGGATCAAGTTCTTACGGTCAGATCGTGGTGGCGAATATCTCAGTGATGAGTTTGACAATCATCTGATGGAGTGTGGGATTGTATCCCAACTTACACCTCCGTATACACCTCAGATGAACGGTGTATCAGAAAGGAGAAATCGTACCTTACTTGACATGGTACGAACGATGATGTGTCATTCTTCGCTGCCAGTATCATTCTGGGGACACGCGCTCGAAACAGCAGCACACATACTGAACAGAGCGCCAACAAAGTCGGTAGAAAAGACTCTATACGAGTTATGGAAGGGTAAGAAACCCAACATATCTTTTCTGAAAATTTGGGGTTGTGAGGTTTACGTCAAACGACCTACCTCAGAAAAACTCAAACCCAAATCCGACAAGTGTTTCTTCGTTGGATATCCCAAGACCACCGTGGGATATTATTTCTACAACCCTGAAGAGAACAAAGTGTTTGTTGCTCGAAATGGAAAATTTCTGGAAGAAAAGTTTCTCAGTTTAGAGAACACCAGAAAGGATGTAGATCTACAGATAGTAGACGAAGAAAACACTACACCAGTTGTTGAGCCAGAAATTCAACATAACAATGTTGAACCTCAATCAGAGCCGATTGAGGAAGTGCGAACACAAGACCTTCGCAGATCCAGTAGGGTAAGACAAGAACCAGATAGGTATCTTGGGTTCCTAGTCTCTCAAGACAGTGGAGACTTAAATGAACCAACATCCTATGGAGAAGCTGTGTCAGGCAGTGAGTCTGAACAATGGCAGGAAGCCATGAAGGCCGAGATGCAATCCATGTATGACAACCAGGTCTGGGAGTTGACTGATTTGCCACAACACTGTAAGGCTGTTGGACGCAAATGGGTTTTCAAGAAGAAAACCGACATGGATGGAAATGTACACACCTTCAAGGCCAGACTGGTCGCAAAAGGATTCACACAAACTCATGGTATCGACTATGATGAAACCTTTTCACCAGTGGCCATGTTAAAGTCAATTAGGATTCTAATGGCCATCTCAGCGTACTTTAACTACGAGATTTGGCAAATGGACGTCAAGACAGCCTTTCTGAATGGAAAGTTAACAGAAGACGTCTATATGGAACAACCAGAGGGGTTTGAAGATCCTAAGAATCCTAATAAGGTATGTAGACTGCTAAAATCTATTTATGGATTAAAGCAAGCATCTCGAAGCTGGAACTTACACTTTGATGAGCGAATCAAAGAGTTTGGCTTCGCTAAAAGTGAGTTCGAGCCATGTGTTTACACTAAGTTCAGTGGGAGCATAGTAACCTTCCTGGTCTTGTATGTAGATGACATACTACTCATAGGAAACAATGTACCAACTTTACAGAGTGTTAAAGAATGGTTAAGTAACTGTTTCCAGATGAAAGACCTTGGAGAAGCCGCTTATATACTAGGTATAAAGATCTACAGAAATAGATCTAAGCGGCTTATCGGACTTAGTCAGAGTACATACATTGACAAAGTACTGAAGAGATTCAGGATGGATGAATCCAAGAAAGGATTCATTCCAATGCAACATGGCATAGTGTTAAGCAAAACACAGTGTCCTGTTTCTAGTGAAGATCAGGACAAGATGAAATCGGTCCCATATGCTTCTGCAATTGGATCAATTATGTATGCCATGCTATGTACTAGGCCCGATGTTGCTTACTCAGTAAGTGTTACGAGCAGATACCAACAGAATCCAGGTGAGCCCCATTGGGTGGCTGTCAAGAACATTCTCAAATATCTGAGAAGAACGAAAGAAATGTTCTTGGTCTTTGGAGGTTCTGAGGATGAAATTAGTGTCACAGGATACTCTGACGCTAGTTTCCAGACCGACAGAGATGACTTCAGGTCACAGTCAGGGTACGTCTTTACCCTAAACGGAGGTGCGATCTCGTGGAAGAGCTCGAAGCAGGACACGATTGCAGACTCAACTACAGAGGCAGAGTACATTGCAGCATGTGATGCGGCAAAGGAAGCTGTCTGGCTGAGGAATTTTCTATCGGATCTCAGAGTGGTTGCCAGTATCTCGAGACCGATAGATATATTCTGTGATAACTCAGGAGCCGTGGCGCAAGCAAAGGAACCTAGAGAGCATCACAAGTCGAGACACGTGCTCAGAAAGTATCACCTCATCCGAGAGATCATTGGAAGAGGAGATGTAAGAATATGCAAGATTCCAACAGAAGACAATGTCGCAGATCCGCTGACAAAGCCACTAGCAAGGGCAAAGCATGAGGCACATGCGAATTCCATTGGGATGCAGTACCTGGAAGCCAGTAGCTAGTACTTAGTTTATTAATTATTACTATAGTCTAATTTAGAAACAATGTAATCATGTAAGGTTTTATTTCACAGTGTGTTGGAAATAAATGGAGGTTTTAATTTCATGATTGTTCTAAATTAACTATTTTTCGCATATTTAACGTATCCTTGATTCTACAAAGTCTTGTATGAAATCTAAATTTCCGTAGCCACTTATTGAAATGGGAATTTCAATAGGGAGTTTAACGCTATTATAAATACTTGATGATTTATTCAAAGTAGAGAATAAAAGCACAAGTGATGTGACCAAGTATTTATAGATACTCATCAGAGTGTTTGGGTATTGGAAGTGACCAGTAATCAAGTCTGCTTCATGGAGCCTCAGTCATAGGCACTGACTTGATAGGTTGTCCTTAGACCTGAGATATTTGGTTTGGGAACACGAGGACCACTGTACTCTTAGCACGTACTAACGCTGCACCGTAACTGGGTGGCTATACTGGACGTGACTAGATGCAGCGGAAGCCGTGGATCCAAATGCAAATAGTCAAGAAGGGATTTGCACCTCTTTCAAAAGGAGAGATATTTCCGGGCCCCTTGACGATTAAGATTGGCAGAAAACGCGTGGCCACGCTCGGATAGAATAACAGGGGTTATTTAGTAATATCCGTTACTGCAGGCAATCGAAATCAGAGTCAAGAAATACTTGATTTTAAGAAATGAATCCTCCACTCCATGTCTTAAATCACTTTAGAAATATCGTGTGCAAAAGGAATGAACCTGTGTACAAATTCAAGTGTGAATTGTATCTCTGAATATAAGAGATCTTATAACCTGGTTAACCTAAGTGTCTGGCTAGGGACCTCCTTAGGCAAATGGTGACAGTACAGTTACGTGTCTAGCACAAGTGGGAGTCTGTTAGGATTATGTGCGAGACAGTAACAGGGTTACCGTGTCCAAAGTTATAAGACACTAGTAGGTCACACCGCTGCACACCAAAATGAGAATGTTTGGATTATGGGAATTAATTAATTGGTCAATTAATTATTTAGAGAGAAAAAGGAATAAATAATTAGTTTAATTATTTATAATTAATTAATCAGTTAGATTAATTAATTGGATAATTATGGAAATTATTTCAGAGATAATTACCAAGAATTATATATGGAATCAAACACTGCTTGTTTTGTCCATATAAATAAAGGGCTTGGGGTATCAGTTAATTGATTGATTCAGTTCAAAAACCCAGAAAACTCTCTCTCTCTCTCCCTCTCCCAAAACCGGCGCCTAAATCCAGTAGGAGGAAGGTCTGCATTCGTTTTTCGGGTAATCCTCGGTGGTGGTCTAGCAACTCTCTCAACCGGTGCCAGTAGCGGTGTATCCCCTGCTTGCAATTCAGAGTTATTGTTCACAAAAGGTAATCCACTGAAACACCCTTAATTGTATCTGTATGGTTTAGGATTGGATCCTCGATTGGGAATCGGGTTTTTGTTATCCGCTGTGCATGTTCTTGTATCCCTCGATTCCCAACACACAGCCCCACTTTTTACCGTTTTTACGTGTTTTGGGGTGAAAAGCATGCTTACAAATGATTGTGAATAATTTTGAAAATGTTGCGAAATGAAATGTGTTGTGAGCTAAATTTGATATGTTATGAGACATGATATATTGAGTAAAAGTCCCATGTTGAATACACTACTATTAACTCGTTTCGAGCCAATGGTTATTGTGGATAGCGCTATTTGGTAGAGTGGACCCACCCTTTGTTTACTGACGAGTATAGGGTGCACGTAATCATATGTGGTACTACACATGTGGGATTTAGTCCACCGCTGAGGTAGTGCAGCGTCTACACATGTGGGGTTTTAGTCCCACCGCTGAGGTAGTTCGCGAAAACGCTCTACACATGTGGTTTGCTACCACCTCTGAGGTAGATCGTTAGGGTAAATTGGTTTTAGATTTAGTAGTGACTCAAAGAATAAATATCATGTGATTAACTTAACCCTGGAAATTTACTCACATTTTGATACTAAGCTAGAAATGGAGTGAGCAAAAACGTTCACTAATGTTCAGGCTAGTATCGGTAGTGAACGAAAGGGTTCACTATAACTGGTTTATGAAAAATTGAGTGAATAAAAAGGTTCACTAAAAATTTGTTGCATTTAAACTGTTTTGTGCATATGAAAACCTGATGAACTCACCAACTCTCGTAGTTGACGCTTGTTTTAACATGCTTTTCAGGAAATCCGAAGGTGAATGATAAAGTTTAATTTTGGGCAATTGTAACCACCAATCAAGACAATGTTCTTTTTGTTAAGTCTGTAAACCTTAATTTATGGTTGGTTGTAATACATTGTAAACTTTATTTATTCTGGTATGAATGATTGGTGCTATTTATCTCCTATCGCTATGAAATCTAGACTGTCACACCTTGCGGTTCCGCTTTAGCGGGGTGTTACAATAAGACAACCAACATCCAGCAAATTGTCGGAGTGCTCTTTGTGAGCATTCCTGATAGCAGCTGACGCGTTTGCTGGAGGGGCCTCCCTAGAGGCTCTTCCAAGACATACCATTTCCTCTCATGCCTGAGCATAATCATTAGATTGCGCTCCCAGTCGAGGAAATTGGGCCCGGTGAGTTTGTCTTTCTCAAGAATGGAGCGGAGTGAAAGATTGTTTGTGTTGGAAACTGTGCTTACCATCTACACATTTAAAAACTTTGGTTTTTAGCAACTGTGAATAAACTATTTCCAATAAATATCAATAAACCCTTAAATGATCAATTTATTGGACTAGGATCCTTATTTCATACGCCCTGATGTGCGGTGTGCTCACGCTCCACCAGGACCACGTATTATTTCGGTAGGTAAGGGCTTTTACCAATCATATCTAACTGACATGACTCCTAGATCTTTTCGGGACAATGATAACAATCTGTACATGTTTCAGTCCCTCTAAGTGCATTTTCGCCCGATACCTCCCGGTGAACTTAACAGAACCAAAATAGATCTCACCATTTTGGGACTTGGATACTTTACGCTGGCCGGTACCACCCGAAAATAATACACAGAGTCTTGTACTCCCCTCCCAGCTTCGGTTTGAACGTGGACGTTCAAGGTGTGCTCACTCACAATGCCCGCGTACCTTACGCCGGAGGTGCCCCCAGATAGATTGCACTACTGATCTATGATTTTCGGGGTTTTAATTAATTTTGAAAAACCTTTTTAACATCCAGTGTTTTGAAAAACTATGATTTTGAAAAACTGATTGTTTAAAAGGCAACTGATGTTTTAAACTAACTGTTTTAAACATACATGTTATTTAAAACTAACTGTTTTTACTTGCTAAAACTAACTATTTTGATAGCACACTAGTTGATTAAAACTAACTGTTTTGTCAACCTGCCTTTTATAAGAAAACAATCATTTGTCATTTCAGGTTTTAAATAAAATTTACCGTTTTGAAAAAGGTTTTAAAAACTGGTAATTATAAAAACCTATCTTATTATGTGATATTATCTAGTTTTAAAACTCTCTCTATTTTTAAAACAAACAAATATCACAATCACGCAGTTAATAAAACAGCAACCACGCAGTCAAAACAGATTATAGTTTTGCCAACTTTATTCCTAAGGACCATTAATGACCTATCTCTATAGTATTTCTATCTCCTCGTGAATCTCCCAGTGGCTTTGGCATCTCCGATAGAACTGCGAAAGAAATACTTTATCCTTTTCTTGTGCTCCCACTGGCCTCAGCTCCCTTGATGGAAATCCGGAAAGAAATACTAAAAATAACTATCCTAAGGTCATTTTACAAAAGGGTTGTAAATGGCACGCAGGCCTCCGCAAAACATAAGTCAAGGGTCTAAGTTGGCAAACACTATAATACTATAATAGACATAAAATATATATATACACAGACAGGTATATAACTTAAACAACCACGCATTTATATAAAACATATAATAAGCAATATATTAAAGCGTAAGGCAACCTAGATCCGTTTAAACTTATCTAGTTCCATTTATCGCAAGACTTGGTTTTAACTGATTTATAAAAACAGACTGTTTTATAAACCAAAACTTAATATTTTAATTTGAAAAAGATTTTCTTAGAAAAACAAATTTAAAATATTCGCATTTTATCCAAAACAATATCAAACCAGGTATTCCGAACTAGCTGAAATACCAAACACTGGCTCATAAGTCGTATCTATGTTTGACCAACTGGTCAAGAAAGATACTTGACCCATTTGACCTTAAAACGAGTCGAAAGCATAATTTTAATTAGGGATAATCAATCCAAAAATTAATTTTATAAGAAAATCTAAAAGAATATCTTAAAAAATATTTGGATAAAACTTAAAACCAATAAAACCCTCTTGAGCCTCAAGCTGGGTCCAAAGATCTGGGCTTTGTGCCCGTTAACAAACTTGGCCCAGTTACACGAAAAAACCTGGATGGATTGCTGCTCGCGCCGCGAAGGGCAAGACTCACTTGCGCCCCGAAGGCCTCGTCACAGACCTGCTCGCGCCGCGAAGACTATATCGATTGTTTGCCGACAGCCGCCATCGGCGACCATCGTCGTCACCGGGTGACCGGCGACATCAGCAGCAATCGGCCGCCGATATTGATGCCACCCCTCGCGGCCACTGATTCCACTCGCCACCGCCGCCGATCACAGCCGCGGTGCTGGGGTCGGGTCATCACGGTCAGCCGCCACCACCAAACTTGGTCGTGCAGCCGTGATCAAACCGCGATCCGGCCATAGCTGGGAGTGATGCGGGTCTCGCTCGAATGCGATACGGCCACCGTGCGACTACCCCATCGCTGTTATCTCGATGGTGACAAACGGGCACCGTCGCCCTTCGGCGATTCGAATAAACAATCGACGCCGCCATCACCGTTTGGGGAATGGCTGGCGATCAAACCGACGGTAGCCGCCGCCGCAACCACCATCTGTGGTGCGGCTGACGATCTCATCCACGGCCGAATGCCGCCACCACTCGGTGTGGTGGGCCGGTGATCGGAAACCAAAACCAACGCCGCCACCACTCGCTGTGGTGCAACAGGTGATCGGAAGCAATAATCGACATCAGCCACGGTGTTGTGGTCGGCGAATTAATCACGGCTAACTGCCGTGTGGGTGTGGCCTGGCTACTGTGTGACCACCACCATTGCTGTCGGCCGGTGACGACAGCAGCGTGAATGACGCCACCGCCTTACAATCGAGGGCCGGCTCCCACCACCGATCTGGTGATGAAGCTATGGTCGGCGACGACCACAGCTACCACCGATCTGGTGGTGTGGCTACGGTGGTCTTGGCTTGGTGGCGAACGGCCACCATCTGCCGGATCGGTTGGTCGGCGATTTTCGGGTTTTTCGTACGATGAACATTCCATTGAAACTTAATATGAAATTGAAAAACTTGATAAAAATTAGATTTTTAATTCAAACCCGATTAATAAAAATTTATATGCAAGACACGTTTTTTACGGATCTAGACAATTAAATAAAACAAAACGATTAAACATGTGGCTCTGATACCACTGTTGGGTTTTTTTGGGATCCTCGTATCGAACTGACACGAAGAACACAATGGATCTCAATCAAAACTGAAAGAGACACACAAAAACCTAATGACCAAAGTGATCCAAAAGGTTTGATCTTTATCAAACCTAGCTGGTTTGATTTGCGCGGAAGCTAAGAACTAAAACCCGAAAAAACATTCATAGATCTTTATCATTCGTTTTATTTAATCTTAACAGTTAAAATTTAAGGTTATTACCTGGATTGCTCGAGCTTGATCCACCAGTGATCGACCAAACAAATAACCTTCTAGCCGGTTGAAATCCCGAGATCACGAAACCAACTGATACGTGATGAAAAACCTAAAAAACCGAACTGGTTTCTCCTTGTGGTTTTGGCGCCGGTTTTTGGAGAGAGACAGGAGAGAGAATTTTCAGGTTTTCTTCTAGGACTAATTGTATGATCATATTAACTGACAAGCCTAAGCCTATATTTATATGGAAGAGTTTCCATGTAAACCAGTTACCATAATCCTTTATAATTATCTTTTTTGGAAATAATTGTTTTCTTTTTCCTAAAGAAAAGAATATCCAATAAATCTAGACAATTATATCTTTATTAATTAATAATCTATCACATATTTATTTTTCTTAACAAATACATAATCCATTAATTAATAAACATATATATATATCTAATAATAAATATATATAATCTCTTTCATGTGACAACCGACAAAATTCGGCTCTCAGGTTAGCGGTCCGATAATCACTCATTAGTATAATTCTTAGTGAAATCTTAATCCTATATCTATTTAGGAGGAATTAAGGTTGAGAGTGCGAAAAATTTCGGAGATAACCTAGAATTCCCGAAAATTTGCCCGAAAAAGCCTGTTCCGGCCCAAAGTCAGCCGAAAACCTTATAATGCCAAATTTTAAGCCAACT